>HG995374.1:8145759-9395759 GCA_905333075.3 Atethmia centrago
AATTAAAGGTACTTGAATAAGGACACAAAATCATGACGACGTGAATAACTCTGTTCTTCAGGTCCATGATTGGTTTACGGTAAACAATTTGGTACTAAATGAAAAAAAAAAAACCAAATGCATTAGATTTAAATTACCTAATGTTAGAAGTAGCGAATGTGATCTTATATTGAATGGAGAAAAACTGCAATTTATTAATCAAACGGTTTTCCTAGGAATCACTCTAGACGAGAAACTACAATGGGGACCACATATAACATCTCTTGCGGGGCGGCTAAGCTCGGCCAAGCGGCCGGCTGAAGTCGGCTGTTAGAAAGATAAGACAGTTGACAGATGTAGAAACCGCGCGTTTGGTCTATTTTAGCTACTTCCACAGCATTATGTCGTACGGCATTCTATTGTGGGGTCAGGCTGCTGACATTGATTCTATCTTTATTTTGCAAAAGCGAGCCATCAGAGCCATTTATAATCTACGTCGCCGTGAATCTCTTAGGGAACAATTTAAAAAGATTAATATTATGACAGTAGGCTTGCCAATTCATTTATGAAAATATTATGTATGTAATAAAAAATCGACATCTTTTTATTAAAATAAGTGATAGACATAATTTTTATACTAGAAATAAAGATAAAATAGATCAACCAATTTTCAGATTATCTAAAGTACATACATCTTTTATGGGGTAATGTGTCAAATGTTACAACAAAATACCTTGTGATATATTGCAATTAAATGAAAGAAAATTTAAAACTCATGTTAAAAGTACACTTTGTAAACAAGCATACTACAAATTAGAGGATTATATCCAAGATAAGAATGCTTAGAAACATGCTGGTCCAGCTCCATAGGACAATCTAGAGTCTAGACAAAATCAAACTGGTTGCTATTTTAATTTTACAATTTATTATTTGATACAAATAATAAATCAATGTTGAATTTTAATTCTGTGATTACTTTAACTCACACACTGACTTTATTTATTATGAAAACGTATACTTTTTCAATGTTTGTAAATATGTGAGCGTCATGTACCTATCACATAATTAATTTATCTGTCATTGCTTTATTTTTCATTGTTTTTTTACCTATTTGGTATAGTATTTTTATTCTAGGTGCATCGTCTTCACATATAGTTTTAAAATGTACCTATACAAAATTTTATAAAACATTTTAAAAGAGTAACGGTGGAGTTTCTTGCCCATTCTTCTCCATACGAAACTACCCTTTGGAAAAGGCAACTAGAATAAATTCTATTTTTTTTTTGTTAATTTTGTCGTTCAAAAGTGCCTTTTATGTGCCTATTTGAAATAAATAATTTGACTTAGACTTTGACAGTGTTCAGACATATTTCGTCCATTAAGGGGTTAACTCTCTGAGCACCGTTCTCTATGAGGGTCGCGGGAAAGTACGAAAGGGTTACCGAGGCCCCTGGCAACACAGGTAACGGAAGAAACACGGGTGGGTTTTAGTAAGTAAGAGTCTGACACGCCCTCTCGTTCCGCCCAGAGCGGGAGAAATTATTTGATAATTTCACATGAAAAAAAAAGCCTGACACTTAAAATGGACCAAAAGCGATGCTATCGTTTTAAAAAAGGACCACGAATTTTCAACACAACAACAACAACTAAAATATGCCTGGGCTGCGTAAGAAAATCTCTCAAGGTTCCTTTCAATAATCTATTTAAATAAAATTAAATCCCTATTTCCCTTGGTCATCACTTGGTCATTCGAAGACATGTGACATCTACAAACCCGCACTGGGCCCGCGTGGTGGATTTCGGCCCACTCCCTCTTACAGAGAGGAGGCCTGTGTCCCAGCAGTGGGAACATTATAGGCTGATAATGTAGGTTAACAGTTTGAGAATGTGAAGTGGTAGATTGTAAAAATTGTTTAGTTGTCTTTAGACTGATTCGCCCTCTCTCCTCGTACATACATACATAATCAGCCTATAATGTTCCCACTGCTGGGACACACGCGGGCCCAGTGTGGGTTGGTAGTTGTCACATGTCTTAGAATTTTTGGTTCTAGGACATGCCGGTTTCCTCACGATGTTTTCCTTCACCGTTTTGAGAGCAGTGGTAATGAAATAATTTACACAAAGTAAAGCACCTGTCTGGGTTCGAACCTACGCCCTACAACTCGTAAGTCGCGTTATCACTGGGCCACCACTGCTCCTGTCTCCTCCTACTAGTATAAAACTTTATCAAGAGCGCATAGTCTTCCTCAACCTTAGAACAACTGATTCGCTGATTAAGCAGATTGATTACATACTGTATAGGTCATTAATCATAGTACAGATTAATCAAGATATAATAATAACATCACGCCTGTATTTCCCGAAGAGTCATGCAGAGGTGTACCTATAGTACACATTTCACCAGTTATAAACATAACTGGTGAAATGTGTGGCAATAGGCTCGCCCCCTATTGGGGGCACAAATCCAGACTCCGGGCTGCTACTGAAAAATTACAGATGGAAAACCCAATAACACTTTGCCCAACCCGGGAATCAAACCCACCTCATTCTCAGCAGTAGCGCTTGCGACCACTATACCAAACAGGTAGTTATATTAATTAAGTTATAATAATAATAACCCTCCCAAAAGAATTTAAGGTAAGCGTAGTAATTAAGATTGAAAGGATAATTAGGGTCGTGCTCACCTCATCCTTGAGATTATTGTAGTGGTTGATGTCGAGTCCGATCTTTTTCGCCTTTTTGTGCAGAGTCAACAAGTGCTGTCTGTCCTTAACATCGGGTAACAAGTACTCCTGGAAAGACAAGTGAAATTTTAAGAAAATAAAACTGGAACTGGCCATCCGCAGACGTAATTATTTTAGATAAAATATTGCTGGCAATCTATTGCACCCATACTTCGCAATTAATAATTATTTGCAGTTTAGAAGTGCTGTGCTATTCATGGTCTCGCCCTTTTGCCAATTAATTTGGGGTCGGTCTTTTTCTTCCATATATGTATATTATTGTCCATCATCACAGAATCAGAAGTGCCATATAAATATGCTGAACAAATAACCTCACCTGTTTAGTCAAAACGAAGTAAGCGTAAGCGGCCATCGCGGTGCCGTACGTAACGAAGTAGGTGACCGGCTCCATGATGTCCCAGGAGTACTCCCACCAGGTCAGGCGGGCCAGTACTCCGAACTGCACGCCCATCAGTCCCAGGCCAACCCACGTCAGAGCTGAGGTACGACGAGTGGTCTCCACTTCGAGGCTCGAGCGTTTCTGGAACATTGATAAGAACTGGAATGATTTAGAAATTGACGTCGTTGTTGAGGTAATATTATGGTTATATTGGGGCAATGAAATGTCGTTAGGTTTAAGGGGTTGAAAGTCACACATTTTTTTCTTATACTCAATGCTGTCCTGTAAGATGTGGTAACTGGTAGGGTTATATTCCTGTCAATATAGTTATAGAGATTTCGGTAGAGCATAATGTCTCCGTGGCAGACACATTATATCAATAATAAATAAAAATTAACGTTTATTTGCTCCACCACATAATGAAAAATTGGTACAATACATAGATATAGTATTTTAGTGATATTTATTTTAGAAGTATGTATTTATGTAAGTATATTCTCTTATTGTATATTTAAATTAGTGAATATTTTTTTTTTGTGTATTTTATTTTCTCTTCTACTCTTACACACATCTCTTTGTCTAGTGTTTATCGCAGATATGCTGGAAGAGATTTCATTAGAAATAAACATCACCTTTGTACGTATTTTTCTGTTCCTTTCTTCTTGTCTGTTTATATGTGTGTACATAAACTGTTAAATAAATAAATAAATAGATGTGTATACAAAAATACATTCATGCTGTGGAGACTGGAGCCTGTACTAGGAATACCTGTGTTACAGGTCAATCAATAGCAGTGTTCTCAAATTTAAGTGGAAAGGGACCTCTTTTTCTTGGATATGACCGTTACCTACGAAGCCAGATTAACCAAGGACATTACCTCCTCCAGCGGCTGCAGCTCAGTAGACAGCTTCTCAAGTTGTGCTTTCAGCTCCCTTTCCTTCCTAATTTGATGTTCGCGCACATTCAGCGCTTCATACAGCTGGTTCACTAAGTTCCGCACGTCGCTGAGTCGCGTCACCTCCTCTTGACTCAGGCGCTCCTGGAAATACAAAATTTATTTTTAATGGTTAATGGATATAGGATAAGATGTCGTCACGATTACTTTGCATATCTCTGGTAAACTTACTCGTATTACGATCTCAGACTGTAGGTATTTTGATTTCGCTTACGGGATATTAGTTGGAGAAAATAATTTGTTCTCTAAATAGGACTATACTAACAGTGCTCTTTGAATGCACAGGCGTCACCAAGATTAGAATAGAAACCCTTGTGGCCCCCAGATCCTTCACAGACGTTCTAAACAGCCCAAGAGACGTGAGCAACTTCTGGAGGAAGGTGAGCTGGTTGGAATACCCACCGAACGGCCGCCATGGCCTACACACAATGGTCCACCTGAAGGACTAAGTGCGGAAACCAAACCCTCTTACATAGAACACAGAACTATAACTTAACACGGGCATAAAATTCCCTACAAAAACGAATACATATCTTAACTTTAACGTCCTCACATAAGGACAAATAATGAACCAATATAAAAACCAAATGTATCACTTGACTTCCTGCGTAAACAATGGCTCCGAAACGATGTAAACATAATAAAAGGTAAATAATTTAATGCATGTGACGTCTACGAGCTCCCTAAGGAAAATCTAAGGTCATGGAACTTGTTGTTTATAGGTACAAAGGTACCAATTTGTAAGGAGGATGGGGAAGGAACCATTTTGTTTGCTAACACGGAACGTTTCATGTATTATGGAGGGATGACGTGTAGATTAGGAGGAACATACGCTCCAGTTTAGGTGGTTTCGATTGAGATTATGTTGTTCTACGTAATGGTGTTGTCGTTACTGATTGTTTATTTGTCGTATATTCCTGATGGAATTTCTTTAGTTATAGATTGTATCGTGCTTAAAAATGATTTGCGGATTGTGTCTACAATACGTAACATATTTTCTGTTCTATTATTCTTAAAGTAACTAATATTACTCAGTATTAAATGCTGTAAAGCCAGACTAGTTAAAATAATATAATTTATTGTCTGGCACCACAAAAATATTATTTGCAAAGGCTTGGCTTTATCGCGGACCGAAGGACCAATTTTAAAAACTATCTATTTCACGATGATAGAGCGAGCAGATTACTACCAGTTTGATGAAAAATATTCACTATCAGATAGCAGAAAATCTCATATCAAATAACAGGGATTACGTCCATATTTTTTTGGTGTCATTTCTATATTTCTCCAACATGAGCTTTTTCACACGACAAAGCGGATTAAAACCGCTTTGACATGAAATCAATGCGGCAGTACTCTATATGTTATTGCTAAAGCGACGCCCACAGATTGCATCAAAACGGTGACAAATAAACCCACTCTGTTTGGTTTCAATCAAATCTGAATTCAGAGCAGTAGTTGGATCTATTTTGACGCATAGTTGTTGAGAGACTACCAATGAATAAGCCTTTTTACTCCTCTATCTGTATAGAAATTTTCTTTTCAATGTTAAGTTTGTTACTGACCTCTTGCTGCATCACTGCAGCAGGCTTAGCACGAGACTCGTAGAGAAGCGTTTTGTGGACGGAAGAGTAGACAAAAATGACGTTTCCGTGTAGACAGTTGACAGTTTTCTACCGAGTCTGTGAACGTGTGAGGAATGTCGAAAAGCGATTTCTATTCTTCAGTTGAGTAGAAATAGAAAACATCATGCTAAGTCTGCGGTTCAAACACAGAGAAGGAACTATTTGAGATTTGGTCACCACGCTTGCTAATTACGTAACTTTTTTGTGATTATTATTATCATATTATTATTTTCTTGCACCGTAAAGACTTCTACATACTGGCGCGACTTGTCGCGCGACGCGACGCGACACAAAGACACCGCGTGTAGCGCTACAAGCGGTGCCTTTGTGTCGCGACGCGTCGCGCCAGTATGTAGGAGCCTTAAGTCAATTGTATCCAACATATGGGGACTTCCCGTCTGGCACTTGCCTACTTTAGTAGTTATGATCTAAGTAATTAAAACCCATTTGTAAGAATCCTTCCTTTTTCTAACTTTTCCTTTCATTGATTGATCAGAAATTGCCTTTCTGTTCGCAAATGGATCAACAAACGTAGACCGTATGACCGTTAAATACAAACAGCGTCGAAATGAACTAACCATATTCTTAATTACAAAATGTTCGTTAACCTAAAGTCAGCATTAAGTTCATAATCAGCCTATAATATTCCCACTGCTGGGACAGTACCACGTGTAACCTACCACGCGGGCCCAGTGCGGTTTGGTAGATGTCACATGTCTTCGAATTTTTGGGTTCTAGGTCATTCTGGGTTCTTCACGATGTTTTCCTTCACCGTTTTCACCAGGCACCTGCCTGGGTTTGAACCCACGACCTACAACGGTAAGTAAGTCGGGCCCGTTACCACTGGTCCACCACTCACTGCTCAAGTTAATAAACTTAATATAACTTAGAATATGGTTAGTACTCACTTTCAGGATTATCCGGGGAGACGCGTGTGTACAAATTGATTTGCCTAATGCATTTAGTGCTTGCACTTAGCGTTGAGAACTCAAGTGGGATCGTCTTGTGGTGTCATTAGCGGTATTACGTATTAGCTGGTATACAAGCTCAAGGAATGTTACTGTTGTTGTCAATTATTTATGAACAATTCTGTTTATACAAATGTAGTACTTGATGGATTTGTTTTTATAGCATCTGATATTTATCATACGAGAGACTGAAAAAAATGAAATGATACTTTTTACTGTTGTTTTACAGTAAAAGAAAAAACGGTACAGGAAACTTATTTTTATGTTAAAATAATTGATTACTGACAGTGGATGAATATTCAAGTTTACTGAAACAAACAGTTTCTTTTAAGTATTGCCGTTTTCAGAGCTTATGAGATGCACAGTAAAATAATATTTATATATTATAACTCAACTGTTTTTTTAGTTAGTTTTACTTCTTAGGACAATAGGCTCTATTTTTACTGACCAAAGCGGTGAATATTACCGAAAAATCGATTCTGTTTACCGATTTTTTTTTCAGTGTAGGGAGGAAATAAGCGGGAGTTAAAAAAAACAAGATATATCAAATTTTGAGGGAAGATTGAGGGGCTTGTGGCTAAGTAATAACAGCCGCACGGGTCGGGCTGTTCTTACTTAGCCACAAGCCCCTCAATCTTCCCTCAAAATTTTCCCGATCAGGTTAAGCTACGCTTGCCGCGATTGATCCGTGGATGGGTGACCATCTTTACATACCAAGATCCCTCCGCGCCTCGGAAAGCACGTTAAGCCGTTGGTCCCGGCTGTCATTTGTAGATCTTTGACAGTCGTTACGGGTCGTCAGAAGCTCGAAAGTCTGTCAACCAGCTTACCAAGGGGTATCGTGTTTCCCAGTAACCGGGTTGTGGAGGTCAGATAGGCAGTCGCTCCATGTAAAATACTGGTATTCAGCTGTATCCGGTAAGACACGACCCCAACGTAGTTGGGCAAAGGCTAGGTAGATGATATACAATTTTATGGGCACGAGAAGACAAACTTTGACCTATGCGCCGAGGAAATTTATAGGTGTTACAACCACCTTTAAACCCATTTGAGACGATAGAATTTAAATATTTATATTTGTACTTAGAAATGTGTGTAAGTTTAGTGTTGTAGAAGGTAAGTTACACGAAGTTAAGATACACGAAGTATTTATTTGGATAGTATAGGTACGTATACATTCAGTACAAGTTAGACGGTATCTGTTTTGAAGGTAATCGAATACATTGGCTTGAAAAGTGGCCTAAAATATGATTTATAATAAATAGAAACATTTCTACATACAGATCAAAAATGTAAACACCACAGATTGGAATTAAAACCAGAAACCTTCTATTTATTTTACAGACTGCCTCGTTGGACTAGTGGTCGCAAGCGCTACTGCTGAGCATGAGGTCCTGGGTTTGATTCCCGGTTCGGGAAAAGTGTTATTGGGTTTTTCTACCCGGAATTTCTCAGTAGCTGTCCGGAGTCTGGATTTGTGCCCGGTTAATGGCAATAGGCTCGCCCCTATTACATGGGACTTAAACATAATTGGCGAAATGTGGGTGTACTACAGGTCCACCTCTGCCCAACCCTTCGGGGAAAGGCATGATGTTATGTGATATTGTTATTTTACTGCATCAAAAAAAATTGCTGTTTTACAAAAGCTTGTCTGGCATTTTTATTTATTTCATATAGCTGTGTCGTCTAGAAGCAGACGTCGCTTGGGAATGTACAATATTGAGTCAAGAAACACCTGGTACTCGTATAGAGCAAAAGCTTACTTGTTTTACAAATAAATTTTGATAATATTTGAAACTGCATTTTCGTATTGTCTATTAAGACGCTGACAACACCTAAACCGCGGTCACTGTCAGATTGCATAGAAAAGAAAGAGAAGCGCGATGACACAATGCTTGTAATTTATTGCAAAATATGAAGCAATTCTCTATTTACTCAAAATTTAGTTGAGTAATCGAAAATAAAAATCAACCAAGTTCTGCATTCAAATAAGACGTTCTTGTTATTAATTAAATATGTAACGTATGTTGATATTTAATACATATATTTTGGATTTGAACTCAAAGTAAGAGGTTAGTTTAACGTTAGTTTGTATCAAGAGTTTTTTTTCAAAACGTGTTTTGGTAACAACCAAGTTCTGGGAAATATGTTCAAAATTAACATATATTTTTTCCGGTACCACAAACTATACAGATTCGGCAATTTTTTTTCTTAAGAGAAGCCAATTTTGGTCAATTGGGTCTTGTCAGCGCCTTAACAGCATAGTCTGAACAGCATCCTAATTGTGTAGGTAATATACTATCAATAACAATGTGAATGATTTTAAAGAATATTGCTAATCCATTGCTTCATATGTTCGAAATAATTGTCTGATCAACAACGTAAATATCGCAATGAATGTTGTTGAACTGTCAAAATATAACGCATTGCTACTGATAGTGTGTTACACAATTACTTCTAATAAACCGTTATATTTCAGACTAAAATAAATAATTTCAGCCCTACGAGATGAATTCAGAAAGAATTTCATTTCGTTTCATGTTAGCCATTTCATCTCGTTTCTTTCAAATAATACCTACTTAAAGTGCTCTGAACGATCTTTCTTAAAATATCGATTCTAAAATAAATGCGAACGAAACTGGAATCCCAATATGTAGTAAAGCCACTCTAGAAATCGTCAAAGACATTTTAAACAAAATGAGATAAGATGACATTTTGAGACAAGAAGATTATTTCAGTTACGAAATCACATTTTCTGTAATAGTCGCCTTAAGGTTTAGATTTCAACAATTTCCAGCGCACCACGCCTATCACTCTATGTAATCTTTTCTCAATAAAATACCAAATCTATTATTAAGGCGCTGACAAGACCCAATTGACCAAAATAGGCTCCTCTTAAGAAAAAAAATTGCCAAATCTATATAGTTTGTGGTAGCGGAAAAAATATATGTTAATTTTGAACATATTTCCCAGAACTTGGTTGTTACCAAAACACGTTTTGAAAAAAACACTCGATACAAACTAACGTTAAACTAACCTCTTACCTTGAGTTCTAATCCAAAATATCTGTATTAAATATCAACAAACGTTACGTATTTAATTATAACAAGAACATCTTATTTGAATGCAGAACTTGGTTGTTTTTTATTTTCGATTACTCATCTCAATTTTGAGTAAATAGATAATTGCTTCATATTTTGCAATAAATTACAAGCGTTGTGTCATTGCGCTTCTCTTTCTTTTCTATGCAATCTGACAGTGACCGCGGTTTAGGTGTTGTCAGCGTCTTAAACTACACTGAACAGCAAATAAGCCGAGCCACCCGCTACCTAGGTACTCTAATTCGATTTTCTCAAAAACTAAAAAACCTACAATTATCAAAGTTGTACCTACAGAAAGTGCGTTTCATGGTGATTAAAATGAAAGGAAACTCATTGGGTTTAATCAATATTTCTGTGTTTATTAAGGATTTTACAAAGAAGAGTCGTTTTCCAGTCGTGACAACCGTTAGTAATGATAAAGTGAAAAAATAAATTAAAGCCAAAAACAAAGATAAAATCAAAAAAAAGTTTTTGATCAATATTCCGTATCCCTCCCCTTGCTCGGATAACTGCCAGCATCCTTGTATTCATCGACCTTACGAGCCTGACGATAAAATCTTGAGGAATTGTATTCCACTCCTCTTCAATTGCGATTCGCAGCTCTGGAAGCCTTGTTGGAGCAGGTACCCGGGCTCGAACCCGACGTTTCAGCTCATCCCATAAGTGTTCTATCGGATTCAAGTCCGGGCTTCGACATGGCCAGTCCATCGTACGAATGCTGACGTCGCGTAGATACTGGGTCACCACATGAGCAACATGAGGCCGTGCATTATCATGCATCAATTGCATATCCTGCCCGACATATCCTGCGTAAGGTACCACATAGTTGGCGAGGATTTCAGTAATGTAGCGATGAGAAGTCAGTCCACGTGTACGGCCCGTCGGTTCGATGAAAACTAACGCTGTATGTGCAGTTAACGAGATGCCGCCCCAGACCATTACAGATCCTCCTCCATAAGCAACAGTTTCCTCGATGCAACACTGAGAATAACGTTCTCCAGGGCGACGATATACTCTCTGACGTCGATCACTTCCATGTAGACTCACCCTGGTCTCATCAGTGAAGAGTACATTACTCCACTGCTCTAATGTCCAATCCCTATGCTCTCGAGCAAATTCAAGTCATGCTCGACGGTGTGCTACCGTTAATGCTGGGCCTGTTGCAGCTCTTTTTGGGGTCAGGTTCCGTTCAGCAAGTCTCCTTCTGACGGTATCTGAACTTATGACCACTTGGCGTTCGTCACGCAGACTTTGTTGGACTTGAACTGCGTTGAGGTGGCGATTTCGCAGAACAGTAAGGTGGATATAACGATCATCTGCTGCTGATGTAGCCCTAGGTCTGCCCGTACCTGGACGGCGATCGAATGCTCCAGTCTCTAGGTATCGTCTGTAAACTCGTTGCACCGAAGATCTGCTGATTCGAAGCCTTCGAGCGACTTCACGTTGCGCAATGCCTGCTTGAAGTAATGCTACAGCTTGAGCTGCTTCCTGAGATGTTGTATCCATTATTAATCGAAAAAAGTAGCAAAAACACGCGCGTCTGAGCAAACGATGGACAAAAACTAAAGAAATGATAAGAAATATCCGACTACCCTCATTGTAGAGAAAAAGAACGCTAATTTCAAACTCTGGTGAAAACAGAGCAAATCGTTAGCATCGTGTTTGTTGCTTGATTACAATGTGAGTTGACGGTACTTTCGAATTAATTTGTAGTCATTTTAATCACCATGAAACGCACTTTTTGTAGGTATAACTTTGATAGTTGTAAGTTTTATACTTTTTGAGAAAATCGAATCAGAGTTCCTAGGTAGCGGGTGGCTCGGTTTATTTGCTGACCAGTGTAATATTTCGAAATAAAAAAGTACTTAAGTGTCATTACGAAATCATAAAAACTTTATTATGATTTTGTTTTATTTTGTTTTAGCCCTGTGGTCTAGTGATCGCAAGCGCTACTGCTGAGCAGGAGGTCCTGGGTTCGATTCCGGGTCGGGCAAAGCGTTATTGGGTTTTTCCATCAGGAATTTCTCAGTAGCAGCCCGGAGTTTGGATTTGTGCCCGGTTGAATGCAATAGGCTCGCCCCCATGTTTAAGTCTCATGTATCAATAACATGGGACTTAAACATAACTGGCGAAGTGTGGGTGCTTACACCCACACCCTTCGGGAAATACAGGCTACTATGTTATGTTTTGTAATATAATTTTCTTTGTTTCCCAAACTTGGCAATTTTGCTTTCCTTAATTTCATTGCACATTTTCTTTCGATTTCTTTCGAATTTTGAGGGAAGATTGAGGGGCTTGTGGCTAAGTAATAACAGCCGCACGGGTCGACCGATCAGGTTAAGCTACGCTTGCCGCGGTTGGTCCGTGGATGGGTGACCATCTTTACATACCAAGATCCCTCCGCGCCTCGGAAAGCACGTTAAGCCGTTGGTCCCAGCTGTCATTCTGGGATCTTTGCTAGTCGTTACAGGTCGTCAGAAGCTCGAAGATTTGACAGCCAGTCTTACCAACGAGTATCGTATTACCCAGTAACTGGGTTGTGGAGGTCAAGTAGACAATAGTTGTGGCCATGTAAAATACTGATATTCAACTGCATCCGGTTACTCTGGAGGCCGATCCCAATATAGTTGGGAAAAGGCTAGGCAGATGATAATGAATCCTTGTGTACAAGCAAAATCGTCTGATGACTGTTTTTCCTCACTAGGAACCTATACAAGACATCAGATTTTTTATTAAAAATCAATTAAGGGCGTGTTTTTTTCCACATGTAATTATGATGTGCTCCTATATAGGAACAACCTTATCTTAACAAAAGCTCGGTGTGCAGAAAACAAAGCCATTCAAAAGACGTTCCAAGGCTACTGAATTTTCCTCCCATAATCATGTTAAGGACTCTAATAATATACACATTTAAGCCAAGTCAAGGCAACCGCCATTTTCCTTAAGACCCCACATTACAATTTTGTGGAAGAGATAATCAGGCCGCCGGCAGTCAGGACACAGTATTACGATCTGAAATTACGCAGTTTTATTACTAATTCTTTACATTTTATGCGCTGATACATTGCTACTACTTACCGAATACCATGGTGTTCTTTTTTATATAAAAAAGACCAGGTATTTCATATTCCTGGCTAAAAAAGAGCTTTTTCAACAAATTAACGAAGCAGTTTCATTATTCTTCAAAATCGAGCACAGTTTCCTCGACCAATTTGATCTATTATTATACACGGGGAAATTGAATTCATGGGCATCCTCTTAAGGGGTCATTGTACTCATTATTATGAACACCTTTATCCTTTACTATGGGACTAAACTTGAAATCGAAACAAAAATCAGCTGTTCCCTACACTTTGACGAGTTAAGCGAACATAAATGTAGCGAACAGCGGTTTTTTTTTCGGATGGATGCCCTTGAATACAATTTCACCCTGTATATCTTAGTTCCAGTTTCCGCCCGACCCGTCTCTCCACTATTCCATTGCTTACTCTAGGGTGCATATCCGGTAGGCTCTAATAATCCTTCCTACCCTAAGGGCACGTCTTCCTGACCATTACTAGTCTACTCTTTGATATGCAATGGTTTCTGTAGTGCCATGAAACATCACAGGCTCTAGGGACTAGTGTGAATCCTTGGGTTCATTCGAGCGATCGAGTCTGGTTTAACCACGCTGGGGTCGGTGCATTTCTTTAATTCATTCATTCATGAAATCCCATCTCACAAAATTCACCCCGTACCTACATGGGTAAAGTTTAATTTAAATTCACCATTTGGTATCACGAGAAAAAGCTCGTCGCCGAATATGCAAACAACAGATTGTCATTTTGTGTCCCGACATGTTTCATACAAAGGTTTGTGGATTGTTTACATGTCAAACAATATTAAATCTCCAGAGTTTTGATTAAAACCGTGATGTTTTGAAGTTTATGAACGGGTCTAATATTGGGGTTGAAAACAAACGGGGTGAATGCGTTGCTCGATCTTTGATGAGTTAATATTTATTTTTTGGTTTTATTGACCGAATGTGGGTATGATTCTGTTTATTGATATCTGACAGCTTTTATATCGTGACCGATTATTGAGCTTGCAGCCTTTTATGTAGTAGTATTTCTAGATATATTAGCTATATTATTTATATTAGATATATTTTTATAATGTAGCTTTTTAAGAGATTGGGGAGCTGTTTTAGGGTTGATGCACGTAGTAAAAGGGATTAACCAAAATTAAGATTCCTAACTGGAAATCACGCTACTCTTTCACAAAAATACTTTAAGTATTTACAGCCATTTATGGTATGGTTTACTCAAGACTGATAGAATCAATATTTAGCCATTTCATAGAACTATAACATGAACGTGGTTTAAGTTTTAAAGTAGAAACACACCCCAAGCGGTTCTATAACATAATCAGCCTATAATGTTCCCACTGCTGGGACACAGGCCTCTTCTCTGTGAGAGGGAGTGGGCCGTAATCCACCACGCGGGCACAGTGCGGGTTGGTAGATGTCACGGGTCTCCGAATTTTTGGTTTTAGGACATGTCGGTTTCCTCACGATGTTTTCGTTCACCGTTTTGAGAGCAGTGGTGATGAAATAATTTACACAAAGTAAAGCGCCTGTCTGGGTTCGAACCTACGATCTACAAATCGTAAGTCGCGGCCGTTACCACTGGGCCACCACTGCTCTAGATATATCGCCTATCGCTATTAACATTGTCGGATGTGAAAATCAGCAATATTTACATAATACATTTATTTAGCACATCCTAATTGACACACAACACAAATTAACACAAAAAAAGAAAACAAATAAAAAGTAAAAAAATTAAAGAAATTATCAGGACAGTGTGCCTAGCGGCTGCGCCAAATCGGTAGTTCAGTATAAATGCCAGACAACTAGTGCCTGACGCTGGTTTTCAACTGGACCTGAAGTGTGAGGTGATGGATGTAAATCAGTTTCATGCTGCAATGTGTGTATTGTATGTATATTAAAATAAAATAAATTTGTGTAAGATAATAATAATAACGAATATTTAAATAGTAAGTGTTATATTAAATAAAATTGCAAAACAAAACAAAAACAAACCGGTAAATAAATAAGACGGACCCATAATATGGCTTATCCCTATTAACATTGTCGTATATGTATTTTTGCCATTTTCTTTTTATTACATTAATCACTCTTAAAAAGTCCCTTGTTTTAGTGGAGTCAAGAACATTTATTAAAATTCTGTTGATTTTTGACAATCTAATTTCTATATGTAAAAAAAATTGCTATTCAAACTTTGACACGCTCTCTTGTAATATTGCTGATTTTCACATCCGACAATGTTAATAGGGATAGGCGTATATATCTAGAGCAGTGGTGGCCCAGTGGTAACGGCCGCGACTTACGAGTTGTAGGGCGTAGGTTCGAACCCGGACAGGCACTTTACTTAGTGTAAATTACTTCATCACCACTGCTCTCAAAACGGTGAAGGAAAACATTGTGAGGAAACCGACATGTCCTAGAACCAAAGAATCGAAGACATTTGTGACATTTACCAACCCGCACTGGGCCCGCGTGGTGGATTACGGCCCACTCCCTCTTACAGAGAGGAGGCCTGTGTCCTAGCAGTGGGAACATTATGGGCTGATTATGTTATAGAACCGCTTGGGGTGTGTTTTTACATTAAAACTTAAACCACGTTCATGTTATAGTTCTATGAAATAGCTAAAGGTTGATTCTATCAGTCTTGAGTAAACCATACCATAAATGGCTGTAAATACTTAAAGTATTTTTGTGAAAGAGTAGCGTGATTTCCAGTTAAGAATCTTAATTTTGGTCCCTTCCCTTTTACTATGTGCATCAACCCTAAAATAGCTCCACAATCTCTTCAAAAAGCTACACTCAGTAACCTTACAATGTTCAGGTTGAAAATTAAGCAGACAAACTAAACATTACACCATAAAAGAATAAAACTCCAAAATGTTTACGACTCCTACAATGTAAACTTCAAAACTACTCTACACGAAGAGCATTAAACTAACAAGCAGCCCGAGCTACTTAGTTACGATCAAATATTCAGTCGCAGAGGCAGGTGCACTGACTCGTGTTATTACGTGATAACAGCAGAAGTTCTACAGGTGTTAACTTGTGATAGGGAAGGAGGTTAAAAAGTTTTGCTACGGAGAGAGGTGCTGAAAATTCTTTAATTGCTTTTTAAGAGGCTGACAACACCTAAAGCGCGGTCACTGTCGGACTGCATAGAACAGAAAGAGAAGCGCCATGACACAACACTGGTAATTTATTGCAAAATATGAAGCAATTATCGATTTACAAAAAATCTAGATTGTATAAAAAAAATAAAACACTTTTATGCTAATATGTTGCTTGTAGAATAATCTGGCAAAAAATCAGAATGATTGCATGTACATATATTAGCATGGTTTTTAATCGTTAAAATACATTTTTAGAGGTATCTTCGTGATTTTTTTCTATCGCATCAAATTAGCTATATTATGGTATCTTCGTGATTTTTTTCTATCGCATCAAATTAGTTATATTATGTTTTCAACACACTATCTACCTAGCATATATCCTTAAGATCATATATTTTCTGATTGTGTTTATTTAAGTGGAGTGCTTTAACTTTTCGTTTCTTTTTGGCTTCTACCGGCTCTAAGAGTAGTTGCCATTGAATCCTTACGATTATTCAAAGTCACATAACACTATGAAGAAATCATCAAGGGTGAGTGTTTTAGGTGGCGTCTTTTTACTTCCAATGAGCGCGGAATCTCAATCTTGTATAAATGTTTCATTTTTTGGTTTGATACACAATATGTGTGTGGTCGATTTATCGTCAGATTTAGCTTTTATTTTTTCAATAAATTAAGTGTCCATGAGCAATGCAATCGACCATAGAGCTTACTGGAACTTCTGCTAGGATTTTATCACGACTAGCCTCGACAGCTTCTGAGTGCCGTCACAATATACGGTGTCGACGGCACGTCAAATATCAGTCTAATAAGCTGGCAGGCGACGGGTTTATGAAAATTTCCATCGAGTTTACAATTTTTTATATTTTCATACGTGGTTTAAAAGATTAAAAGGGTGGGTTTCGGTTTGATTACCTGTAATGAAGATAGATACGCGGAACTATAAAGACAAGACAATAAGAATAACGAAAATTTATGACATGAGACATGAACCAACCCCCGCTGCGCCCGCGTGGTGGATTATGGCCCACAGAGGGACACAGAGGAGGGACACAGATGCTGGGACACAAAGGAGGCCTGTGGCCCAGCAGTTATAGGTTGAAGAGTTATAGGTAGAGAACATTATAGGCTGATTATGCTAAATGGTTATTGCTTATGGTAAGCGGAACTATGAAAAAATAAGACTTTCGTCAGACTATGTAAAAGTGTCTTGGCCAGTACCTAAAGATTCAATGGCATTCTACGGTATATTTCGACTTCTCTTTCATTTTCTTAGGATAGTTCAGTTTCTACGGAGAAAAACCAGTGAAAAACTAGAAGAGCAAGCTTTAAAAGTCACATAACGTCGATAAGGGTAAGCATAATAGTTGGTCTAGTACCTACCTACTAATCTGCTTACCCTTATCGACGTTACGTGTTGCGCACCAACATTTTACCGACTACCCTCTTCATATAACATTACAATAACTCAAGTACCTTATACCCACATTTCAATACTATTAAACTACCCCTATAAATACCCTACAAGGAATACTAATGATCACTTCAACGTAGATACTTCAAGCAAACAATAAACTTCGCGTGTCAGAGCTATGTTAAGGTTCAGGGTATAATTTTTAACGTGATTTTTTTTTTATTGCATGTCAACATGTATACAGTTCAAGTTTGTGAGCAGTGGTGGCCCAGTGGTAACGGCCGCGACTTACGAGTTGTAGGTCGTAGGTTCGAACCCAAACAGGCGCTTTACTTTGTGTAAATTATTTCATCACCACTGCTCTCAAAACGGTGAAGGAAAACATCGTGAGGAAACCGGCATATCCTAGAACCAAAAATTCGAAGACATGTGACATCTACCAACACGCACTGGGCCCGCGTGGTGGATTACGGCCTACTCCCTCTCACAGAGAGGAGGCCTGTGTCCCAGCAGTGGGAACATTATAGGCTGATTATGTATGTATACAGTTGCGAGCACAAAATATGTGTACACTTAGCAAAATTGAAAGGCGATGTTCTCGTGTGATAAAAGATTACAACTTTGAAATAAGACATATTTCATAATAGTCAATCAATCTTAGGCAGATTGACTGCCTTATCCCAACTATGTTGGGGTCGGCTCCAGTCGGGTCCAGTCTAACCACCACGACCCAGTTACACGACACCCCTTGGTAAGACTGGTTGTCAGACTCTTGGGCTTCTGACTACCCGTAACGACTGTCGAAGATCTACGTGGGTCAGTTCAGTAATTTATGCGGCCTACCCAAATGTCCCTTCTTTAGTCGTTCGTCACATCGTTGAGCTCCTCAGGTTCTGAGTTGAGCTGCACGATTACTGATAAATGCGTGCACTGACTGAACAGGTCCATTCAATCTGTGTGGTTCTTTCCTCAAAATACCATTTCAGACACCAATCTACATGGCCTTTTCATGATCTGACCAAGATTATGCCTGGACTTTAAAAGAGACCTCTGAGTTTGATTCGGCCTTTCTTGTCAGAGTAGTCAGATAGGAACCGCCGACCCAATCTAGCTTTATTTTAAAAATATGATTGACGTGTAAAAGTGTTTGTACAAACCTACTTATAGAATTTATCATTTACTAATGACACCCGGGACGCTTGACGTATGTATTTCATTTTATGGGTTCCAAAATACTATAATCGTAACAACATACAACTACGATCAATACAATAGGAGAAAATAACTTATTAAAGTTGCTCAGTGTATACATGCTAGTGCTCGTGACTGTAAGTGCAATTACATTATTTTATCGTCTATTACGTGAAAAGAAAAATAGTTCATTATTAGTAAAACGTAAACATGTTTTCATGCAATACCTTGACATTGCTGCATTGTTAAAATCTATCATTTGTTAGATTGTCAACCCAATGTTAGCTTGAAACTACGTAGTTTCAGGTTAAGACGCTGACAACAGCTAAACTGAAGTCACTGTCAGACTGCATAGAAAATAAATAGAAGCGCGATGACGCAAATTGAAGTATTTAGTTCGATTTCTTAAGGCGCTCGCTGGCCGCTGCCGCGGCGCCCGCTAGCTTCGCTCGCTCGGCTCATCCGCCGATGGTTGCAGTTCTAACCAATTCTAACCCATTTGGTCGGGGTGTCCTGGCTTAGTTACAGCGACCAATTTGGCTTGCGCGTGGTTGGTCACAGTTCCAACCGAACCTACAATAACAATCAATGTCGAAATAATAACAATTGAACAAGTTGCCAATAGGGTCTTACACCCATTTTTGAAAAGTGTCTTAATTAAATCCTATAGTGCTAATATGCCCCAAAAAAAAATTTCAACATTTTTATTCAATCGAAAATCGAAAATCTAAACGCATTTTTATGGCACTTAGCCATAAAAATACATTTAAATACATTTTCAAATTTCACGCGTAGTTTGACGAAAACGCTGGACACAGTGGACGCCATGTTGCTCTGTGGTCATGACGTCACATGGCTATGTAAACAAATGCGCTGATCTATTATCTATTAGTTGACAGTTGACACGTTTAATTTACATAGCGGTATGACGTAATAACATGGCGGCTACTATTTCATGGTGTTTTTTTTAACAGATTAGAAAAACTGAAAACGTTGAATTGAATTTTAAAATTTATTGATGTTTTATGAACTAAAAGTAACATTTTCCAACTCCTTTTTGCCTAAACTATCTCAATAATCTATTTATAGATTTTTTCTCGTATATAGTCAAATACCCTAATTTCCTTCGGCATATTTCATAACTGTGAGCGTTTTTTTTTTTTTAAATGTATGGCATCTCGTACTTGACCTTGAGAGGTCGTGACTACATTTCTTATAATACGTACTAAGCGACTGCACGCTAAGGGCACCCCCTGTGGGGTACGGACCTCGGCTTAGTGCGTCGCTGGGGGGTAAGTTCGCGCATCGTACACTTAGTGGAATTCGGGAGCGAACGGGACGTAGATACAATGCGAGGCGCAAGGGTCTACTGATGCACCAATCGCGCGCTCGGCTCGGCGCTGCCTCACACCCCGCGTCCCGCGCCCGTACCAAAGGGACCTAAAATATGACTTCTGCGCACTCTTGCCAACTTACGTGCCGGGGACTGTAAGACTGGTTGTCAGACTTTTGGGCTTCTGACGACCCGTAACGACTGTCAAAGATTCAAGGCTCCTACATACTGGCGCGACTTGTCGCGCGACGCGTCGCGACACAAAGACACCGCTTGTAGCGCTACACGCGGTGTCTTTGTGTCGCGTCGCGTCGTGCGACAAGTCGCGCCAGTATGTAGGAGCCTTTACGAATGACAGCCGGGATCAACGGCTTAACGTGCTTTCCAAAGCGTGTAGGGGCCTCCCATCCCCGAATCGACCGCGGCAAGCGTAACTTAACCTTCGATCGAGCCGTGCGCCTGTTATTACTTGGGCAGCCAGCAGCAGAATTGAGTGTGGCTCTTCATCATAGGAAATTCTACATAATATTCGTACGCACATATTTTGTTTATTACCGAAATCTACGAGTAGGTACACTATATCACAATCCCCATTATTCTTTATTATGACGCCTAACGGGGAAGAACGTATACGTTGGTTAAAGTATTACCATCTACCATATTTTCGTAAAATAAAAAAAGTAATGGAAATATGTAGAACATTATTACTCTGACGTGATTTAATGTATGCTTCATATGATGATGGATAGACATACAAGATTGATCGCTTAGAGAGAAAATTATGATGAAAGCATTTTCGCACGCAAAAATCTTGTCGATTTGTTGTAAATTGGAGATTTACTAACTCTAAGCTGGCGACGGGTACATCGTTGCCGACGGAACAAATTGTTGCTATTTTAAATATTATATTTATTTAAACTTTTAGAATGAAGTATTGTGTAACTATTTTATTTTTATTTCTTATTTATACCTCATTCTATGCAGCACCGGTCGACGTCATCGCGTCATCGCCAGCTGTCGCTGAAAACCAGCGCTGGGGCTCTGGCTCGCATAGGGTCGCAGTATTCATTATTATTTATGTAATAATAAATAATAATAATAATATCCTTTATTTAAGGCAACTAAGGCCCATAAAAACATAATACATAATATAAGTATAAAACTAAAACTTAAAAACGACTGCACACGAAGTGACGGCGTCGTGTTACGCTGCGAGGTGTCGCGTAGCCGACCGCGGAAACGATACAGCACATCTTTCGGCCAAAACTCTTCCTTGAGGAAGGTCACCAAATGACGAGTCGGAATACGCACCACGAACGACTTGAAATTTGTGTTATGGCTCGCCTTCAACTTCTCCACCCTCAAGGTCCAAGATTCAGGAAGGTTTAGGATTATGCTGAGCGGTGCCATATTGCGTGGATGTGACGCATATTTTCCCCCAACTTCTTATTTTTTGTGTTTGTGTTCTTTCTTTGCGTCATTTTTACCGCAAACAAACGTATTTTCTTTCTATTTCTGTAATGATTTTACCTACTGATGCTTATTTGCTTTTAATTCATGAAAACGATGTTTACGACAAAATTAGGTATAGTTGTCGCGTTTTAGCGTGGCAATAGTGGTCATTGACTCACATTTTCTAGCATTTTTCATTACAAAAACTGAAATAAAGTCCCTTAATGTCCCAAATCAATATCTATCGTGATCTACAACATGTTCCAATAACGAAAAACCATACATATGTAGTTTATTGTTTGGGTTCCTACGGAGAGATATTAGGGAAAGGGCAATGACCGCTTTTGCCACGCTAAAACGCGACAACTTTAGAATCTTTAATAGAATTCCCTTCTGAAGGAAATCTAATACACTATCTCTATAATCAAGTATTTCGGAGTCGAGGATTTCTGAAGATAATTCACTATATCTCCAGTTTTTCAAGAATCCAGACATTTTCTTCAACAATATCCTTCACAAAACACGCTATAAACACTGAGAATCACTCAAAATAAAAACCGTATCCACAGTCAGGGTTACAAAAGCCACGCTAGCGAAATAACGACCGACAGGAACCAGCCCCGTAAAAGAAGGTTTTACTCTCAACTGACAAACCGTACAGTTTCACTTTATGCCGTAAAAAACTCTACTCGTGTAAAAGGTCCTTTAAGGCTTATTTACACGAGTAGAGTTTTTACCTATCGACAGGCGAGACTCGCCAGGTACGTAATCATTGCATTTATGTTACTGTAAACTACAGCAATAATTGCCTAGCGAGTAGCAAAAATAAAAGAAAACGAAAAGAGAGAAACACAAGCTCGAATAGGGACTATTATGTCATACGAGATTCATTACGCAACTTTCTCGAACTGTATTTTGACAATTCTTAGTAGAATTCTTGTTTGTCAGAGTCGCTTTCAATTTCTAACAGCAAGGTTATTCTTGTCTTTTGACATTTAATCATACGTACCGTTTCGTAAAAATTCGTCGTCGAAAATCGCCTATCCGAAGCGAGAAACTCTCCTCATGTGAATGCATCTTAATGCTGTAAAAGGTCCTTTACAGGGAAACTCGTTAAAGCCAGACACTCATTACCGGCGAACAGGTCAGAATAAAAGGAACTATTAAAGTTTTTCGCTGTTGTCGAGTTTATCCTGGGAAATTTTTAATTTGAGAATTTTCTTTTTGTTTTATTTGTCTTGCCCTAACAATTTCGGTTGCAATATGGCTTACAAACACAAACATATTTAACATGTATAATATAAGTAACTGACTATACAAAGACTATATTTTGTGCTACCAACTCGCGACCCAAAATGTACGTACGAGTAGAATCCTTACCCTTCATGATATTTGGATATCAGGAAAACTTCATCCATGCTATTGTCAGGGTTATTACAAAGGTTGCATTTTATATTAGGCCAATCATAAGTAGAAGACACTTCTCAGGGGTTTTTTTTTGAGTGGGAAATTATCAAATAACTTCTCCCGCTCTGGGCGGAGCGGGAGGATGTGTACTCTTACTGACTAAAACCCACCCGTATTCCTTCCGTTGCCTGTGTTGCCAGGGGCCTCGGTAACCCTTTCGAACTTCCACGCGACCCCGGCAGGCATCGGCCCTAGGGGATCCCTACACTTATGCTGACATCTCTTTAAGGCGCGCGTGGAACACAACGCGCCGTCGACCCGGGCCTAGTCCGTATCGGACGGCGAGCTACCCATTGCTCAACGTCTGCAAGCCCGCGCCTACGGTGGCCGGCAATCCGCCCGGGATTCCCGACGCCCAGGGCGTCTCCTGCGGTGGCGAGGGGCGAGAGGGCGCGAAATTTGCCTTTCCCTCAACCGTCCCGCCTCCTCTTTTGCGAGCATTACTTTTTCGCAACTATTCAGTGGCTGCAGTTTTGACATACATAGAGATCGCTTTACGACCAAACATAGCAAAGAGGGACGAAGCTATTCGTCCTGTATAGCTTTATCTCTTTCCCGCATTAGAAGAATAATGGCTCTAACTTGAGGTGATCATGGACTGCAACCTGTAAAATGCTGGCATGTTGATGTGACATCATTTTGCAATTTCTTTAGTAGTAATAACAAAAAACCGTAAAGTTTCAAGCTGGGGCTACAGTAGGCAGCGATTTGCGATGCGACTGTAAGAGCGAAACGAGATAAACATGGTATGGCTACATTATAAGCGAAAATCCGGCGTATATTCGGCGATGACGTGGCTACATTACACATGCTACACAAAGAATCAGCATAAGCGATTCATGCGGCTAATTTCGCTGATATGTTGATGTAGCCGATGCCGTGATTACGGTAATGTTGTTCCGATCGCTTAAAGAAATCAAAGATCGCTAGTAATATTTGATGTACGGTGTAGCCATATACGTGAGCATTCATTTATTTGTTTTAATCGCTCGTGTCGCAGGTCGCGTCGCGGTCTACTGTAGCCTCAGCCTCAGTGGTAGATCAAATACAGGTGCAATTTGGTATCTTGTTCTTCTATGACAGGCGGATTGATGGTCGCAGATAATTAGAATACTGCAACATTGCATGCTGCTGGAGTTTGTTCACTTTCATTGCAAGTAAACGTCTACGAAAGATTTTTTTTTGGTATTTTCGGTTTATAGACTGGTGGTTGTTATATTTGGCTGTTATTAAAGTATTGCTAAAATTAAGGAAGTAAGTACTGTTGTAGCTTGTTCTGTTGTTAAAAAAAATCAATACCGAAAGAGTTCGGTGTTGATTTTTTCCTGTTTTCAGAGTTTATTTTTAAGTACTACTCTCATATGCGTAACTAACCCAACACAAACATGACTGTTTAGGTCAGGGATGCACAGACTTATAGAGAATAGGGGCCGCTCGGGCACATTATAAGCCAAAGGCGGGTGCCAGGCCCGCCTTTGGCTTACTGACTCATAATGTGCCCAAAGAAAAATAACTAGGTAAACGAATTTAATTATGTACCTTTTTTGTAAAACTTTCAATATTTAGTTTCATACAAAGCATTGTTTTGCCGTGACAAATTTTTTTTGGGGCGCGCCCCTCTCTCCCGAACTCACCCAAGTGCTAACCGAAAAGTTCCGATCACAAGCTCACAACTCATGCTTGATAATGTAGGTAATTAGTTATACAACATTAATTTTATAACTAGCTGCGCCCCGCGGTTTCACCCGCATAAGTCTCGATCCCGTGGGAATATCGGGATAAAAAGTATTCTATGTCCTAATTCAGGTCATGGTCTACCAATGTGCCAAATTTCATCCAAATCTGTTCAGCCGTTTTAGTGTGATGCTGTGACCAAGGGAAATAGGGATTCATTTTTATATGTATATAGATTTTCCTTTATTTTCCGCATTTTTTTATTAGTTGGCGGGCCGCACGCGTACCGACAGCAGGCCGCGGTCTGTGCATTACTGGTTTAGGTTGACCAAACATTTTGTAAATCTCTGCAACAACAATAAATTCGCATTGTCATTACAACAACTGACGAATTAACTACAGATTTTATTTTTCTCATTATTATTTTAATACCTTTCAGCTGAGCCTATACACATTACCTACCTAACTGAAAATTTTACATGAGAACTTTCATATGAATATATTCTTTAGTTCCCGAAACAAATAAGGGAAAACAAAGTAAATACATAACAGATCGCTTGCAAATAAAATTAATATCACGACGACTAGATTTAGCGGTATTCAACGAACTTTATTATTGGGTTTTGGTCATTAGCGCTGTTCATTTATTCAGTAAAATACTCCGATTTTGTCCAGAAATAAATAAATTATTCAATTTACTAATGGGAATCTGATATGGAGAGCAGATACGGTGAGTATTGAATTTGTTATTCAACAACAAACGTTTTTATGTATTTTTATACAAAGCCTAAATTAAAAATCAATTAGTGCCGAAAAAGAAATAGTTAAAATTGAATAGACAGATATTTATTATTCAATAATAAACGTTTTTATGTATTTTTATAAAAAGCTTAATTCAAAAGTTCCGAAAAATAATTCGTTAAAATCTAAATGCCAGATGTTTATAAAAACAAATATTTAGGAGGATGTTTCATGCGTTTCATGAAAATCGTCAAAGTGGACATAATTTTAGATCTTTACTTATTTATTTATTTATTTAACAGTCTATGTACACACATATAAACAGACAAGAAGAAAGGAACAGAAAAATACGTACAAAGGTGATGCTTATTTCTAATGAAATCTCTTCCAGCATACCTGCGATAGGACAGTAGACAAAGAGATGTAGACACTGTGTGTAAGAGTAGAAGAGAATACAATATACACAAAAACAACACCTTTACCCATATCAACAGCATGTTTGTAAAGAAAAAACAACTTTTCAGTTCAAAAGCAACGGGTTCAAACCTACCTACTGACCAGGAATAATTTCAGCTAACTCGTAAACAACTTTGCTAATGAGATCCCATAGTTACCGTACACTCGTAATTATAGGAAGTTAGAAGCTTATGTCAGTAACATGATCTGAGCCAGGAAAGTTCTTGATACTTGGTTTTCACCAATGGCACTGAAACGTAGTCGCTCACAATGGACCTCATTGGATGGCTGATAGTCACCCAAAGGGCAATGGAGAGGGCTATTGTTGGAGTTTGCCTAACTGATTGAAAAGATCCACAGTAAAACCAGGGTAACCGACATAGCCCGAGGAGTTCCCCTCCCACTCTTGCACCGGGGATCATGGGATCTAATGTGACTTCCGCAATCCCCGGCTGGTCACTGGCCCACCATTGCGGGCCACCTAAGGCTCGCGGGGGGAATGAGGTGTTAAACTCCCCCCGCGACGTCCAATAGGGGCGCGCGTGGAACACTACGCGCCGCCACATCGGGTCCTACTATGTGGGGGGCGACGGATGTTGGAAGGTTCTTCAAGGAGAATCGATGAACTTGTGAAGACCGCATGAACCTGCTGGATGCGGGAAGCACAGATACGGTCGAAGGAGCGGTGCTTGGGGCAGGTCTATGCCCATCAGTGGACGTTTTTCGGCTGAGAGTCAGTACTAATCCGAACAGCATGTGGCTGATGGATGAACCCTAAAACCACTTCTTCGCAGACAAAAGAACGAGCATTGATCGCAAAGCTTGTTCACTGTATGTTTATAATTACCAAGTTTAGAAAAACTTTGTGAGAAAATCTGTATTTTCAGGGTCTGTAACCTCAAACCATGAATATTCAGGTTTTGTGACGAAGTTTTCATTAATTTTAAGATAGTGGTTTCTAATGGTGCAGGTGTGTTTTAATATTTTTTGTTTACTTAATATTACGAATGTCGTGATGGGCCAGTGGTTAAAGCATGAGGTTGTAGGACAAAGTCCAGGCAAGTACCAATGTGACTTTTTAAATTCATAATACGTACTTTCCGAGTTTATCTTGGACCTTACTGAAATCATCTTCTGCCTGCCTTTTCCCACCTATGTTGGAGTCGGCTTCCAGTCTAACCGGATACAGCTGAATACCAGTATTTTACATGGAGGGACTGCCTATCTGACCTCCACAACCCAGTTACTGGGTAATACTTGTCAGACTTTCGAGCTTCTGACGACCCGTAACGACTGTCAAAGATCTACAAATGACAGTCAGGACCAACGGCTTAACGTGCTTTCCGAGGCACGGAGGGGTCTTGGTATGTAAAGATTGTCACCCATCCACGGACCTACCGCGCCAAGCGTAGCTTAACCTGATCGATCGACTCGTGCGGCTGTTATAACTTAGCCACAAGCCCCTTTTGTCAAAGCCTCACTGTAAAGAATATAAAAATATGTGTGTCTGTTTTATAAATGTATTATGGAATGCGAGAATAGTTTTAACATGTGAAAAGTGTAATTATAAAAAGCATGTTAATGTGTACAAAAAAAGGAGCTACGTCTGCCAACAAACTGCTTTGCAGTGTGGCGGAGGTAAAAATATTTCAATGAAACACTTTTCATATTATTATTTTTTTTGTAATAATGTAAAAGTAAAGCTCGTAAACTTTCGTTTTCCTCTTCCGAAATACGAGAACATTCTGGTTATTAAAGACTTTGGAACTTTTCAGTAATATTTCTTACAGAGACAGAGCCGCTGGCAAAATAGAACAATTTCTAAACATTACGAATCATATCTCCATTGCCTTCAAGTTGTCTCTTTTTAACTAAATAATCCTTTAAATTTATCTACATAATTTCAGCCGAAACACGTCCACTGCTAGACATAGGCCTCCCCCAAGCACCGCCACTTCGACCGGTTCTGTGCTTCCCGCATCCAGCGGATTATATTGCGATACAGCACTAACCGGAAAATTCTTTCACCTATAGAAAGTTTCATTATCAGCGGGTAACATGGGCTGTCTTTTATTTAAAAAAAATTAAAGATCCTTACGAAAATTACAATAATGTAACCCATGGTATTAAAAAATTGCCTATAAAAGTCATTATTTGGCGTGCGTTGTGAAAATTATTGATGATACATAAAATAATGTAAGTACTACATGTCTTTAGTACCTACTCATCATTACCCCCAAAAAAGTACGCGAGGCTTTATGTCTAACTATTATAGTTAGTAATTAGTTATAAAAAGTAAATTAAAAGTGTAAAAAGTTTTAATAAATAAAACTGAAGTTTGTTTTGTTGTTTGTTTGTTTGAACGCGCTAATATCTGGAACTACTAGTCGGATTCGAAAAATTCTTTTATCATATTTTGATAGTCTAATTCTTGAGGAAGGTTATGGCTATTAACATCACGCTAAGTCCCTGAAGAGCAGATCAAAAAGAAAAAGTCAGAAAGAGCGCTAAGGGAAGTAATAGCGCGGGCAGGCGATGCGATGCGACGGGGTGGGACGGTGGAACAAGAAATTACACGCGGACGAAGTCTTGGGCAGACGGTTGTGTAAAAATATGATTATTAGGTAAGTATAAAAGGCATAAATAACCAAATGTGACCTTTCTTCCCAGTATTTAATGTAAAAATAGAAAATACTATTATTAATAAGAACAAAATACTTCAAAAATATCAATGAATTAGTTTTACTTTACTTATAAACTCAACTCTACGCACGCACAATGGTCTACCTGAAGGACTAAGTGCGAAAAACCCACTAACATAGAACATATAACTCAATTCTAAAAAACTTGTTCGGCTACATAAAAAATAATTGAGTTCTCGCTTCAGAAACGACCTCCTTAGTTCACCTATTTTCAAAAATACTAGTTAAGAAAAGCACATAACTATTCTGACTAGTTGTGTCTTTTCTTTTAAACTGATTGTAAAGCCTTATTGTGTATGAAAATGAAAAAGAATAGCCATATTTGGCTCATGTGCCTTTTAGTTTTAATATGGACCTGATGTGCCTTTTTATTTAACAAAAAATTATAAAAAGTTACATCTACAACATTTTGTGATCTTTCAACGTAATCAAAGTCATATTAGTACTTTTTCCGTATCTAAATGTGAAAAATGGTGTAATTATGCCCTTTCAGTATCCCTGAAGATAATAAAAATATGTAAAAATACTGATTTGAGCGCCTTTTTTCTGATTCCGAATATGTATGCTCAATTTTGGAAAAAAATATCAATTGTGCCCTTTTTCGTTATAAAGGCGCAATTACTCTTATGCACCTACAATTAACGTGAGTAGACAAATAAATGTCATTGGAACTGTATCTGGAAATTGTATGTAGATACGGCATTTGTATTCAGGATACAGGATGATCTCAATACGTCAATAGTACTCTAGATAGTTATGCCAAACTGTGCTTTGATCCCCTATTATTCAGACTGACGTCATGTCTGACTCAGAGAACCTGCATGGCATCTAACATAGAGTAACTGCTTTAGTAATTGGGCACGCTATAGTAACTGACCACTCATAATAAAAGAGGTTGAAACAAGGTAATGCAAGCAAGCCCATGAATAGCCATGAAAAGCAAGGAAATACGCTTCGTGGATCCCATCATTCACGAGCCGTACTATACGACTATCGCCTTAGAGGTGAGCATGCGGAAGTTTGGCCGAAAGTTCATCTAATACTGTTAATGTCTCATGCAGGATTATATTCGAACGCAATGTAAATTGTTACTGAATAAATAAATTGAATTGAATTGAATGAAAAGGACAAAAAATATTCCTGTATCTATTGTATTTTCGTTTAATTCACATTAACTTGTTTCTACCTCTTTTGTTATGAGTGGTCAGTTACTATAGCGTGGCCAATGAATACAGCTGTCACCCTAGACTTTATCTTTTTTTGGGTGAGAAATTATCAAATAACTTCTCCCGCTCTGGCCGAAGAGGGAGGGTGTGTCAGACTATTACTGACTATAACCCACCCGTGTTTCTTCCGTTGCCTGTGTTGCCAGGAGCCTCAGTAACCCTTTCGTACTTTCCCGCGACCCCGGCAGTTATCGGTCCTAGTGGACCCCTACACTTGTGTTGACATCTCTGTGAAGCGCGCGTGGAACGCAACGCGCTGTCGACTTGGGCCTGGTCCTTATCGGACGGAATAATGCTTGGAACTTTGAGATAAGACCTATTAGGTACCAGAGTAGTTATTATTAGGTATAGTATTAGGTTCCAAAGTACTATACATAATCAGCCTATAATGTTCCCACTGCTGGGACACAGGCCTCCCCTCTGTGAGAGGGCACTCCCTCTCACAGAGGCCTTCTCACAGGCCGTAATCCACCACGGGGGCCCAGTGCGGGTTGGTAGATGTCACATGTCTTCGAATTTTTGGTTCTCGGACATGCCGGTTTCCTCACGATGTTTTCCTTCACCGTTTTGAGAACAGTGGTGATGAAATAATTTACACAAAGTAAAGCGCCTGTCTGGGTTCGAACCTACGATCTACAACTCGTAAGTCGCGGCCGTTAACACTGAACCACAACTGCTCTCTGCAAAGTACTATGTTCTAAACAAAATAACAATTACATAATATCACGCCTAGTTTCCCCGAAGTGTTGAGCTACACCCTTCGGGGTCAATCTGCCTAGCCTTTTCCCAACTATGTTATGGTCGGTTTCCAGTCTAAACGGATATAGCTGAATACCAGTATTTTACACGGAGCGACTGCCTATCTGAGCTCCACAACTCAGTAACTGGGTAACCCCTTTATAAGACTGGTTGTCAGACTTTCGGGCTTCTGCCGACCCGTAATAACTGATCAAAGATCCACTAATGACAGCTGGGACCAACGGCTGAACGTGCTTTCCGAGACACGGAGGAGTCTCCCATCAACGGACCAACCCCGGCGAGTGTAACTTAACCTGATGGATCGACCCGTGCGGCTGTTTACATAGCCACGAACTCCTCTCGTCACTTTTCGGGGTACAAATGTTAGATTGAAGTGTTATGACGTAAAAAAAAGTCAATTTTAATAAGTATATGGCTTTCCGTCTTTGCCAACTTTGTCAAACAACTGACCTCTGAATATTTTTAAGTGTTGATAGCTCGTTCGTTACTTAGTCTATAAGATGAGGTTGTTTTTCAAATAATTGGTTTTTTTATTGTCTTAAAAACTTAAAAACATAACTTTCAAAAGTTTGATGTTTTTGAAGCTTCTGAATGAAGACAAATCTTCACAAAAGGGTCAGCTTCGGTTCGTTGATTTATAGATAAACGCAAAATTATAACCACTTACAAGTACTTTTCTGAAGGGGTATCGTGTTACTGGGTAACACGATACCCCTCGGTAAGACTGGTTGTCAAACTTTCGGGCTTGCGACGACCCGTAACAACTGTCTATAGAATCTGATGTACCTACTATACGGAGTCAATCAATTTGTTAAAACCAGTTTAATATGCACCGCTAAATCAGTGAACCAATTTATCACTACCGTAGCGCTAGGTAATTAGGTACTAAATCAGGGAATGGATTCAGCAACATCTGGGAATACAAGGCCGGTGTGAGTAACTGAACTAATTATTATTGAGGCTTCGCCAAGTCTTGGTTTATTAGCAAATTGGGAAGCAAGTAATTTCAGAACATTTTGTGCACGCCAGGTTGCGCTATTAATTTGAAAGGAATTATTTGTGGAGGGAATTTTCTTTATTAATAACCTACATCAAATTGGTTTCTTTAAATGGTCTTTTAATTTCTGGATTATGATGTAATATAGTTTATATCACTTTTCGAACAAAAAAGAGATAATAGTATTATACAATATCAGCCTATAATGTCCCATTGCTGGAACTGAGGCCTCCTCTCTATGAGGACGAGTGGGCTAAAATCCACCAAGCGGGCACAGTGCAGGTTGATCGATAAAAATACGACTCATTATTCATAAATTTTCGTCATAAGCCCAGTCTAACTAAAATGCTTTAAAACTTTATATCAGATCAAGTCACATAGTACAACTCAAAATACATAAATACTTAAAGGCTCGTGCAGACTAGCACGATATCGCGGGCGCCACAGTCAGCAATATGCTTGTCGCGCCCGCGACTTCGCCCAGTCTGCGGGAGCCTAAGTGTCAATATTACGAAGAGGTATATGAGTTACTGAATATTTGCAGACGAAAAGTTTTACAGCATACTTATAGTTTTATGGGACCACAAAAATTAAGCAGAGGTACCTAAAACTAACCATGCATCGGGTGCCAGCAAGACAAAACAATTTAGGTAGTAACTATCTAGGGATACCTCTACAACTAGGGTTTACTAACTAATCAGCACCCCAATGATGGTTTTTTGAAATGACCTTCACTAGGTGGCAGCACTGAGACGACAGGTCCGGGCACAATGGGGATAAAAACTGCCACCTCCCACTTCAGACATCGCTACTACCTGCCGGGGTCACGGGAAAGTCCAAAAGGGTTACCGAGGCCCCTGGCAACACAGGCAATTGAAGGAACACGGGTAGGTTTTAGTCAGTAAGAGACTGACACACCCCACCCTTCCGCTCCGTCCAGAGCGGGAGAAGCTATTTGATAATTTCCCACGCAACAAAAAAAAAAGACGTCGCTACTATCCAGCGTCTAAAGGCTCCTACAAACTGGTGCGACTTGTCGCGCGACGCGACGCGACACAAAGACACCGCGTGTAGCGCTACAAGCGGTGCCTTTGTGTCGCGACAAGTCGCGCCAGTATGTAGGAGCCTTAAGAATTTAGCAGCTAGCAGTTACTATCCATTTTTTTTTTTGTAAACAAGCGACTTCTTTTACCCATAATTAATTAAGATGCATTGCGCAGCTATTGACTGCAAAAATAAGGGGACCCATGTATTTACCAAAGATTTTAAAAGACGAAAACTGGTAGAAAGCTCTCGGAAAAAAAAAATGGAAACCAGATATTTCATCGAGAGTATGTGCTATACTTTTGGAACCTGAAGACTTTTATGGGAGATGCCCCACGAGACCTAAGTCTGTTTTCTTTACCTACAGGCACTTGTGATGTGATATTATGTAAATTATAGTAAAGGTGTATGTGTGTATTGTATTATCTAAATTATATAGAAGATTTTCTGATTATTTAGAAGACAAAAAAGCTTGGGATTGAGCTGCTCGCTCTGATAAGCCTTGTGATAAAACCGAAAAACTTGACATTTTAATTATGCAAAATCATCATTATATACGAGGTGCATTCAATAAGTACCTAGCCTCATCGCCAGAGGGCGCTGTAGTTTCAAAAGAGTTTTACCACAGTGTAGCACATTCTTTTTTAATTCTTTTTTCAAATTTTCATTCCAATCCCTTCATTTGTTTTAATTTGACAACTTATGGAAGCGAACGTGTCGATCGGTTTTACAAAAATGGAAAAAGAGCAATATCGTTCGGTGATTCGATTCCTATTTTTGGAAGGGAAAACGCGCATCGAAATCAAAGAGCGCTTGGATGCTGTGTACGGTGACTCTTCTCCATCGATAGCCACCGTCAAGAATTGGTTCAACGAGTTCGCACGTGGCCGTACGTCGGTTTTTGATGAACCACGTCCAGGTGCACCGAAAACAGCTGCTACGGAGGAAAACATTAAAAAAATCCATGATTTCGTATTGGCAGATCGCCGATTGAAGGTTCGGGAGCTAGCTGAGACTGTAGGCATTTCAGAAGGAACAGTGCATCATATTCTTCACGAGGAACTCGGCATGAGAAAGCTGTCGGCGCGATGGGTGCCGCGTTTACTCACACCAGAAAACAAGCGCAACCGTGAGACCACATCGGAGACGTGTTTGGCGCTGTTTAAGCGGAATCCAGCGGAGTTTTTGCGTCGTTTTGTGACCTTCGATGAAACCTGGATCCACTGGTACACACCAGAGACCAAGGAGCAATCAAAACAATGGATCCAGACCGGGGAACGTGCTCCAAAGAAGGCGAAAACTGTAAAATCGGCCGGAAAAGTTATGGCCACCGTTTTCTGGGATTCACAAGGTGTGATCTACATCGATTACCTCGAGAAGGGTAAAACAATTACAGGGCTTTACTATGCCGATTTATTGGGCCGATTCGACGCCGAATTAAAGAAAAAACGATCCCATCTGGCGAAGAAAAAAGTGCTGTTTCACCACGACAACGCACCGGTTCACACGTCTGCCGTTGCCATGGCCAAATTGGTCGAATTACGCTACGAATTGTTGCCCCATCCACCGTATTCTCCAGATTTGGCCCCTTGTGACTTCTTTCTGTTTCCTAATCTGAAAAAATCACTCGCCGGGAATAGATATGGATCGAATGAGGAGGTCATCGCCGCCACGGAGGCCTATTTTGCAGAGTTTGACAAAAACTATTTTTCGGACGGATTAAAAAAGTTGGAGCATCGCTGGGCTAAGTGTATCGAACTAAAAGGAGACTTTGTTGAAAAATAAATTGTTAAAAAATAACAATTTATTTATAAAAAAAAAAATAAGTTGTTTTTTTTTTCTCTTAGTTTTAATGATGGTCTGGCATTTTGAGTACTTTATGCGGCCAACCCAAATGTCCTTTCCTTGGTATTGTTCGTCGAGTCGTTAAGCTCCTTAAATTTTGAGTTGAGCTACACGATTAGGTAGTGAAAAATGCTTGCACTGACTGGACAGGTCCACTCAAATTTGTGTGGTTCTTTCCTCACATGATCTGACCAAGATTATGTCTGGACTTTAAAAGAGACTTTGACCCTTGAGTTTGTTTCGCCATTTCTTCTCAGAGGTAGTCAGATAGGAAATGTTGAAAAAATCAAAATCAAAATTACAATAAAAAAACAAAATTAAGATCAAAATCAAAATAAAAGTCAATATTACATGCAATGAATGTTATTGAACTGTCAAAATGAAACCCATTGCTACTACACGACACTACTACGACAGTGTGTTACGCAATTACCCCGCTGGATTATGTTGATTTAAATCGTAAATAATTAGACTAAAGTTGGTTATGAGTTTTATAATATTTGATTTAAAGATAGGACATGCCGGACAATTCTGAAAAAATCTGACCGTGAAAACTTAGATGATGAGCTGTCATTTCACCCGATTTGTTAAATTGACCGACCCTTAATAAATTAGTGTGTTACAGCTCGCATCAAACTTGATGGCGGATTTGAAGTGCGCTACTCGCTGCGCAGTACCGCACTCCTCACCCGCTCCTCCGCAGACACGTGAACTTGTTACTCCGCAGCGACTAGCCTCATGTTCCGAGCCGCTATGAAGTTTGAATCGGGCTGTACGCAATTACCCCGCAGAACGTAACGATAGAATGAAACTATTCTTCTTAATATAAATTCAACCCGAAGTTACCCTCAGCTAAGCTGTGCTTCTAATACGTTTGGGCATCAAGACATTAGGGAGTTGTGACTTAACCAGCTTACACAGTCCAAATATTTGCTGAAATTGATATCTAAATGGTGATGGATTGAAAGCGAAGGTAGCGTTTTCTAATTAGTTAGATTCCATATTCGGATTACGCAATCTTTTTCTTGGTCTACAGACCTGAGAACTTTTATCAAGGAAGGAGGACAATGCCAAATAATTAATATAATACGTTTTAGAAAGAAAGAAAGAAAGAAAGAAAGAAAAATATTTTATTTGTGACACGCACAAGAAATAGAAAAAGTAAAAAAAGGAGCATTCAAAACTAACAAAATTTACATATTTGTTCGATTAAAAACAAAAAACAACAAATAAAATAAATAAAACCGACTTGTGCGACGCCAAAAAGGCTCCTATCTCAGCATAATGCTGCGATATTTAAAAATAAATACCGCAGCGCTGGTATTCTGATAGGGCCTACTGCTGCACTGTGATGTTCAATTCTATCAACTAAATGCTAAAACTTCTTGGGAACTTTACTGAAATCAGATATACGATATCTCGTACCTCATTTGATCAAAACATCACGGAATATATCCCGTTGTGCTTCTATCTAAGAGTTATTCTAAGTGTTTGAAAATAAAAATATTGCACCCGATTTAAATAACTGAAGCGATACAATTGAAAGATTCAGCAAATTATAGACGGAATAAAACGAGACTCATTATTTATAATCGGTTAATCTGAATCTGAAATAACTAATATTAATCGAAATTGACCTTGGAATATCGGCGTATGACGCAGATGTGTTCTTGGAAAGAGTTCCTTCATTGACACCCTGAGGTTCTTGGTAATTCAATCAATATGGATACCTACTTATAGTTGAATGAATTGGTAGGTACCTACATACAGTCACGTGCCTGAAATTGTTTCAGCATGACTGTCTTTTCGTACATCCTTGACATTTGTTTGGACAGAATAAATAGAACTTTGACAATTGGTTTTTCTAAGAAAACATTAATATTTATCAAAGGCTGTAGGTACTTTTTATTTACAATACAAAAATGTTCTTTTATTAAAGTTATCAGAGAAATGTTATCAGCTTATAGTAAAAACCCATTATAGATTTTTTTAAGTCAAATAACAATATTCGCTTTTGAGAAAAGTTACTAAATTTTAGTTAGCCCGGTTGTAAGCTTTTACAGGATATAACTCTAGTTAGGTGATACTTTAGACTCATGTAACTTATCAAAACCAATTTGTAATCATATAATTTTCTTTGTAACAAAAATTCCCATCATCCTTCCTAATTCTTCAAGAGCTTATATACCTAACATATGTTTTCGGCAGTCGGGAGCACAGCTTAATTAAGCTGTGCTCCAAGTAGGGTGACCATTTCGAAATTTGAAACGTCCTGACAAAAAACCCTGCTATTTGGAAAAAAAGGTCGGAGTCAAACAATAGAAAATCAGTTGTGTCTCATTAGCTCTCCTTGACCAATTAATCATTATTTTTCAGTAATCATGTAACTTATTCATTTTCATTTATGTACACACAAAACACTTACACCGAAAAATATTTTCATATAGATAGAAGACCACAAAGGTATCTACTGCTTATTGCATTAGCAATTTCTGCCTTTTTTTTTCTAATAAAAATGCCCTTAAACAGAATACTCCGAACAAATGACAAAGCCAGACCAGGAGGTCTACTGGTGGTCGCAGGAGCTGACGGCTCTGCGCACTGCGTGCGTGGCTGCGCGACGCCGGTACACCAGGCACCGCAGGCTCCGTATCAAACCTCCGGATACGGAAGCCATTCAGGCGGAGCTGTACGAGGGGTACAGAGCGGCGAAGACCGCCCTCCAAGCGGAGATCCTGCGGGCCAGGGGGTTGGCCCGCGAGGAGTCGCTGGGGACTCTGGACAGGGACCCGTGGGGACGCCCGTACAAAGTGGTGCGGGAAAAACTCCGCCCATGGGCTCCCCCGCTGACGCAGAGTCTCCGGCCCCAGCTTGTGGAGGACGTGGTGAGCGCTCTGTTCCCTTCCCGAGGGGAACACACCTCCCCGCCTATGGCTCCGCCTACTGCGGTGCCCGATGCGGACCACACCGCCAACGACGACGGCGACGACGATGCTCCGGAGGTGACCGAGGTAGAAATGAGAGCGGCGGTACGCAGGCTTAGTGCCAAAAATACCGCCCCAGGACCCGACGGCTTACCTGGGAAGGCCTGGGTCCTGGCCTTGGAGGCTCTCGGGCCTCGACTTAGGGGGCTCCTAAGCGCATGCATGGAGAGGGGCCAGTTCCCGCTTCGCTGGAAGACGGGGAAACTGGTCCTCATAAAGAAGGCAGGGCGCCCTGCGGACTCTCCGTCCGCTTATCGGCCCATCGTGCTGCTCGACGAGGTGGGCAAGCTCTTTGAAAGAGTCATTGCAGACCGCCTCGTCGGCCAACTGGTGCGGGTGGGGCCGGATTTGGCGGAGAGCCAGTTTGGTTTCCGCAGAGGGCGCTCTACGGTGGACGCCATCATGCGCGTGCGAGCCCTGACGACGGGGAATGCTGTTGCCCAGGGTGGGGTCGTCTTGGCGGTGTCTCTAGACATTGCCAATGCCTTCAATACCCTGCCCTGGAGTTGCATCAGGGAGGCACTCCGGTATCACCGGCTGCCGACCTACCTCTGTCGTGTGGTCGAGGCCTATTTGACGGATAGGGCCGTCATCTACCCCGGTCACCAGGGAGTGTGGAACCGGCAAGAGATGTCGTGCGGTGTCCCACAGGGATCGGTCCTGGGGCCGCATCTGTGGGACATCGGATACGACTGGGTGCTGCGCGCCGACTTCCCTAGCGGCGTCAGCGTAGTGTGCTACGCTGACGACACGTTGGTCCTGGCGCAGGGGAGGTCGCACCAGGCGGCGGCCGAATTAGCGGCACGCGGGGTTGCGACAATCGTCGAAAGGATCCGGCAATTGGGACTCGAGGTGGCCCTGCACAAGTCCGAGGCCATGTGTTTTCATGGTCCTCGGAACGCGCCACCGTTGGGGTCCCAAATAACGGTAGGAGGGGTTTCTATCGGCGTCGAGTCGACGATGAAGTACCTGGGACTCGTCCTCGACAGCCGGTGGAACTTCGTGGAGCATTTCCGACGTTTGGCTCCCAAACTGGAGCGGGCGGGCGCTGCATTGAAGCGGCTCCTGCCCAATCTAGGGGGTCCAAACGCCTCCTGCCGGAGGCTCTACGCGGGGGTCGTGCGGTCCATGGCCCTCTACGGGGCTCCTGTATGGGCGCGCTCTCTGGCGCTGCGGCCAGCCCGCCGGTTGAGCGCGGCCCAAAGGGTCATGGCCATCCGGATGGTCCGAGGATACCGCACGGTCTCCTGTGAGGCAGCGAGCCTCCTTGCCGGATTGCCGCCATGGGATCTGGAGGCAAAAGCCCTCGCGCACGTATGGGAGTGGCGCGAGGAGGCGAAACGCCGGGGCGTAAGTCCGCTGCCGCGAGAAATCGCGGCACGGCGGACGGAGCTCCGGCGGGATCTCATGGCGTCATGGAAAGTACGGTTGTCGCAACCCAGTGCTGGGCACGCCACGATTGCGGCGATAAGTCCCCTCTTTGAGGAGTGGCTGGAGAGACGCCACGGCGTCCTCACCTTCCGCCTGACGCAGGTCCTCACCGGACACGGCAGCTTCGGGAGGTTCCTGTGTCGGATAAGGCGGGAGGAAACGTCCGGGTGTCACCACTGTGTGGATCGCCTGGAGGACACGGTGGAGCATACGGTGGAGGTCTGCCCGGCTTGGGCAGAGCACCGCCGTGTCCTCGTGGAGGCGATCGGCGGCAGAGACCTCTCGCGTCCGGCCCTGGTTCAGGCCATGGTACGGAGCGAGAGGGCATGGGCAGCCGTCACCTCCTTCTGCGAAGCAGTAATGCTCGCAAAGGAGGAGGCGGGACGGTTGAGGGAAAGGCAAGTTTCGCGCCCTCTCGCCCCTAGCCGCCGCAGGAGACGCCCAGGGCGTCGGGAATCCCGGGCGGATTTCCGGCCACCGTAGGCGCGGGCTTGCGGACGGTGAGCAATGGGTAGCTCACCGTCCGGTAAGGACCAGGCCCGGGTCGACGGCGCGTCGTATTCCACGCGCGCCTCAAAGAGATGTCGTCAGCACAAAAGTAGGGGTCCACTAGGGCCGATGCCTGCCGGGGTCGCGGGAAGGTACTTATGGGTCACCGAGGCCCCCGCAACACAGGCAACAAGAAGGAATACGGGTGGGTTTTAGTCAGTAAGAGTCTGACACACCCTCCCGCTCCGCCCAGAGCGGGAGAAGTTATTTGATGATTTCCCAACCTAAAAAAAAAAAAAAAAAAAAAAAAAGGGACAACAATGTATGGACGCAGAGCAATGTCCTTTGAAAACATGTGACATTTATCAACCCGCACTGGGCCCGCGTGGTGGATTACGGCCCACTCCCTCTCACCGAGAGGAGGCCTGTGTCCCAGCAGTGGTAACATTATAGGCTGATTATACTAAGTAAAATGGATGGCCTATGAGGCCATAATGGTCTCGAATGGCGACCAGTGTCCAGTAATACCAGAAAGCGCAGCCTGTTTACGCCCCCATAAGGTGCATCAGAAACCAAGCGAAGATCGCGGGAATCCGCTGGATACAGTCAACGCGAGACCGGTCGTATTGGCGATCCTTGGGTGTAGCCTAGCTTAGCATTGAACATCTTTTGGCTGAGATGATGGTGATGAACAGCACCCTTTTTTTTTTGATGGGAAATTATCAAATAACTTCTCCCGCTCTGGGTGGAGCGGGAGGGTGTGTCAGACTCTTACTGACTAAAACCCACCCGTGTTCCTTCCGTTGCCTGTGTTGCGGGGGCCTCGGTGACTCTTTAGTACCTTCCCGCGACATGAACAGCACCCTAATTGCATAACACACTTTCAATCACAATCCGAGAGTTTGAAGGATATTGCTAATCCATTGCTTCATAGATTTGAAAAATTAGTCTGTTCACCGACGTAATAACGCAATGAACGTGGGTGAACTGTCAAAATGAAATCCATTGCGATCAATTGTGATTTTATGTGTGTTACGGAATTACCCCGTTGATCATGATCATATGGAGCGTTAACAATAGTGTGAGTTCTGTAGGTCTCACATTAGTGCACTGAATTGGAGGATACTACGTTGTTCACTGATTAAAACTCTTTAAAAACTTGAAGAGTATATAGGCGCAAGTAGCGGCGGTAGCACCGTGTTGTTAAACTAAAACTACCAACAAATTTATACTTAATAAATTGTGTCCGCGCTCGACTCCAGGTCCACCAATAAGAGACGGGCAGTGGCGTCTCAAGTTTTGAACAGGTTTCGACAAGTTCAGACCTGCTCTGAAACTGACCTAGCGTCGATCGCGATCATAACAAAGTTCTTAGTATTTTTTTTTTTTTTTATTTGTGATGGGTTTGTTCTTGACCTTAGTCTATGTCAGAGGCGACAGAAACAAAGTCGACGATGGAGCGAGCTTACCCAGAAGAAGCCTGTTCACTCTCACTTTGAAGAGATTAGGGTTATATGCGTTCGGAAACACAGACGCAGGCAGAGAGTTCCATTCCTTTGCTGTGCGCATTATAGAAGAAATTTGGAAACGCTTAGTGCGAATTGGTGGGATAGCCACCAGGAAGGGATGGTAACCTGAAGTGCGCCTAGATGACCGATAATAGAAGGGGGCCGGTGGAATGAGGTCGTGGAGTTCTTGAGCACACTCTCCGAAGTACAATCTATAGAAGACCGACAAGCAGGCAATTAAGTAATTAACAGAATCAAGCTTATAACTAAAACGAACTTAAGGCTACATGCTTATTATCACATTGATTTATCATTATATACATTTGAATAGGCTATTATTGTTCTATAAGCGGGCGTCCTGCACAAATAGATACTCATTGCTTCTTTTCCTTTATTTTTTTTAAAGTATATCAGTTACAGGCCGGTATACCGTCTACTATTTCATCCTAAGTAGTTACATAAGTTGATTATTTATTATGGGTACAATAAAGGTTTTATGTGCTACTTTACGGAGTGAGAGGGTTGGTGGCTTTGTTAGGCCAGATTTATTTGGTCCACTTTCTTTTTATGGTTCTGTACCTCAAAAGGAAAAACGGAACCTTTATAGGATCACTCGTGTCTCTGTCTGTCTGTCTGTCCATCTGTCAGAGCGGATTTGCTCCGAATCTACTGGACCGATTAAGTTAAAATTTGGTACACGTATGAGTTTCTGTGACCCAAACACGGAGGCGTATCGTAAATAAATATTTTTTTTTAATATGAGAGTCACTTTTAGATTTGTAAACTGTACCGTGTGACATATCAAATGAAAAGGCTTGTTGGGAAGGTCTCAATTTTTTTTTTATAATTTAAAAATAAACAGTTTCTAAGTAATTTAAGAAAATAGGTGAAAATTGACCCCCCTTCCCCTTATCTCCGAAACTACCCTAAAATAAAAATACAGAAACTAGTTCCTTACTTATAGATTACAGGAAAACCTATAAGAAGTCTAAGGTGTGAAACAAACTTGGTAAATCTCTCAATATTTTGCGTAAAAACATACATTTGCAATTGGATTGTATGGGGGAACATGCTTTTCAACTAAAACGTTTGTTCTTGGGATAAATTCATCACAACTACGAAACCCTTCATTGTGCGTGGTGCAACGTGTCATGGATTCAAAAAAGGTCGGAAATATACAACTTGTCCCGGAATAACACACACCACCAAACACCCCAATTAGGATATTGTGTTATAATCATAATACATACTCCTCACGTGACCAGAGGGCTGGTCTATTTTTTGGCCAAAGAATCAGCATTGCCATACAACGTGGTAATGCTGCCAGCCTTTTGGGCACTTTTCCTGTTGACAGCGATGCGGACAAATTTTTTGACACCCTATGATATTTTGCCCTCGCTTTTTATATAATTGTACATATAATAATTATTATTTTAAGTTTGTTAGTTTTAAATTAACAAACTTAAAATAATAAATATTTAAATGATGTTATTTTCAAAATAAATAACACTGAATTTCTACTGTTATGTATAAAACATTATTAAATTAAACATTAGTTATACTGATTGTAGAGGGCGGGAGGTCACATTACAAATCTACGCACGCACACAGTCTCACACGTAAAAGGGTCTAGCGCAGGGTACTTCGTCTATTTTGGTTTGTTTCGACTGTACAACGGCAGTGTGACTGTAATTTACGTAGTTTTAATATTTTTTGGGATAAGAAATAAAAATTACAGAAGTCGATTCAGTAAACGATTCTGAACAAACTACTTCTATAATGTGGATTAATTCATTTACACATTGTATATCGACGGTTAAAGCGACATTTTGATCGAAAATGAGTTAAAATGCCATCCTACTTAATCTCTATTTTTAAATTATACTATTACCTTATATATTATATTATATAAATATTACCTTTTAACCGTCGATATGTACGGAGGCAATGAGATCATCCGTCTGACACTGTTTATCTGCAGGTCAAAGCCCTCTTTTAATGCCACGCTGGCTTAGTAGGTAAGAACTGGTGTTTCATTATCTGAGAAGCATAATCCTCCTTTTGGGCTTCGCCGCAGTCGGGTAAGAATTTGTCCAGATTTCGCAGTAATCATAACATTTAAAAAGTCACCAAACTTCCCAGTTTTGAACTCGCAACCCGCTGGTTCAGAAGTGAGTTAACTCTCCGGTCAAAAAGAAAATATTCTCGCCAAATAATATCTTATTAAAACTTTTATACTAATAACAAACTTTAGCACTTCGGACTTTAACTAATTAATCAAAAAAGTTATTAGGGACGAGAAGGATTGCCAAATTGTATCCCCTACCATTAATCAAGATTGTTTTTTCGTCAAGGATGAACTCATTTGTTAAGATCTTGAAGAAAAGCGAACTCAGTTATTTTTGTTTTCATTGGCTTATCAAGATGGCATCCTACGTGAAATTACTTTGACCTATATTTTCACCTGTGACTATTTTTAGTTGGTAAATAACTTTTCACATTGTTTTATTATATTCTTTCAGGACTTTTTTCTTTTGCGATATTTGAACAGTATGCCATTGTTTAAGTTATCAGATTCCCACGAGCTACAGCAGTCGTTATGAGAAGTCAGAAGCCATAGTCTAAAGTGTTTTTATAGCCATTTAACTAGGTCTTACTTGAGTGTTTCTACCCAGATTTATGCATAGTCAAGGAATAAATATGTTAAGAACCTTAACCTGTTAAGCCCCGCGCGACACCGATTCGGAGTCAAACAATAGAAAATCAATTGTGTCTCATTAGCTGTCCTTGACCAATTATTAAGGTTATGTATTACTTGCACCTTATTATTTTTCCGCCTTCGTCATTGTCAACATTTATTAAATTATTTATTGAAAAATTTTCAAAAATGTGACATGATGTGTCACATACAGTGGAAGACAGACATTCACATTACTTAGATCCTAATCCTAACTATCTATATATATAAAAGAAAGTCGTGTTAGTTACACCACTTATAACTCAAGAACGGTAGAACAGATTTGGGTGAAAATTGGTATGGAGGTAGCTTAGAGCCAGGAGACGGACATAAGATACTTTTCATCCCGTTCGACAGCGTTCCCGTGTGACTTGACATGAAACGTCAGTCACTATAAAACGTGTTATAACAAAAAAGAATCAGACTTGGAATAACAAAACGCAAATGATAGCTATGTAATTGACGTATAATGACAGCTATGTAATGACGTATAGATGACAATTTGATATTTGTAAGAAATCAATATTCAAACTATTTCTATTAAATAAATGAATAACAATTATAATGTAATGATAGTGCCATTGCCCATTCGTATAAACAGTGAAGTGAACTATAAAACTCGGTATGGTTGAAAATTTGAGCTTTGAAATAAATTTTTAGGTGAATTGAAGTGAAGTGAAGTTTAATTAATAATGCCGCGAGCAAGACGATCGAATCTTTCCCGACAAAGCCGTAATGCAAGAAGAATACGAAATACTGCAAATGAAAGGACTGAAGAAGAACAAGAAATTGCACGTGAACAGCGCCGCGATAGTATGGCTCGACTTCGTGCTTCTCAATCACGAGAGCAAAGTGAAGCAGCCCGTGAAACAGCTCGGTTGGCAATGCGGAATCGTCGAGCGAACAACAGAGGTCAACAAATAGATAATTTGCGACGCAGAACAAGATATTTATCAAGTGCTGATTTGAATCGAGCAGCGTTTCGATACGATTGCAGAAATGATTACAGCTTGCATCCTAGCGTTTGTATTGGGCAAATGGACGTTGTTTGTGAGTATTGTGGTGCATTAAAGTTTTCCGGAGAAACGGCTGGATTATGCTGCCTTAATGGTAAAGTGAAATTACCGTTGTTGACTCCGCCACATGAGCCATTGTATTCATTGCTTTGTGGCGAAACACAAAAATCACGCCACTTTCTTGCAAACACTCAAAAATACAATGGTTGTTTCCAAATGACGTCATTTGGGGCAGATATTATCGAAGAACGAGGATTTAATCCGACATTTAAGGTATTTATTTTTGTACTTACATAGAATGTAGTTAAAGAATAACTTACTTTATCTATTGGTATGTATTATATTTGCTAATTCTGAACTCTACTCTCCCACCCAAAAATATTTGCTAATTCTGAACTATACTTTCCCACCGAAAAAAGTGTTTATAACCCAGTTAATACTGTCTGGTTTTTATTTTGTAGATACAAGGACAGATTCACCATCGAATTGGATCATTACTACCTTTCGAAGATACACAGAATAAATTTTTACAAATATATTTCATGGGCAACATGGAAGGCATCAACAAATCACAAGGCCAATCCTTAAAAGTTTGTGGTTTAAATCTAGAACATTCATGTTTTTCCCATGGTCAATTATACGTGGCATGTTCACGGGTCGGAAGACCATCTGCGTTGTTTGTTTTTGCGCCTGATAATAAAACAAAAAATGTCGTGTATTACAAGGTACTTAAGTGAAGAGCAACCTATGTACTAAAATACAGAAATAATAATGAATGATTAATGTAGGTATTTAATTTTTTTGTATTTTTTCCAATAAAAAAAAAAACAAACGGCTTATTTATTGCCATTAAGGCGGAACAAAGTTCGCCGGGTCAGCTAGTAATATTATAAATGCGAAAGTGATTTGTTTGTTACGCTTTCACGCTAAAACGGCTGGACGGATTTGGATGAAATTTGGCACATGGGTAGACCATGACCTGGATTAGGATATAGGATGCTTTATATCCCGATATTCCCACGGGATCGAGACTTATGCGGGTGAAACCGCGGGGCGCAGCTAGTACTTCATATAAGTAAAGATTAACAAATCCATGACAAAAAGTCGGGATTCAGCTCCATTACCACCAGATTAGATTAGGTCTAACCTAACCTAACCTAACCAGACTATGTCTCAAGTATCCAGTATATTCCGTAAACCCAAGCACACAAAATCTAATCAGAGCTATGGGTACGCTAATCGAAGCGGTATTGAATAATGACATCTAAGGGCTGTTCACACGAGCCGAGTTGGCTCGTCGCCAGCCGCCAATTAGACCGTATGACAAACACAAACGTAAGCCTGACCGAATATCAATGAAAGTGGTGCATATACATGTATTTAAGAGTACATAGTGTTACATGTTGCTGCAGAGTGGGTCATTGTTTAGATGTCTGTACAAATACTACAGTATACGTGTGATTGCGTTTATGTTGTTTCTATAATGTTTTATACTAGCTGTCGCCCGCGACTTCGTATGCGATCCAGGATGAAAAGTAGCCTATGTCTTTCTCCAGGTCATGGTCTACCCATGTGCTAAATTTCATCAAAATCCATTCAGCCGTTTTGAGCATGAAAGCGTAACAAACAAACACAAACTTACTTTCGCATTTTAAATATGAGTTAGGATAGACGAAACGAATACATTTATTGGGTAGCCATAAACCTTACAAAACCATAGACAAAGCCCCGTTTATACTTCTTAAAATAAATAAATTAATGACTAAAAATATATATTATGCTTTAAGAAAAATATCTAACATGTTGTTATTCGTCATAAATCCTAACAAACCTTATGAGGAGATCTCCAATGCGGAAACTGAAAACACTTTATTTATGATTGTATTGACTGAAAATATTGACTTTTCAAACTGCTCAAAGTATTATAAAACAAGTTTCCTGACCGCAACGGTACGGTCAGGCTAGCCACTACTTAGCACGATTTCCGAAGAAGGTTCTATTATGCAAAGCTGACCGCTAGTTCAGCGCCTGACAGTTTTTCAATGAGACAGACGCAAAATATGATAATGTTTGCTGACAGCCGGGCGCAAACTTTAAATCCTTCTTTAAGTATAGCGACAGGTTAAACGATTATCCGCAGGTCGAAAACAAGTCTGTCAGATCAGTCAACTGTCAAATATGGCAATTGACTATTAAACTCATTCTTATAGGTACCTAGTTAGATAGAAATAAAACAGATATTAAATTAATATGTTAAATTTTATTCAGGATGAATTCATCATCATAGCCTTTTCCCAACTCTGTTGGGGTCGGCATCCAGTCTAACGGGATACAAATGAATATCAGTATTTTATATGAAGCGACTGCCTATCTGACCTCCACAACCAAGTTACTGGGTAACACGATACCCCTTGGTAAGACTGGTTGTCAGACTCAGGCTTCTGACGACCCGTAACAACTGTCAAAGATCTACAAATGACAGCCGAGACCAACGGCTTAGCGTGCTTTCCGAGGCACGGAGGGGACTTGTAAAGATGGTCACCCATCAACGGACCAACCGCGGTTAACGTAGCTTAACCTGATCGATCGACACGTGCGGCTGTTATTACTTAGCCACCCCCCTATTCAGGAGGGATTCATGAAGCGCAAATACGGCACCATCCAGTCAAAACCGATCCCCTGACAAGATTGATGATGGCGAGTGACGCTGGCAGCGATCGAGTTGTGCAATTGAAATACACAGACACATTGAACGCTTCGCTGGTGAACTCGTTCAGCCTTGCTTCATGACGGAGCACGGAATCGAAGCGCTAGAAGCGTGGAGAGACGGCAGTGACCAAAATAATGATAATGTTGCTGTGCCCGACAAGGGTCCATATTGGTCTTATACTTTTTATACCATCTATGTAATACATATGGAATGCAATAAAGAATTGAGTATTGAGTATTGACCTACCTAATAATAAAATTCTTGGCGCTGAAGGTGCATTGAGCCTAACTTCTATTACGGACGCCATTCAAAGCCGTCAGTTTCTATATGTCATTTGTGAGAGAAAACGGTCACACGCTTGATTTGTATGAGAAGTGTTACAATGCCGCTTCTAACAGCGGCTGCTGAGGCGTCTCCCGTACTGTGTTCATGACGACTCACTAGATAACAGCCTAACCACAATGGCGGACCTTAAAATAATGTACTGACCTGAGCCGGAGTCTTGACATAATACTCTGTGTCATTGATGATGAGCCGGAAGTCAGTCTCGAGCAGCGCTTCGATGGTGTCGCTCGCGGCGATGCGCACGCGCTCGTCCGCCGCCAGCGCAGCCGCGCGCTCTACGCCGCGGTCTTCGGCCTTCACCTGAAGAAAATAAAAATATAGATGCAATACAGTTATATTTAAGGATACAATGGAGGGGTAAAGTGAGGGAACTTGATACTGATTAGCAAATTATTGAATACAAGAAACAACATAAACTACAAACAACTCAAATCTCCTACCTACCCTTTTTTATCTCTGTGGCCAACTTAGATTGTCGATAGATTCAAATCATAACATTCTTTGTCAGTCATTTAAAATGGCGGCAATAAGAACCAACAAAAAACATTTCAGGGAAAGAAAACATCCCACTTTTAGAACCTTAGTGAGAATCTTGTTCTTAATAAAGATTGTGGCACCCATCCTAGTGTGTACAAAGTGTCTGTAGTACCGACGGCTACATATCAAGCTATACATTTCCAGTATAAGCTGACCTCTCACTGTACGGTAATACTATACAATGCGAGATCAGCTTCATCATTCTCCTGCTCTTATCCCAATTTATTTGTGGTCGGCGCAACATGACGCTTTCTTCCATACGTCTCTATTAGTTGTCATCTCGGTAATAGTCACCCCTTTCTAGCCATATCATCCTTCACACAGTCCATCCATCGTTTCTTTGGTCTTCCCCTACTCTTATAGCCATCGACATTCATACTCAAGACTTTCTTCATGACATTTTCCTCATTCCTCTGCATCAGATGCCCATACCATGACAACCGATTTCCGCACAACTTTTCAGTCACCGGTGCCACTTTCAGACTTCCTCTTATGTACTAATTTCTTATTCTATCCATTCGTGTCACACCACACATCGCTCTTACGAGTAGCATTCTCATCTCAGCTGCATGCAATTGCCTTTCATTCATCCCTTTTGTGGCCCAACATTCTGATCCATACAAGACAGCAGGTCTTACCATTATTTTATATATCTTCCCCTTAAGTTTAAGGGGAATGCGGGAGTCGCAGATTGTTCCCGTAACCTGCTGCCATTTCATCCATCCTGTGTTAACTCTATGCTTAACGCTGTGAGATCAGCTTATACAGGAAAAGTATAGCTTGATATATAGCCGTGTGTAAATAAAATAAAAAACTTTTTATTGATCTCACACCACATACCAATCAACCCTTATGAGCACCACATAATTTACTAAACTCAATTAAATCACGCATAAATCTCGGCCACGATGGAAAGTTCGAACTCGGGCTAAGTAATAAACGTAATTATCGATGGCATCGGACTATTGGCAGCCGGTGCCTCTGAACTTACTGGTAATCTATTGATTAGTACTGGAGTATTTGGGACGGATCATTAATTGTTAATCAATTTGGGTCATCCCGTGGAGCAATGAGTAGCTCCGGATGGTGAGCTACTCATTGCTCACCGTCTGCAAGACCAGGCCCGGGTCGACGGCGCGTTGTGTTCCACGCGCGCCTCAAAGAGATGTCGTCAGCACAAGCGTAGGGGTCCACTAGAGCCGATGCCTGCCGGGGTCGCGGGAAGGTTCCAAAGGGTTACCGAGGCCCCTGGCAACACAGTCAACGGAAGGAATACGGGTGGGTTTTAGTCAGTAAGAGTCTGACACAAGAGACCGGGAGAAGTTATTTGATGATTTCCCACCCAAAAAAAAAGAGACTAATTTTATGCGTTTGTATTTTCTAACAATATATTATTTTCATCATTTCAGTCGTCAATCGCTAAAAATACGCTTCACCATAGACTAATCAACGATAATTATTTTATTTTGCCACACAAATGGAATCCCTTTGACGTTTAGTTACGTCTGTGACCTAGCTTTGAAGCACTTAATTGAAAAACAGTTTTTATAAAGTTAGAATCGTTAGTATTACATACTAAGTTCAGCTCCGGTTTGAAAACATTTTTGTACCGAAGTGATTTTAGCTCAAAAATTGGAAACTGGAGTCCATCTACACATTCGACTTAAGTCTAACGGGTCGAACATAGATATCATATGCAAATAAGGGCCACTCAACAACGTATACAGTGGCCAATTGTGTCGTGAGTGGCAACTGAGGGCCTATTATATCAGTCTGATGGGCACTTGTAGCAAGCGTGTGTCTATAGGGATATGACATGTTGGGTCGTAAGGGGTCAATAGTATCATGTTATAACGAAACATTTATCCGGTAAGGAACAGGAAGTTGGAGAAAGACACGGTAGCCAAGACTCTGATCCTAGGACTTCACATGGTGTATTTGTCAAAATATTCGCATAACTTGGGCGCTACAAAATATAGGTTTCGAAATAAAGTTCAGTTTGTATTAATGAAATAACACGAATACGCCAAGTGTAGTGCCAGCATGAGATTCTTTAATAATAATAAGATTCCCGTATGGTCTTGTGGCTAGGATACCTGGCTTTCACCCAGGAGGCTCGGGTTCGATTCCCGGTACGGGAAATTATTAACCCCACCGCCGTATCTCTACGTTGACGTCATGGTGGGGCTTGCGCGCTCCGATCCGGTATGTACCGGTAGAGTTTACTTTGCCGGAAAAGGTCTAAGAGTCAAACCAAGAGAGATACAGAAACCCACAGGACAGCATGTGGCGAGCTGTAGGGCAGTAGCGACCCCACGGACCCTATCTCCTGGGAGAAGTCTTGTTCCTCATCTCTGGCTTGCCTTTATTGGCCGGCTTGAGTGAAGATTCTCAAGAGCAAACGTGCTCGGAGGAAGGAAGTAATCCAGTAATTGCTCGTAGGGATCTTGACCATCTTCCGGGCTCTGGGATTGTTCTGAAAGCCATGGAATAGCTCTCCACTCCTCAAGCACCTCAGGACATGTTGCCCCTTGTCGTTACGTCACTATGTGCTAGCGACAGTTTCCGGGGGCCCATTATTGAGTTGTCAAGTCACCCCGTGCCATTTTATCAGTGTATTATATAACATTGATCAGGCAGGGGACATAAACCTTCCATAGTTTTAGGTTACCAATCCACTATAGCCACCCAAACCCATATCCCATTATGTTTTGTCTCCATGTTCTGCAATAGTCCTGCACCAACCGGGGATTGTCCTTGGGTGGATTTGCATAGTGCATACAGGGATAATAGTCGGGTGATGCCTCAACACTTAAAATTGTCTAAGGGGCCTCTGCGAGTTGGCTTCGGCCCCTTGTACGCCTTCCAAAGGTCAAGATAATAATAATAATAAATCTTTATTTCAGACATGAACACATACATGAACAGTCCACTTATGTTGTTTAGTGATGGGTTAGTAAAAGAAAGTACTTATAGTCTATATTAGTATTGGTAGTAAGGACATAAACAGATAAATTGCCTAAGCCCGCCCTCGAGGCTCGAGTGTGGTAGCACCATAGGTATACACCTACTAGTTGTTTATTTTTTTGTACCTATAGCTAATTCTACCCAGCGCAGTATAGGACAGTCTGGCCTGTTAACAATAATTTTCAGGATGCCGTTGCGAGTGTTACACAAGCGATGTAGCAAGGAATCCGCTTTTTTACGCATGATGGCGTGAAAACCATACGTGCGAGCTTTGGCAAACATGCCCGATGCACTACAACGCCGCGGCAGCCGCAACAGCATCTAGCATATTTCCATTTGTACAGCAGAACAGTCGGAAGTCATCAAAAACGAACAACTTTTACCATGGGACCTACTCGGAAATATGAATAAAAGATGTGCTGTTCCCTATATTTTGTTTGGGTAGATTTTGCACTTAGTAAGAAATAGGTTTTTTTCATATTTCAAAAGTTGTACATTGTTACCTAACACATTACAATCCTTTAAAATATGTCCCTCGTTTAACCTTACACCCTGTATGTGACAAGTTTCAGTCTGTGACAACTTCATGTGTAGGTAAGGCTCAAGACCGGTCGCTTAACGATTTTTGGGAAAGCCTTTATCAAGCAATGAACGTCATTTGGCTGAAATTATGATGAAGTCAAGGGCAACACAGGCAACCGAAGAAATACGGGTGGGTTTTAGTCAGTAACAGTCTGACACACCCTCTCGCTCCGCCCAGAGCGGGAGAAGTTATTTAATAATTTCCCACCCAAAAAAAGGGTCGCTCAGTACATTCTAATAAAATTAAAGTGATTGTTTTAACATCGTTGGAATCTTGCCAGCAGGTCTTCGCATAATGAATATTATAGATGTAAAGGTGAACGCTAACTACTGCCCGTCCACCTGTTGAAACTCAGGCCCCAAAAATTATTGAAGGGTTGTGAATAAGTTAGAAGGTAATAAACTGATTGATATTTTACTGCCATAAGGCTGCCAAGGATTTTTATTTAACCGTTTTCGATAAGCGTTCAGCAGTGTGATGATCACAGACAGATCCCACAAGCAGTTCTTCTGCTTTTCATTTACTATTGTTGCATAGCGCTATTTTCTAGTCCTGTCGTGTTGAATAGCACAAGGGACCAAAAATACTATTTTACCAATGTTGCAATACTCTCTCCATTGTGAGTTTTTCCGATTTTTTCTAACAGAACAGATAGCTATATGCTGCTGGTGAGTTTGTTGCGCCACTTCGTCTTCCCAGCTAAAGCACTAGGAAGTGGTCGCACTAGGTAGTGAGGGGCGGGCGGTTTTGGGGAACTGTCTTATGTAATTTTGTATTGATTCTCAACCTAGTTTAAATAAATGACTTTTGATTTGACATACCTACAAAATATGCCAAACATCACATAGGAGAGATCATTGCAACGTTTGTATATAAGGAGATGTATGACCCCTGGTGGGCTATTATGACGTTTTAATGCCATCATAGTTTCAGTATGAGAGAAAGACGCAGGTATACCTCCGTCTTTTTGGTGCTCCATCCAAACATCAACTTCTTTTGGACTGAAATAATGATGACATTAACCTGTTAAGCCCCGCGCAACACCGATTCGGAGTCATACAATAGAAAATCAATTGTGTCTCATTAGCTGTCCTTGACCAATTAATACATCATAAGACGGCACCTGCTTATTTGCAAACATTATTTAAGGAAGACTTTTCACCTGTTCTAGCAGGTCGCCGACGGTCTGCGAGACGGGACGGAGTGTGAAGCGACATCTCTCGCGCCGGGACGGTAGCGGTACGGTGATCACGGGCAGGCCGCGCCGGTACGTTACCGTCACCTCTGGAACAATAGAAGGAGAATGTTAGTCCTTTAGGTCAAAATAAATCGGTTTATCCCTTTATGCTCAACTCCCGCTATGCACGACACAAAAAGTCCCCCAAAGCTTCAGTTCTACGTAAACAATGGACGCCAAAGTTGAAAAGAAAAGTGTTTTCATTCAAGATTAATGTTTTTGATGGTTAACTTTTTAGCACCGAAAGGAAGGTTAACAGCAATAGAACCCTTAAAACGAAATTAACTTCCATCGGCCTAAAAACTACAGACAATATAGAATAAAAGGTATTTTCAGGTATTCTAGAGGTGGGTTGGGTTGATTTTCAGATTTACTCATTATTATGCCACAGTAATTCTAAAGTTTGCGATATATTTAATCCTTTTTCCTGATGAAATAAAGTGCATTGTCTCGCAGCAATCGCCTTTAGAGCCGTGAGAGCAGTGGTAACGGCCGCGACTTACGAGTTGTAGGTCGTAGATTCGAACCAAGACAGGCGCTTTACTTTGTGTAAATTATTTCATCACCACTGCTCTCAAAACGGTGAAGGAAAACATCGTGAGGAAACCGGCATATCCTAGAACCAAAAATTCGAAGACGTGTGACATCTACCAACTCGCACTGGGCCCGCGTGATGGATTACGGCCCACTCCCTCTCACAGAGAGGAGGCCTGTGTCCCAGCAGTGGGAACATTAATCGCCTTTACAATTTTCAGTAATATTTTTTCAAACCACGCTACAGATTAACCTACAAAACATCAACATTCAAGTCTTTCATATCGTGCCTCCATTGGCTGCTGTTCAAACATCCCCACTTCTACAGCGTCTTGTGAGAAGCACCCTCCGGCTTATTGCAGTCTTTGTAAAAGGCTGATCATGTAATCGCCTTTACAATTTTCAGTAATTTTTTTTCAAACCACGCTACAGATTAACCTACAAAACATCAACATTCAAGTCTTTCATATCGTGCCTCCATTGGCTGCTGTTCAAACATCCCCACTTCTACAGCGTCTTGTGAGAAGCACCCTCCGGCTTATTGCAGTCTTTGACGGCATGGGGCTCAAACACTCAAGTAAAGTGGTGGTGGAATGACTTGGGCGTTTTGAGGTTATGAGGGTGAAGTTCTAATGATTAAAAGTATATTTTACATTAATGGGGTGGATAATAGGGTAGGTGGTATTTGACTGTTCTTTTTACATTAGATTTTTCGAAACCCAAGAAAAAATTAAGCCACAGTAAAAAAAATTATGAAATATCTAAAAAAAATGGCGAATTTGTTTGAGTTTTAAAGCTTATGCTAGACAGAAACAGCACTATTAGCACATTTGACATCAGACGTCACAACACAGGACAGCCATAGCAACTTCGCGCCATTCAGTACAATGATCGTTATCCGTGACAAGGATAGAAGAATAATTTCAAAAGCGTATAACTTCTCCATTTTTGTACCGATTTTTTTAGTTTTTTCACAAAACGTCTCTTTTAGTAACATATTTAAAATAAGTATTAATTCATGTATTTCTTTGACAGTAGTCAAATACCCTCGAACTTTTAGAGCTGGAAGGTAATTATTAATTAACGAACTTGAAATTTTATTACATTTTATCAACAAGTTTCGTTTTGTTTTGTATGAATACAGATAAACTGGATTACTATAGAAATCTAACAAAAACTTATATCCCTCAAATAAATGTAGCATTGATCAATTTTTGATGTGTTTTGCTGCCTTTGGTGTTTCCATTTTGATGTAATGGAGTGTACATACATTTCTTCTTTTTTTTGGTTGAGAAATTATCAAATAATTTCTCCGGGAGGGTGTGTCGGACTCTTACTGACTAAAACCCACCCGTGTTCCTTCCATTGCCTGTGTTGCCAGAGACCACGGTATCCCTTTCGGACTTTCCCACCACCCCGGCAGACATACATTTATTAAGGTGGATTCACATTGGTTACCCACGAAATTCAAAATCTAAATAAAAAATCAAAAAAGGTCGTATCTTGATCAAAATATGATTCGCGACTTCAAATATGTATTTACAGAATTATAATCATTATTACATCTCTTTCATCCCATTTGTTCCGTAAGAACTTTTCCATAACAGATTTGTTCTTATGGAACAAATCTAACTAAGATTCTACTATTAATGATTCTAGTGATTATAATTCTGTAAATAAATATTTGTTACGATCGCGAATTATGTGCCCTGGGCCTCAAGTCTGCTATTACAATAGTGTCATAATGGTCCGTTCCGATCCTCATTAATGACGCCATTATATTAGTAGATTACCAAACTTGTCAAAATCAACAATTATGAAATCAATAATAGACCATTCTGACACTATTGTAATAGCAGACTTGAGGCCCTGGTGGGTTTCAGTAAATTAGTTACACATAAACATAATTTAAACACAAGTGGCGAAATGTGGGTGTACGAAGTATCTACACCTCTGCCTAACCCTTCGAGGAATACAGGCGAGATGTTATGTTATAAGTAATTTAAACATGTCCAACAATTTAGTAATCCACTTTCTAACAAAGTCATTTCTAAACTAACAAGAAAACATTTATTTCAAATATTACTTAAGCGTGAGAAAGAGATGGAGCTATAAGTCCTGTACAGCTCCATCACTTTCCCACTGTGCAGTATTATTATAATATTACTTAATATTATAATAATACTGCTATAAGAGGTGATGGTTGGCCCCCAGTATTACACAACATACGAAGTATTAAACGGATTAAAACGAATGAATAGAAACTCATTCACACTTGAGCGGATCGAAAGCGGAACTTTTGTACGGAACCATTTTCCGAGTAGGTTTCCCGTAAAACCTTCGTTTTTTATACACACACGCGTTAAAAGCGTTTCTTCGTAAGGGAATTATCGGGATTCTATCTGGTTTTCGGAACACCGTTCGGGAATTATCGGGACGCCGAAATTCTGTTCGGATTTTTCCGGATGATGATCAATGGTTTTTTTGTGACTTGGATTTGAACTGGATCACTTTAGGCTTTGCTTAGATGAGTTAAGACTGTCTTTCGTCAGTCAGAAATACTTAGCTCTAGGTAAAAACTCGCGATTGTTTTGTTTTGGCAGATCAAGACTGTTCTTTCTAACAAACACAAAACCGACTTTTGACTCTGGTGTGCAAATGGTTTCTAAGACACTCGAATAGCTTGCAAACCTCGTAATTGAAATTAGAAAAAACGACTTCCATTTTTTTTATAAGTAGTCATATGGTCCCATTGATAACGGTGTACAGTGGTCTAATGTAAATTGTTTCATTATACGCGAGCGGACACAACCTGATTGTCCACACGCTCCACTTACCGCGTACACTCATGCGCGAAAGTGTTAAACGCTATAAGAATTTATTAACTTCCAAGTATCTGCATTTCATACTGTACTTTTTTGTTGGTTTTCACACTCCGCGTTGCTCTCTACATATTTTATGGCACTAGGAATGTTAAGAATATTAACGTCACAATAACATATCATTAAAATGCGAAGACACCAAATGTTTGCGACAGAGCTATCCAACTAACGACAGAGTAAACTCCACTTTGTTAGATTTTTTATCAGACTATATTTATATATCACTGTATGTCCAAGGCTCATAAAAAAGATAAGGTACATGAACGACAATTAATTATTTCGTCTTACACGGCACAATGGGGATTTCTAACGCTAAGCTACGGAACCAACTGTTGCGTGACTGACTGTTTTAATATTTATGACACATTTAAATGTATGATGTCTCCACGTTTACGACATGACACTTACACGGGAAGTCTTCTTAAGCGTGTAAAGTAGACGCTATACTTGTCATAAATTGAGAATAATAATTATTTTCAGTTTTGTCCTACAACGAAGGGCCCTTCCCTTAAAAATAAAACAAGAACGTTCCGTTCACGTAAGTAGCAAATAGAAGTAACAAATAAGTCGCTTATGTTCTGACGTTCTGTCAAAATGAATAGTGAATTAATTTGAACAACTCTGCACGCAACTGTACAAAATACTTTGTTAAACTTTCAAGCAGATTAATCGTTAGAAAGAGACGTACGATAATTATTTGTGGTTAAAGTTACAAGCGACAGCGGGGAATACTGTTGATTAGATAACTTCAAAAGTTTATGTTAATTATTCCTACTAACTGCGAAGAACATTTGCGTAAGCGCATAATTAGTGAAATTAAATTCTGAAGTAACTAATCTGCTAATGTAACTCAGGACTTGGGATTATGAAATTAATGCCTTCTGAAAATTAACTTGGTATATACGTATATACGTACACGTGTATATTACTCATAATGTAGTTAAGTCATTCGGCACATTTTAGGTAAAGTGGTACTTACTTAATATTTAATTTTGTATCATTTTATGTTTCGTCATCCTATACTAAGCTTTTGGGTCATGCTTATGTAATAAAGCATAGGTAACTACCATCAAATTTAATATTTACAGGACTAAATAAGAATTTCTTCTCTGAATGCTTCCGTTATCATAATATTTCATGCATTTCGTAATAAACGCCATGGTGCTGAAGCCCCATAAATATTGCCCTAGTAAGCCATAAAGCAGTAACAACCCCTTAAGGCGCTGACAAGACCCAATTGACCAAAATAGGCTTCTCTTAAGAAAAAATATTGCCAAATCTGTATAGATTGTGGTAGCGGAAAAAATATATGTTAATTTTGAACATATTTCCCAGAACTTTGATGTTACCAAGACACATTTTGAAAAAAAATCTTGATACAAACTAACGTTAAACTAACCTCTTACCTTGAGTTCTAATCCAAAATATCTGTATTAAATATCAACATACGTTACGTATTTAATTAATAACGGGAACGTCTTATTTTAATGCGGAACTTGGTTGTTTTTTATTTTCGATTACTCAATTCAATTTTGAGTAAATAGATAATTGCTTCATATTTTGCAATAAATTAGAAGCGTTGTGTCATCGCGCCTCTCTTTCTTTTCTATGCAATCTGACCGTGACGGCGGTTTAGGTGTTGTCAGCGTCTTAATAACTAAATAAATTATTTGCTACCCACAGGTGGTCGGTATTTGAAGACCCTTAACGCCTACTTTGTGGTTTATTTACTAAATATCTCGGTCCAAGTTACATTAAATTTCCTCTGGGGAGTCCCAGAGGAAATTTAATGTAACTTGGACCGAGATATTTAGTAAATACTATATGGCCATGTTTTATCGAATAAAAAAAATCTGTACCTATGATAAGTCACCATTTTGAAGGGACTTATTTTTTTTTCTGATTCAACTTGTTATATAATATAAGTGATATTTTACATAAGTAATAATCATCATCATCTGCCCAGCCTTTTCCCAACCATGTTGGGGTCGGCTTTCAGTCTTGCCGGATCCAGCTGAATACCAGTATTTTACATGAAGCGACTGCCTATCTGACCTCCACAACCCAGTTACTGGGTAACACGATACCCCTTGGTAAGACTGATTGTCAGACTTTCGAGCTTCTGACGACCCGTAACGACTGTCAAAGATCTACAAATGACAGCCGGGACCAACGGCTTAACGTGCTTTCCGAGGCACGGAGGGGTCTTGGTATGTAAAGATGGTCACCCGTCCACGGACCAACCGCGGCAAGCGTAGCTTAACCTGATCGATCGCCCGTGCGGCTGTTGTTACTTAGCCGCAAGCCCCTCAAAATTATAAGCAGTAATACAGAGGTATTATGCTAATGTTCAACACGTTAATCTTATTACGACATTAATACCGGAATTAGCTTATTACCCCCTACACAGATTGTGATTAAGACAATAAATTATATTATTATAGACTACTGAATTCCACAGCTTGCAGGTATAGGTTCTCTGTAGCAAACTAAAGATTATTTGAAGTGAAGTGTTTTAAGTTAAGTCAGATAGGAACCGCCGCCCTCATCTAGTTTTTAAGGTTCCGTAGAAAACAAGGAACCCTTATAGTTAGGACATGTCCGTCTGTCTGTCTTTCTGTCCCCACTATAGCTCAGAGACGCTTCGTACTAGAAAGTAATTTGGCATATTAATTACGCCGACAAAGTGGCAAAACATAATCTTGTTTTTTTTTTTATATTGGTACCGATAGATATCACAAAATCATGATGCAATGTCGCGTCGCGCCTGTCTGCTTGATGTAAACTTATTCAAGAAAGATTTTATCTCATTAAATATTTTAAATTAACTTAGAGCAACAATCATTAATAGTGGTTTAAGACTTTGTCAAATCGTTTTATAACCCGCTCCCGCTCTTTCCTATACTTTACGCCACCATATTTAGTATGCGCGTACTCAGCATAAAGCGACGCCCGCACAGTGGGCAGACGTTGTAATTGCCCTGTCACTTTCCTAATTATCATCACGTTGTCCAGCGTTTCTCTCCAATGTTTGATTTATAGATATCACTTTTGCATGCGACGGCACACATTACTCTTTTTATTACCCACGTTTTATTTATCTAATAAACTTTTGATTGAGATTGTACTTTTTTCCTCTGACACAATTTATGCGAAGTACTATTAAACACAAAATTAAATGTTAATTATGTTTACTGCATGCGATGCGTTATAGATTCATTCATGTTTTGTTTGACAACCTTGTTTACGTTTTGCATACACAAATTGATGGCACTATTATGGATATTTCAATAATCGCTGATATTGCTTTGGTAAGTCACGTTTCAAAATTATAGCATCATTAAGCTGGCAGTATCATCACAATGGTAATGTTTTCCCATTGTTTGTCTCATCTGTTTTAGTATATTCGTGTATTTATGTGTATTTATTAGGTCTTATATTTATGTATAATTAGGTATATATTTAAAGTTTTTAATAGGTATATGTATGTATATCCTTATATTTAAATAAATATTTATTCCATAGTTTTCGCTATTGCACCTACCACTGTTTGTCTCTGCATCACCCAAAGGTTGACTGGTAGAAAATGCCTACGGCATTAAGTCCGCCTCTGTACATTTGTGTGCTTAAAGTATTAAATAAATAAATAAATAAATATTCCGAAATGTGTTAATGAAATTTTCTTATAGTAAAAACAAGCACCGTACATATTTACAAAACCGTGCGAGATTAAGGATTTTATCGTTGAAAACCCGGGACTAACCCGAGATTTATCGATATAATCTTTCTCATTCCCACTGACCAAATCAGCAAAGCGATTTGCATTTCCGTTCATTTACACGGTGACATAATATCGATACATTCGATGTGTTCATCCTTTGTTGTCGACAGTCCCTATTGTTTTTTATATTTTACCTTTGTTCGACAAACAAGAATTAAAAATATGAAGTCATAATTGTTTATATTCTGGATATTGATAGTATGACCTCGTCAAAGATAAAATAGAATAGAATAATTATTTATTTGCATGGAAAGTAGGTAGGTACAAAACATGCTGATGTTTTGTAATTAGAGATCCTTATAGATTTTACCTTAAATTAGGCATGCAAACCTAAAGTGCATGTCCAAAATACTGTCAATATGAAAATTCTTATAATATGGTCAATCAAATTAAAACAATAAATAAATATGTCATGATTAATTAGGTAGGTAACCATAGTTTTATCATATGTAAATTCACAAATGGAGTAATAACATTTATCAATGAATAGGAGTGGCCATTTCTTTTTAAATAGTGGATTGGACTCGTTTTTTAATCCATCGGGTATTTTGTTAAAGATAATCGGGCACATACATATAACAGTTTTCCTTAATAATGCAGAGTTATGACCTTATTTTACATTCTTCATCATTCTTCCCCATGACCAAAAAGGAATGTATTCCATCAGTTATTTCTTGTTATTATACCTATTGTCCAGTACAGAGAAGCGGTAAATAATCTGACTAGGAATTGCATAGGATTTTTTTGGAAAAAAAAAAAAATAAAACAACGCGCCTCAAAGAGATGTCAGCGCAAGTGTAGGGGTCCACTAGGGCCGATGCCTGCTGGGGTCGTGGGAAAGTCCGAAAGAGATACCGAGGCCCCTCACAACATAGGCAACGGAATGAACACGGGTGGGTTTTAGTCAGTAAGAGTCTGGCACACTCTCCCGCTCCGAACAGAGCGAGAGAAGTTATTTTATAATAAAAACCCAAAAAAAGGTACAACTTGGGATATACTATATTTTCTTTTGTATTTCTTTTAGAACGGCCATAAGGCTTTTATATGCCATAGCTTATCCATTATTTACGAGACAGCCCTGTATAAAGTAAAGATAATTTTTGAAGTCATGCGACTACGTCAACTTATTCTTACATAATAAAGTCGTAAGTAGGTATGTTTAGAAGCACGTCGATATTTTTTACAAAGACATGTTTTCAATATATTATTTTTAAACATGCCTGGATCGAAGATCTCAATATCCTGAGCAAGCGGAGATAATTCCCAGTAGCGATATTTAAGGCGCTGACAAAACCCAATGGACCAAAATAGGCTTCTCTTAAGAAAACAAATTGCCAAATCTGTACAGTTTGTGGTAGCGAAAAAATATATGTTAATTTTGAACATATTTCCCAGAACTTGGTTGTTACCAAAACACGTTTTGAAAACAAAAACTCGATACAAACTAACGTTAAACTAACCTCTTACCTTGAGTTCTAATCCAAAATATCTGCATTAAATATCAACATACGTTACGTATTTAATTAATAACAAGAACGTCTAATTTGAATGCAGAACTTGGTTGTTTTTATTTTCGATTACTCAACTCAATTTTGAGTAAATAGAGAATTGCTTCATATTTTGCAATAAACTACAAGCGTTGTGTCATCGCGCGTCTCTTTCTTTTCTATGCAATCTGAGAGTGACCGCGGTTTTGGTGTTGTCAGCGTCTTAAGTGTATTTCTTTCCCTTGACATTTAAATTTGACATGTTTGTGAAAAGATAAATATAGATGATGATGCCTAGTTGAACGCACTTTCATTTGTCGAGGTGTTCTACCGATTTTCAATTCGAGACATGCATCATATAAATAGTACAATAATAATAAGAATAGTATAATATATAATAGTAGTAGTGCGTAGTGTGGGACGCCCCCAGCTAGATGGACCGACGACCTTCAAAAGGTGGCTGGGACAGACTGGATGCGGAAGGCGGAGGACAGGGTGTTGTGGCGCAGCCTGGGAGAGGCCTATGTCCAGCAGTGCACTGTTATAGGCTGATTTGATTGATTGATTGATCATATAAATGGTATGAATAAGTTATAGCATGTGCATTGTCTAAGCAAAAAAAGTACCAAGGTCTCCATCAACGAACGTATTCTTTCAGATAGAAGTTATAATGTACATCTTAAGTCCTGAGTTATGGGGTGCGTGCAGAAAACCTCCTCGTGTGCCTGACTGCTGCTGGTTCCCTTCGAATACGTTCGGGGGAAAGAGCAGTCGTCGGGCCGGTGCATCCTGGGCACGGCCAATAGTCTCTCCATGTTTCGGAGAGGGTATTGACCGTGGCGAATTTCTGCGTGGCGGGGAGCTTCATGCTCCATCGTCGGTCGCCCACTCCCCTCTCTGCTTACAGAGGGCAGGTCGAGTGGGCGAAGAGTGGCGGTGCTTGCTGTGCACTTACCCTGCCAGCGAGCAAGCAGCGGGAGAATGATTCTTCTGTCTGCAACCGTCGAAATCGTAATCCGTAAAGAGACCACAGTCATGTTTTGTGGCTTGGAACGGGACGAGGATCTTGGCTTGATCGCCCGGATCGCGAGGAAGATAACCTCTATAAAAATTCCTCTAATATCAAGTTTTGGTGCGCGGCGAGGATATGAATGGCTGAGGAGTAGTGTCATTTGCAACTTCCGAGTTGTAGATGGCGCATCAGTCGTTAGCGCACCCCCAGCCAGGGTACCAGTGGACCCCCTGGTTGGGTTATAAATGTACACTTGCCTAGGGACAGGGGGTGAACCTAGGTGTACTTTTTATATCCCCCATACTCGTGGGATTAAGTATGGATTTTAATGCAAACAAAAAAAAACAACAACAAGACGAAAAGTCAAGTGGAGGAGAGTGATACAGGGTCGGAGTCCGACGCTGCATCTAGCGCAAAGGGCTCAAGTCGGAGCTCGGTGCAGAAGGAGGTGGTCGGTAGGAACCGTGAGTCCATTAGGACTCGCAAGCGCCCCAACTCGGGGTCGTCCTCCGACGAGTGGGTCTTGAGCCAGAAAGAGCGGCAAAAGATCCACTCCAGCCGGCGGGGAGGGGCCCGAGGAGGGAAAGTCGTGGATAGAGGGTCCACCACCAGGGAGGTTGGCGAGCCTAGCAGAGCCAGCCCAGCCAAGCCAGCCCAGCGAGCCGAGAGGCGCCACCTCTCAGAGGTTTCAGGTGGTGAACCGGATGCCGCTGGCGGCTCCAATTTAGAGCGTGTCGACAGCTTTGCGGAGGTCGTGGCCAGTGCAATCAAGGCAGTATCCGTAGAGGCTCAGGTCCTCTAAGGATCAGGCCATAGCCGCGGCCACGGCCTCTATTGTGGCGGCAGCGGAGGCCCTTCACGTCGGGCCTTCCCAGGACAGTATGTCCGAGATGCGGGCGGAGATCGCCCGCTTGACAGCCGCCATGGAGCTTCTCCGAAAGGAGAACGAGAAGCTCCGGGCGGACCTGGCTGGGCTCCGAGGAGACGGCCCCCGGATGGGGCCGCAAGGGGCGCAGCAGCAGCAGCAGGGACAGGGACGGCCCGTGCCTGTAGAGGACCGGGTTTTGACCCTTGTGCGGCAGGAAATGGCTTCCCTGCAAAGTCGTTTCTCCGCCCTGGAGGCCATCGTCCTGCGCCCCCCGTTGGCGGCGAGCCAGCCGCCCTCTGGCCAGCGGAAACCGGCCTCTCTTGCAGCCGCCGCAGGTGCCACGGCCAAACGGGGCTCGCCGGGGCAGCCAAAAGGTGCGGGGGCTGCGCAGGCGGCGAAGGCTCCAGCACCAGCGGCGAGAGCTCCAGCCCCGACGGCGAGGGCTCCGACCCTGGCAGCCCAGGTGGCAAGACGGCCGCCCCCGCCTCCTAAATCTCTTCCGGCCGATGCCGAATGGCAAGTAGCCGGAGAGAAGAGGAAGGCGGCTAAGGCAAAGAGGGCGGCCAAAAAGAGGGAGAGGCGGCAGCGGCGCAAGGAGCGCACCGCCGCGGCTAGGCTCCGCGCCCCGAATTCCGCAGCTGTAGTGATCACACTACAGCCGGATGCGGAAAAGAAGGGCGTGTCCTATAGGACGGTGATGGCGAAGGTGGGTGAGGCGGTGCGCCTGGAGGAGCTCGGCGCAGCAAAAGGCCTCAAAATGAAGGTGACGGCGACTGGGGCCCGAATGGTGGAGGTCCCCGGTAGGGCCAGTGGCCCGGCCGCTGACGCCCTGGCTGAAAGGCTTAGGGCGTCACTAAATGCGGACGAAGTCCGAGTGTCCAGGCCCACCAAATGCGCTAGCATGCGCATCACGGGACTGGACGACTCCGCGACTGAAGAGAAGGTGGTCGCCGCAGTGGTTAGGACCGGGGGGTGCTCTGCCGAGCAGGTGAAGGCAGGCATCATCCGTCCTGACTCCACGGGGCTGCAAACCGTTATGGTGAGCTGCCCCGTGTCGGCGGCCAGAAAAGTTACCGGGGAGGGCCAACGGCTATTGGTGGGCTGGGTTTCCGCGCAGGTGAAACTGCTGGAACCCAGACCTCTGAGGTGCTTCCGCTGCCAGGTGGGCAACCACGTGCAGGCGAATTGCACCTCGGAGGTGGACCGCAGCGGTCTCTGCTACCGCTGTGGTCAGCCCGGGCACAAGGCCGGCTCCTGCAACGCCACGCCGCACTGTGCCATATGTGCGGCGGCTGGCAAGCCGGCCGAGCACCGGATGGGGGGCAAGGCCTGCGCCCCACCTACCAAAGCCAGGGCCAGAGGCAAGCCCTCCGCCACCGCCGTCACCGTCGCAGCCGCCACCACTGCCACCGCCGCTGCCGCCTCCAACACCGCCGTCGTCGCCGCCGCCACCGTGGCCGCTGCGGCAGGCCCCTCTCAGGGGGCTGGGAAGGAGGCCCAAGAGGGGGCTGACATGGAGTGCCATTAATGGCCCCATTACGCCTCCTCCAGGCGAACATCAACCACTGCGCCGCCGCTCAGGATCTGTTGCTCCAGAGCATGGCGCAGTGGTCGATTAACATCGCCGTGGTCGCTGAGCCGTACTTTGTCCCGCCCAGGGATGACTGGGTGGAGGACCTGAGCGGCTCAGTGACCCTAATTTCGTCGGCCGCCGCCGGTACCCCGTCCCTCGAGGCCGTCAAGAGAGGACGGGGCTGCGTAGCAGCACGGTTCGGGGAGATTGTCGTGGTAGGGGTCTACCTCTCCCCGAACCGAACTCTTGCCGAGCTCCACAACTCCCTTGCGGAGTTGAGAGACGTCGTCGTCGGGTTTGGTTCCCTCCCCGTGTTCGTCCTCGGGGACTTCAATGCCAAGAATCTGGCTTGGGGTTCCCGGTTAACGGACACACGGGGCAGGATGGTGGAGGACTGGGCTCTGGAGACAGGCCTGGTCGTCCTAAACCGGGGTTCTGTCCCCACGTGTGTACGGATGCGGGGTGAATCAGTGGTGGACATCTCGTTCGCCAGCCCCGCTCTGTCGCCGCGTGTAGTTGACTGGCGTGTCATGGAGGGGGTGGAGACCTATTCCGATCACCGGTATATCCGGTTCGACGTCTCCGCCCAGACCTCGGACGCGCCGGTCCGACGGGCCCCGAGTGGTCCGCGGTGGGCGCTGAAGCAGCTGGACCGGGAGCTCCTCCTGGAAGCCTCGATCGTGCAGGCCTGGGTGTCACCACCGGACAGGCCTGCCGACATCAACGACGAGGCGGAGTGGTTCCGGGAGGCCATGTCCGACATATGTGACGTGGCAATGCCCCGGGTCCAGCCTGGACGTGCCTCGCGCCAGGTGTACTGGTGGTCGCAGGAGCTGACGGCTCTGCGCACTGCGTGCGTGGCTGCGCGACGCCGGTACACCAGGCACCGCAGGCTCCGTATCAAACCTCCGGATACGGAAGCCATTCAGGCGGAGCTGTACGAGGGGTACAGAGCGGCGAAGACCGCCCTCCAAGCGGAGATCCTGCGGGCCAGGGGTTTGGCCCGCGAGGAGTCACTGGGAACTCTGGACAGGGACCCGTGGGGACGCCCGTACAAGGTGGTGCGGGATAAACTCCGCCCATGGGCTCCCCCGCTAACGCAGAGTCTCCAGCTTGTGGAGGACGTGGTGAGCGCTCTGTTCCCTTCGCGAGGGGAACACTCCTCCCCACCTATGGCTCCGCCTACTGCGGTGCCTGATGCGGACCACACCACCGACGACGACGACGATGCTCCGGAGGTGACCGAGGGAGAAATGAGAGCGGAGGTACGCAGGCTTAATGCCAAAAATACCGCCCCAGGACCCGACGGCTTACCTGGGAAGGCCTGGGTCCTGGCCTTGGAGGCTCTCGGGCCTCGACTTAGGGGGCTCCTAAGCGCATGCATGGAGAGGGGCCAGTTCCCGCTTCGCTGGAAGACGGGGAAACTGGTCCTCATAAAGAAGGCAGGGCGCCCTGCGGACTCTCCGTCCGCTTATCGGCCCATCGTGCTGCTCGACGAGGTGGGCAAGCTCTTTGAAAGAGTCATTGCAGACCGCCTCGTCGGCCAGCTGGTGCGGGTGGGGCCGGATTTGGCGGAGAGCCAGTTTGGTTTCCGCAGAGGGCGCTCTACGGTGGACGCCATCATGCGTGTGCGAGCCCTGACGACGGGGAATGCTGTTGCCCAGGGTGGGGTCGTCTTGGCGGTGTCTCTAGACATCGCCAATGCCTTCAATACCCTGCCCTGGAGTTGCATCAGGGAGGCACTCCGGTATCACCGGATGCCGACCTACCTCTGTCGTGTGGTCGAGACCTATTTGACGGACAGGGCCGTCATCTACCCCGGTCACCAGGGAATGTCGTGCGGTGTCCCACAGGGATCGGTCCTGGGGCCGCATCTGTGGGACATCGGATACGACTGGGTGCTGCGCGCCGACCTCCCTAGCGGCGTCAGCGTAGTGTGCTACGCTGACGACACGTTGGTCCTGGCGCAGGGGAGGTCGCACCAGGCGGCGACCGAATTAGCGGCACGCGGGGTTGCGACAATCGTCGAAAGGATCCGGCAATTGGGACTCGAGGTGGCCCTGCACAAGTCCGAGGCCATGTGTTTTCATGGTCCTCGGAACGCGCCACCGTTGGGGTCCCAAATAACGGTAGGAGGGGTTTCTATCGGCGTCGAGTCGACGATGAAGTACCCGGGACTCGTCCTCGACAGCCGGTGGAACTTCGTGGAGCATTTCCGACGTTTGGCTCCCAAACTGGAGCGGGCGGGCGCTGCATTGAAGCGGCTTCTGCCCAATCTAGGGGGTCCAAACGCCTCCTGCCGGAGGCTCTACGCGGGGGTCGTGCGGTCCATGGCCCTCTACGGGGCTCCTGTATGGGCGCGCTCTCTGGCGCTGCGGCCAGCCCGCCGGTTGAGCGCGGCCCAAAGGGTCATGGCCATCCGGATGGTCCGAGGATACCGCACGGTCTCCTGTGAGGCAGCGAGCCTCCTTGCCGGATTGCCGCCATGGGATCTGGAGGCAAAAGTCCTCGCGCACGTATGGGAGTGGCGCGAGGAGGCGAAACGCCGGGGCGTAAGTCTGCTGCCGCGAGAAATCGCGGCACAGCGGACGGAGCTGCGGCGGGATCTCATGGCGTCATGGAAAGTACGGTTGTCGCAACCCAGTGCTGGGCACGCCACGATTTCGGCGATAAGTCCCCTCTTTGAGGAGTGGCTGGAGAGGCGCCACGGCGTCCTCACCTTCCGCCTGACGCAGGTCCTCACCGGACACGGCAGCTTCGGGAGGTTCCTGTGTCGGATAAGGCGGGAGGAAACGTCCGGGTGTCACCACTGTGTGGATCGCCCGGAGGACACGGTGGAACATACGGTGGAGGTCTGCCCGGCTTGGGCAGAGCACCGCCGTGTCCTCGTGGAGGCGATCGGCGGCAGAGACCTCTCGCGTCCGGCCCTGGTTCAGGCCATGGTACGGAGCGAGAGGGCATGGGCAGCCGTCACCTCCTTCTGCGAAGCAGTAATGCTCGCGAAGGAGGAGGCGGGACGGTTGAGGGAAAGGCAAGTTTCGCGCCCTCTCGCCCCTAGCCGCCGCAGGAGACGCCCAGGGCGTCGGGAATCCCGGGCGGATTTCCGGCCACCGTAGGCGCGGGCTTGCGGAGGGTGAGCAATGGGTAGCTCACCGTCCGGTAAGGACCAGGCCCGGGTCGACGGCGCGTTGTATTCCACGCGCGCCTCAAAGAGATGTCGTCAGCACATAGTAGGGGTCCACTAGGGCCGATGCCTGCCGGGGTCGCGGGAAGGTACTTATGGGTCACCGAGGCCCCCGCAACACAGGCAACAAGAAGGAATACGGGTGGGTTTTAGTCAGTAAGAGTCTGACACACCCTCCCGCTCCGCCCAGAGCGGGAGAAGTTATTTGATGATTTCCCACCCTAAAAAAAAAAAAAAAAGTCCTGAGTTATGCTACAGGATTACTGACAAATGTCTGCACTGGCTGGACAGGTTGACTCAAACTCAAACTCAAAGAATTTATTTCAAATAAACCAATTACCAACCTTTTGAATTGTCAAGGGTTCGGTCAGTCAGTCAGAAAGATGAAGCTAGTTGCCCATTCCAAAGCGTAGTAGGTACCTATGGAGAAGAACGGGCAAGAAACTCCACGGACACTCTTTTAAATCAACGTATTATGGTTACAAAATATTGTTTACATCATTCATTTTGAAATTATACATGTGAGAACGATGCAAAACGTAAAAGCTTCCGTAATAAAAAAAATACAACAAAAAAAAAAAGGAATTCAAAAATTAAAATTAAAATAAGCCGTGGCAGCTAAGAGAAGACCAGTCTCTACTGACGGCGCCCGTTCACGAACATGACGCGTGGATCAGCACCATTCAGCTCAACCATTTTGAAGGGAGCTAAATGATCCAACACACGCGCCACCATCAGCGAGACATTAGAGTGAGCACGACATACTCCCAGCCGCCAGGGCACACTCAAGTCAATGAAAGACGTATCCAGTAATGGCAGCTTTATAGTACGTAGTACTCACATAACAATGTGCTGTGCAGCTATACAAATACTAAGAGATTGAATTTATACAATGCAAAGAGAGTTTTTAAAATCTTCAGCAGCTCCAACACTATTTTCAATACCTGATCAATTAGTTTTTGCGCCCTTGTGGAGCAGGACTAGCGTTGAGCCAAGCATTTTTATCAGCAATGTAATCCCCCAATTTATAATATGCTTGGCTGCATAGTGTGCGTTTTATACTATGTTTAAATTTTGTTTCATTCAGTTGAAGTATGTGGGGAGGTATTTTATTGTAACATTTTAAACAGTACCCTATGAAAGATGAGTCTACTTTAGCCAGCCTGAAACCTGGTTGAACTAATTGGTCCCTATTTCTAGTGATATAATTGTGTCTTTCACCTCTTTTACTAAAAAGATGCAGATTTTTCCTTACGTACATGATGTTTTCATAGATATATTGACAAGGTACCGTCATGATGTTAATTTCTTTAAACAGTTCCCTTAGAGAGTCGCACCTGCGGAGGCCATATATGGCTCTGATGGCTCTTTTCTGGTGAATAAAAATATACTCGATGTCTGCAGCCCATAGTAAAATACCTTACGACATAATACTATGAAAGTAACTAAAATATACTAGCCGTGCGGTATCTACATCAGTAAATTGACGAATTTTTCTCACAGCATATACTGCTGAACTTAGCCGTCCTGCAGGGGAAGTTAAATGACGCCCCTATTGAAGCCTTGAGTCGAGCGTAATCCCCAGGAAAACAGTTTTATCGACGAATTCTAATTACTCTTGATTCAATACTATCTCAAAGTTTCAGTTACGGATTTACATGGTCCTCACATGATCTCGCCAATATTTTATCTGGACTTGTAAAAGACACTTTGACCACTGAATTTGTTTCGCCAGTTCTTCTCATAACGGATAGATAGAAAATGTCGACTCCATCTAGCTTATTTTTTTTTTTTTTAATATGATGTGTTTCAACAATTGCGTAATTGCGTAATTGCGTATTCCGTTAACGAGATATCGAAATTTCGATATCTCGTTAACGGAATACGCAATTTCATTTCATTTCATCCGTGTCCTTAACATCAGCAGCATTTCGGCGCAGCAAGAATAATGTTTCCTAATATATTTCTATCGCTTTTCGGTTTTCCCACTTTCCTGATTACCTCCATTTCGAGGTGTGGTGATACAGATTGAAGCAATCTGTCATTATTTATCAATCTCGACCTTGTGGCTCTGCGTATAAGGGAACAAATCATTTGTCAAAGTGTACCTTTTCATGCATTTCTGTAGGAGGAACGTGAAAGTTTTTGGACAAAAACAACGTTATCTTTCTTAAAGATTAGGGTGGTCTTTCGTAATAGTGATACCTTCAGCCGGAAAAAAAACTTTTTCAAGTTTGCTGCAGATAGCTAACTGTTTTAATACCTTCGTTTAGTTTGCTTTCCCGGACTTCCTGAAATGTTTTGGAATTGAAATAACGTATCCAACTTATACAGTATGAAATTATTCATCTGTGATGTTTGCTGAACTCTTGTCCTTTACGAGACAAGGGTTCTGTTGATGATGTTTTAACATGACTTAACATCAAGCCTTGTTTCTCCGAAGGGTTGGGCAGAGGTGTACCTGTAGTACACCCACATTTCGCCAGTTTTGTTTAAGTCCCATGTAATAGGGGGCGAACTTATTGCCATCAACCCGGCTACTATTGACAAATTCCAGATAGAAAAACCCAATAACATTGCCCGACCCGGGAATCGAACCCAGGACCTTGCGACCACGACACTAACGAGGCAATCAAATTTGGATTTCTCTGTAAAAATCCCCTTTCAGATATTAGCATTTTAAATATCAACTTAAATTTTTAACGAAAGTTATCAAAGCAAATCAGTCGGATGATCGGTTAATAACTTATTAACTCAAGCTATTTCTAGAATAGATATCGAGATATTAAATTTCAGCCGCGAAATAAACCGTAACTCACTATCTGAAACTTATTCAGTTAGCAAATCGGAAGAACATTACTTTAGCATCGACTAAATTTGGATTTGTTTGTAGTTTTGGTTATTTTGTAGTGATGAATGATATCCTAACTATAATTCTAACTAATATTATAATGTGAAAGTGAGTTTGTTCGTTTGTTTGTTACGCTTTCACGCTATAACGGCTGAACGGATTTGGATGGAATTTGACACATGGGTAGAACATGACCTGGGTTAAGACATAGTATACTTTTTATCTCGGTAGTACGTTCCCGTTGGATAATTTCCAAACTCCACGCGGGCGAAACAAAAACTAGTTAATAATATTTTCCATAGCCTTTTTAAGGTAACATCATTGTCATTATTTCAGCCGAAAGACGTCCACTGCTGCACAAAGCCCAAGCACCCCGAAGCGGCACCACAAAAATCACATCAAAATCATTTATTTGCTTAAATAAAGGCTAAAAAGTTCTTAAGATAATATATCGATCTCGTAAGGCCTGCACCCACTGGCAGCATGGCACTTCAAGGGATTTTTATACGACGAACAGGAATATACCGTGCCTTAGCCTTTTCATGCCGGCGTGCAAATTTTACATATTTAATTATTATTTTAAAAAATCATTAATTATCTTGGGATTAACACTGTTGACAGCGCACTTCATGCTCACCTAATTTTTAACGGTGGGTTTTAACAGAATATATTGGTAGTTATTTTTATTATTCTGTGAGCTAAAAGCTAAAATACCTCTACAATAGCAAACAAAGCCGTACATTCCTACTTAATAATATAAGACTGAACCACTTTATTACCCTCCTAACTACTAAATACCAGAAGTAACAAACTTAATACGAATAGTACGGGACGCCAGTACAATAACAACAGGCTTATATTAAACCTCCCGGCGGATATCAAGCCAAGTTCCATTGGGATGGGTTTACATTGGGCAAGTAGATTGTTTAGTTCAGTAGAAGCATTAAATTTCATAGCCGGCTCAATTATATGAAAGCTAAGTAGTAACATTTTCTCTCCCACATATGTGTCCGACGAAAATTGCAAATTGAAAATTGGGAAAATCTTGGCGCCATGATAAAACACAAATAACAAAAACATATTTGATTAATTTATTGTTGTACTAGCTGTTGCCCGCGACTTCGTTTGTGATCCACGTAGAAAGTAGCCTATGTTCTTCTCCAGGTCATGGTCTACCCATGTGCCATATTTAATCCAAATCCGTTCGGCCATTTTAGCGTAAAAGCGTAACAAACAAACTCACGTTCGCATTTATAATATTAGTTAGAATATTAACAACAGTAATCAGACGCTGGGGCCGAGTATCTTGTCACAAATGCCTCTAAACTAGACTAAAAATCACCAAAATGTTGCTTATTCCAGTCAAACAATGACGATTTCCCATTCTAAATTTGTCAAAAGTGACACAATTTAACTATATTTTAGTTTGACAGCACTAAGATGGCCCCGAGTTATTAATTTAGTGAACATGGCAATTTTGCTATTCTGAATATATGACGTTTTTCACCTAAAACTTTGATTGATTAAAAAGGTGTGGAATAAAATTAGTTGTCATGAACTAATAAAATTCACACCGACTTCAGGTGCAAAAACATTACTGTATCTTTTTTTCTTTTGTTTTGCTTATATCTCGGAAATGTCCCGGAAATGTCCTATCGCAAAAATAATGAAAGTCGACCCCCTTTATAGAACCCATAAACCCCTATTTTTCATACAAAAAGTGAAAAATTCCATATAAAACACGTCGAGCCTCCCCCCTTGCGCGCCTCCAGCTCTAAAAAAAATCACAGGGTAGGGCAAGTACCACGTTGCGAAGCCAAAAGAAAAAAAAAATACAACGGGAAATACGATTTTAGTTGTGGCAAAACTATTTTTAAATTTAGACATATTTTTTTTTGCAGAATAGCTTTAAGATTCTCAAAGCCAAAAGTAAGGGATTTTAGTGATAGTTTAGTTAGTGACTCTATTAAGTTAATCATATCAATCTGTCTTCTCACAGAACTGCAAACGTTTCAACATTATCGGCTTTCATTCAAAGAAGTTCAGTTCAGGGATAAATGTAATAAACATTTATTCCACATTGGTCGAACAGGGTTGAATTTCGATTACAGTTGTCAAACTTACGAAAGGACAATGTCTGGATTTGTTCTGCGTGAACATACACTAGTAAAAATCGTAATGGTCTTAATACTAGCCTTCTTTTTCTTTTTTAGTCTTCTTTTGCCTTATTTTACAAGTCGGATCTGTTATTTAGTACCTACTGAAGTATTAAAATGGGTTTTCAGTAGGTTTCATCTACTTAGGTCTCTACCACATGTAAACGCACCCTTACCGTTTCTCGGTTTACAAAATGGGATGTATTTTGTGTTATTATTTACTCCGTATTAATGAGGTTTGTATGTAACGAAGTCGGGAACACGTAATGAGAATTTGTGAAGACTAAAAGTTTGGCCACGAATTAATTAGAAAACGAGAAACAATGGACGTATACAATTTGTTGGAAAAGTTCAAATCAGGCCACAACGAGACGTTATAGCACATTAAAAAACATAACAGAACATTACGCCTGTTGTTTCCGAAGGATTATATAGCCGAGGTACCTAAAGTACACCCACATTTCACCAGTTATGTTTAAGTCCCATGTAAAAAGGGGAGCGACCATATTGTCATAAACCAGGCACAAATCCAGACTCCTGCTACTATGCCAGCTAGGGTCGCGGGAAAGTTCGAAGGGTTACCGAGGCCCCTGGCAACACAGGCAGCGGAAGGAACACGGGTGGATTTTAGTCAGTTAGAGTCTGACACAACCTCCCGCTCCGCCCAGAGCGGGAGAAGGTATTTGACTCCCGCTACTGAGAAACTCCTGGGAAAACCCAAGACCTACTAGGCTTCATAATTATTACATACGAGGTTTATCTGGGCTCTTTTGAAAGCAAGGAAGTTGGGATGAATTTATACCAATACAAACTTAACATTGAAATTGAAAAACATGTTCTCCTATACATCGTTATATGCCACGGTCAATTCTCCAACTGCAAAAATTAAGTTGGTCGACTATTACTCGTTAACTTATAAAGCCCACTTACGAGTAGCTGTGATATTTTTCTTTTAATTTCATTATATGTACTACTGCCATGATTTTTTTCACATCTTTTAAATAATAACTTGGTGGCAGGGGGGGAGACACTTGCCTCTAACACAAATTAGCACTTTAATGCTTAATATTACGCAATCGAAAATTGGTGTTCACAAACCCAATATTGAACGGCCTATCCAACGATATCTCACACCATGGGGAAGACGAGAAGAAAACTTATCATCCCCACATTTCGAGCAAGGAGGTAGGTACCCTAAAAAAATATATTTTACAAGATTTTATTTTAGGACCTTGTCGGCGTGATTAATATGTATACCTATGTCAAATTACAGCTTTCTCATACTAAGCGTCTCTGAGCTACAGCGGGGACAGACAGACAGACGGACTTGGCGAAACAAGGTTTCCTTGTTTACTATGGAACCCTAAAAACGACAAAGAATAATGAATAATAGTACACCACAGACTATCTGCAGTATTGTCTCTCCTTTCCCCCCTAATCCATGCAAAGGTTCGCTTTAAAAGATCGCTTTTAGCGATAAGACCGCCCATGTTGTCACCCTTTTTTTTTGGATGGGAAATCATCAAATAACTTCTCCCGCTCTGAGCGGAGCGGGAGGGTGTGTCAGACTCTTACTGACTAAAACCCACCCGTATTCCTTCCTGTTGCCTGTGTTGCGGGGGCCTCGGTAACCCTTTAGTACCTTCCCGCGACCCCGGCAGGCATCGGCCCTAGTGGACCCCTACACTTGTGCTGACAAAATCTCTTTGAGGCGCGCGTGGAATACAACGCGCCGTCGACCCGGGCCTGGTCCTTACCGGACGGTGAGCTACCCATTGCTCACCGTCCGCAAGCCCGCGCCTACGGTGGCCGGAAATCCGCCCGGGATTCCCGACGCCCAGAAGGCTAATTCACGTAATTTCATGACGCGCCGATCAAGTTGCAGTGCAGTTGCAGTTAAGTTTAAGTTTGAGTGATAAACGGTATTCTTGTAATATTTGAATTGCGCGTAAGCTGCGCGTGAACTGCGCGTCAACTGCACGACACCCAAACTCTACCAAAGTTACCTACGGTGTGGCCACATGAGAGAAAAAATATTACTCACCAAATAATCGAATACAATCGATTACATTTCAATGAATATAACGTTATTATAATATTAAAATAATACCCCAGTACTGATTTTAGTGCTTTTTCTTACCATATAAACAAACAATTCTGTTTTAATTCACAATAAAAAATATATTTTGCTAAAATTTGGCTGAATGATGGTGATCATTGCCGCAAAAAAACTAAAACTGACAAAATAAGTTCGGAGTAGTTGGGAGCGCGAAAGTTGAAATTTGAGACTCAGTGCAATTACAAAACTTGTACCTACTTAAACGATTTAAACTTTGATGGTAAGCATGTGTTCTATTACAATAAAATTATATTTAAGGATGTAGGTACAGTGAAGTTTACGAAGAAGTAGCAGTTTAAATTCCTTTCATTTAAGTTTCATCCTGATTCTTCAGTAGGTATGACTTCACGGAAACGCGTTTCTGTGCGGCAAATAGAACTGCTGGTAGAGTATTTGGAGGGCCACAGGGACCTTGCCCGTGGCAGACTGAAATCTAGAGAGGGGAGTGCCCTCACATCACGCCTTTGGTCAGAGTGCGCCAACATATTAAATGCTGAGGCAGATGGGGATCAAAGAACTCCTAAACAGTGGACCAAGGTCTGTTAGATTCTATCAATATTGTACCTATGTGTATCGGTACATTATACTTAGCTAAATAACTAGATTTGTAATATGTTTAGTGCCGCTTGCTCAACCGAATCAAGCAGATTCGGCATAATCAACAGGGTACAGGTGGAGGGCCAGGTGTACCTACTTCTTTATCCCCTTTAGAAGAAAGAATCGCTGCTCTGCTTGGTGCAGGCAGTGAGATTGTGGGGAGGAGTGGCACACCCCAAAATGAGGTGCAAATAAATCCCTTGTCGGTAAGTTATGGAATCCCTTTTTTTATCTTTATTGTATTTATTATGCTCGGTCATAGTGACAGTGGTATTTTCTTTTTGCTTTGCTAGCCTGCATCCTACGCAGTTTCTCCATTGCCTGCACATGCCATTTCTCCATTGCCTGCACTTCCCACATTTTCCTCATTACCTAATACGTAAGTTTAAATGTTAGTCAAGTACTTACTTACCTATCATTCTAGCTGTGCATTAACTATTAGAAATAGGCAGTTCTCGTGTGAGATGTCGTGCCAACACGATAGGAGAAGCTATGCGTAACATTCTATTTTAATTTTGATAATGTATTTAGTTACTAACCAACTAGTCATAAATGTTATTTTTTTTTTAGAAATGAAGATGTTATTATTGAAGTTGATGTTACTCCCGCAACAACACAAAACATCACACGTTTTACTGAAAGGTAATTATATTTACTTGTCATATTTAGGAAATAAATAACAGTCTAAAAAACATAACATAATATATTTTTATTTTGTTACAGTGAGCAAGAGGCTACTGCAGCCAGACAGCGTCGCAGCTATAATCCACGTCGCCGTCGTAGACAATGTACATTATTCATCATTCACTATAATCTAATGGAATATAAAAAAATAGATCTGTTATTAGGTTAATTTTTACCTATTAACTGATTTTTATAGTAACATTTTAAATATCTTATTTTTTGCAGTGCCTCCTCCATCCTCAGAGCTGGAGCAGTCTCAAAATACGCTGGCCAATATAGAAAAATCAAGAATAGAGGTCGAAAGGCTTGTGGCTGAAGGCTACAATAAGATGGCCGATGCCTTGAACAGAATGGCTGATGCAGCAACCAAATCGGCTGATGCACAGTGCTGCATAGCAGAAGCATTGGAAAATATAAATAATTCCTTGGTAATAACAACATTTTTCGATTTTGCACACACTCGACTTTACACTGATATTGTGGTATATTTTGTTTATAATCCTAATAGAAACTAAGCTACATACATTTACATTTTCTTTTTAGGGAAGCCGGCGGAGGCGGTCTTCACATGATGAATAAAATAAGCAGATTCTACATTACCTATGTGAGAACAATGTAAAAAAAGATGTGTATGTTAAAAAATAATTACAATATTATCATCAATTTAAATACAAAAATAAATAATTTAATTTAATTCCGACTCCTTATTCCCTATGTAGCCACAGGCGATTAATAAGAGCCTGTTGGACCGCCCGACCTTCCAACTAGTCTCTGTTTGGCCGCCTATTCCTTGAGCAAGAATACTCAGGCTCTCCGCACGCACATCCTCTTCAAATGTTCTACGCTGTACACGCATTCTCTCTTCTTGCTCACGCTCTTGATGTGTCAGTTGGGGCACTGGTAATCGTGCCTTGTTAGCTAATGTGCAATACAGCACAGGCATTCACTATTTGGCCTGCAAAAACAAGATCATAGTGAAGCATGCGTGCAGCCAACAAACACCTGAAACAATACATAACAATACAATAATCAAAAGTTGGGCCTCAGTATATTCAATTGGTTTGACTTCTCAGGTAAAGTAAATAAGAGTATAATTATAAAGAGGAAACTTAGAGAATACTAGTTGTACTCAAATACATACCTAAATCGAGCTTTCATGGCAACATGGGTGCTATCAATACAGCCAATTACCCCTGGCATCTTGAACTTTATATAAAAACTGAAAAAAATACAGATATTTTGCTCATAGATTAAAATAATTATACAAACAATAACTCCTAAGTAAGATGATATATAAATTTTACCATCTTTTAATTTCATCACGGGCTTCTCTTGTCATGGGAAACTTAACATAATTGCTAAATAAGTTTCTCACGTTGAGGGCTCCATGGCACCTGCTTTGACCCACCAGAGTCTGATAAGACCCGCTCGCCAAGAAACCTAGTGTTATGAGAACCTGAAAGTCACCCAATTATTTATAGAATATCTACTGTCAAATCTAATGTATTTTGCATGATTTAATTCTAATACTAGCTGTGCCGCATGGTTTCACCTGGGCTTGGCTCCTAAGAGTCATAGCATGTTAAATAGCCTTTAACCTTACTAAAGAATTGGGCTATCACAATATTATAACCCAATTCTTGAAGAATTTTGAATTCACTGGTAGTTCCAAAGATTAGCAAATTCTAACAAACTATTCAGCTTCGTTAAATTACTATAGATAAACAGATTTGACTAACCTTTGCCTGTACACTGAAACCATCTTTCCTTCTCTCCTCCGGAATGTATGTTGCTATTGTGTTTATTATTTGCCGAGTCAAGGTTTTGCTCAGACGATAGGTTTTCTGGAATTCTTGGTCCGAAAGCTTGGCGACGTTCTCGGTCGTCTATTTCGGCAGCAAGGGATAAAATCCTCAATCCCAGTTGGAAACTCATGTTCACTAAAAAGGTTAAAAAATCATTTAGAATTTAATTGAAAACGACTTGTAGTTGATATGTCTTACTATATAAACATACAATATTTAATTTTAAACACTTACATTCACAGAAAATACAATTTGATGCCAACAAAAGTAAATATTGAGGAACTTATGTTGTGCGTAACCGAAACTGCACGATGATCAAATTGAAACTTCAAAGCTGTCATTTTGAGACGTCAAACGAATAGTAGAATACCGATCAAGTTGCGTTCAGAATCAAGCTCTAATGACGCGCAGTAGTAGAATGCTGTTATTGCGCTCGCGTGACGCGCACTTGACGCGAGCGTAGCGACAGCGGTAGAGAATACCAAAAGCATTGTTTTGATCGAAACTTAACTGCAACTGCACTGCAACTAAACTTCTTTAATTACGTGAATTAGCCCTCAGGGCGTCTCCTGCGGCGACTAGGGGCGAGAGGGCGCGAAATTTGCCTTTCCCTCAACCGTCCCGCCTCCTCCTTCGCACAAGATTAGGCTTAGTAAATTGGTAATTAATATTAAAGGTAGGTTTAAATGTAGAAATTTTACATGTTGTCACTCTATGTAGAATTTCTACTTTTAAATCTGTAATTTTAATGGTTTAAGTACATAATAAAGAGTATTCTATTCTAATAATTACTTGCTTATAATAAGCAGCAAAAATACAAAGATCAACAGCTCCTCTTACTATACCTTCATAGCTCTATTTTCTTTCAATTAATATCGATAATGAGTACTAATAAATTATTTATAAATTCCCCAATACACAATCAGTGTTGAGAACAACAAAAGCTTTAATCACTATTGTGTGCGGATTATTGCTCCACAATACTGCTGCTATTCATTATTCATGAGCGTGATAATACGATGATAAAGGACATGCCACACAAATGCGTGTATTGTTCACGCACTTTAGTGGAAAATCGACGAAATAAGGCAATGGATATAGAATCTGATTTCTGGAAGTAATCGGGGATTTATCGGTTTTAATCTTCATCTTCTAGCCTAGCCTTTTCCCGACTATATTGGGGTCAGCTTCCAGTCTAACCGGATGCAGCGGAATACCAGTATTTTACATGGAGCCTCTCTGACCTCCACAACCAATTTACTGGGTAATACGATACCCCTTGGTAAGACTGGTTCTCAGACTTTCGGGCTTCTGACGACCACAACTGTCAAAGATCTCCAAATGACAGCCGGGACCAACGGCTTAACGTACTTTCCGAGGCACGAAGGGGTCTTGGTATGTAAAGATGGTCACCCATCCACGGACCAACCGCGGCAAGCGTAGCTTAACCTGATCGATCGACCCGTGCGGCTCGATATTGCTCGTGCAAGCTTAATATGGGGACGTAATTTATTTATTTCTTATTAGGCACAATTCGTAAGTGGAACTACAAGCCATCCACATCATGCACGTTTTCTGATTGATTCGTTTACATTTCCATCAGGTACTTTAGCAACAGAATGTTCCTACGTATTCTTCTAATAGCAATGTGACGATTGAAAATAGGTTGTAATTTGCTTTAAGGAAAATTCACGTTGAGATCGCCCTATACACCAATAGGTGTTCAGACAGTGGACAAGCCACAAAGTACGACAGCAACTGGGTATTATTTTGGTCATTTTTACATTCGTCTAATCTTGGCTCAAATTTCTCTAAAATTGATGGGAATTTCAGAGCAATTTGAGAAGGTCTTAACCTTTTTACATTGGGCGCAGAGACGTTCTTACTACCTTATCCAAACAAAGACCGGTAAGTAATCCGGGGCCCGGCTCTTTGACAAACGAACCTTCGTCACTGTCCCGCTTATTATGACGTCAATGAACACCCGTTTCAGCAGTCACTTCTTGGAAAGGAATGAGATTTGAGTGATGGGATGTAGGTAACTGTAACTTAACCAGAGTTCTAGAATACAGGTAACTTTAGGTTCTGCCAGCGTCCAGCTTCGTTCGCGTGAAATGTCTCGTTTTAACATAAAACATCCTATGGCACTCTAGGATAATGTAGCTTCCCACATAGTGAAAGAATTTTCGGAATCGGATCAGTATTTCAAATCATTACCCCCTACATCCAAAGTTGCAAATGTTATTTATGATATTAAGTATACCTTATATTATATCTCCTGCCAGGGTCGCGGTAAAGTCCGAAAGGGATACCGAGAACCCTGGCAATACAGGCAACGGAAGTAACACGGGTGGGTTTTAGTCAGTAAGAGTCTGACACGCCCTCCCGCTCCGCCCAGAGCGGGAGAAGTTATTTGATAATTTCTCACCCAAAAAAAATATACCATATAAGGTAACAATAAGGTACCAATAAGGTAACAACAAGTAATTTACAAATAGATTTATAAAAAAAAGTAAAAAATAAAAAGAACTTAGGTACTCAATGATCATTATTTCGAAACGGTTATCTATGGAAAAAAATGGTTCAAATTGTGGTACGTGGTAGCTGAATCGGTGTAACGATAACCCCCTACCCATTCACGTTGTGCCACTATTTACGACACACCCTGTATATATATACGTGTACAGGTGTTCGTCAATTACTTATTCTAAATGAACGCACAGAATAATCATTTGGGCTATTTTGAATTGAAACAAGTAAACCTTAAATATATTTTTATGTTTATAAACATTTTATTGCATCATTATCACTATTATGAAACGGTGTCATACCAACGCACCAATGAATGACCAAAAGGCGAGGTCGGGCGGTACAACTCCATTCCCGGACACGGCCCCAGGAATTCACTTATCCGTTTCACGGGAATGAAAAATGTCTGGCATTCCGTCCCGTACCGGTACCTAACCCGGAATGACTTCAAATAAAAAATGTACCCTGTATATTAGGTTTTATTTATTAGGGAAAAGACTTGCCACGTATTTTGTGTTATGATTTGCCGACAAACTCATAATTTTCAATTTTGTGATGATTTCCATTTTCAGTGAAGGATGACAGTGTTGATTTAAACCAGGGATTCCCAAAGTGGTCGATATCGACCCCTTGGGGTCGAACTCGGTTTCCCAGGGGTCGACATAAACGAAAACTGATTTTGGGGGTCGACGAGGTCTAAACATCGACCCCTATTAATTAACACAAGTTCTTATTTGAAACTTTCAAGACACTGTATAATTTGTGTTACGTGTACCAACTTGTTATAAGAATGACTAATATTTTAGTAGGAAGCTCTACTTTTAAAAAATCTCAACAAGTCGATAAGCGTGCACAAGTTCGTACAAGATGAAAAAAATTGGCTATGTGGGTCTGAGGTATCAGTTAATTTTGGAAAAGGGGTCTCCTGCCCAAAATAGTTTGGGAATCCCTGATTTAAACAGTGACTATTACGTGGATACGCACGTAGTAATATTACAGCTAACAGTTCTTACACGTAAAAAAACTGTTTAAATAAAAATCTCCAAAAAAAGAATACTCTTTATGATCATCTCATAAGGATTCAAGATATAAAATGTACCCAGCAATTTAAAAAAGGTCAAATAGGAGCTGCACGGGTCGATCCCTAGGGTTAAACTACGCTTGCCGGGGTTGGTCCGTAGATGAGTGACCATCTTTACATACTGAGACTCCTCCGTGCCTCGGAAAGCACGTAGAGCCGTTGGTCCCGGCTGTCATTCGTGGATCTTTGACAGTTGTTAGGGGTCGTCAGAAGCTCAAAAGTCTGACTTGAACAAGTCTTACCAAGGAGTATCGTATTACCCAGTTACTGAGTTGTGGATGTCAGATAAGCAGTCACTCCATGTAACATACCAGTACTCAGCTGCATTCGGTCAGACTGAAGATTAAGCTTTCTCGAAACCGATAAATCCCCAATTAATTCCAGAAATCAGATTCTATACCCATTGCCTTATTTCGTCGATTGTCGATAAAAAAGGTGACACAATGGGCGGTCTTATCACTAAAAGCGATCCTTTAAAGACAATCCTTGGATGGACTAAAGGGAAGAAGAAGAAACAATACAGCATTATATTATATATACCATATACATCCACCAATACAGAATTTACATATACAGTAAATAAATACATAAAGCATATACTTATCTACACAAATTATTAATACGTGAAGCAAAATCTTTGTACCCTTTTACGAAAATTACGCGGACGAGGAGTATGAAATGGCACAGTTAAAGTTTATATAGAGGCCGAGTGCATAAAGCTAATATTTTTATATAATATGCATTAGAAATAAATTTAATTATAAAAAAAAAACACACATACCATGCGTTTAACACACACACACACACACACACACACACACACACGAGTAGTAGGTACCAGGGCCTCATGACTTGAAGAGAGGTGACAGAAGTGACAGCTTGAGCATGGAATAAGTCAGTACTTTATAATAGCATGGAATTAGTAGGTAGGTACTATATAAATTTTAAAATGAATTATGGTCGAATTTCGCCCAGTGGTCGACCACTAGTATATACTCGTATAATTATATAGGTATACGATATTTTTTAATTTATTTTTACTGTCTGGAACGGTTAACGAATTTTGTATTCAAAGCATCAACTTCTTAAGAAAATCGAAAAGTTTTCTTTCAGTTTCCTTGATTAGGTATTGATACAGTCAACCTGAGCCATCCCTATTAAGAGGAAGTTATAATTTAAGGGGTGGTTCTAGTGAAATAGAGCCAATCCTGACTTGTAAATGTTCTTTTTATGTGCTTTGTTAAACACGCTCATAAATCTTTAGCCGTTTTTTGAAATATGACTTTTACTGTACGAGGAAAGAATTGCTGGTGGCCTGACCAAGCAATTCTTAGTTAATGAGGCCGCACCTTTTTCAGTATTTTTTAATATATGGGAAACAATTGAATCATTGCATTTAGTGTTATTATTTATTAGGTAGGTACCTATTTGTGTACAAATCTTTAAAGATTTGACCCGAAAATGACGTACGTAAGTTAGGTTTAAACCTAACTTGGTTTCCGTACGTCATTTTCGGGTGACCACTGAAAAAGTGCTTTTTGTTGTGGGTCCCCCATGGCACAGCATCATGCTGAGTGGAAGCCTTCTTGTCACAGTCACGACGTGCAGGTACTTACCGGCTATTAATTTCTGTTCTACGCTCGTGATTATATAGGTATCTAGTTTTTTTTTTCATTATTTTACTTAGTTTTTCGAGATAACTGATATTTTTGATGCACGTGCTTCTGTGACAAATAATCCAATTTTTCTTTCTTTCTTTATTTTTAGTGAACATACCAACCCGCATTGGGTCCTCGTGGTGCATTATAGCCCGCTCCCTCTCACTGATAGCAGGGTTTGGCCCAGCAATGGGAACTTAACTGGCTAATTAAGCTAATGAACATCCGTCAAGTCTTTCATTTTTCCAAGATTCACATAAATAACCACAGAGCACGGAATCGCATCGTGCTGTGTGTAAATATAATAAAAATAACAAAATCTATTTGGACCGAACAATAATTACAGACAAAATCATACATTACAATAGACGTGATATCACCATTCACGACAAAATAAATAAAACAGTTTACTTGATAGATATAGCTATACCTAACTCACACAACATTCAAACTACAATATTCGAAAAGCTTAGTAAAACCAAGACCTCGCCATAGAAATAAAAACCCAATGGAAAGCACAGATCGTACCATATCATCCCTATAGTACTCTCATCTACCGGTGTAGTGCCGAAGCCTTAACACTCTACACATACCTTCTTATATGCTCCAAAAAGCCACCACCACACCTGTCGCATCACCCAAATATTCCTGACTTCTTCTACATTATCGTCCACCTTTTCAATTTAAATGTCCCCTTACACACTTGGTTCCGAATAACTATTTCGTCACCACTGCTCTCAAAACGATGAAGGAAAACATCTGGTAGATGCCAAGCTTCACAGTTTGGCCCATCGTCGCAAGGTTGCCTGCTTGTCGGTCTTCTATAGATTGTACTTCGGAGAGTGTGCTCAAGAACTCCACGACCTCATTCCACCGGCCCCCTTCTATTATCGGTCATCTAGGCGCACTTCAGGTTACCATCCTTTCCTGGTGGCTATCCCACCAACTCGCACTAAGCGTTTCCAAACTTCTTTTATAATGCGCACAGCAAAGGAATGGAACTCTCTGCCTGCGTCTGTGTTTCCGAACGCATATAACCCTAATCTCTTCAAAGTGAGAGTGAACAGGCTTCTTCTGGGTAAGCTCGCTCCATCGTCGACTTTGTTTCTGTCGCCTCTGACATAGACTAAGGTCAAGAGCAAACCCATCACAAATAAAAAAAAAAAAAATCTTGAGGAAACCGGCAAGTCCTAGAACCAAAAAATTCGAAAACATGTGACATCTACCAACCCGCACTGGGCCCGCCTGGGGGATTACGGCCCACTCCCACTCACAGAGAGGAGGCCTGTGTCCCAGCAGTGGGAACATTATAGACAATTATGTATGTATGTACTTGGTTCCGGCCCGTGTTTAAGGTCGTAAACTCTCTCAAAAGAGAAGAAAAATAAAGAACTCAATATAATAATAGGCTCCCCAGGCATCTGCTCATACAGAGTGTGTGTAAATAACTCATATTTCTTACAGATATCATGGCATTGTCGATAATATTTATGTATTTGGCACTAACATTTATGGTGTGAACATTCCCACATCTGTACCAGTCAGTAAAGATGTGTGTTAACTACAGTTTTCCAATTGCGGCATACAAGAGCTGCACTTAATCATCGCTTCGATAGATCAATCATACTTCAGTTAATGTGTGATTAACTCAGTAGTTTCCATTGTGGAGTTCTTCTTCGGATGGTTTATTTGAAAGTCGACCATCGCAAATACCGAATATCTTTCAAAGTTTTGGATCGTATGGCATGATCCTTTTATACGATATTATGATTTTATAAATTTTTTCTCGGAAGCTTATTTGCTCTCTCTCACAGAGATGAGGCCTGTGTCCCAGCAGTGGGAACATTACAGGCTGATTATGCTAAATGCTTATTTGCTAATGACAGCAGGTTACTTGCCCCTCGGTTTTGCTACACAATGTTAAAAGCTGCTACCCCAGGATCACTGAGCCCTCCAAGTCGCCTAATCCAACACTCATTGAAAGACATGCCAATGGCTCCTGAAAGCCTAACCAAGTAGCTGTTTCTAACGGCTGTCAAAAATAAAAATAAATATGGTAAGGCTTTCGGCAAACAACTTTTATTTCAGCAAGAACCACTCAACTTTAAATTCACAACAATTCATAACGGCACCAATCATTCATTCCGGAACTGAAGCGCTAAGTGGTAATTCATTAAGAACCATTCCCGCTCCACTGGCCAGATATAGTCATGAGGTTATTCAGTCACCGTGGCAACTAAATGGCCATGTGGACAGTTGGCTCTCGGTTCCTTCCGGTGGCACATGCGACGTTTCCATCGGGAAAGCAACCGTTCGTGTAATTAGAAGAAACGAGAGCGAAGCGATTTCCGAGGCGGATCGCGCAACAATTAGTAGCCCGTGGAGGACGGAATGTGAGATGTAAGAGGATAGCGGATGGTGAATTGGGTGTAGCACACTGATACTCTGTTTGTGGTTTTTTAATCCAGTTACAGCATTATACACTGCATATGAGATTGCTTGTTGCATCGTGTTAAAATAAAACTTTGTTCGCATCTCCATAAGTTGGAGAATGAACTGAGGCTATTCATCAGCAAACTAAAAATGATTTCACATCGGCAAAACAGTTTGTAATTTTTGTTACAATATATTCAGCTGTTTTCATCATAACAGCTATTGCAGAGCTTTTATTTAAAACTTCTTTATCTTACAGGAAACTGCACAACGTGCCCGCACAAGTTAAAGCTATAATTACGATTGAACAGTCGTTACTTGAATGAAAATTTGGCATAAAAAGCATGATTTAAAAATCACCTGATCGCTCATCACCTACACCCACAAACCCGCCATCAGCTTCTAACACAAATAATTAACAATAACGTAGATCTTGCGCGTGCGCTGCGCATGCGACGCTACGCTTCACATTCGCGCCGCGAGCCGCCCGAGCAATACGTTGCGGGCTATCGTCAGCACCACGGCACCCTGAACCTTCCACCTTGAACCTCACCATACTAATTACAACCACGCGCGCTTGATAGCCTACACGAGTCATAAAAGTCGGAGAAGTCGGGAAAGTCGGAGAAGTCAGGATAGTCGGAAAAGTCATCGTCACTGTTTCAGTGTAGGGTGTCGTTGGTGGCGTGTGTCATCAGTGACGGTGTGTGTTGTGGAATGGGGTAGCAATGGGGGCAGGACACAGCGCTGAGGGCGAGGGCTGCGCGTACGCAAGCGACCCGCCCGCCCATGATCGGCGCAAGACACATAGTAGGAGGCGGAGGTGAGTTTAGATTTTAGTTTATTTAAGAATGTTTATGATAATTATCGAAGCGTAACATGATTGTTATACATGGTGTATTAAAATAGAATTTTGTTTTTATGTCTTGTCACTGTAGAAAATGCTTGTTTTGGGATCAACTAAACAGGTAGTTTCTAATAACACTTTTATGCTCACATTACTGTGAATCTGTAAAGAGCAATTTTAATTGAAGACGTACATAATTACGAGACGTAAAACTAGGGCAAATAAGAAACCAAGTCCAACGCTATTTCAGTCGCATTTTTATCGTCATCGAGGCAGCTACACATAAAAATCTTCTAAGCAACGTGGTTTATAAACACATAAATATTCAAAAACATGCAAATATCATTGAAGCGTTTAATAACGGAACATTTTGCGTTCTTAAATGTCATAAAATGTCTATCACGAACACACGAGCGTGAAAAATTTTTACGCATTCATACTGCCTAAGCCGCATTGGTAGACTAGATTTAAGATAACGAGAAGCGTAATCTTAACTTCATTATACACCTCAGCTACTTAGTTATAAGATTCAAAATTTATAAGCAAAGTTTTCTTACTTAGAATACGGTTTCAAGATAACAAGAAACATAGACTAATTTTAATTGTACACCTTAATTGTTTAGTAATACGGTTCAAAATTAAACTTAGAATACGGTTTCATTGCTTTGGACTATTAGTGGCTAAGTGATTTAGTCTTTAATCATGCTTTCGTAAATATCGAGCGATTGGCCGATGGAATGTGAAACGGCGTAGAACTGTCAACTGTAACACGTAAACTTGTAAACAATGCGACAGTATTGTGTAAACACAGGTTTTTGTTTAGAAATAGTAGTATTTTTGCTATTTATTTATTTATTTATCTCGTGTCTAGTTTGGAGGAAAGGGGTTTTTAGACAAAGCAGAAAAATGTTCAGCTGGTGGCGAGCATGAACCATGTTAGGTCTAGACCTTAATTAGTTTACTATGCGTTTGTATTAAAATGTGCTACTGTACGATTGGACGAAAAAAAATTGTTTGTACCAGTTTTTCGTACAACATTAATAGGAGGCTATCATTCTGTTCATAGTTCATAATGCTCGTGCCTGTGCAGAATTGCCCAAAGATATATATTTTAAAGGCTTTTATAGCTTTAAATTGGTTGGTTTTAGTTTGGTTGGTGAAATTATACATATAAGTACCTACATAATTAGACGGAAAAAATAATATATTTGAAGAAAATTTAAAAAAATCTCTGTGTAGGTGTATGTTTGTACCTACTATTTGTATACAGGGTGGATTTTTGAAACGGGGCGTTAGGATAGGGAAACCGTTGTAGCTACAAGAAAACGGTTTTAGGACAATGCCCTTAACTTATTGAGACATTTTGGTCTGAATTCCCAAATTTTGAAAAAATGCAGTCAGCAAGAAAATTGGCAGTGTTCACAAAAAAAAAATTGATGCCAATCGATCCTGTTTCATATAAGGATCAAAAACTCTACTGGACCAACTGAGGTTTGAATTCTAAAAAAGTTAGGAAAAAACTCCAACTTACTTTTTATGACTAGCCGAAAATAAACACACTTACTTGTGCAAAGTACCTATCTTCTTGGTGACTGTACACTTTTTTCAAAATCTGTTAATGCAGATCTAAATTTCTCAAACAGTTACGGGCAGTCTCCTAAGACCGTTTTCTTGTAGCGACAACATTACCGCTCCATCTCAAAAATCCACCCTGTATATTTACCTACTATGGAAAGGAACTATTGAGGGTAGTATGTAGATAGTAATAATTATATATATTACCTACTAATATATGGGCATTTCTCTGTAAGCTCGTACAGGTCCCATATAAATGCTGTCCTGGCAATTTTTTTTAACATTTAGCTTAAAACCAAGTTCTATTTCGAAGAAAATTAACTATTATTTTAGTTAGATAAGGAGGGCCACTGAATTTATACGTATGTTCCGAGTTATTAGCGTTTTTCGAAAAAATCATGACAGGGGACTGTTAAGTGAGACAGAGGACTGTTGTACTTAGAAAAAGTCATTTTACATTAATCAATCATGTATTATTTTTATGGCATATTTGCGCATCAATAATCAACAAAAGTTTCTACAAAAAATATCAACAGAAAACATAAGTTTCTTTAAACATTCATATCAAAAATTAACCTTAAGCGCTAGAAACATTTTGTACTCACTGAGATCAACAGTCTTATTATTATAATATCAATCTGTAAATGCTTTAAGCAGTATTCATTGAAATACTTACTATTATTAATACAGTGACTCATAAAAAAAAATATATGAAATATAAAACAGTCTTATCTCTCAAATATATGATTCAACTGAGATCTCCAATCAAATCCTAAGGATTTTTCTTAATCAAATAAGACACATATAGTTAAATCACAATTAACTTAAGGTTAAAAAAATAGCGCTCGAAAACGTCTACTTCAGTAGAAAACTTATAAAATATTCTCTTTCCCTTAACAATCAAGTCAGGATTATCCAACTTTTGGATAACTTGATCAAATGACACGTCTGAAATGTCCTTATCATCTATTCTAAAGGTCTGCAGTTTTTGGTCACAAATCTTGAGGAAAGTAACACGCAAGTCGTTTTCATCGTCATCAATCTCATTAATTACGGCAGCATAACGATACGAGTATTCTACATTTTTAGCTGGAAATTTCACAAGAACGTAATCTCCAGTATTGTAACATGAATTCCGAATGCCACTCGTTCCTGGTATATCATCATCCAATCTTTGACAGGACTTGTTTGGTCAATGGTCTTGTAGGTGTCAATTCACGTTCAGAAGATTCAAGATCTTCCGGTTCGGACTCTGTAAATATATCTTCTACTGTCCATCTAGGTTTTAGAGCAAAGTTGATACTGCCAATCTTATAGTGCTCACAAGATCCGCTGTTGCAAAAGCAGGTGAGACTTTTCATTGTAAGCCTTCCAACTAAATGTATTTTACATTTAGTTGGAAGGCCGAGGATGTAGCTGGAGTAAACACCTGCGACCTAATGCACATCTAAAGTGCCTTTAAAACTCTTCTGGTCGGACGCTTCCTCTTCAACTTTATCGATCATTGCCTGGATGTCTTTACCGTTGATTGATCAATATTGTTGATGTCACCTCCAGAATTAACAACAAAATCAGCTGTTCTTTTGCACTATTTAGTGCAAAAGAACAGCTAGTTATTAGTCTTTTGGCTCGTTATACGGTACAACGTTCTTTCCACTTCTTTAAGGCAGCTCTGCGCTCACGTGGTGTATTCTTTACTAACTTCCGTAAACCTTTTTCGTTCTTCTTTTGGTATTTCAACTTCTCCTTTTCTCTCATTTTTTCTCTCTTTTGAGGGTCATTTTTTCTACTTTGGTATCGTAGTTTCTCTGCTTCTCTCTTTTTCTGTAGCAATTCCTCTTTTGATAACTTTTTCTTTTTAGGAGCCATATCATGGAGTTCTATCAGCCTGTGTAAAATAATTTAAGTTTATAAAGGAAATAATGTGAAGCAATGATACTTTGGTGATTCTTACATTAATAAAACAGACTAGCGGATAAATTTACACAAACAATACATAAAAATAATAACCTATACACAAAATGCACAGTCCCCTGTTGAGTAGAACAGTCCCCTGCTGCATTTTCAGGCAGAGGACTGTTGCCAGGGGACTGTATATTTCGGTTAAATTTCACAATGTTTACAAAACTGATGTAAAATAGTTATTTAAGAACCTACCAATCAATTTAGACATAAATAACAAACCAATAAATTAAATATAGAGTTCATTAAAGTAATAAACATAAATATGATTACTTACCAGAGGACTGTGTATAGTAGCAGTCCAATCGCGGGTTCACCTCACAAATGACGCTCTGACACTAAACGAAATGGCGTCTTGCCGCCGCATTCGGCATGGTTGCCAACTTCACAACAATTGCGTTTCGTCTCACTCAAAAAAACGTTAGTAAACATTACAGTATTTTTTTATTATGGCTTAATTTTTTTGGCAGGGGACTGTCTAGAAATTCTGGGCACAATGTTTGCAGAACTTGACTAATAAATAAAATAGGTAAACTGACCTTGTTTTACGACAATAATATCTCGTAATTTAATTATTTTACTGTATGATATTAAATGCCAAATGTATTTAGTTTCAATAACTTTTTCGTAAACCTCATTTCTAGGTGGGAATACAGTAATGGGGACAGCCAGGGGACTGTGTTTTTAGAGCTTCTATCACGTCTAGAAAAAAACTTAAAATAGTTATAGTTCTCAAAACAATGGGCCCGTCAAGTTTCGGGGTTAAAGTTTCATTAGAAGTGATTTTGTTTTAAATAATTTAATTACTTTTTGAAAAAATCGGTCGGGACAGCCGATTACGAGCTTACAGAGAATCGCCCATATAACACCTTAACGTAAACTCCATTGATATATTTAAATCGATAATCTGTCTAATCTAATCTTTCACACAAACACATTGGCATATATTTAATCGTCATCATTTTGCACTTCTAAAAATATTATTAAATACTGCCAAGTAACTGCGACAAACTTGGATGTGGGTCAGTTGGTCACACTTCTAACTTAATCTAGCCCATTTGGTCAGGGTATCCTAGCTTAGGTACTGCGGCCAACTGTGAGAAAATGCCAGAAATAAAAGAGGCTCATTTACCTAAAAATACTAAATCGCCAAGTTACTGCGACAAACTTGGATGTAGGTCAGTTGGTCACACTTCTAACTTAATCTAGCCCATTTGGTCAGGGTATCCTAGCTTAGTTACTGCGACCAACTGCGAGAAAAAGGCAGAAATGTAAAAAAAGGCTCATCTATTTAAAATAAATGTGTGCCCATAAGGTTTTAGAGGATCAGTTTAATATTTCTCAAACACATTTGACCTAATAAATACGTCAAAGAACTTAAACCATTATCTTCACAACATTATGTAAGCAAAGAGATAGATCATCAATATAACCGATCAGGTCAAGGATTGAGTCTGGACTCAGTCTAGACTATGATTAGTCTTGGCACCTACCCAAGGTGTTTGGTTACAAGATATCACACAAAATAGAACCTAAAACTGTCTCTGTCAGAGATCAAAATAGTCTGACAATATTGTTTCAAGTTACAGGCAATCCAAAAGTAACCTAAAAGTGACAAGGTTAGAGATCAAAATAATTTGACGAGTTCGTTAAGTTACAATAAGCGAAATGAGACATCGATAAGTTATTCTCTTGCTGAAAAGGTTTTCATACTTATAATGAACATATTTTGTAGGTCTTGATAGTTGTTACGGATTTCCAACGTGGATAGAAAATCATTAATATTCTATGGTTTTATAATAACGATGGTCATTTTATATAGGACAGTAAATGATAAATGATTTTATTTCTGTAAGTAGGTTTTTACAAACACTTTTACACGTCAAACATATTTTTTTAAACTAGATGAGTTCGGCGTTTCCTAACTGACTACTCTGAGAAGAAAGGCCGAAACAAACTCAGAGGTCACAGTCTCTTTTAAAGTCCAGACATAATCTTGGTCAGATCATGTGAACACCATGTCGATTGGTGTCTGAAATGGTCTTTTGATGAAAGAACCACACAGATTGAGTGGACCTGTCCAGTCAATGCACGCATTTGTCAGTAGTTGTGCAGCTCAACTCAGAACTAAAGAAGCTCAACGATCCAACGAACAATTAAATACCAAAGAAAGGACATTTGGCTAGGGCGCAAAAAATACTCAAACTGCCAGACCATGTTAAAAACTAATTGAATAAAACAAAATTAAACAATGACCCACATAGTCTTCACATTTACAATAATTAAAATAATATAATACTACACAGAGTAAATATTCATGTCATTGCATAAATAAAATTCATCAATGTCAATGTGTATATCCGGACGTAATCTTGGTCAGATCATTTGAGGACCATATAGGTTGGTGTCCAGGAAAAATCCACACAGATATGAGTGGACCTGTCCAGTCAGTACGCGCATTTGTCAATTATCATAAAGCTCAACTCAAAACTTAAGGAGCTCAATGATTTGACGAACAATACCAAAGAAAAGACATTTCGGTAGGCCGCATAAAGTACTCAAACTGCCAGACCATCATTAAAACTAACAAAGACACAAAAAAAACAAACAATGACCCACATAGTCCTCACATTCCTAATAATTAAAATAATATAATATGATACTATACAAAGTAAATATTCATTTCATTGTTATATAGAATAATAAAATATAAATAGCTAGCAAAATAAAAAGAGTAAAAAAAACAACATTCACTGTAAGCTTATTGGAGCAGCTCAATCCCAAGCCTTTTTGTCCTCAATATAATCTTTAACAGTATAAAAGGCTTTCAGGCACAGTTTCTGTTTTATAAAACATTTGAATTTATTAAGGCTTTTAGTTCTTGAATGTGGCTAGGAAGTTTATTATAAAAACGTATTCATTGGCATCTAAACGAGCTGCCTATTTTTTTGAGCCTGGTTGTAGGAACAACAATTTTGTGTTTGTTCCTAGTATTTACATTATGGATATGACTGTATTTTTTAAACAAATTAATATTTTTATGAGCGTACAAAAGATTTTCATAAATATACTGAGAAGCTACAGTCATTATAATAATCTCTTTAAATTTGTCTCTGAGGGAGTATCTGGGACTTAATTTATAAATTGCACGGATTGCCCTTTTTTGTAAAACAAAAATTGTCTGAATATCGGCGGCATTTCCCCATAACAGAATACCGTACGACATTACGCTTTGAAAATAACTAAAGTATACTAAACGGGATGTGTCTAAATCAGTTTAATCACGAATTTTTCTAACGGCGTATGCTGCAGAGCTAAGCTTTTTTGACAATTTACCTATATGGTATTTCATAACGTCGTGGAATGACACATTAAAACTAACCCAACCAACCATTACATGAACAAAGTATCATCAAGTTTTGGGTGTGAATATGGATGGTTATAAGAGTAGGGGACGACCGAAGAAACGATGGATGGACTGTGTGAAAGATGATATGGCTAGTCACCCCATGTGACTACTGAGATGACGTCTAATAGAGAAGTATGGAAAAGAAGAGATCTTGTGCCGACCCCAAATAAATTGGGATAAAGGCAAGTTAATGATATTGATGAAAGTATCATCAAGTACCTGTTTGACGTCTAAAAGTCTTTGTACAAACCTACTTACAGATTATTTTTTTTTCATCATTTATCACTTACCTACAAAAATCTATCGTCCTAAGATGAGCTCCTGTAATTCAAACATTAATTAAGATCCCACTGATCTAGTGATTCCAAAACGTTTGTAGTCTACTCAAATACTTGCCAGCATAATTTATTTGAACAAGCTATCACGGACTCGTCCCAGAGGCCACACCCTGTACCCACCTACATTTTGTATTTACTAAAGAACCCGACGAATTTAATTACGCGCCCAAAAGTGTTTGTTATTGTAATTTGTTTTAAATTAAATATCTTATTTACCGACCTGATTCAAACGCATTTAATATCTAGTAATCTTAATTGTATTTATTTTCCGATAATGATATAATCTTAAAATCCTGCTAATATTATAAATGCGAAAGTTTGTAAGGATGGATGGATGGATGTTTGTTACTCTTTCACGCAAAAAGTACTGAAAGGATTTGGATGAAATTTGGCACACAGATAGTTTATAACTAGGAATAACACATAGGATATTTTTATCCCGATATACCCACGGGGTCAAAACTTATGCGGGTGAAACCGCGGGGCGCATCTAGTATCTTATAAATGCGAAAGTGAGTTTGTTTGTTTGTTACGCTTTCACGCTGAAACAGCTGAACGGATTTGAATGAAATTTGGCACATGCGTAAACCATGGTTTGGATTAGGATATGAGATACTTTTTGTTCCGATATTCCCACGGGATCGAGACTTATGCGGGTGAAACCGCGGGGCGCTAAGTGTAACTAGATCAAACAACTGCGTGGAAGAATGTATTGAATATTTCAAACGGTAAATGATATAATGAAGTAAATATTACTGCGATGAATGCATAATGTGAAATAAAGAGCAGAAAACTGTGGTAAGAGACCAAAATAACGCTTCCAAGAAGAAGTTACCAAACTGTCAATCAATCTGCCTAGCCTTTTCCCAACTATATTGGGATCGGCTTCCAGTGTGCAGCTGAATACCAGTATATTAAATAGAGCGGCTGCCTATCTGACCTCCACCACCCAGCTACTGGGTAAAACGATACCCCTTGGTAAGACTGGTTGTCGTACTTTTTGGGCTTCGCGACACCTAATGATCCACGAATGACAGCCTGGACCAGCGGCATAACGTGCTTTTAAACACGGAGGAGTCCCAGTATGTAAAGATGGTCACCTATCCACGGACCAACCCCGGAAGCGTAGCTTAACCTAAACGTTCGGCTGTTATTACGTAGCCACGAGCTCCTCCTCAAACCGTAAAGTTCAAATAAAAATACATTACAAAAAATAATTAAAAAGTCGAAAGCGTGTCGTAATGAGGAACGCCAAGTTCCTCCCAGTTTTCCCAGGAGCTCTTTCATTAATGAGGAAAAAGTATGCGCTAGATTTCGTGAATATTGCCCCAAGGAAGCCGAGAATGGTAACAACTTCGTCCTTGGTCTTAAATGCATTCATAACAATTACAAAGTTAATTTAGAACCATTTTACTATGGTAACTTTTTTTGTTCATGTTTAATAACGAAATTAACAGAAGAAACATAGGACGGGGCTAGTGTAATATATTTTCGAACCGCGGAGGAAAATGTATAAAATTATATCAGAAAAATTATGCAGTCAAGCCGAAGTGCCTCCAAAGTTTGATGTAAAGCTCCAATCACGGAGCTTTAAGCGGCCGAACGATGCTCGAAATATAATATTTTTATAAGGCGAAAAACGACACGAATAAGCGATGCCATCTACTCGTAGTCCAGATAGTAAAGTTGTGAAATATGTTCATAGGAATGCTGTAAGTATGGCAGTTACATGCACATGTTCCGAGCTGCTAACTTAATGTTTCGTCATTTAGAGCTAAATGTTTGGAATTGTTTCTAGATTCTGCTGCTGTATTTCCGTTCTTATGGTGGACAAAGAAGTATTGCACCAGTTATAATAGACTGTTTAGTATCATTTGTCTAGGGAAGAAATACTAAAAATATACTTTTATGATATTGTACTTTGATACTTATTTTGCGTCTAATAATACTTTTTATCTTTAGGCCGCGTTCTATTCAAAAGCGATCGTCGCGCCAATACGTGATCACCGTGCTCATATGTAATTTTTTGTTCGGTGAACCTGAACGCGTGATCGCACCAACAGAGGGCGTTTTAGGGTTTCCGAACAAAAAGTGACATATGAGCGCGACGATCGCGTACTCGGGCGGCGATCGCTTTTAAAATCAGAACGCGGAGTTAGAATAGAGGTGGTACTCTAAGTTGAGTTACTCAAAGAGTCGTCGAAAACCTTCTCGAGGCAAGATACTTTGTTTTGACTACCTATTCATGTATTTAGTGTCATTGAGAGAAATTAGAGCAGTGGTGGCCTAGTGGTAACGGCCGCAACTTACGAGTCGGACGTAGGTTCGCACCCGAACATGCGCTTTACTTTGTGTAAATTATTTCATCACTACTGCTCTCAAAACGGCGAAGGAAAACATCGTGAGGAAACCGTCATGTCCTAGAACCAAAATTTCGAAGATATGTGACATCTACCAACCCGCACTGGGCCCGCGTGGTGGATAATGGCCCACTCCCTCTCACAGAGAGGAGGCCTGTGTCTGGTGTAATTCCTGACTTAATGAAGAGTAGTAAAATAATACCTTTGTTTAAATCGGGCAGCACATCAGACCCCACAAACTTTAGACCGATTTCTGTGCTTCCCACCTTTAGTAAAATATTTGAAAAATTGATGCTAGATCAATTGCAAAGACATTTTAATAAACATAAATGATTAAACAGTAAACAATTCGGTTTCACAAAGGGTCGATCGACTACCGACGCTGGTGTGGAACTTCTTGCACATATTTTTGAGGCTTGGGAGAAGTCACATGATGCCCTAGGTATTTTTTGTGACTTATCTAAGGCTTTCGATTGTGTTTCTCATGATACATTGGTCAGGAAATTGCATCACTATGGTGTTAGAAACACTGCCTTGGATCTTCTTATTTCTTATTTGGATAATAGGATCCAAAGAGTGGACGTTAACGGTAAGCGATCGCCGGGTTCTATTGTCACTATGGGAGTTCCGCAGGGCTCAATTCTTGGCCCTTTTTTATTTCTCGTATATATTAATGACCTACCTTGCCTTATAAAGAACAGTCATGAAATAGTGTTATTTGCAGATGACACATCACTTTTATTTAAGCTTAAACGACAACAGACAGTTACTGACGATGTAAATAATGCTCTCTCTAAAATAGTACATTGGTTTAGTGTTAATAATTTACTTTTAAACGAGAAAAAGACCAAATGTATTAGATTTCTGACACCTAACGTTAAGCAGGTAAAAACCAATGTACTAGTAAATGGGGCGGAGTTGGATCTTGTGGACACCACTGTGTTCTTAGGTATTACTTTGGACTCAAAGCTACAGTGGGGCCCACATATAACCAAATTGTCGAAGCGGCTAAGCTCTGCAGCCTACGCGGTGTATAAAATCCGTCATTTGACTGATGTAGAAACAGCTCGATTAGTATATTTTAGTTATTTCCATAGTGTAATGTCGTACGGCATTTTGCTGTGGGGAAATGCAGCCGACATTCAGGCTATATTTGTGCTGCAGAAACGAGCCATTCGAGCAATTTATAACCTAAGTTGTAGGCATTCACTGAGGGATACATTTAAGGATATAAACATAATGACAGTCGCATCTCAATATGTATATGAGAACCTGATTTATGTCAAAAAGAATATTAACCTATATTCTAGGCACAGCGACATTCATAGCATAAATACTAGAAACAAAGACTTACTTATTGTGCCCAAGACTAGGCTCCAAAAAATTAGTAATTCATTTAAGTGCCAAAGTATACGTTTTTACAACAAACTCCCAAGCCATGTCAAAGAACTGAGCCTCAATAAATTTAAATCATTTATTAAACAGAAACTCTGTCATAAAGGTTTCTATAAAGTTAAAGATTACTTGGACGACAAAAAGGCTTGGGATTAATTAAGCTACTCCAATGTACCCCCAGGCAACAAACTAATTTTATTTTTATACTAAGTGTGACATTGATGATTTTGTTATACTTATACACTATGACATTAATATTTACTTTTTGAAGTATTATATTATTTTTTTAAATTATTGTGAATGTGAAGACTATGTGGATTATTGTTTTTATTATTTCTCTCATTTAGTTTTCATCTTAGTCTGGCAGTTTGAGTCATTTATGCGGCCTACTCAAATGTCCTTTCTTTGGTATTGTTCGTCGAATCGTTGAGCTCCTTAAGTTCTGAGTTGAGCTGCACGATTACTGACAAATGCGTGCACTGACTGGATAGGTCCACTCAATCAGTGTGGTTTTTTCCTCAAAAGACCATTTCAGACTCCAATCTACATGGCCTTCACATGATCTGACCAAGATTATGTCTGGACTTTAAAAGAGACTGTGACCTCTGAGTTTGTTTCGGCCTTTCTTCTCAGAGTAGTCAGATAGGAAACGCCGAGCTCATCTAGTTTTTTTCTAAGTATGATTGACGTGTAAAAGTGTTTGTATAAACCTACTTACAGAAAATAAAATCATTTCATCATTTCATTTCATTTCAAATCATTTCATTTCATTTCATTTCATTTCAGCAGTGGGAGCATTATAGGCTGAATATGTATATGTATGAGAGAAACCTGAAAGAATCTTGGAACCAGGGCCTCAAGTCTGCTATTACAATAGTGTCAGAATGGTCTGTTCCGATTTTCATTAATGACGCCATTATATTAGTAGATTACCAAACTTGTCAAAATCAACAATTATAATATCAATGATAGACCATTCTGACACTATTGTAATAGCAGACTTGAGGCCCTGGTTTTAGGTCCCATACAAGTCAAGAAAGTTTTTGTTTGTAATTTGAAATACGCCGTAATGACCATAAGTCGAGCAAAGCTATTTTTCATCACATTCGTATTCACAATGAACTATTATTTTTAATCATGTGTGATCATCTGATCACTGGTCAAGTCTTGTTCATAAATACAGCTAAAAGCTAAGCTAAGCTCTTAAATATTTATATTAATAGCACCTGTCTAGTCTACATGAGAGATTCGCGTGTTTTCTCTACTTACGTGTTATTTTCACAACACTTCGCACTTTTTCAGATAAATATCGTGTGCATGAATGATGCACGATCAACATTCTATATGATATTTTTGTATTAGCATACTGCAATGAACGAATAGATTATACCGTGATGTTCAATGACTCATGATTCTTAGAGTCACACGGTTATTGTCAGCAGACATGGAAAACATACATGATGTTAGCAATAAGTACAACAACAATCACAATTTTTCTCAGTTCAGAAATTAAATTGTTGAGATTTCCAGAAATATTATGTCGGTACCTAGCTACCTATATCTATGTGAAAGGTAGAGTGATAATTAGAGCTTTTGAAAGGGCTCGTTCGGGAATAAAATCAAAATCATTATTTTTTATTTCACATAAATCTACATGGGCACTTATGAAACGTCAGAAACTAGGTGCACGATTCCGATTGGTCGTTTCCTATGGAGAAAAACCGGCAAAAACTCCACGGTTTCGCTTTTAAAAATAATTGGCTTTACAGTGTTTTTAAATTAGTGTTAATTTACGGGAGGACAGTGTAGGCCTGTCAACAATTAACAGGTACTTAAGAAAACAGAAAATAGTCTACAAATCTTCAGTCTATTAAGCTTACAACGTTCTCATATTTACAAAATATAAAATAATCTATGTAAAATATTAATAAAATAATAAAAATTAAATCCTATTTAAACCAAATGACATGATTGCCATTACAACTGTAACAAATCTGAATAGGAATATCCTGTCTGCAAGATAAGCTGCACTGTACCTATTTCTGTCAAAAATCGGCATTTTAGTTTTTCTCCTTAAACATTGCTCGTGTCCCGGGGATATTGCAAAGTTGTCTCTAAAATTTGAAATGCAAAAGCTCTTTGCTAGAAAAGCCGGTATTGTCTGTAAAAACCTCACCCTTCGTTAAAAACCTCATCGTGAAAACTTAAGAGAAGTGAACGTTTAAAGTTTTTAATAGGTATATGTATATATATCCATATATTTAAATAATTTTATTTCACAGTTTTCGCTATTGCACCTACCACTGTTTGTCTCTGCATCACCCAAAGGTCGACTGATAGAAGATGCCTACGGCATTAAGTCCGCCTCTGTACATTTGTGCTTAAAGTATTAAATAAATAAGTGAGCGTGAAGTGACCTGTCATTCCGTCAGATGCTTAGGGATTGACAATATTGACAGCTTACTTCACCTAACTTTTCACAGTGAGATTTTTACAGGATAGATCGGCTGAAAACTTAGGTGAAGTAGCTTGAAGTATACTTTCATTTGTCTTGATGATGATGAAAGAAAGAAAAATGCGTTTATTGGCATTACAACCAAAAAAAATACATTTTAAAACTAATAAAAAACAGAAAACAATTACAATAATGCCAAAAGGGCCTCAGCTCAGCGTAATGTCAGATGACACACAAGATGATTTGATTTTTTGATGATGATTGTTAGTTCGCTCCAAGCTCACTTCACACAAGTTTAAACGGTGATTTTTTTACAGAAAAGTCGACTGGTGTATAAAGTTGGTGCATCGGTAACTACTCGTATGTGAGAGTTCGTGAAAATTGATAAAAGTCAGCAAGTATAACATAATTTTCAACAGTGACCCAACCACATAACTTCTCAAATACCTCAACAATTTTGCTCAATAAACGCTTCTTGATAAAAATAATAGTACAATTATCATCGGAGCGTAGTCTATAGATCTGAGCGATCTTTATAACGACGTCCAGTGTGATGCGCCTGCGCACCGGTATAACAACAATTGGAGCATAGCCTAACTGAACGTGTTCCAAGCTCCGTTATCAACGTTTTTTAGCTATCAATAGGAAAAAATGCTACCGTATGTAGTGATTTAATACGTCTTGGGTACTTTCTAGTGTTAATTATAAAATGGTTGATAACTATGTAAAAACTTACAAGTATTGGCTTACGCAAATGTGTAGAAGGAAAACGCCATCTCAAAGTTAGATTAAGAGATTTTTCTTCTTATTATTGTGCACCCAAAGGCTATGCTACAGAAATACTTTTCTTAATATTGACCAACTTTATTTGTAAATACCTGTAGCAACAATAAATACAATTAAATTCTACTTTATTCTAAAGTGCCTTTTCAGTAATGGCTCTACCATTGCTGGTTTTGGGTACCTACATAATATAGAGAATTTTCCTGTGCCCGAATTACGACCGCATAAAGTTTTGGAATCTAAAAATGGGTTTAGCAAATGGGGACACAAACCTTATCTAATATTTATTATCAGAATGTCCCATAGGATTCCTCCGCTCTTCGTTTCGTGGTTACTAACAGTATTTCAAAAATAAAAAGCATACGTCGTACATAGTTTAGCAGTAGGTATATATATATATATAATCAGCCTATAACATTCCCACTGCTGGGACACAGGCCTCCTCTCTGTGAGAGGGAGTGGGCCGTAATCCACCACGCGGGCCCAGTGCGAGTTGGTAGATGTCACCATATGTCTTTGAATTTTTGGTTCTAGGACATGCCGGTTTCCTCACGATGTTTTCCTTCAGCTGTGGTGATGAAATAATTTACACAAAGTAAAGCGCCTGTCTGGGTTCGAACCTACGACCTGCAACTCGTAAGTCGCGGTCGTTACCACTGGGCCACCACTGCTCTCTGTGAAGTAGGTATATACTGTTCAATAAATGTGGTTAAAAGTCATTCCATAATTATTTGAGTTAAAAATCACACGCAGGTAAATTTGGCAAGTATGACTAAAAATAACGTAATTTTAATTAATTTCGAAGAGTTTTAAAATGTGTCCGTATCTCTTGTATAAAATTTTATTTTCGTGCGTTAGTCTCGCAAAAACTTTAAAATGGCTCGACCGATTGTGATGAAACTTTGGTAAGTTGTTGAGTGAGCACCGGACAAGATTCCTAACAAAAAAAAAATCAAAAGATATTGCAATGCGCTCCAGGCATTAGCTACTAGGTAATAATATCAAAAACTATTTGAAAGTTTCTGTATTTTGGCATAACAATACATTTAATCGACAGACTATATATCCAAGTCTAAATGTCACACTTTTTAATCTCATTAGTACCTATTGTTAGCATACACATGGCAACATCAACAGCTGTAAATACTAGAAAATCTTGGCAGTATAACAGAAAATATCATAAAGAGAATCCAGTGTAACGGTGTAGTAGCAATTACACCTAATTCACATTCCGCGAACGTTTTCATCTCAACATAAAATCGTATCTACTTAGCATTATTTCCGATATTAATTATGTATGAATGTATGATTAGTGTCTGTGTTTTGATTTTCACAAATACTTGATATTAGAATTAATGTCTACCCAGAACCTCAGACTTCAACACTCGAGTCGGGACGTGGTATCTACACCCTGTTCCAAAACGTTTTAGTGAAAATGTAAACAAACCTGTTCAGGTTAAATTCTTACGTAATCATTCACTAAAGTAAATTGGTAACACATTCTATATTTAGAAGGTTTCAACTTTATATCTCACCGCACTTATTAATAATATTACTAAAATATAATTGAAAAATCGTCAATCTGCCTAGCCTTTTCCCAACTATGTTCGGGTCGGCTTCTAGTCTAGCCGGATGAACAACTGACCTCCACAACCCAGTTGCTGGGTAACGCGATACCCCTTGGTAAGATTGGTTGTCGATCTTTTGGGCGTCTGACTACCCGTTACGACTGTCAAAGATCTACGAATGGCGGCCGGGTCCAACGGATTAACGTGTTTTCTGAGGCACGGAGGGGTCTCGATACATTATTGATGGTCCCCCATCCACGAACCGACCGCGGTAAGCGTAGCTTAACCTTTGATCGAGCCGTGCGGCCGTTATAATTTAGTCACGTCCCCTTCTTTATTAAAAATACCTCAATGGTTAAATGGAAAACATGATATAGGAGATTTAAAAATAAGTAGAATCTAGGGTAATCGAATCAAATCACTCGATTTGTAAATGTCACTACAATTTGCCTTCCACTTTGCGTTTTCTGACCCATTAGATTAATATAATCTACACACATCAAAAAAGTCTAAGCTACATGCATCAGAAACTGCATGTTTTAATAATTGATACTTTATTTTTTTCTTAACAAACTAGATTGGTATACAATCACTTTGTTCTCGGAAACTGAACTGTTTGTATACTGGCTGATTTTAAAAATACAAACTTTTCGATTGTGTTTTGTTTTCATTAAAATAACAGCTAATTATTTTTTACCGATTTCATGTGTTTTCGTTGCATGATTACCCTAGGTAATCAAATCAAATCACTCGATTTGTAAATGTCACTACAATTTGACTTCCACTTTGCGTTTTCTGACCCATTAGATTAAAATAATCTACACACATCAAAAAGTCTAAGCAACATGCCTCATTTACAGAAACTGCATGTTTTAATAATTGATACTTTATTTTTTTCTTAACAAACTAGATTGGTATACAATCTCTTTGTTCTCGGAAACTGAACTGTTTGTATACTGGCTGATTATAAATAATCTTAATACAAACTTTTCGATTGTGTTTTGTTTTCATTAAAATAACAGCTAATTATTTTTTACCGATTTCATGTGTTTTCTTTGCTTGATAAATTTGGTATTTATCTCACTTTTATCGTTTTGAGATATACAGTTTTTGATAAATTGAGCGGTGAGTCGTTTTTTATGTCATGGAGCGACGCCATTTGACTGCTGATGAAATGCAGAGAGCTGTAGGAATGCTACAAGCGGAAAGAAATCAGTCCCAGGTATCTGTCGGCATGTTGGTGTCAATAGCAGCGTTATTTGTCGTCTTTGGCAGCGTTACGTTAATACAGGGTATCCTGCTGAGCAGCACCCAGGACGTGGAAGGAGTACAACTGCTCGACAGGACCGATACATACAACTGACTGCAAGACATCGGCCGGTGTTAACCGCCCGAGGGATAGGTTTAAAGCCACAATTCTAAAGCGGTATTGTTGCTAGCCACCAAACCATGATAAATAGGCTGCATAAATACGGTCTACGAGCACGACGCCCAATTAGGTGCCCACCTATATGCCATGGGAATCGCAACGGTCAAAACCAATGGTCTAGAGAACACTTGACATGGACCCAGGAACAATGCGATAACTTTTATTTTGCGAAACGGGGACTCGTTTGGATTTAGGCCTGATACGAAAAGGGTAAGAGTGTATCATGCTGAACGGCTGAGATGCGTCCAGGAAGTGCACCCTTACAGGGTCTCCACAGTGATGGTATGGGCGGGTATTATGAAGAACAGACGAACTGAGCTCGTTTTTTAGATATGCAATATGAACGCTGAAAGTTACGTTGAAAATGTCCTCGGGCCTTATGTTCACCCAATTGCACGAAGTCTTGGATCAGATTTCACGCTGATGCATAACAATGCGCGTTCGGACACAGCTCGGAGGACCAGAGAGTATTTGGCATTGGAAAACATCCGGGTATTGCTGTGGCCTGCACAATCGCCAGACCTCAATCCCATCGAGCACGCATGGGACATGGTCAAGAGACATGTTCTAGAGAACCTGGACGGAGTGTCGACAACTCACAACTGAAAGATTTGTTAAAATTCAATTGGGAATGATTGCCGCAGAATCAAATAATGCCGACAAGTTTTAAGGCTCCTACATACTGGCGCGACTTGTTGCGCGACGCGACGCGACACAAAGACACCGCGTGTAGCGCTACAAGCGGTGCCTTTGTGTCGCGACGCGTCGCGCGACAAGTCGCGCCAGTATGTAGGAGCCTTTAAGCAACAGATGTGGTCACACTTTATGAATCTTATGAATTACCAAATAATTAAAAAAAAGTCGTTATTTCATTTTGTAAAACATGAAAAATTTACTTTCGTTTTAACTTTATTTTATACTACGTATGTTGCGGTACGTATATTGTTAATTATTGTGATTAAATGAACAATTGAATGAAGGATTTTGTTGCTTTAGTCACTAATGCATCAAAAAAATGCTTAGCTTTATAAAATATATTACAATAGTTAAAATCGTTCAAAAGTTCAAAACCGTACATGTTGCTGAGTATATACGAAAATATTCGCTCATGCTGTGGTAAAAATGTTGGGACCTAATAACTCATTTATACTGAGCATGTCACTGTGTTTAATAAAAACGTACAATTCATAAATATCTGGAAGCGGTAACAAGATAATTAATTACTTTTCACGACTATAAAGCTGCCGCAGAAATCCATTACCTAGCACATATGAAGTATGCTGGGTAATGGATTTCTAACGTTATACTTCATTACTTTAAACTGAATTAGGACGAGTCACGGTTTGTTTCTGAAAAAAAAAACAATTATAAATAACCTTACTGCTGTACCTACTAAGAGTTTTTGGGAGGAAAATGAGGAAGCCCGTTTCTTTATGAGTTTCTACAACTCGTTCATATCTACGCTAATCCTAGAAACTAATATCATAAATGCGAAAGTGAGTTTGTTTGTTTATTACGCTTCCACACTAAAACGGCTGAACGGATTTGGATGAAATTAGACAGATAGGTCGTCTGGGATCTGGAGAAGGACATTTTCATCTTGGATCGCAAATAAAATAGTGGGAAACAGCTAGAATAAAATTAATTAGACATGCCTTTTTAGGAATTGCCAACTTGTCGTTTAAAAATCGTAGCAATACTCTCCTACCGATTTCCGACTGTATACTTCACACACACACACACACACACTACACACACACACACACACACCACACCACACCACTACACTACACTACACTACACTACACTACACTACACTACACTACACTACACTATACTACACTACACTACACATACACACACCCCACGGGTACACTTCTTATCGTATCAATAGAGATTCCTGAAAGAAAAAGCGTACAAAACATATAACTTAACATCGAAGACATGCACACTAGGTGGCGCCGCCTCACCACGTGTGAGTACTGTTTGGACATGACGGGAAGAGAGCGTGACGAATCGCATATACATGGTAAGTAAGTGAGTATGATAACGCTTCAAGACCCACAAAGCAACATTTATATCGTTACACGAAAGTGACGACTGATCTAAGTAACTTCAATTTATTCTGTTTAATACATTTTTTTTTCGAATAGTAGTCTTTTGGCTTTAGTATTATCGTATACAGGGACATCAACGCATAACCTGTTACCGTGGGTTCATTACGTGATTCTGAACGCCTGCGTTAAAATTTTACGAAGGTTATTAAAAAAAAAACACACTTTTTAACCGCGTAGAAACAGCTAGCGTCTATGAAACAGATGTTTTTTATTTAATAACCGACGATACATTTCTAAGCTAGGGGGTCTAGAAACATGTGCTGAATTCATAGTTACAGTTTGCGAGTCGATGTTCCTGCCACCCTGTATAATTTTTGTATTTTTTTTTTTGAGTAGTAGTCCTTTGGCTTTAGTATTATCGTATACACGGTTGGCAGGAACATCAACGCACAACCTGTTACCGTGGATTCAGTACACGATTCTGAAACCCTGCGTTAAAATATTACGAGATTATTTAAAATAAAATTGCTGTACATACATTTTGATCGCATAGGTACTGCATTTTACAATGAAACAGCTGTTTTTTATTTAATAACCGAGGATACATTTCTACGCTAGACAGTCTAGAATCATGTGCTGAATTCCTGGTTACAGTTTGCACGTCGATGGCCTGCTACCCTGTATAGTTTTTGTAATTTGCGCTATATTTGTGCAGAACAAAATACGTTTCTTTCTTGTCGTTTCTATTCTGTATTTAACATTATAACTTTATCAATTGCGGCTTAAATATTGATTGAAAACGCTTTAACACTAAGCGACGCAAGTTTCTTGCCATACAATAAATAAGCAACAAATGATTGCATCGTGTAAACACCGTTTAGATGGTGCAACTTTTATTGTTGCTTCAACTTATGTTACATGCCACAGACAATTAAATCGCACGTTAATCAGCCTTAAACCTATGTATTAACGATGGTAGATGGAAATTAGTTTGTCCCGAGCTGACAAGTCTATATAGAAACTTATTTGAGGTTAAGACCGTGTACGCTGTACGGCAGTTCATACAAATTTTCAAGTCCTTATTTTTCGATATGTCTGAACCGATTTTAATGAAACTCCATACCCATAAGCAGCATAAATAGGTTTAAAAAGTTAGTAGAAAACATTTTCTAAATGTCTTATTTAAAAAAAGGTAATTGGAAATTTCTGTTTGTATGGAAAATTTAAAACCGCTCTAATTTTGCTGTAACACTATTTTTCGAAAATGTTTTCTACTAACTTTTTTAACAGATTTGAAAGAACTATACTTTTCTGAAGTGTCTTTACCATACGTTTCTGTTGACTTTAGTTACTTAAAAAAAAAACAATAGGTAAATATAGCCGGTCCAAACCTGATTCAATAACATATAGCATCAAATCTCAGCCATGACAAAAAAGGAAGGGAAATTGCGATAAGGCAAGAACGATCACCATCTTTGCCGCATTACCGCGAATTTGGTGAGGGCGGGAAAATGGCAAGTACATCGTTATTTAAGAGCCCTGAAGCCAGCAATCAGTAGACTATGAAATTCTCTTTTAGGAAAAAATATTTATTCCTTTATATCTAAACCATAATGTCGTAAAAACTTTATAGATGAGGAATGAGGATGATTTTCATCAAAAATAAGTTACGTTTTATTGTTCTTCTTAAGCTTTGTTTTAATGTTGTTTTGATCTTCATTGTTGTTTTACCGGCAAAATGAACAATGAATCGTCATCATCACCTGCCTAGCCTTTATATTTTTTTTTTTTAGCCTATGATAATACGATGATAAAGGATATGCCACACCAATGCGTCTATTGTTCGCACACTTTGGTGGAAAATCGACAAAATAAGGCAATGGATATAGAATCTGATTTCTGGAAGTAATTGGGGATTTATCGGTTTTAATCTTCATCATCTGCCTAGCCTTTTCCCAACTATGTTGTGGTCGGCTACCAGTCAAACCGTATGCAGCTGAATACCAGTATTTTAAATGGAGCGACTGCCTATCTGACCTCCACATCCCAGTTACTGGGTAATACGATACCCCTTGGTAAGACTGGTTGTCAGACTTTTGGGCTTACGACCCCTAACGACTTTCGAAGATCCACGAATGGACTAATGGCTTAGCGGGCTTTCCGAAGCAAGGAGGGGTCTTGGTATGTAAAGATGGTCGGTTGGTCTGTGGATGGGTGACAACCCATCCACAGACTAACCGCGGCAAGCGTAGCTTAACCTGATCAGTCGACCCGTGCGGCTGTTATTACTTAGCCACAAACCCCACAGAACAATGAACAATGAATCGTCATTGATTGATTTTATTTTTCGATTCTTATTTTGTAATCCTAATAGAAGTCAACATATCTACAAAATAATTGTTTATCAAGAAATCTGTGTCGGGATTGATTGTCTTTATACAGTTATTTACTGGATTCATAATATTATTATTTAAAAGACGTGTTTAAATAAATAAATGAATCAGAAAAATACACTATTTACCTCTGCCTCGTTATATTAATCATTATAACTTACTCTAGGTCTCGAACTTGATATATTTTCATAATATTTCGTACTCGACAGCGTCAACGACTCAATTTATCTTCGGAAAGACGGTCAAAGAAAAATATGTTTTTCTATCTCCACGTGAGCATGAATACGCTGATTGTTTTGTAAAGACAGTATAGGCACAATACAAACAACTATTTACAAATGATTTGGAATGAATACACGCCAAGCAAAACAAAATACAAACAATTTAAAATGTGAATAAGAGTGTTTAAATCAGTGGAATAAGCCTAAACGTAACTGGTAGGTACGGAGCGAGAGGGCATGGGCAGCCATCACCTTCTGCGAAGCAGTAATGCACGCGAAGGAGGAGGCGGGACGGGTGAGGGAAAGCCAAATTTCGCGCCCTCTCGCACCTAGCCGCCGCAGGAGACGCCCTGGGCATCAGGAATCCCGGGCAGATTTCGGGCTATCGTAGGCGCGGGCTTGCGGACGGTGAGCAATGAGTAGCTCCCCGTCCGATAAGGACCAGGCCCGGGTCGACGGCGCATTGTGTTCCACGCGCGCCTCATAGAGATGTCAGCACAAGTGTAGGGGTCCACTAGGGCCGATGCCTGCCGGGGTCGCGTGGAAGTCCAAAAGGGTTACCGAGGCCCCTGGTAAGACAGGCAACGGAAAGAATACGGGTGGGTTTTAGTCAGTAAGAGTCTGACACACCCTCCCGCTCCGCCCAGAGCGGGAGAAGTTATTTAATAATTTCCTAACTAAAAGAAAAGCCTAAACGTAACGCAATATTTTGACGTTTTAACAAAGGGTTGAAAAATTTCAAAATATGGCAACAATCTTGTCTAATTTTTTTTAATAAAAGTTTTTTGCGAAGTTGTTACAGTGCCTGAGAATGTTATTATTTTAATTGGAAAGTATAATACAGCATAATACATACAGACACAGTTTAATTTATTTAGTGACCTACTAAAATAAAGAGTACCTAACATGTAGGAATAGGAACAAATATTTCACCCAAGATCCCGGGGTTTCATTCAATCTAGGTGGGATTGAGCAAGCTTCAACCATGACCCGAGGAGCCTGCAAAATTCAAAATTCATACTGCAGTGTGCAGCATTTAGATAGAAACAAATTAGGTACGTGAAGTGTTGCATTTTTGTTATCTGAACGTTTTGATATATTAAACTGAAAGATAAATCTTCGTAACCTATCTAGGAGAACAGTAGGTGCGACTCCCATTTATTAGTTTAAGAAACTTTACGCCTGTGCTATATTTACATTACCTTGCCTAGTGAGGAAAAAACGAAGTGTTTTTACCCGACTGCCCCAGAAGGAGGGTAATGTTTTCGAGAGTATGTATGTATGTCTATTTCTTTGGCACGCTCTGTAGCGGCTTGATGGATTTTAACGTATGATGTGTCCTTAGATTCGTCTTAATTGTGGGAGTGACATAGGCTATATGATATTTATATATTGCATCTGCAAATATAAAAAAGGGAGGGGACGTATTTTTTTTAATACATTACAACAGTATTGGTGTCAAATAAAAGTTAGTAATGAGTCAATTCCAAATATATAATATTAATACAACTAAAAAGCTTGAAATAAAGCAAATTAATAAAAAAAAAAACAAAAAAGCCCGACTGCAATGTGTTTTTGCAGTCGGGCTTTTTGTTTTTTTTTTTTTAATAATTTGTTAAAGTGAATATGTTACCTTATGTTAAAATTTTGATACTTCAATGAAAATTACTAGTCAAATGCTACCTGCTATGCTAATGCTCCTATGTAACTTCACTCTTCAACTCAAAAGTCATATTTCGCACCATACAGTACACCATACAGTCTTCATAAACCTAGTTTAATCTTTACGACACATGTGTTACTGTACCAGTTTACCACTGTACCAAAATATAATTAATTATGTCTCTTTTCAAAATACATCTCCTCAAACCCCTAATTTTTCACTTCTGCAACAAACACAAGTAATTAAAATGGCGGTCGCGTAGAGGTGTTTAATTAAGTGTTTTTGCGTACGGTACGCCAAGTGCACTGACTCTGCTGCTAACACTACATGGCCTGTGGTCCCTATGTAAGCGGGGATTCGTTTGTGTCGCTAGTTTTGTTCAACGTGGACGCCGATGTATTTTGGTAAAATTACTTATTTACTTTGCCTTTGAATTCTACTTATTTTTTTGTAAAAGTTATGTAATTATGATCTGCAGATGTGACTCGGGAATCACGTCACAAAAGATAATTAATTGTATCTAATTAGTAAAGACTTGACAAGTTAGTGGCTGTAGTTATATTACAATGTATTCATGACAAATCCCACGGAACAGAAAAAACAGTTTTTTTCTGTTCCGTGTTAAATCCTCAATTTCATATCTATTTATTAGCTCAGCTCTAATACGAAAAAATGTATAATTCTAATGACTTACGAAACTTCAATGACGTAATTTTAAACTTTACGTTATTCCATTAATTGAATTGTAAACGTTATCATTTACAACGCAACACAAAGAAAAAACAAAACATGACATTAACAACGCTTACAAAACGCTACCCGCTAACACTGTGACCGCTTCCCACTTAATATTATGTGTAAAAAAAGCGTTCAGCGGAGCGTGATCGCCTCTCTCGCGTTTCTCCACACCACATAGTTCTCGATGACATACATGTAATGTAGAATCGCTTCACGCTAGGCGGCTGAGGCTGGCAATATCGGATCTTTATCGAAACTAAGATATGTTGTCGTGTTTTCACTTGCACTGATGTCGTATTAGGGCTCGTATCGTGGTTGGAGATAACATAACAACATCACGCTTGTTATACCTGAAGGGTTCGGCAGAGGTGTGCTTAGTACTAAGTACATCCACATTTCGCCAATTGTAGTGTGGAGGACGAGCACGTCTTCCACACTACAATTGGCGAAATGTGAAATGGCGAAACACTAAATAAATAATATTCCTTTATTTAACTGTTTATATATTTATCTTTTATAATACAATACACATTCGTTTGTGTGTTTATAAAAGACTGTCGCCATGACAATTCATCATTTTTAACCTATATTCCGATTTTAAATATGTATTTATTTATATTAAGTTGCCAGTGTCAACTAGCGGCTAGGATGATGCATTATCATAGAACCTCTACACTATGTTTAAGTCGCACGTAATAGGGGGTGAGCCTATTGCCATCCGCCGGGCAAAATGCTAAACCCCGGGTTGCTACTGAAGAATTCCTGGTTGAAAAACTTAATTACACTTTGCCTGACCTAGTAATCGAAACCAGGACCTCATACTCAGTGGTAGCGCTTGCTACCACTACACCAAAGCAGACCGAGGCAGTCGAGCTTGGAGATACTATGGAATAATCATATTTTAATCAATTTTCATTACAAGCTATATTGAATTTGGTGGCCTATATTTTGGGCGTTCCCTTCCCTTAGAAATCTCTGAGGACATTGCCGGGATGGTAGGTTTATTAAGATGTCTCTGAATTGAGAAACAAATTTAAACCAATTCTTTTCGGGGTGATTTATTTCCATTAAGGACTTCGTTTTGTAAAAGGTTCTTGTTATGGAAATGACTGCAGTAATCGTCAATATTCAAATTTAAGTATATTTCAACGCTTCATTCTACAGATATAACCAGCAGGTTTAGCATGACGCTTTCTATTTCTTCGAAGAATAGACACAGCTCTTTCTATACAAAGTGACATTTCGTTTCTCCATTTTTGCCATCGCATCGTAGAAATCCTTCTACAGAAAAAAGGACCTAGACAAAGATCGTTAGAAACGAAAGACAAACTTACAGATTTTAGAAGGATTTCTACGGTGCGATGTCAAAAATGGAGAAACGAAATGTCACTTTGTATAGAAAGAGCTATGTCTATTCTTCGTAGAAATAGAAAGCGCCATACTAAGCCTGCATGTAGAAGCTGGAAGTTATAATATATCTTCGAATGAAGCGACTCATATATTATTGATCGAACTTCGCTCATGAAGTTCTTTTGATCATAAATATTTTATCCCTGTTCGTGAGATAATAAATAGGTAGAGCGATTTCTTTGAGCAACAGTACTTTTGAGTCTGCGAGATTAATTTCTGTGTTCTCTTGCTTCTAAAGATTTATATTTTTAAACTGGATCTTTTATTGCTTTCTATAGCTATCCGCTTGTACCTTCTTATTTTAACATTTTCCCGCAGCTAGTAAAACCAAAAAAAACGAATATTTTCCGACTTCAACATTCATCACCATCGTCTGCTTAGCCTTTTCCCAACTATGTTGGGCTCGGCTTCCAGTCTAACCGGATACAGCTGAATACCAGTATTTTACATAGAGCGACTGCCTATCTGACTTCCCCAGCCCATTTAGTGGGTAATACGATACCTCTTGGTAAAACTGGATCTCGATATGTAATGGATGGTCACCGATCCACGGACCGACCTCGGCAAGCGTAGCTTAACCTTCGATCGACCCGCGCAGCTTTTATTATTAAGCCACACACACTACAAACATCATATCAGCCTATAATGTTCCCACTGCTGGGCCACAGGCCTCCTCTCGGTAAGAGCGGACCCAATGCGGATTGGTAAATGTCACACGTCTTTGAATTTTCGGTTCTAGGACGTGCCGGTTTCCTCACGATGTTTTTCCTTCACCGTTTTGAGAGCAGTGTTGATGAAATCAGTAGTGGTACACAAAGTAAAGCGTCTGTCAGGGTTCGATCCTACGACCTACAACTAGTAAGTTGCGGCTGTGCGTAAATACATAAAAACATTAGCAGGTATATATCGTGTAACAGGTATCACACGCATCCATCACGGTATATAACTGTTAAATTATGCTAATACAGCATTGTAATTGTTTCCATAAACAGGCTCATGTTTTCACTTTTAAAACGTAATGCTTTTGATCACATAAGATTGGAACTAACCCTTATGGAATGATACGCCTTTTCACTACGAATATTTCCGTATTTATATTCTTGCACAAATACAAACTTGTATTTAGCAATATTTTACAAACTATTTAATTAGGTACTCAATATAATACCAGTATAGACTTTAGACTTCTTGAAGACAACCTTAAGGTTCCGTGGCTCGAAGAGAACTTACTTAAGAACTACACGACGCCCTAAATATCATGTTTCCATTCCGCTCTGTTAAAAAAACCAGTACTTCGGTAACTGTCAAATGTTTAACATTTAAATTTCATGATTCCCTGATACAAAAATCATTTGAGGCAAATCACATACTTTCAATTTTATATTTAGTATTTAAAATCACTACAAATCTTATTAATATTTGGAAATAATAACATTCGGCCATCCGATACTGTGTTGCCTCCTGACACACACAAAAACATTTTTTTTTTTAACACTTACGTAAAGATAAGATGTGTGTGTAGTGTGTGATAAGATGTAAATGATGTGATTTGTGTGTGATTGTATGTAAATAGGTGAATGTAGGTGGATGTGTGCTTCCGTGGTTTAAGCGTAGGCCGCCGCTCTATGTTTTGTGGCTTTGATCGCATACGATTTTGTGCTCAGTTATGACTCTTACTTCTTATTTTATTTATTTATTTGTGCACAATTTATTTCCTCAACTATACTGTTTACATAACAATATGTAAGTCCGCCAGTAACAGTCATAAAGTCTCGTGCAGACTGACGCGACACCAGCAGGCTTAGCATGACGCTTTCTATTTCTACGAAGAATAGACACAGCTCTTTCTATACAAAGTGACATTTTGTTTCTCCATTTTTGACATCGCACCGTAGAAATTCTTTTACAATCTGTCATTTTGTCTTTCGTTTCTAACGATCTTTGTCTACGGTCTTTTTTATGTAGAAGGATTTGTGTTGTGTCTATTCTTCGCAGAAATAGAAAGCGTCATGCTAAGCCTGCTGTACTATGCCTGCTCTGTATATCTATGAAAAGTTTATTAAAATTGCTCTACCGGTGTGCCTTAATACCCCTAGTACTTGTCGATACTGTATTACAGTGGGGTACGTGTATAGAGGTATGAGGAATAGGGTGTAAAGTTTACTCATCTTCTTTAGAATAGTGAGGGTCTTCCGACCCGACGTGTTGTGTCTGGTGGGCTACTGCCGGACGGTTGATGTCGGGATGTTGTATATATACCAGTCGCACGGTAAACTCTGCTTGCGCGATGCAGGATTTGTATGACGTCATGCCTTAGATGCGTAGTTCGCATGTGGCGATGTAGATGCCGCCACACGTGTATTATGTATCTACAAAAGTATTAAGACCTACAAGAAATGGTGTTTCAGTGTGTTTGGGTTAGACAGGCTATTCTCTACTGACTATTTTAGACTGCAACATTCCACTAATATTCCGAGGCTAACACTCCCCTCTTAAATTTAGACCAGCACAGATGGGTCTTACCACAATTTAGACACTTCAAAACTACAAAATATTATCGACTGTTAAACACAGTTTTGTGGTGTTAAACAATGGTATTTCGACAATTTGATCACAAACGATAAGGCAGCAATTTAACCCTTTTTTAAAGACTACGGTTATGTACATTATACCATACATAATATAAGGTATGGTGTGTTTCCGTATGGTCTGTGGTGTCGATTAGGCAACACCCTTCGTTGACGCCGTTTCGTAAGAGGCGATTAAAAGATCATATCCGTTGTATGACTGCCATTAGATGAAGAAAAGACCGTTACACTACAGTTTTTGTAGAGGTTTAGTATGTAACTTCTCACTTGCTCTGGCCAACAAGTGTTTTGGGGTTAACACTTCCTCAAAATGAGCCAATCATGTGTCGTTTCTCTTCAGCGACTGAAAACTAAGTAACCAGACTTGGAGTATACATCCATACAGTGGCGGTACCTTCATATAAGCCCAAAAGCCTTGGCATGCCTTACTAAAATGCTCGATAGAGAATTTATTGTACCTAACCAGTAGTTTATGAGAAAATTGCGATGATACATACGTAGATACGTAGGTACCTACATACTCAGTCGAAAACTGAACTTTCTTTTTTTGAAATCGGTTAAAATTTTATTGGGCTTGCGTTATTTTGAAACCCTAGGCACGCCACTGCATCCATATAGTACCCTATTTTATTTAATTAACGTATCAAAGTAACTGTCTGTCTGTGTGGCTATTACCTTGCACGTCTTAAAGGGTGCACGGATTTCGATGAAATTTGACAGATAGGTAGATCATTACCTGGGTTTGTACATAGGCTTAGACTTTTTATCACGGTACGTTCTTGTCAGCTAATTTCTGACCACCACGCGGGCGAAGCCGCGGCCAAGGGATAGATAGATAGAATACTCTTTATTATGTGGGTACACCATAAAAAATACATAAATAAAAGTAGAAATTGTACATAGGGTAGGTAACACAAAGGGCGGTCTTATCACTAAAAGCGATATTTCAAGAGCAAGTATACCTGACGGTCTTTATGTTTGAAATGTGTTAAAACCATACCAATACTCGAATATTTTTGACAAAATGTACAGGAAAGCACAATGCCTAAACAATAAAAAAACAAAAGTCATTTATTCAAACTAGGCTGAGAATCAGAACATTTCGAACGTCAAAATTACATAAGACAGTCCCCCAAAAACGCCCGCTATTTACCAATTCCTAGTGCTTTAGAAGAAGAAGAAGAAGAAGTGGCGCAACAAACTCCCCAGCAACACACCTGTCTGTTTAGTTATATAAACTTGATTCTATACAAATCGTATGCAAAGTAATTAACACTACGAAACACAAAACATTAAATTAATTTACTTGCCATATGTTAGCTAGCACACGTCAATATACCAACAAAACCATGAAAACTGTACTGAAGCAGAAATAAAAATTACAACATAAAAACGTGACCAGAACTTAATATCTAAATAAAAGCCTCCAGGCATAAAGGCGCGTACAAACAAGTAGTCTTAGTTTAACAATGGTTTCACGTTTGGCTTGAAGAAAACACTAAATAATGTATATAATAAATAAGACTCAAGCAAGGTATAAAGATAAATCTGCATATTCTACAACACTAGATCAAGAACATTCTAAAATTCTAGTATCAGTGAGAAAATTAAAAGAATAAATAAATCTACTTCGTCGCAAGAAAATTCTTAAGTTTAATCGTAAAACTTGAATTAAACAAATGGTGTAAAACAGAATGAGAAAAACTATAGTTTACCTTTTACATTATTAATATTATTATACCAGGTGTAACTGAAATAACTGCAAACCTCTTAAGCAATCGTTGTACTCGTCATTATGAACAATATTTTACAATGGGACCAAGCCTGAAATCGCGAATCAAATCAGCTGGTCCATACATTTATGTTCGCATAACGCGACAAAATGTGGAAATGGAATTGATTGGTGTAATGTTTAAAACTTGCTGAATCTTCCAATATTCGGCTATTAAGTTTAATGATTGATTTATCTCTGAGTCAGTTAGATTTCACTCTATTTAGTCTTAAGTAACTACCTACTACACGTTTTCGTCTTAAGGGCCGCACCGAGGATTTTGCGAAATAATTGCGTTCGTTTAATCACTTGCTGCATTGTTATAACCTTTAGTTATGCAATTAATATATAAGATTTTTAAGGATTCACTCTATAAATCGCACACTTTTAAAATACGAATACTAGTAGCTTCTTCGGTACAAAAAAAAAACTTAGTATTGTCTAAAAAAAACAAAATAAACCTTTAGTATGGCGTAAATACTTCACGGAAAGTCATCAATTTTTTTATTAATAACAAAACTACATGTTTTCTCTAACGTATATTATATTTTACATTTTTAAAATGTGCATTTGTTTGAATAATACGAAGGAAATACCTAAATTAGCGCGCGAACCACCCATTCTAGCCAGAGCAATTGTATCCTTATTAGCATCAGAAGCTCCAGTGTTCCCTTAAGGTTGTCAATCATTTTCCAGTTCTATGTTTCAAACGATATATTTCCATCCAACTACATTTTCACGTTATTATTTGCCTGAAAAGTAAGGCCACTTTTAAATAAACATTTATGTGAAAGCAGAATTCCCCAAATTGCCCGATTATAACCGAAACATTTCGCCAGACCGCAGGCTTAAATATAGAGCTCCTGAGTCTAGCGAAAACTGCTGAAAATGGACCGCCCTAACATTATCTAAAGTGCTGAAGCTCTAAGATGAGTATTGTGTAGGTACTTTTTTCAATTCAAATTAACGTACTTAACCCAGTTTGGGTTGGGTAACCACAATAACACTTATTGAGCAGTGGTGGCCCAGTGGTGACGGCCGCGACTTACGAGTTGTAGGTCATAGGTTCGAACCCACACACACGCTTTACTTTGTGTAAATTATTTCATCACCACTGCTCTCAAAACGGTGAAGGAAAACATCGTGAGGAAACCGGCATATCCTAGAACTAAAAAATTCGAAGACATGTGACATCTACCAACCCGCACTGGGCCCGCGTGGTGGATTACGGCCCACTGCCTCTCACAGAGAGGAGGCCTGTATTCCAGCAGTGGGAACATTATAGTGAGAGTTATATGTCCGTTTTCACTGACACAAAGCGACACCTAAATATTATTGCACTGATGGATTTCAGCTCTCGCAGAATGTTGAAAATCCTTCAATGCGGGTTTATTTAGGAATTCAATTTTGTGACGCCTACTGTAAGTGAGATTTAGGGTTGAATACTATTTTATTAGCCCAGTTTCAAATAATATTTTTATCACTTATTTCCTTACATAATCTACTAACCTAACCACTGTGCTCTGTCTAATCACTTGTTGAGTCAGTTGTCCGACACCGAATGACATTTGAATGTATTCACCGTTTCCGTCCCCTTTTCAAAGTTCCCAACTTGGTCATAGGTATTACCTTGACATACAAGACCCTTTCAGTATTATTCAGCGAATTAATGTTAATGAAAAGTACGGACAGTGAAATAGTAAGGTAATTTATTAAATGGGCGAAAAACTGTCGTATTTCATTTTGAGTTATTGTTACATGAAAATAAGTTTATTAGTGTAGTGGCTGTTTACCTCGTAATGGCCTTTTTAACGTAAATAATAAATAACGCAACGTAAATACGTTTAAGACAAATTCTCGTATTCTATATTCTCTTAAACGTATTTACGTTTAATCGGTCAAGGACAGCTAATGAGACACAATTAATTTTCCATTATTTGACACCACATGGGGTACGCGCCGGGCTTCATAAGTTAAGAGAAATTATGCCTAAGTTCTTGCCCAAAATGTTAAACATACAGTTTGTTGGATACAGTTGCGCTTTAAAATTCGCAGTAGCACTTGTAACTTGGTAATTAATTACGCGATATAATGAGAAATATCTGTTCTCATCTTCACTACTTAAGAAAAATAACCTTCAACCCCACCAGCTGATATAAAAACTCACAAAAGGAACATACTACAGTGGTCCAGAAACAAAGCGTGCGATTAAATTAGCGTAAGGTCGGGAACACACAAGTGGGGTCGCGGGTCGCGGTCGCACGATGTCGGCCGTGACTTAGTGACACAAAAGAAAAAATACAAAAGGTTAATTAGTAATTCGTCTCGTGGGTCTATTGGTCGCAAGCGCTACTACTGAGCATGAGGTCCTGGGTTTAATGCCCAGGTCGAGCCAAAAAGTGTTGAACCTATTGGGTTTTTCCATCTAAAACTTCTCAGTAACAGCCCGGAATCTGGATTTTTCCCGGTTAGTGGCAATAGGATCGCCCCCTATTACATGTGACTTTAAAATAATTGGCGAAATGTGGGTGTACTATAGGTATACCTCTGGCTAACCCTTTGGGGATTACAGGCGTTATGTTATGTGTAATAATTTGCTGTTTTCCTTTTATAGTGAAGTACACTACAACTGGTTTAAGCTGCTTATGGCATAGAGAACAAATTGAGAACACATTGACGCAGTATGCAGTAAACTGAACCAGTACTCATATGCTCTATACAAATTGTCTAAAGTTGTCGATCAATCAGCTCTATTAACTGCCTATCATGCCTACGTATCATCAACCCTCAAATACGCCATTATATTCTGCGGCAACGCCACAAATAAAGAATCAGAGTTTAAAGCGCAAAAAAAGATGCGTTCGCGCAATTGCTGGTATCTTTGTTCCTGAATCTTGCGACCCATACTTTAAAGAGAAATTTTGACCTTTCCATCAGCTTATATTTATTAGTTACAGTATTTGTTAAAATAAATAAAAATCTATTTGGTGAACTAAAATCAAAAAGGTATACACTTAAAATATCTAGTATACCAAATAGAACTGCTTTTCTGGACAAAAGTTTTTTTGGAATGGCATCTAAAGTTTACAATAACATACCTGTAGATAACATACCTACAGTAACATACCTACAGTTAACATACCTACAGTTCTAAATATTTTTGAATATCTTTATCTCATAATGTTATTGGACTTGACTTTCTGTCCATATTAATTTTATGTAACCGATTTGTTCAAACAGCTCGGAGTTCTGACCTTAGCAAATTAACGTCATGTGCGGCTGTGGCGAATATCATACGCACTCGTAATTTTATCCCTGACGTAGTCTTAAGCAATGTGTGGGACAAGCAACATGTGGTTGAAATGAGGGTAGCAGTAATATTAAGGTTATTTTTATGATTTTATGAAAATGAGCAAAAAGACAGCTGCTTTGACATTTTTAGTTGCGAATGAAATCACGCAAGACCTGTTTGAGAAACAGATGTACTGCAACAACTTTTCACCACTTTTCCGCTCTTTGGAATCCAGTCAACATTTCCGTGTATCCACAACATATTTGTCCATTAGAGGCACAATTAAGCAACTATTCACTACTCTTCCGCTAAAACAGGTCCAAACATTCTCTCGATTATCTTTTTTCTCAGTACGAAGTAAGGAAATTCCCCTACTAAAGGGAAATGTAACCACAAGTATGTTAATAACATTAGCAATCTTGTTCACTTATGTCACATCATTTCCCATTATCGAGAAACATGGAAAGGTTAATAATGGCCGTAGAACGTTCTGGAACTAAGATGGCGCTATGATGAATTGCCCCGAAAAATATCGTACGATCGAAAGATGACCTCCCACCTAGGTATGTTATTTATTGGATTCTAACTCAAAAACCTTTACGATAGCACCCATTCTTCGTACAGGTAGATATGAAATGTAATAGATTTCCATAAATCATACGAACTTCGGAGGTTGGTTTAACAGGGTCTGCTAATGGTACAAATAATGTAGAGGATCCATATCGGGTCTTTCTGAAAGGGAAAGTAATATAGTGTGCCGGATAAGGGTTTCTATAAATCATTTTTGTTAGACTATAGATAGAAGAATATCATAAGCGATCGATGGGTCCGCCATTGAGTTACAAATACAAATATGAATAATATCAGACTGAAACGGTCCACTGCAGGGCAAAGCTCCTCAAAGTAAAGAAATTGAAATTAAAAAAATGAGGATTTGATAGATTAGAAAACGAGGTATACGCCGTTTAATATAAGAAAATTGTATTGTATGGTGCAGCCCGAAAATACCTGAGACGTGATATCAGAAAGAAAGAAAATTCTTTTATTTAGCACAGACTAATAGGCACACAAAATATAGCAGATAAAACAAAAATAAAAATCAAAAAGTGTCTAGTGCGAAGAAATTGGGCAGCGCCAAAAAAGCTCACTTCAGCAAAAATGACAGACAACTAGTGCCTTTTATTTATTTATTTTTTTGGGTGGGAAATCATCAAATAACTTCTCCCGCTCTGGGCGGAGCGGGAGGGTGTGTCGGACTTTTATTGACTAAAACCCACCCGTATTCCTTCCGTTGCCTGTGTTGCGGGGGCCTCGGTGACCCATAAGTACCTTCCCGCGACCCCGGCAGGCATCGGCCCTAGTGGACCCCTACATTTGTGCTGACGACATCTCTTTGAGGCGCGCGTAGAATACAACGCGCCGTCGACCCGGGCCTGGTCCTTACCGGACGGTGAGCTACCCATTGTTCACCGTCCGCAAGCCCGCGCCTACGGTGATCGGAAATCCGCCCGGGATTCCCGACGCCCAGGGCGTCTCCTGCGGCGGCTAGGGGCGAGAGGGCGCGAAACATGCCTCTCAACCGTCCCGCCTCCTCCTTTGCGAGCATTACTGCTTCGCAGAAGGAGGTGACGGCTGCCCATGCCCTCTCGCTCCGTACCATGGCCTGAACTAGTGCCTGACGCTGGTTTACAACTGGACCTGTCAGAATCTTCAGCCGTCAGAATAAACCGTTAGGACAAAATCAATCTGAATTTCGCTAAGGGTTTATAATTACAGATTTGTATTATTTATTTATTTATGTACACACATACATAAACAGAAAAGAAGAGCAAAATACGTACAAAGGTGAAGCTTATTTCTAAAGAAATCTCTTCAAGCATACCTGCGATAGGAAAGTAGATATAGAGATGTAGACACCGTGTGTAAGAGTAGAAGAGAACGTAGAATACATAAAATCGAAAAAAATAATATGGGAATATAAAAAAAAAAAAATGTTTTTATTGACATTAATTAAGGAGTTACATTTTAATTTGAAGCCCTAACTCCTGAGCTAGGTGGTACCTGTGTTCCGTGACCAGGAGTCAGTGTCTTCCCCTGTTTTTGGAACAATAACAATAGTATGCAAAAACAAAAATTAAATTAACGTAAAATTAAAAATATAAATTAATGAATTTAGTGCATGCATGCTCTTGAGTAGTTTGTGTGCGTGTGTGTGTGTATTTTTGTTGTGTTTTGTGTGTATGTGTGAGTGTGTGGTTTTGTGTGTGTGTGTGTGTGTGTGTGTGTGTGTGTGTGTGTGTGTTGGTGCTTGGTGGGTGGACTTTGGGTTATAAATTTATAATATCTGAGAGTTCATTTGCTACATTACTAATTATATTATTATATTATTATTATCATAATTATCACGAGTATTGTTCTTTAATTAGGTTTTCTGTCTGTGGGTGATCCAGTGTTTGAAGCCATGTATTTAGTTTAATCTTAGTTTTATTTTTTGTAAGTGGGTTGATGTTGAGAATTTTGTTTACTTTATTATAAATATAAGTAGCTAGGTAAAGGCGTTGCCGTCGAGCGGATGCTGTCTTACATTTGACTGAGCGACATACAGTAGTGATAGTTCTCTTATGTTTGGTTGCGTGATTTACCGGTGTGATCTCATGCTGTTTCAATATGAGATTGAGAAGGTATAGTTGTCTCACTGTAAGTACTTGACAAGTCTCATAAAGGGCTTTTGTAGGGAACCGGTACGGTTTGAAGGTCATGACTTTTAACAAAGATCTTTGGGCTCTCTCGAGGTGTATCATATAAGTTTTACAAGCACCTCCCCATGCCGTAATACAGTAACTTACGATTGACTGTGCTAGTGCTAGATACACCGCACGGAGAATTTTAAAGTCAGCCACTTGCCGCAGTCTCTTAAACGCCCATATAAGTTTTCTAACACGGGATGCAGTCTGTTCAATGTGGGGACGCCAGTTAAGTCCCTCATCCAGAATCACACCCAAGTACTTCATTCTTTTTCATTTCTTTTGTTGAGTAATTGGAAGACATGAGCACGGAAGACTGTTGTTGGGGTCACAGGAGTGTGCTCTAAGGCATTTTATTACTGTAGGTTTAATTTTGGCGAAAGTAAATTGCAGAAATGAGGTTTTCGAAACATTAAGGGTTAGTAAGTTAACTTCCATCCAGTGGATTATTTTACGTAAACCTGTCTCTGCAGATTGCCGTACCGCATCCCAACTCTCTCCATGAAATATTAGTACGGTGTCGTCTGCATAGCTAAATATTTTACCGTTACTAAGAGACTGCTAACATACATACATACTTCTAAAATAAATATCACTAGAATATAAAAAAAATAGTGTAATTTAAAATAATAAATACATACGCAACTATGACAAGTGGAAAGATAATGTTCTTTCACTCTTCTTTTAAATACTGCAACAGTTTGGCAGTCCCTAATGTCCGGCGGAAGTGAATTCCACAACCGCACCGCGTGCACAGTGATGGAGTAGGCGTAGAAATCGGTGGAGTGGAGGGGACTTATGAAGGTTTCTAAGATGCGACCTGCAAGGCGCATCTGAAGGACGGGCGAAGGAAAATCGTTCCCGCCAATAGGATGGCGTTTTAGGATTGTAAAGTAGATTAAATAGTAGACACAATATCCAAGAGTTCCTGTGAAGTCGAATAGGGAGGGAGGGAGGGAGCCTTGATTGAATATCTTGCGAAAATTAAAAACGTAATCATACTTTTTAAGATTTCAAACAAAACGAATACAGATATTTTGCAAACGCTCAAGTTTGTTTAACAGCTCCTCGGTGCCATCCAAGTAACCGGCGTCGGCGGAAACTATAATGGGCGGAATGAGAATTTGGTGTTCAAGGGCAAAAAGGTCGGGACACATTTCAACGAATGGAACGTAAAGTGCACTTTGCGACTGACTAGAGCAACATGGGCAGTCCACTATAAGTGAACGGGAATCCATGGTCCTACGTTTTTAACCGTATTAGCGTATTCAATCTGAACTCCATTCAAACAGAGTGGACACAGCTACGTAACAACCAGCCGATTCCGCATATTCCTGGGATTTCCTAGGGTTGATTTGCAGTCCAAAGGACCGCGACCACTCGCTAATCGAATTCAAGTCCCTGTTCATGGCAGACACGGCGGCTACCGCATCTTCCCTTAAGAAGTAAGCTGCAGATCGGTGGCATAGAGATGGAAGTAGGAAGAAATAGGAGATGACACTGGTGACAGAGTTAATGAAAATAGAAAAGGGAAGAGGAGAGAGAACGCCACCCTGAGGCACACCTGCGGTAAGAGAGCTCCAACTAGAAGACGACTCGTCGAGGCGAACCCGCTGCGAGCGGCCATTAAGATAGGAGTCGAACCAACCTATAGTAAAAAAGGAGAAATTTAAATAATTAAGAATCCCTAGAATGATGTCGAAAGCTACAGAATTAAAGGCACTGCTAAAGTCGAGAAGCACAAGTAAAGTAAGAGATTTACATCGTCCAGCTGATGTCATCATTAACCTTCAAAAGAACCGTTACTGTGCTACGACCAGGTCTAAAACCAGATTGAAGAGGACTAAGTAGGTCATTCGTAGATAGAAAGGCAAAAAGTTGCTGATGAACATGTGCTCAAGAACTTTAGAGAGATATGGGAGGATGGAAATGGGACGGAAATCAGTAGGTGAGACCGGCTTCAGAATTGTAGCAGTCCTGAAGTAAAATCAAAGCGACTTTTAGATGCGAAGAAAGGTGTTTCCGTGTAGTTGTAAAGAAAAGAATTCAGCTTAGTTTGTGTACAATTGAAGAATTTACCCTTTGTCACGTACCTAAGTTTCAAGGGTCATTAATTAATTCGAGTTGCAAACTTGGGGAAACAAGTGAAGGGTGCTAGAAACTTTAAATGTTCTTTAGTTTTGTACTAGTTGGGAAGATGTATTCAGTAAGTTTATTACACGTGTTCTTTCGGAAAGTGTTAGCCTTTTTGGTTTTGTTAAGGGTTGTGGACAGGATATTATTGTAATGGCAATCATGTCATTTGGTTTTAAAATATTTTTATTTATTTAACAGTTTATATACACACTTATAAATATAATAAATATATATTTATATATGTTTTAATTTTATTATTTTAATATTTTTTATACCTATAGATTATTTTATACTTTGTGTATGTGAGAACGTTGTAGGCTTAATAGACTCCTGCCGGGGTCGCGGGTAGGTACTTATGGGTCACCGAGGCCCCCGCAACACAGGCAACAGGAAGGAATACGGGTGAGTTTTAGTCAGTAAGAGTCTGACACACCCTCCCGCTCCGCCCAGAGCGGGAGAAGTTATTAGATGATTGCCCACCCTCAAAAAAAAAAAAAAAGGCTTAATAGACTAGATTTGTTGACCATTTATTTTTTGTTAAGGACCTGGTACTTGTTGACTGACCTACACTGTCCTCCCCTATTAACACTGATTCGAAAACATTGTAAAAGCAAACTATTTTTAAAAGAGTAACCGTAGAGTTCCTTGCGCCGGCAAGGAACTCTACTCTCTCCTTATGAAACCACCAATTGGAACAGTGCACCTAGCTTCTGACGTTTCATAAGTGCTCATGTAGGTTTATGTGAAATAAAATATTTTGATTTTGATTTTGATAATGAGGCTCACAAAAATGTGTGTCTTTGTTCGTTTTTCCCTTTCATACATTTTACGTACATCTTCACACAATTGCCTAAGCATCATCTAGCTCTAAACTATAGTTGCTTTTAGAAATAAAACTTCCATTCTGACGAGTGTTGAGTTCAAATCCGGGCAAGTACCAATGTGTCTTTTAGTTCGTATGTACTTTTTTTTAAGTTTATCTTAGACATCACTGACATCGGGGAAGGAAAACATCGTGAGGAAGCCTGGACTTATAATTAACTAGCTGACCCAACACCTTATCCTGTCGTCTTGTGTTCATGCAAAAATCCAATTGAAAAAAGGACGTTCAGTTTTTCGAATTAAAACATTTTCCGGGAAACTTTTCAATTTTTTCTTTCCATAAAAACCTAATTCGGACTAATACAAACGTTATAAAACAAGAAATTGCAAAATCGGTCCAGCCGTTCCCAAGTGATACACTTTTTTTTTTCTTTGTTTGGGAAATCATCAAATAACTTTTCCCGCTCTGGGCGGAGCGGGAGGGTGTGTCAGACTCTTACTGACTAAAACCCACCCGTATTCCTTCCGTTGCCTGTGTTGCCAGGGGCCTCAGTAACCCTTTGGTACCTTCCCGCGAGGACCAACGAACAGCATTTAATTTTTATTTAAATTGATATGAGTCTGAATTCGCTTTTATCAAGCGTTGTGATCAATGCGAGTGCTTTATTTTTATGAGAAGAAGCCTTTGCCATGCATTAGGACAATAACAGGCTGGTATTATTATTATTATGAGGAAACAAAAGAGGAACTCTCACGCACAAGCAGACAAGACAGCCTGTTATCAAGTCTATTCAATAACATTTGTATCTTTATTTGGAAATCATTCGAAACAAAAGCATGTGCGTAAAACAGAACCAAATAAAAACACGACCTATTTTTTAAATCATAAATTAAAGAATAAAAACACATCACGTTTATAAATGAACAGCGGAAAGCAATCAACCGTGTTCGTTGAGCTAATAAAAAGAAGGTACATAATATAAACAGGAAAAGCCAGTGATTAGAACGTTATGATCCCCGGCTAAAATTTAGTATATTTCAGAACGGTGCTGTGTACAAATTTCCCTTTAAAACTGTCCCTGTTCCTTATAAGTCAGAAATAAATGAGATTTTTTTTGAGGTGATAACGTCTTATAAATCGAAGAACGCCAGCTGCACTCACGAAAAAGTGTCACGTTCCGCCTGCTGAGCCGAGCGTGCAAGCGAGAGCGCGTAACTAGCTATAGACAGGCACGATCGGCCTAAGCGTTCGGCTTGTGACGCATCTCTCTCTCGTTATCACGTAAAATTATCGTCCGTAAACCGGGTTTACTGACAACCAATTTTTTTTGTCTTACTGCAAGGAAAAAGGCTCCTTTACCGCCAATTTACCCTGTTTTGGGCACAGGTCTGTCGTTTTCTTATGGCTCACCTTGCAGGCTGTTGACAATTGATACCTAAAACAAATACGCTGTACAATTTTCTGTCTAACCTGTAAACGATGAAAAGTGTCTTTGTACGACGAGTACGACATATAACCACTGTTTCTTTAATCCGAGCGCGCGGTTGGACTATACAGAGGGGCGATTTGGTTATCACATTAAATAGTACACAAATTCATATAATTACGTTTGTTCAAATAATAAAATAAACATTTAACCTAAACAAAATAATGTTAAAATAAAGTTTTGAAAACGTATTTTATTGGACAGTTATGTGATGATTATGGGTAATTATTGGATGAAACAATAACATAAAGTTGGTGTTAAATTTTTACCGTTAATTGTTGTTTTTATTATTACCGTGGTTTGGGCGGTGAGATAAACCGCCCCGCAAGCCCCTATGCTGCCTGCATGGGCTGCCTACATGGACGTTGCCGCTTAAGTAATATGATCAATTATTTCGTTACAATTTTTACGCTATTTATTTTGAAAAACGCATTTTTTTAATATTGTATATTTTATTATTTGAACAGACATATGTATAATATGAACTTGTGTTAACCGCTGTACTATTTAATGTGATAACCAAATCGCCATCCGTATAGGGTTGAAATATACAGGGTGGTGGGAAAAGCCTGTTATTATAGCACTGTGGCATCGTTTGCCATTCGATCGGTCGGCTCTCGTATCGCAAGCTTAGTAATTACAGCTGTCGGATAATGTAAGGTTTTACACATATATAAACGGATACCTGATATTATCTTGTTGTTATGTATTTAGGTATCTATACGTATACAGTGGTGAAAAATTTACAAAATTCTGCTAAAGAAAACAAACCGAGCGAGCCACGCCGTCTGTAAAGACGCACGTAGTAATTTTTGTTTGTGATCAAATGAGCAAGTAATCCAATATTAAAATTATAACTAAAACACTCTCTTCATTACCTTAACAAGGTTGAGCGAGTAAAATTAACACACAAAAAAAATTCAGAAACAAATCTTAACGCAAGGTTTTTTACACTTATCTGATCAAAGAACGAACCTGTAAACATAAACAACTTTAATAAAACCTTACGCTCTACTTCGTTCATTCATATCAATAGTATTTTTACGGTAATCAGAAGCAAATAAGATGGAAAAAATCTCAGGCAGATTTAATTTTTTATGCGAATTATTCCGAACTGATGACGTCATCGGGTATTATTCTAATTCGTCTCATTTACACTCTTTTTCTAAAAAGTTCTGAAGCTTCTTGAAGTGTGAGAGAAACACTGTATAGGATTATGCGAATGGGACAAATTGATGTTTCAGGAGCCTGTCGACGAGATATTTGAAAATTTCATAAGTTGAGTTTGAATTTACGGCTAAAAAATCATAATAATGGTGAAATTGCCTTTAATAAACAATAAATACCCTTCAGTGTGTACCTCATTTGAATTTTAATGTCCGAGAATTAGGTACGTGTTCGAAAAATTTGTCATTTTTACAAACTAATTTCCACGGGAATTCTCCGCGATCATAATTATGATTATTTATTTATTTATTTATTAAAACTTTATGCACAAGTATAAAAAAAATAATACCGTACAAAGGCGGACTTAATGCCTGAGGCATTTTCTACCAGTCATCCTTAGGGTGATGCAGAGAAGACACATGGCAGGTGCAACTTAAGGGATAGATAACGATAATGATGTTCAGGAAAACGACTGTCTTCTGTTTAAGTAGGTATTTATGTTTTATCCTATAAGACATCATAGCTATTTAATGTATGTTCATTTGAGTCAAAATAAAATCAACACATTCCATATGACATAGAACCAGACACACATAAATGACACGTAGTATTATAAAGGCGTGGAGTCCTCATAGTACTTTACAAATGTGGGCATACTATAGCAAAACCAGTAACCAGTTTTAAACCAGTAAGTAACCTTACCTAATAAAGGAACATCGCACAAAAGTTAATATAAGTTGAGCCGTAACGTACACGGGAAGTTACCTATTCTTCCCTTAGTAAGCACAACAAAACTTAAGGAGATGTTTTATCGAACTCGCGAAAGTTCCGCTTACATCCGCTTCACTATATCTAGCCAAGAGCTAATTAAATATTTGATAAAACCAGCTATTTTTGATACTAAAATGTTCGCTTACGACAGCACTATGAATATTCATCGAACGTACTTATAACACGACTACGCATACTGAATAATTAAATAAATACTCCACGCAGTTTATGAAAATGTATATAATGTAATTAATAAACTTTAATTTCTTTGCTACCGGTTATTAATATACTTAAATTATCTGGTTGTAATAAAATTAACGTAAATAAACTTTATAACTGTAGTTAATATATTATTATGCTTTATGTATGTATGTATTTATTGTTTAAGTAAATTGTACACTACAGAGTACCTGCAGTATTGTCTCTCCATTTAAATACATCCAAAAAATGTCTAAGTTCGCTTTTTGACCATGGCTGGTGTAGAAATTAGGTCGAAAGACAATAAGATTTCAAACTAAAAAACGACAATTAACATTAATATTAGATTAAAAAATTTAGTCAATAGTCACGCGATTCAAAATAAATAGAATAGATTCAGTCAGTATCCTCAGAGCGATTTATCATTTGAAAATCCACTAACATTGGCTTTTTCTGTTAGTATTTTTAACTGGTCTGTATTAAATTTCTTAACACAGTTAGGGATATTATTATAAATTATTAGCGCTCTGTATACAACGCTTTTATACAGTAACGGCTGGCTGAACACGAATTTTACTATTATTCCGGCGATTACGTATTATGTGCTATTTCCAAGAACTCATTTCCTGAATTCCATTTTTTCATTATCAGTGTAAACTTCCCAATCATTTTCTTTACCGCTCCGCGATAAGACCACCCATTGTGTCACCCTATGTAAAATTTCCAGTTTTATATCTGTTATTTATATGGTGTACATATTACAGACTATTTTATATTTCAATATATCTAATATTGTTTGTGGAGTAACATATATACTAAAAGCTGACTGGATGAAGTTGAATATCCAATTCAATATTTACGTACCTATGTTCAAGTTCGATAATTATTCTTAATCTAATAAAAACATGACCAAATTTTGTAATCAATCATTCAATTTATTGAATAATCCATTAAATGACATTTATATGATCAATTCGTAACAATTCAAAAATGACATATATTATTATCTTTAAATTAGTTGTTTCAGTTATCTAGGAAGATTACTGAAACAACTAATATAAATAAATATTGACCTGGTAACAAAACATCACTTTCATATTTTTCAAAATAAAATGGCAATACTAAACTCATAAGCTAATTTAATCTTAACCCTCAAAAACCCGCGGGAATATTGGAACACCGAAAGCTACGCCATGAATTAATTGAATTGGGTAAATTTCTTGCCGATTTCCTTGTAATTTCAAATGAAACGAGCTAGCAATTCTGATGTTGAGTAAGACGTTAAGATTAATACAAACTTCATTAATTAGTAATTGCGAAATTGACTACTGAATTATTAAACAAGTTTCAAACAATTATTAACTTGAATTCTGAATTACCTTACCTACTTAGGTATAGCAAAGATAAAAATGCGGTGTGTATTTTTGGCGAGTCTAACGATTTAAAAAACTTTAGTTCCAAAGAACTACCACAATTCAGAAGTAAAACTACGGCTGATGTCGAAGTGAATACAATTGTACTACAAAGTGATTTTGTGAGTTTGCCCAGCCTGTCATGGATTGACTGGTACAACACTCTTCCCTGAGGCTTTCTAAACGTGCGTGGAATAATAAGTAGCTAAAATATTCTGTTTTTCTTTTACTTGAAGATCAGGAAGTTAAGACTTAGAAACTGTATAGATAAACATATATATACTGCTTCTTCTACAAAAATATTTCACAAATTGTATCCTGGACAAACAAGTCGTCTATGTTAACACGAAACACTGCGGTAAAAGAGCCAAAAATGAAGCCCTAAATTAAATATAACAAATGAGTTTGTTAGTCAAAAGGATACATTTGAACAAAAAGTCCTGCGATAAACAAAATTTAAGGTTCAACGCGGAATTAGGGGGTTAAAGTACGAGGCAGGAAGTGCGTACGGAGCCCCCCTTCCCCTTCTCAGTTTCCGCATTGCGTCTCGTTTTAACATAATGTTAGTTATCTGTAGTGAGCGTTTTAGTAGTTAATTATACAAGCTGCTGTTATAGAAAATGTTCTTAGAAAACGTTCTTTGAAAACGCTTTTAGTTTGATTTGATTTTAAGTAAGTACTGAATAAATGATGGCCGGAAAAAATTGTACAAATAATGACATAAAAGAGGGTTTTCTCAAGAAAGACGGATAAGGTTTTTTCAGGCAATAGGCAAAATTTACAACTTTTAATGGTTGAATACGAGACTTTTGGCGAATACAAGGCTTTTGGCTACTTTGAAAGTATATGATTTTTTGTCTTTTTTTTGTTTTAATGTACGTTTTGTTTGTGCAGAATAAACAATTTTTCTTTCTTTCTGTTTCCTTTCTAAAAATATTACGTTATTTTATTTTCTTGGTTATTACTGGTGACGTCTGCCAAGACGGCCCTTTGCAACCTTATCCAATTGTTTAACTTTTCAATTACAACAACAATAATTCACTTTTATAGGCCAGAACCTACATGTGTACCTACGTAATTTAAAACAAAGTCGATTTTCGTGACACTGAGATCTTCTATACTACACAATGGATTTAAAGCGTTTATCACCATCATTCAGAGCATTTATTCCGGAACGTTCATGTGTATAATTCTAACTAATATTATTAATGCAAAAGTGAGTTTATTTGTTTATATGTTACGCTTTCACGGTAAAACGGCTGAACGGATTTGAACGAAATTTGGCACATGGGTAAACCATTACCTGTAGTAGGACAATAGGCTACTTTTTATCCTGGATCGCAGATGAAGTCGCGGGCAAAAATCTAGTACTTACATTAATATTTAACTTTGATATCGCACAGAAACCCCAATGTTTTGACATGTCAGCATTGCACCCATGTGAAGCAGGGGCGAACCGCTAGTATCCATTTCCATACTAATATTTGGAATGAGAAAGAAACTCTGTCTGTCGGTTACCTTTTTATGCAGGTCAGACAGGGAGACCTTGACCTGGGTTATGAGATAGGAAACCTACTTTTTATCCCTGTAGCACGTTTCCGTGGGATTATTTCCGACCACCACGCTAGCGATGCCGCGGGAACTAGCTAGTCCGAGTTAATATTATAAATGCGAAAGTGAGTTTGTTAGGCTTTCACGCTAAAACGGCTGAACGGATTTGAATGAAATTTGGCACATGGGTAGACCATGACCTGGGTTAGAACATAGGATACTTTTTATCCCGATATTCCCACGGGTTCGAGACTTATGCGGGTCAAACCGTGGGGCACACCTAGTAATACATAAAAAAGTGCCATAATTATGCGTTCATCGATTAGGTACATAGCATGAACTTCACTAGTTCAACGTATCGCCAAGGACAATCGATTTGTGTGTTTTTTTTTTTGCAGGCATGTCGTAGTTGACCTTGAGAGGTCGTGACTACTTAACCGTTCAATCCTGCGGCTGCCCAAAGCCGCAAATGCAAGGGGCGAATTTCTTATATTACTAAAAGAAGACTGCACGATGAGGGCACCCCCTGTGGGGTACGAACCTCAACTTAGGGCGTCGCTGGGTGGAGGAGAGTAAGTTGGGACAGGCTGGATCATATCTGATAATTATTATTATCAAGGGAATTTAAAGCTACAGGCTCAGCTACGGCGCGGGCTGGCAATTCGTCGAGCAAGGGTCGGGGGGAATTCGTTTGAAGGCCATTATCGCAATTTACAGCCTTTGCCAATGCACCATGGGGAGTTTATTTTTGTAAGTTACATCCTGTATCACCCCCATGAGTTTTAGCTATCAAGGTTATCGAAAAAGTAGAGGTCCTTGTCTGTATTATTTTTTCATCATAAGAATTATTTTGTGCTACGACTATTGGAAGTAGGAAATATATACATACATACAAGACGTAATATTCCTTTTAACAGTAATTATTAGCTTACATAACATCGCAGAGGTGCACCTAACGTACATCCACATTTCACCAATTATCCGCTTACTTTTGCAAAAGTCCAAAGACAGAAGCTTTTTCAAATCTTCATAGTGGCTATTTTCACCTGCAGTCATATAAAAAAATCTTCCTCCATATAATGATTAAACGTCACAGTTTAAAGCTCGCGGCTATTTTTAATGAACCCTGTAAATGAAACATGTGGTTGGGGTACATCTCCATTAACATTGTCATTGGAGTCCTTATCGACCTAGTGGTTTTTGGGGACAGGATATTAATTCAGACTTGTTACAGTTGTAATGGCAAACATGTCATTTGACTTTACTTTAAATAAGTTTTTATTATTTTATTAATATTTTACATATTTTCTTTTACATTTTGTGAATGTGAGAACATTGTAGGCATAATAGACTAGATTTGTAGACCATTTATGTTTTGTTAAGTACCTGGTAGGTACTTGTTGACAGGCCTACACTTTCCTCCCATACACATTAACACTGTGATTTGAAAACATTGTAAAAGCCAATTATTTTAAAAGAGTAACCGTGGAGTTTCTTGCCGGCTCTACTCCATAGGAAACGACCAATTGGAACCGTGCACCTAGCTTTTGACGTTTCATAAGAGTCCATGTAGGTTTATGTGAAAATTAAATAAAATATTTTGATTTTATCCCAATCTTTACCTTCCAAGATATTTATTCTTTATCTTCAAAGAGCTTAACTACCGAGATGACGACTGAGGGGTACCTCAGTCGTCATCTCGGTAGTCAAGCTCTTTCTATCCATAACATCTTTCACACATCCATCGTTTCACGGGGTACATAACTAAATTTATGGTTCAATTATGCGTTCACATGTTATTGTACAATGTTTTCTTTGCTCGTTAGTTTGCCCTCGGAATTCGGAAGTTAATTGAGAATTCATTAAATTAACGAAGTTTGGATCGATGTTCGTTTTGTTTGTTGTTTTTACTCAGTTGTGTAATGTTTCAGTGGATAGTCAATAAGTGAAATGCAGTGGTATTTTTTGAGAACAGTGGTGGCCCAGTGGTAACGGCCGCGACTTACGAGTTGTAGGTCGTGGGTTCGATCCCAGACAGGCGCTTTACTTTGTGTAAATAATTTCATCACCACTGCTCTCAAAACGGTGAAGGAAAACATCGTGAGGAAACCGGCATGTCCTAGAACCAAAAATTCGAAGACATGTGACATCTACCAACCCGCACTGGGCCCGCGTGGTGGATTACGGCCCACTCCCTCTCGAAGAGAGGAGGCCTGTGTCCCAGCAGTGGGAACATTGTAGGCTGATTATGAGTGGTATTTTTTATGGTTACAATTCATAAACTTATATAATTTTGCATTTTGATCTGGAGTTATTCACAACAACTATTAAAAGATAAATCAAAGTTATACGTATCATAGGTATGTATTTATAAAAAAAACCAGCCAAGTGCGTGTCGGACCACGCACAATGAAGGGTTACGTAGTTGGGAAGTTGGGATGAATTATCGCAAAAACAAACTTAAGACTGTAGTTGAAAAACATGTTCTCCATACATCGATACGAGTATATGTCACGTTCAATTCTCCAACTGCAAATTAAAGTTGGCCGACTATAACTCGTTAACTTGTAAAGCCCACTTAGCCGTGATAGTTTTCCTTTTATATATTATAATATTTTTTATTTCATTATATGTACTACGAGTACTGCCATGATTTTCTCTCCATAAGCAACCATTTAGCTGGCAGGGCACACTGGCACTGGCACTGGCGCACTTGACTCTAACAAAAATTAGCACTTAAATGCTTAATATTAGGCAAGTGGATCCTTAAATGGAAAAGTGGTGTTATTTTTTCGGCCTATCCAACCATACCCCACACTATGGGGAAGACGACAAAAAAATATCATCCTCACATTACGTGCAAAGGTACCCTACTAAACCTATAAAAAACCCAGAAAAAAATATTTTTTCAAGATTTTATTTTAGCACTTTGTCGGCGTTATTTATATGTATAGCTATGCCAAATTACAGTACTTTCTAGTACTAAGCGTCTCTGACCTACAGCGGGCAGTGGCGTGCCTAGGGTTTCAAAATAACGCAAGCCCAATAAAATTTTAACCTATTTCAAAAAAAGAAAGTTCAGTTTTCGACTGATTATGTAGGTACCTACGTATCTACGTATGTATCATCGCAATTTTCTCATAAACTACTGGTTAGGTACAATAAATTCTCTATCGAGCATTTTAGTAAGGCATGCCGGGGCTTTTGGGCTTATATGAAGGTACCGCCACTGACAGCGGGGACAGACACACAGACAGACAGACGGACATGACGAAACTATAAGGGTTCCTTGTTTACTACGGAACCCTAAAAACTACGCAACACTAGTTTTAACAATATTGGACATTTATATCAAACATTCAAATTCGTTCAGCCGTTATTACTACGTAAACAACATCCACACAAACATCGAATCAAAAATAAACGCTAAATCTCCATAAACAACAAACTAACAAAAATTTTTTTTTGGTGTGTGGGTCAGTTGTGGTTGTACTATAAGTGCTCCTCTGCCTTACCTTTCGAGAAATACAGGCGTGATGTCCGTTATGTTTTTAAAATTACTAAATCCTACTAATATTATAAATGCGAAAGTTTGTAAGGATGGATGGATGTTTGTTACTCTTTCACGCAAAAAGTACTGAACGGATTTGGATGAAATTTGGCACACAGATAGTTTATAACCAGGAATAACACAGAGGATACTTTTTATCCCGATATATCCACGAAGTCAAAACTTATGCGGGTGAAACCGCGGGGCGCATCTAGTAAAGAATATATTTACTAGCTTTACAAAAATAACCCCCAAAATAGAACAAAGATGTCACAGCTCGTACCCAACAAAGGGACAAGGACAGCAAGTCATCGCATACGCATGCATCATTCAAGGTCCCATCAATATTGTAAGGGTTGTCGTCGAAAGTTTGAAGGTTTCAGTTACAGTACCAAGGGAACTTAGAAGGACACGGTAGAAGGAATGAAAACTTGGTTTAAAAAAAAACACTTGGTCCCACCAAATGTTTTATTTTAAATCGTATTTAAAAGAATACTTTTTGTGTTTTCTGTTGGAAAGTATGGGTTTAAGTAAAACTGATGCACAGTTTTACTTAAACCAAGTAGCTAATGAAAATGTAAAAATACTCTATGATCGTAACTTACGACGACGGTATTCCTAATCTTATAGTTTTGAAATTGAAACTGTGTCCCAGCAGTGTGTGTGTAGTACATTATAGGCTGATTATCCCAAAATACAAGCTGCAGCTTAGTTTGGGAATCAGTATCAGTACTTTTTGCACAAAACATTTAAGCAGTATCTAGACTTAAAGTACGCTATTTGTCAATGTAAAGATTGTGACAATAAATAACTTTTATTTAATTATGAAACCTAGTTTACGGAATCACACTGTTATGGACATTTTGACTGTAGGTACCTATTTGTAGATGTATGTACCAGAGAGTTTTTCATGCTAGGATACCTCATATGGATTATCATTTATAAAGAAACGATTTAAACAAAAACGTTTTTGTTAGCTTGAAAAGCCCTGTGGTTGGCCTTATTTACTATTCCCATAATCAGCCTATAATGTTCCCACTGCTGAGACACAGGCCTCCTCTCTGAGAGGGAGTGGGCCGTAATCCACCACCCGGGCCCAGTGCGCGTTGGTAGATGTCACATGTCTTCGAATTTTAGGTTCTAGGACATGCCGGTTTCCCCACGATGTTTTCCTTCACCGTTTTAAGAGCAGTGGTGATAAAATTATTTACATAAAGTAAAGCGCCTGCCTGTCTTCGAACCTACGACCTACGGCTCGTAAGTCGCGGCCGTTACCACTGGGCCACCACTGCTATTTACTATTCGCGGCATGATAATAATATTATTATAATATTAATAAAATACAACATTCAAAGTTATGTAATTTGCCTTTGTGAAGGGATCCTTTGTAATGTGTTCACTCAGAGGGGTTTGGGTAAGTTGGGTTTAGAAGCTAAATGTTAACTCATTTTTGGGTTTTATTCTTTTAATGAAAACTATTAAAAATAAGCCTATATTGTTAAAAGGGCAAGAGGTGCACCAACTATTCAAACAATACATGTAAATATAACCGATAACATCTGTATTTTTTAATTATAGGTTTTTGCATTTTTATCTGCGTATCGGAGGGCGTAGTGTGGGACGCTCCCCTGCTAGATGGACCGACGACCTTATAAAGGTGGCTGGGACAGACTGGATGCGGAAGGTGGAGGACAGGGTGTTGTGGCGCAGCCTGGGAGAGGCCTATGTCAAGCAGTGGACTGTTACAGGCTGAGTTGATTGATTGATTGACATGTATTTTTTGCATATTTTTCTGCAGCAGGATTCCATATCCTATTGAGACTTTAAAACTCAGAAAATATTTTCACATGGGTAAAACTGCACAGTACAAACTATTCACATAACATTGTGTATAAATTGTCCAGCACGACTTACCTCAAACTAAAAACCTAAAACTGTAAGTCACTTGGTTATAAAGCTCTATAGTTTCATTTTAGTTCCTCTAAAAAGAAACAAGGTGAACAAATCCTCCCCTTTTGATCAACACGAAACTTTGTGATTCTGACAAAGTAATATTCCAAAGCCTTTCTATGCTCGTAACAGTTCCAATATCTTTTGTAGTAAATGTGAAACCAATTTGGTTGCCTTTGAAAGTACGGAGCTTGGTAAAAATAAAAGCTGTTTCGATTTAGAATAAAGGCTCCTACATACTGGCGCGACGCGACACAAAGACACCGCGTGTAGCGCTACAAGCGGTGCCTTTGTGTCGCGACGCGTCGCGCGACATGTCGCGCCTGTATGTAGGAGCCTTTAGAAGTAAACCAAATATGTTTACTGCCACATGCTGACACTATGTTATTAAGAAAACCTCTGATTTTATTTAAATTTGATAAAAACATACTTTTTGAAATTAAATGAAATGATTTTATTTAAAATGTTGGAAGCAGGTCATTAAATATGTATGTGTGTATGTAGGTGGACATTAAATTCGGGATGAGAGGCTGCGATCCGTCACCCAGTGTATTTTGAAAGGATATCATATTTATGAACGTTTGTTAAAACTCTATAATTCTTGTCTCTATATGTTTAAACCTTTACGATTTGGAATGGGTAGCTTCATCTTTCGGACTGACCGACCCCTTGACAATTCAAAAGTGTATAGAGTGTTTGTGTAAGTGTAGTGTTTGGTTTATTTGAAATAAATGCTTTGAGTTTGAGTTTGAGTTTGACCTATGTTAACCTTTGTAAGCAGAGAAAAAATAAGATTATTATTGTTTCCTTTAGTTCATGTTTACATATACATACATATCAATTACGTTTTAAAATATAAAAAAAAACGTTAAAAAAAAACTGAACAATAGCCTAACGGTCAGTGTCGGATTCGCAAATGAAAGTTTTTGAGTTCGAACCCCGCCCGTTGCACTGTCACTTAAAAGCTTCCGCAGACTGCGGCGATATCGCGGGCGCGGCAGGCATATTGGTGCCTGCCGCGCCCGCGATATCGCGCTAGTCTGTACGAGCCTTATAGCCTCTTCTAGCACAAGTAGGTACCTATAGTACTTATAGGTTAATTGGAGGGGTTCTCATACCTACAATCATCTCTAAATATCTACAAAGCAACTTGAGCTTAACCGCACTTCCATATAAAGATCTAATTCCTAGCATCTGGTGCCTAAATAACATGATTTGCTTTTAGACAAACTAATTTCAGTAGGAGACTGGGGTTCATCCGCATAATTCCGCATCCGTGACTGCAAACTAAGATCTGCCGCTATGACGAACAGTGAAGTTACTCGTAGTAGAATGTCATATCGTTCCGAAGTTTATACAATGAACTTTATACATACTAACTGTCTAAGTAGATTTATGCCTAGAACACATGATAATGTTCTATCTGAATTTACTTAATAAAAACTTAAATTCCAACCTACGTGAGTCGGCTTACTTGGTGAAGTTCGTAAATTAAGATTATTTTAATAGCGTAGGAACTGGAGTTCATCGATTGATACGAGTAGCCTTTGTCCAGAAAAGTAGATAAATTTCGGAAAAAGAAAACTTGTTGTTATTGAGATTCGTAGTAGCCTATTAAGTATATCATCATAGGAGTCGGGACGGTTGAGGGAAAGGCAAATTTCGAGCCCTCTCGCCCCTAGCCGCCGCAGGAGACGCCCTGGGCGTCAGGAACCCCGGGAGGATTCCCGGCCATCGTAGGCGCGGGCTTGCGGATGGTGAGCAATGGGTAGCTCGCCGTCCGGTAAGGACCGGGCCCGGGTCGACGGCGCGTTGTTCCACGCGCGCCTCAAAGAGATGTCGTCAGCACAAGTGTAGGGGTCCACTAGGGCCTATGCCTGCCGGGGTCGCGGATATGTCCGGAAGGGATACCGAGGCGCCTGGAAACACAGGCAACGAAAGGAACACGGATGGGTTTAAGTCAGTAAGAGTCTGATACACCCTCTCGCTTCGGCCAGAGCGGGAGAAGTTATTTGATAATTACCCACACAAATAAAAAATAAAAAAAATAATAGTTTTTCATCATCAATTCTTCCCGGAATTCCATTTCACATGTGTAGGTACCTGCTACTTAATAATAAAAAACTTTAGCCTGTTTACTCGAATTTCACTCATCCAAAGTTATCCAGCAGTTAAGCCAAAACGGAACTTAAATCTGCCAAAGTGAGGTCTTAATATAGGACGTTGTTTCTCGGTCAAATGTTTGGCGATTGGAATATAGTTTACGCATTGCAGGATACACGACCTCGATGCGTTGGGGCAATGTATTTGCCATATACCAAACATATTATGACCAATTTACATGTTGCACAAGGATTCTGATATGTCACTGCAGGGCAAATACCGGAACTATCTGATAAAGATAAATTGTTTGGATTTTTGCAACAACCTACCGCATAGTGTTCCTGACAGGGATCAAATCCTGTAAGTGTAAAGTAACTTGAACATTTTAATTTTTACTTCTTTCATGCAACCAAAGTGTAAATTGGAAACGACGTGTTTCTGTGAGGAATGGCTTTGGCATAATATCAAGGAAGTTTTATTTATTTATTTATATATACTTTATTGTACACCACAAAAAATACATGACAAAAAATAAATCAAACACTACAAAATATACAATGGGCGGCCTTATCGCTTTCTGCGATCTCTTCCAGGCAACCATAGGATGGACAGTGATTTGCCTGGACATAAAGTGGGGCTGTCGTTGGTGTAAAAAATAAATAAATACAATATACTAAAATTGATACACAGATATATATATATAACCTAAATAATATATACATAAATACATACATATCAAATGTATAAGCAACGAAAATAAATGAAGACTATAGATAATTACAGTTACGAGAACAAGCTCACAGCGACAAGTAATGTTCCTTTACGAGTCTTTTAAATGCGTGTAACGATTGCGCGCGTTTTATTTGAACTGGCAAAGCATTCCACAAACGAGTGGCCTGGACAGTAAAGGATTTGTCGACGAACGTTGTGGAATGCATAGGCATTTTAAGCTTCAAGTTATCTGATGACCTTAAAAATTTCGTGTGGGAGTCGCCAAGAAACTGGAAACGTTCCTTGAGATAGAGAGGGGTGGAAGGGGAAAAGAGGACATTATACAAAAGGGAAAGAATATGAGCATTCCGGCGAAGGCGAATTGGTAACCACTTGAGCTTCACACGAAATTCGGAAACATGGTCAAATTTACGCAAACCGAATATGAACCTTATACAAAAATTTTGAAGCCGCTCAAGTTTATCAAGTTGGTCTTGGGTAAGGTCAAGATAGCAGGTATCAGCATAGTCAAGGATGGGTAGAAGAAGCGTTTGTGCAAGCGCAATCTTGGTGGCAGTCGGTAGAAAATTACGCAATCTCTTCAAAGCTGCAGCGGATGCATATAGCTTGCGGCTAACTTCCTGTAGCTGGGCAGTCCAAGAGAAGTTCTTATCAATCAATATTCCTAAGTTTTTAACTTTCTCACTGAAGGGAACAACTGAGTTGTCAAAAGAAACTTGGGGAAGAGTCGTCCAGTCGATCCTTGAGATCATCCTAGAACTGCCCACCACCACAACCTGCGTCTTTATGGGGTTGACCATAAGTCCATATCTCTTGCTCCATTCGCATATACGGGCCAAGTCACGATTAATCGTAAAGATAGCCTCGGACAGATTTCCCAAAGGAGCTCGCGAGTAAATTTGTAAATCATCTGCATAAAGATGGTAGAAAGAAATGAGTTCGTCAGAGATAGAGTTAATAAAAATTGCGAAAAGTAAAGGGGATAGAACGCCACCCTGAGGTACACCGGCAGAAGTATTACTCCAGGAAGACAAGGTCTCTCCAATGCAAATACGTTGCCGGCGACCGAACAAGTAAGTACGAAACCAGTCAATTACCGATGGAGATATGTTAAGGGAGCATAGGATGCCAAGCAAAACATCAAAATCAACAGTATTAAAAGCATTACTGAAATCTAGCAAAGCTAAGACCGTTAGATTACCGCTTTCCATGGCAGACCTTATATCATCCGTAATGTTCAGAAGCGCTGTAGTTGTGCTATGACCAGGACGGAAGCCAGACTGGAAGGGGTTGAGGAGATTATTTTTAGAGAGGAAAGTGCTTATTTGATTGTGAATTAAACGTTCAAGGACTTTGGATAGGAATGGTAAAACGGATATTGGACGGTATTCAGAAAAGGATGTGGGATTCGACTTTTTAGGTAAAGGAATTATTTGAGCATCTTTCCATGAGCATGGAAAGACACCACTTGATGCAGAAAAATTGAGGATGTGACAAATGACGGGAAGGATAACGTCCAGCACAGGGACTAACATATTACGGCTGATACAGTCACTTCCTACTGCATTGGAAGTAATCGATAGTATGCTCTTCTTAACATCACATGCGGAGAACTGACCAAAAACAAAAGGAGAATAACTGGGAGTCGGAAGTGAAGAAAGATAATTCAGTGTATTCAATTTTATTGTCCTATCAAAATTGGACGAAGCAGTAAAATGACTGTTCATTGCATTAATATCTATATCTTTTGTGATTGTCTCTTGTCGGGTTTTACCGACCCCCAATGATCTAAGAAATTTCCAAACTTTGGATGCGTCCCCATCTTGGACTGAAGTATGAATGTGGTGGCGATTAGCATCCCTACACACCTTATTGCAGTGATTACGAATAGAGAGGTATCTTTCCCTGTTAGCGTCATTAGCCCTACGCTTAAGTTTAGATTTTGCCGTTACTTTTTTGTACATTAGCTTTTTAATGTCATTTGTGAGCCACGGCGCCGGTAAATGTCGAACCTTAACTGCTCGAACAGGTGCGTGATGATCGTAAAGCTCAATAAGTTTAGCCGTAAAAATATTAACTTGCTCATCGACTGATTCAGAGACAATCAGAGCAGACCAATCTATATTGTTGGCATCCTTGCAAAGATTGTCAACGTTCATTCCACCAAAATTGCGTTGCATGAGGATCTTAGCTTTAGCCTTAGGTGGACGAATTTTGTATGACAGAAAAACTAGGTCATGATAAGAAAAGGCATCGGCTGAACACTGGCCATGCTTAGCAACGTGATCAAGAGAAGAGACAAAAATCAAGTCAAGAAGAGAAGGAGTAGAGTTAGGAAAATGGTGAGTGGCACTAAGTGGAAGAATGGAAAGATTACTAGAAGCCAAAATATTAATTAGAGAAGAAGAGCGATGGTCTTTTTTCAGAAGACAAGTATTAAAGTCACCCATTATTATACTATGACTGTAAGAAGGGATCAGCATTTCTAAGAGATTTTCAAAAGATGAAAAGAAATTAACGCGTAAAGAGGGACAATAATAGACGCCAAGAAGTAATTTCGAATGATGTAGTTCGACTTCAAGGAAGAGATGTTCGCCAGCATTTGATGGCGGTGGCTGTGCTGACACATTGACAACAGAGTAGGGAATATGCGTGCGGAGATATATGGCAACACCACCACCACCACCAGTCGACCGGTCGTTTCTTATAAGCTGGAAGCCGGGAAGAGAGTAACTAGTTGAAGGGAGACAAGGTTTAAGCCATGACTCGGAAATAAGAATAGCATGTACGTTCTTACAGTCAAAGCTTGCCAGCATATCGTGGAAATGAGCCGGAATACTCTGAGCGTTAATATGTATAACGTTAAAATTCTTAGGAACATCAGAAAACTGCGCTGCAAGACTGTCTGCAAGAGAAGGAATACTAACGAAACTGTCGTCTTTGCTTGTTATGGAGAAAAAACTACTATTATCACTGCTTTCATCGATAGACATAAATACTTACCTAATATAATAAAAATAATATAAATATAAACTAATAAAAATAAAATAGATAAAAATAAACCGTATAACTAGTCCACCTGCCGGTTGCGTTACTGAATCAAAATAATTAAAACCTACATACACAGTCCAGTAACAAACGTACAAAAAAAAAAAAAAAAAAACTTAATAAAAAGTAAAACATTTCAGGAGCAAAACTCAAGAAAAATTAAAAAGAAAACAATAAAAAAAAATAAACACACAGTCAGCCATTCCACCGTTACAAAAAACGGAACGCACCGAATGAAACTAACATAGGTGACTGTCACTGACAGTGACAACATTGTGACAAGGCATTAATTTGACGTTACTTTTAGTCGTGAAAAATTGTAGGTAGAACAATTAGAAATATAATGTGAATATAACTGAAGGTAAAACAAAACAAACAAAACATATTACCCGGACTTGGAATAAAAGATCACAAAGAAATCACTTCTTCAAAGCTGCAGCACGTTTCAACCTAGCGGTCTTCGCAGCAGCAACGACCGGGACAGACGCTGGCACATCCGATACTGGATTTTTCTGCTCGGGCTCACTGGGATTCGGCGCAATCTTGTCTAATTCAGCGAGGGACTCAACCCGGTGCCGCGAATCATTGGGACCAAGGACATACACGCAACCAGCCTTAGTCCAGCTCTTGGTGACACCGCATCTTTCCCTCGCAGCCAAGAACACATCATGTCGCCCCTTTGTTAGGAACTCGGACATGGTGACGCCTGTAGCCTTTAATTTGGCTTTGGAAAACCAAATCTTATCCCGAACCGCAAGACTGCCAAGCTTGAACAGGATAGGCCTGGTTTTATTAGTTACGGCACGTCCCATCCTGTGACATCGGGTGATGCCTGCAACAGTGAAGTCACTCAGCTGTAATTTGCTACAAATCACCTCAGTGACCACCTTGGCGGTGTCCTCCTTCTCCTCCTCATCAACACCATGCAACAGCAAGATTTTCCGACGACCACGCATCTCAATTTGGTCGACACTACGAGCTAGTAGCTCCACCTGTTGCTGAACACTGTTGAGAGCCTGCGTGATGAATGTCCGGAACATTGCAAACTCCGCAGCCAGGCTAGCAGTTGTGACAGGTGATGGAGGGGCCTTCTGTAGTTCATCTTCAAAGGCAGACATCTTCATGTGAAACAACTCCTTTAACTCAGTCAGAGTGCTTGCAAGTGAATCCATAGTGATGAAGTGAAGTGAATAGTAGTAGTAGGTTGTAAGAGAAAAATTGTGAAGAGATAACGCTACACCAGCAGGTACTGACTATGAACTTTTAAAATATAACATAAATAATTGTAAATAATGTTTCTATTAAAATATATTGAATTTCAATTAAGAGCAAGTTTTTCTTTGTGTAACTGTTACAACTACCCACAAGCCAAAAAAAAAAAAAAAAAAAAAAAAAAAAAAAAAAAAAAAAAAAAAAAAAAAAAAAAAAAAAAAAAATTTTGTAGGTTAGTAGCACGCAAAATAACATTTTTTTACTTTTGATTTGACTAAGTGCATTTATCTGCATCGCACTTGATGTTTTTTTGTGACAACATACTGCGATCATAAGTTTATTTGAAAAAGTTATGGCAATATTAATTCCGAGTGGTCATAAATATAGCCTTTTTTTTTTGCGTGGGAAATCATCAAATAACTTCTCCCGCTCTGGGCGGAGCGGGAGGGTGTGACTGACTTTTATTGACTAAAACCCACCAGTATTCCTTCCGTTGCCTGTGTTGCCAGGGGCCTCGGTGACCCTTTAGTACCTTCCCGCGACCCCGGCAGGCATCAGCCCTAGCGTACTACTACATTTGTGCTGACAACATCTCTTTGAGGCGAGCGTGGAATACAACGCGCCGTCGACCCGCGCCTGGTCCTTACCGGACGGTGAGCTACACATTGCTCACCTTCCGCAATCCCGCGCCTACGGCGAACGGAAATCCGCCCGGGATTCCCGTAGAGAATGCCTAAGGCATTAACTCCGCCTTTGTACTTAATTGTGTGCGAGAAGTTTAAATAAATAAATAAATAACTAGATATTTCAAATGAAATTTTCAATGGATGTAGAAAATACTGGTATCCCGCTGCATCCAGCCAGACTAGAAGCCAACCCCTACATAGTTGGGAAAAGACTAGGCAAATTAATAATGCTAGATATTTCAAATAACATTTTATGTTGTAAAACATAATTAGCCTCAACTATAAACTTAGGTCTCTTAAATCTTTATGTATTTCACGAAGAAAACATTTGATCGAATTTGGTACAAAAACAACAATCGCTGATACCAATACAAAGCAAAAAAAAATGTACATAGCTGCCAAGTATATGATATACGAGGCCCACACGGGCACCAATCGAACTCGAGCGAGATAAATAAAATATTCATCCAAGCTGCGAACGTTCAGCCTTGCGTACTTTTTTTTTAGAACGTCGGTACATTTTTTAGAGCCACTGTACATTTTTTTAGAGCTACTGTACATTTTTTATTAAGGACTCGCACTCGCATGCTGATTCCGTTCAACTGACACGATGAAGTTTACTTAGGTTGATTATGGCATGATACTCGAGGAATATGTAAGAAGCACGATTTTGTATTTGACATTAGGAATGAACCACAAATAAAATTGCCGAAATACTTTTCGCGAACTTATTTTTGCGCGATGAGATCTTTTCTCGAAAACATCTCCTAAATCTAAATCCTTATCATGTTTTCTGGCTGACTTTATACTATTAAATGGGGCTGTTATATATATTTTTTTATTTTAACACCGTTCTGAATCCTCATGTCCCACCATATGCTATGGGTTTAAAAGAGGATAGAGGCACATAGCTACAGTAGCATAATCAGCCTATAATATTCACACAGGCCTCCTCTCACAGAGAGGGAGTGGGCCGTAATCCATAACGCGGGCCCAGTGTGGGTTGGTACATGTCACATGTCTTCGAATTTTTGGTTCTAGGACCTGCCAGTTTCCTCACGATGTTTTCTTTCACCGTTTTGGGAGCAGTGGTGATGAAATAATTTACCCAAAGTAAAGCGCCTGTCAGAGTTCGAACCTGCAACCTAACACTCATAAGTCGCGGTCGTTACCACTGGGCCACCACTGCTCTCACTGCAGTACTGCTCCCAAATACATAAATATTTTTCGTTAGTTGACCATGCCATAAATTCTCTTGGGTTTTGAAACTATGGTCCGATCGGGAGTAAAAAAATACATTTCCTTTAATCGAGCCTTTTTTTTTCCGAAGGGAAATAAAGGTGATTGTGGTGGGAGTCGGCTATTGTTTGTGTGGATTTTTTTTTTCAGAAGTCGAGTGTCAAAAGATACATAATATCATTGGAATGATATTGTCAAGCCAATATACTTAGGAATTATTAAAACTCTACTAGATATAATGTGAGGCACACTACATTTTTGCCAAATTTCATCTGAATGCGATCAGCCATCATCATCTGCCTGCCTGTTCCCAACTATGTTGGAGTCGGCTTCCAGTCTTACGGGATACAACTGAATACCAGTATTTTACGTGGAGCGACTGCCTATTTGACCTCCACAACCCAGTTATTGGGCCACACGATACCCCTTGGTAAGACTGGTTGTCAGACTTTCGGGCTTCTGATGACCCGTAACGACTGTCAAAGATCTACAAATGACAGCCGGGACCAACGGCTTAAAGTGCTTTCCGAGGCACGGAAGGGTCTTGGTATGTAAAGATGGTCACCCATCCACGGACCGACCGCGGCAAGCGTAGATGCGAATGCGATCAGCCATGTGAATAATAAATACCCAAACTTTCTGATTTATAATATTAGTTCAATGTGGAACAGTCAAATTTTCTCGATAAACTACAGCTGTTTCGGATCTTACTATTAAAATAATTGCATCGAACTTCACCATTATGCAATTTAACCTTGCCTTCGGTTGAATTCCTCTTAGTTAATTTTACTTACTGTTGTAGAACTTTACAGGGAGACCCCCTGTAAAGTTCTACAACAGTAGGTAAATTGAATTGTACTATTGCAAACAATAGAAAATTGAATAGGGATGATGCCAGGGTAAAAAAAAATCTATTTAGTCCGTCAGTCAGATAAAAAAATAGACGTATTTTTTGCTGTGTCATATAATTAAAAAATGACTTAGATAAAACGAATTAAAGTTGGAGAGTGGGGCTCGCTACGTCACAATTCAGTATAAAATCTAGCAACGCGAATTCAAATTAAAAAAAATCATGACAAATTTTAACTCAACGTATCGCCGTAATCTTTTGATTACATAAAAAAAGAAAAAATACGTGATCAATATTTTTTAATACTCTACCAGACGAAAAAAGAAGTCATCATCCCTATTGCATCGTTATAGTATTTCAACTTGCCAGGCCATTTCAACTCATACTACATTTTCACACGACAAAAGTTCCTCGGGAGCATGTGCTAAATATTGTTAAAAACAATCATTACCTTGGACATTACGGTGGACATAAAAGAGTTATTTTATCACAAATAAAAGCAGAGCAACGTATACAATTTCATTTTTTATCCAAAATTTACAACTCGCAACTGGGTGCCAACGCGCACAAAATATGGACTGGCTGGAATAAAAGTCATTTGAACTAAAACTTTATCCATTTTTGTCTCAACTCTGTGATAAAGTTAGGTTAAGTTGTGGTACTGCTTATCACGGCAGGCTGTGGTCGCCGAATGTGTAAAGAACACGCAAAGGCGCTTTCTAAAAATTAAACATAGACAGACGACAATGAATTAGGTAAGTACGCAAGTTTAGTGATTATCATACCAAAGGCATGTTTGGAGGAACCCTTCTTTTAGCAGTGAACATCATTCAGCTAGGAATTCAATAAGGAAATCTTAGGTCCAGGATGTTGAGATTGTAGGGGTCCGCTAGGGCCCGATGCCTTCCGGGGTCGCGGGAAAGTCCTAAGAGATAACATGGCCTCTGGCAATATAGGCAACGGAAGGAACACGGGTAGGTTTTAGTCAGTAAGAGTCTGACACACCCTCCTGCTCCGCCCAGAGTGGGAGAAGTAATTTGATAACTTCCCACCCACAAAAAAATAAGCTAGGTAAATAATAATGACGATTTTAGTAACATCCAGATTAATAAGTGATCATAGGTCTATGTGAGAGCAATCTCTATGGCGTGCGATTAAAAGTTTTAAGCTAAAAAATAGAGTGGACCGATACATTAAACGTCTACTATTAAATTAACAAAACTTTGTTCGCCTACTGCATTATGCGTATCCTGTGGCCTTCATTAATTTGTGAGCGACACCAACTTTTAACGTTCTGCCGCACATCACGGTAATGGTCCATTAATTCTACTTAGCTGTTGAAATATTAAATTATTGCAAGCTGCGGTGTGCAAGAAACGTTGTTAATTTTATGTTGATGCGTAAGATAGCATGCATTAAATATTTTGTTTACAAACTTCCTCTCTTACGTTTCTCAAAATAATGTGAAACTAAAAAGAAACTGGCCAAGTGCGTGTCGGACCATGCACAATGAAGGGACCCATAGTTGGGAAATTGTTAAGAAATTATCCCAAAACAAACTTAGCATTGTAGTTGAAGAACATGTTCTTCCACGATATAGATCATGATATATATTAAGTTGGTCGACTATTGCTCGTTAACTTGTAAATCCAACTTAGCTGTTATAGTTTTCCTTTTTTTAAGTTTAGTTTTCAAGATTTTATTTTAGTACTTTATCGGCGTGATTATTAAGTATACCTATGCCAAATTACAGCTTTCTAGTACTAAGCGTCTCTGAGCTACAGCGGGGACAGACAGACAGACAGACGGACATGATGAAACTATAAGGGTTCCTCTTTTATTGTTTACTACGGAACCCAAAAAACCGTTTTGTTTTTCTTCTTAAAAATTATAATGAAGTACTCTTAAACGTCCAAAGTTTTAGATTTAGAGTTCTTTCTATACCTACTAAAAGTATCTTAATAAATTACTTGTCAGTAAGTAAACTTCTTTATTTCTATTTTATTATATTTAAAAACATTCATAGCAAATAAGACTGCCGCGTTGGTGTAGTGGTCGCAAGCGCTACTGCTGAGCATGAGGTCCTGTTTTTTTCTATCTGGAATTTCAGTAGCAGCCCGGGTTCGGGCTTCGGAATTCCCAGGTCGGGCAAAGTGTTATTGTTTTCGTTTTTCTGGAATTTTTAGGAGCTTGGAGTCTGGATTTGTGCCCGGTTGATGGCAATAGGCTCGCCCACTATTACATGGGACTTAAACATAACTGGCGAAATGCGGGTGTACTACAGAGAGCTTTCGGGGAAACAAGGCGTGATGTTTTGAATTGAATTTAAAAGTTATCCGCGTAATGAAACGGTTAAGTTTACGTTTAGTTACGACAAGATTGAAGCATAACTATATTCGTTATATTACTTATGTATTGTATCAACTGTACGTTCAGTGTATAAACGTTTGAGCCATGGTATTATCTAGATATTCGTCATTATTATGAAGATAAATACGACATAATTCTTATCGATTCAGATAATAATTTATAGATTATTCAGCTGATATTCATAAATAAATATAAATTCTAGTATTTCTATTATTAGAAATACAACCTTTTATTTAGATATTACTTACGCCTACGAATACCTATTATGAGAACCATCGACGTCAGAAATTAGCCAATTAGGTAAGGTAATAGGTTAGGTTAGGTAATTAGGTAATACATGTAGGTATCATTAGAGCATATCTTTCGATCTTATCTTTCTATATTATTTTGTGTTTTTGAAACAAAATAGTTAAATGTAGATCGCAAGTTTTAATTTTATTAATAAAGTTTTTTCTTGTGGGTTTATTTGAAGTGTACAGCTAACATGGTTCCTCTAAGGGCCGATTCATACCGGGAAAGCACCGGCCGGCAGCGGCTCAGTGAGCACTTTCAGGGTGAAATAATTTTAAACTTTATCTACATAATTAAAAGACCAGTATCGCTTGAAAAGCACGAAAAGGTCGTGCAGCCGACCGCAATGCCGCGAGGCCGCTCGCGGCCATGCGCGTCTTGTCAGCGGTACTGCCCGCGTCACGTCGCTGCCGGCCGCTTCTGGCCGCTGCCAGCTTCTGCTGTTCCAATGTGAATCAGCCCTTAGGCTCAAAGCAGACCGAGAGAGAAAGCAAACTGTGGATTTTCTGATAAATTGAATAATAAAAATTGTTTCCGTGGTCATAAACTGCAAAGTTGTAGGTAGGTACATTTTCAGACATCTAACTCCTCGGGTATGCTCGGGCTACCCCGAGCATGAGATCATTTGCACTTTATGACACTGATAATAAAGTTTATTATTGAAAGTCGGCAAAACTCCTCGGCTCTATGCGAAGCCTTACACTACCACAATGAGCGATCGTAAGGAAAATGGTTGAACGGAGACCGCAGTAAGCCTTCATTGTTTTAAAAGGAAGGAAGAATACGGACCGTTGTATTTATAAACTTCATACAATATTCGTTCACTTCGGCCCAGGGTTCAGCATTAGTAAGGCTGAATTTAACTTTTAATAACTTACCATTGCTAAGTTATATTCTAGAAATCTAGACCTTGTATTTTTAAATGAACAATTTGAATCGTGAAAACTTTCATTGGATGTTAGATTTAAATGTAGAGCGAAGTTCCAAATTGAGAAGATGAATTTATCCCAAAAACAAACTTAACATTGTAGTTGAAAAACACGTTCTCCCATACACTGCTATACGTGACGGTCGATTCTCCAACTGCAAATTTAAGTTCGTCGACGATTACTCGTTAACTTGTAAAGCCTACTTAGCTGTGACAGTTTTCCTTTTAATTTCATTATATGTACTACTGCCATGATTTTTCTTCACATCTCCATAAAGAACCATTTAGCTGGCAGGGGGGGAGGGACACTTGACTCTAACAAAAATTAGCATTTTAAAGCTTAATATTACGCAAACGGATCTTTGAATAGAAAAATGGTGTTCACAGACCCGCAATATTTTTGAACGGCCTATCCAACGATATCCCACGCCATGGGATAGACGAAAAAAAAATATCATCCCCACATTACGTGCAAGGCCCTTTTTTTTTTTTGAGGGTGTGAAATCATCAAATAACTGGAGCGGGAGGGTGTGTCAGACTCTTACTGACTAAAACCCACCCGTATTCCTTCCTGTTGCCTGTGTTGCGGGGGCCTCGGTGACCCATAAGTACCTTCCCGCGACCCCGGCAGGCATCGGCCCTAGTGGACTCCTACTTTGTGCTGACGACATCTCTTTGAGGCGCGCGTGGAATACGACGCGCCGTCGACCCGGGCCTGGTCCTTACCGGACGGTGAGCTACCCATTGCTCACCGTCCGCAAGCCCGCGCCTACGGTGGCTGGAAATCCGCCCGAGATTCCCGACGCCCAGGGCGTCTCCTGCGGCGGCTAGGGGCGAGAGGGCGCGAAACGTGCCTTTCCCTCAACCGTCCCGCCTCCTCCTTCGCGAGCATTACTGCTTCGCAGAAGGAGGTGACGGCTGCCCATGCCCTCTCGCTCCGTACCATGGCCTGAACCAGGGCCGGACGCGAGAGGTCTCTGCCGCCGATCGCCTCCACGAGGACACGGCGGTGCTCTGCCCAAGCCGGGCAGACCTCCACCGTATGCTCCACCGTGTCCTCCGGGCGATCCACATAGTGGTGACACCCGGACGTTTCCTCCCGCCTTATCCGACACAGGAACCTCCCGAAGCTGCCGTGTCCGGTGAGGACCTGCGTCAGGCGGAAGGTGAGGACGCCGTGGCGCCTCTCCAGCCACTCCTCAAAGAGGGGACTTATCGCCACAGTGCAAGGCCCTACAATAACATATTTTTTTAACTTTTATTTGACCACTTTGTCGGCGTGATTAATACGTATACCTATGCCTAATTACAGCTTTCTAGTACGAAGCGTCTCTGAGCTACAGCGGGGACAGACAGACGGACATGGCGAAACTATAAGGGTTCCTTGTTTACTACGGATCCCTAAATAAATAGAAACTTGCAACATTTTAATGTGGGTTTCACAGACCAATTTACGATGTAAATTACTGTTTCCAGAATTGAAAAATAGCTATTGACCAGTTCTGATAACAAATAATTATCAAAATACGTAGGTAGTTACAGGAAAAACGGTTAACATTTAACATGGGTCATTTGGCGCAGCACTAACTAAATAAATGGCAAATTAGAGATGGCTCGAAGAGAAGTAGAAGACAATGCAAACGCTGGGACGACGACATAGTGGAGACAACTGGTACCCTGTGGGCACACGAGACCGTGACAAATGGAGAGCCTGGGGAAGGCCTAGGTCAAAGGACGCTCTGATTGACGAAAACACCGAAGTGCAATAGTCTTGTTTTGCTTAATTTATTTTATATTGTATATTTTATATAATTAGTTTTATTTTATCAGTAAATAAAGGCTTATATTATATATTATTATTATATTGTAATGTTATTCGGTACATCGAGGTGCTTAAGTGTCTGTAAAAAAACGACTCCAGGACCAGACCTCGAAACCTATCCTTCTGCAGCGAGGTCTGAGGCAGGGAGACGTTATCTCTCCGAAACTGTTCACCGCTGCACTGGAGGATGTTTTCAAGGTTCAGGACTGGAAAGGGCCAGGCATCAACGTCAATGGCGACTACATCACTCACCTTCGGTTCGTCGACGATATAGTTGTCATGGCTGAGACTATGGAGGACCTTAGTACAATGCGCGATGACCTCAGTAGAGCTTCCGAAAGAGTGGGTCTTAAAATGAACATGGACAAGACATAGGTCATGTCAAATGCCCATGATACACCCACTCTCATAAAGATCGGAGACGTTACACACCAAGTTGTGGACAAGTATGTTTCCCTAGGGCAAACTGTCCAGTGAGGTAGGTCCAACTTCGAGAAAGAGGTCAATCGTCGAATCCGACTCGGCTGGGCAGCGTTCGGGAAGCTACGCAATAGTTGGAGTTTCCCTACGTAATCGAGTCAGAAATGAAAAGATCCGCAGGCGAACCAAGGTTAGCCCGAAGAATTGCCAAACTAAAGTGGAAGTGGGCAGGGCACATTGCTCGCAGAACAGATGGCCGATGGGGCCGAAGGTTCTGGAGTGACGACGGCGTACCGGAAGACGTAGCGTTGGAAGGCCTCCTACAAAGTGGACCAATGACCTTGTGAGGCCACAGGAATCCGCTGGATGTGGGAAGCACAGAACCGGTCGAAGTGGCGGTGCTTAGGGGAAGCCTATGTCCAGCAGTGGACTTCTTTGGGCTGAAATGATGAATGAAAATGAAATGAATGGGATTAGGCGTCAACTATGTAAAATTAATGAATAGCCTGCCTCGGTATAGTGGTGGTAAGGGTATGCCGTTCTGGGTTCGATACCTAAGACGGCCAGTGTTACTAGGTTTTTCAATTAGAATTTTCTTAGTAGCAGCATAGATTTATACTCGGTTGATGGCAATAGCCTCGCCACCTATAACATGGAACGTAAGCTCTCCTTAAACTGAAGCGAATCCCCTGCGGGATGCGAGACGAAATTCGCCTTCGCCGATTGCGCTAATTTACATATACGGAGCTGTTCAAACTGGCGCAAATGGTCGCGTGACTTTCTAATAATTAAAACAACGCTACGCGTAGTTCTGGTCCGTATTTCGTGCGGCATTCGCCTCATAGTGGCCACAGCTTCAAACATACCTGGGGGAATGCGGTTGTAGATCCTAAACACTCCTGACCACCCTTTAAGGAATACCAACGTGATGTATTTTATGTTATGCGATAACACACACATAACATAACATCACGCCTTGTTTCCCCGACGGGTCGAGCAGAGGTGTACCTGTAGTACACACACATTTCGCCAGTTATGTTTTAAGTCCCATGTAGTAGGGGGCGAGCCTATTGCCATCAACAAGGCACAAATCCAGACTCCGGGCTGCTACTGATAAATTCCAGAAAGAAAAACCCTTTCCAGATAGAAAGACCTCATGCTCAGCAGTAGCGCTTGCGACCACTTGACCAATGAGGCTATGCAAGGTTATGTGATAATGAATAACATTCATACATAACAGTACATTTTCTCGTATTCTCTTAACGTTTTCACTTCCATTAAGAACATAAACATTAACATTACCTCAGAAACAGGAAAAAGAAACATTTTACACAACATAAATAGAATGTTGACATTACAAAGGAAACAGAATAACATGGCATAACCAGCAAATTTAAAAAAAACCCGGCGTAGTGCGTGTCAGAATAAAGGGTTGCGTAGTTGGGATTACTTGGGATGAATTTATCCCAAAAACAAACCTCACATTGTAGTTGTAAAACTGCAAAATTAAGTTGGTCGACTATCACTCGTTAACTTGTAAAGCCTACTTAGCTGTGATAGTTTTCCTTTTAATTTCACTATGTACCACTGCCCTGAATTCATTCACATCTCCACAAACAACCATTTAGCTGGCAGGGGGTCCCCCCGGACACACTTAACTCGTAGCAAAAACTTACGAGTAAACATTTAAAAGCAACAGCACATCACTTTAAAGCTTAATATTACGCAAACGCATCCTTGAATCAAAAATGTTTTACAGAGACCTGGAATATTTTTGAACGGCCTATGCAACGATACCCTACCATGGGATAGACGAGAAAAATCATTTTGTTTTTTTCATTGCATCCCCACTTTACGTGGAAGGGAGGTACCCCACAAAAAAATGTTTTACAAGATTTTATTTTACCACTTAGCGTGACTATTTTTATGTATACCTTTGCCAAATTACAGCTTTCTAGTACAAACCGTCATTGACCTACAGTGGGGACAGATGGACAGACAGACAGAAAGACAGACATAGCGTAACTATAAGGATCTAAGGACTATAAGGATAGAGTTCCGTAGTAAACAAGGAACTTGTTTACTACGGAACTCTAAAAAGTGGACATACTCGTAACAGTGTCATATTGTTTTACCGTCTGTAAAATTATGTCACCGAAACCACTGGATTAAACCCAATATGAATATGACTCATGTTTTATGTATTAAATTAGTTGTTATCAAATAAGGCTTTGTGTAAAAGTTTTATTGGATTAGCGTATTTATTTCTCTTCTATTTTTGTTTAGAAAATATTGTCACGTTTGTGATGTAGATAAGTAAACAACATTCATAGTCCTAAACAATGATTATCTCTGTTTATGTGAACGCTATTACAATCGTAAACAATACAAGGAATATCTAATGACCGTACAAATATTTATCACGTAGCAGAAAACACCCGCAACGTAGGCGGTCATTGCTACGAATACTGCTACGGCGTAGCAGCTACGCGGCAGCCTCTACGCAGTTCGAATCGTCAAAACTCCCCGATAAAGTTTAACAATTTCGCTAACAAAAGTTTTCATGTCATACTTAAATTTTTAAAACCATTTTATTCTTTACTCGTGTAAAAGGAAACGTCAGAGGGAATCTCTAGCGACCAAAACAGAAATGACATTTTACTTTTAAGAGAAACATACGATTGTTTAACCGATGTCGACGGGAAAAATTTCTTGAGGAAAACAATGACAACGTCCCAAAGGCTTTTATGTCAAATGGAAGACCTAGATTTCAATGGTGACTGGGTAAAATATCCCAAGAAACCAAGCGTAAATACAACTTAGTTTGAAGATAGCATTTTCCTGATATTTACAAACAACGGTGATCTTAATACACGCCTATATTCCCGAAGGGTCAAGCAGAGGTGTACCTTACCCCCAATTTTCGCCAATTATGTTTAAGTCCCATGTTATTGCATAAGACTTAAACATGAGCCTATTGCCATCAACTAGGCACAAATCCAGATTCCAGGCTGCTACTCTAATCCAGATGGAAAAACCAATAACACTTTGCCTAACCCGGGAGTTGGATCTATGACCTACGGTGATCTTAATACACGTCTATATTCCCGAAGGGTCAAGCAGAGGTGTACCTTACCCCCAATTTTCGCCAATTATGTTTAAGTCCTATGTTATTGCATGAGACTTAAACATGAGCCTATTGCCATCAACTAGGCACAAATCCAGATTCCAGGCTGCTACTCTAATCCAGATGGAAAAACCAATAACACTTTACCTAACCCGGGAGTTGGATCTATGACCTCATGCTCAGCAGTATTTCTTGCGCCTTTATTTTCAGTATTAAATACAATCTGACGGGTAGAACCACAACATTTTTCCACCGTTTTATATAATGCTTGCCGTAAAGTAATCGAATTATCGTCAATTGACTCCACAACTCAAGCGAGACGATAGGCACTTACGCACAATTTTCACATTCCACTGGATAGTGAAGGAATTCTTATCGAGATGTCTGAGTCTAAAGTACTTACATAAACAATTTTATGGTCTGCTAATGTTTAAGTACTTTCATAATTACTTACTTATTAATATTATAAATGCGAAAGTAACTCTGTCTGTCTATTACCTATTCAATCCGTAACAGCTGAACGTGTTCCGATGAAATTTGGCATACAAGATTCGTGATACCGTGATACCGTTGATACCGTGTTTACATCTGACGAGTTTCGCTAGGGCCGATGCCTGCCGGAGTCGCGAGAAAGATACCGGGGCCTCTGGCAATACACAGGCAAAGGAAGAAACACGGGTGGGTTTTAGTCAGTAAGAGCCTGACACCCTCCCGCTCCGCCCAGAGCTGGAGAAGTTATTTGATAAATTCCCGCAAAAAAAAATGCCGTGTTCACATTCTACCCGGATAACAAGTATCCTGTCCAAAATGTCTATCCCGGTGATATGTTCCCGTGGTATAATTCTGGTGTAGCCTATTAACGGAGTTTTAGCTAAGAAGCTCCAATAAAAGTATTTTCGGACCAATAACATATTTTTATGTATCTAAGGATTTACTTCAGGTTTTTTAAATTAATTTGTGCTTAAAAATCTCCTTTTAAAATAAGTCACATTAAACTGATTTGATATTTAGCAAAGATGGAGGGATCAACGCTCATTGATCTACATCAAACGAAGTGGTCAAATTCTGATCGAAGCTTATACAAAATATGGGAATGGAATCATCGATACGACGAAGAAGATCAAACGAAGAATTTAAGAAGGTTAGATACCAGGATTTTGATAATTAAAACATCAAAAACCATTTCCATCACATGAAACGATAATTCAAAGACGTGAAAGCGTACGTATTTGAAAGAACATTTTCAATACGCTTATATATATACACACAGCTTCAATCATCTTTAACCACACGCAAAGTATTATATATACATCTATATATTCATGAACACACAAAGCAAGTCACTTATGTTTTTAGTCGCATCACTGGGGATGGTTAAATTACGTTTCCTCTCTAGTGTACGGATAAAATATGACGGCTGTGGATGTGCCTTATTTAATTTAAAAACGTGTACATTCATGCATAATGCCATCCCGATGGGGGATACCGGGGAACCCAGAAATTACTCTCTTCAATGGCTGAAGCTACAACAGTAAAGGCAAAGAAAGGTCATGTGTTTGAAACGCATTTGTTATACTAAAACCCCAAACCTTGTTACACAAACAAGAATTTGGTTTTGTTATTTTTAGTTAATTTAGATAATTTAGTTGATTTTGCCCTGACTACAGTTAACGTTTGCCATCAGTTTGTAAATACATATTTAAGTTGTAATCTGTGGAAAATGTAGTGGGTAATGTATTTGTTAAGTTAAATGTTAAGTTATTTCCGATTATTTTTAATATACTATTATTACTATTTCTTTTCCTGATTAAATAAATAAATACACCCTTAACACGATTAACCTGTACCTATAAATAAGTTAGTTAGTTTAGTTACCTTAGAGAATTGAGAAGAAAACTAATTGTGTATAACACACATTGCTAGTCTACTTACGATAGACACGATGCGGTATAAAGAACTTATTGGAATGAATGGGTACTCGCTAAGTTAGCTCGTAAAATTTAAATTTTCTTACGTGTTTTGCAATCGATTTAGAATTGACCTCAAATGATGAGTCAGGGAACAGTGATGGCCCAGTGGTAACGACTGCGACTTACTGTGTAAATTATTTCATCACCACTGCTCTCAAAACGGTAAAGGAAAACATCGTGAGGAAACCGGTAGGTCCTAGAATCAAAAAATTGAAGTCAAGTGACATCTGCCCACCCGCACTGGGCTAGTGTGGTGGATTACGGCCTACTCCCTCTCATTGCTGCATGCTGGTGAGTCATGATTTCATGGAATAGTAATTCAATAGCGCAATTTGAATTTAGAGAGTTGTATTGACGATTTTAACTATCATAATTCTGTAAATACATATTGTTTGCAGTCACGAATCCAACATCATCATTTGGTCTCGTGTTGATCAACATACAACCTGATACTGACCTTTAAATCACGAAAAACGTAAGAAACTTTTCGCGGACTACCCTGGCACTTTCGCCTTAAGCCAATGCTCTCTCAAATAATTGGATCAAGAAACGCCAACTAATTTTAACAATGTCCACTTAAACGAAGAACGAACGAACGATTCAAAAGCCTATTCAATGATATCTTAACGAACGTAATTCATAAGCAATCAATTTTACATAAATTGAACCTTTGAAAGATAGGCCTTTTATCTTTCTCTTGGGAAAGCCTTACAGTGAACCATTTTCGCTATCTTTACGCATAAAAATCTAAATGGAGTTTAATAATGAACCTATTTTTAGTACCAAGCTACTCAGTGGTGGATCAGTAAAGATTTTGTATGTTTTAGCTTTCGTATGAAACTGAAGTGGCAGTGGGCTGGCCATGTTTTTCGAAGGACCGATGGCCGGTGGAGCATACGAGTCCTGGAGTGAAAACCGCGTATCGGCAAAGCTAGATGGTTGCGGAAGGCGGAGGACAGGATGTTGTGGCGCAGCCTGGGAGAGGCCTATGTCCAGCAGTGGACTGTTATAGGCTGAGTTGATTGATTGATGAAACTTGTATTTTTTGTATATATGCCTTATTGTGATCAATGCCGACTATCTCTGTTTTGTGCTAGTGGATTATGATGTGGATCTATTTTATTTTAGTCTCTTATTACTCGAGTTAATTATATTTTTGTATGCACGTGTTCCTGTAGAAAACAAACCCATTTTTCTTTCTTCCTTCTCTGTTTGAGAAGAGCCCTACGGTGGGACAGTAATACATATTATTATGATACATTCGTGTTAAGGCTCGCTTAGACTGGAGCGATATCGGGGCGCGATATAGCTGCCTGTCGCGACCGCGATATCGCGCTACTCTGCACGAGCCTTTATACTTATTATTGTTTATCATTTTACTCAAGTTTGAAACAATACTGTACGGGATTAGCCAACTTTTTGAGACTCGATTGGGATTCTTATTAAGAGGCATGGTTGCGAATTGCTGTGTAAGACAGCTACAGTTCTGTTGAGCACATCTGTTGACTAAGGTTCACTAAACTGAAGAGGATTTAGGCCAAATCTTTTGACTTTATATGCAAGGGATTTCGTCGTGTTAAAAATCGCCGAGTCAATCAATCAAATAGCTTTCAGTGGATTTCGGTTCGATCTTTCGGTTTTATTTGCTTTATTTCAGAGTAGAGAAACGGATTCCGTTGAAAAGTATTTTGTTGCGGGAACCAGGAAATGTAAACTATTGTAGGATTTAAAATTCAAAGGTTTTAAACCAGTAAAGACTCAATGGTACAATATATTATTTTGGCAATGGCAATTTTTTTTTGGGTGGGAAATTATCAAATAACTTCTCCCGCTCTAGAGGGAGCGGGAGGGTATGTCAGACACTTACTGACTAAAACCCACCCATGTTCGTTCCGTTGCGATACCGGACGGGATATCGTGGCCTCTGGGCCACGGTATCCCTTTCGGACTTTCTCGCGACCCCGGCAGGCATCGGCTCTAGCGGACCTCTACACTTGTGCTGACATCTCTTTGAGGCGCGCGTCGAACACAACGCGCCATCAACCCGGGCCTGGTATATATCAGACGGCAAGCTATCCATTGCTCACCATCCGCAAGCCCGCGGTTACGGTGACCGGAAATCGGCCTGGGATTCCCGATGTAATGGTACAATCTGGTACAATGGAAATATTAAATACTATGTATCTAATACTATGTACTACAGATGCAGGTGTTGCACTGCTGAAACACGTATTTAACGCATGGGAGAACTCGCAAAATGCTATTGGAGTTTTCTGTGATCTCTCCAAAGCTTTTGATTGCGTGCAACATGACACGCTCTTGCGTAAACTTCATCATTACGGTGTCCAAAATGAAGCTCTTAAAGTAATAAGTTCATATTTACATAATAGGTTGCAATGTGTAGATGTTAATGGTGTGAAATCTTCCGAGCTTCTAGTACAGTTAGGTGTACCACAAGGCTCAATACTGGGTCCATTCTTATTCTTAGTATATATTAATGACTTACCATTCTATTTAAAGGGTATCTGTGACGTTGTACTGTTTGCAGATTATACCTCTCTTATTTTTAAAGTAGAAAGGAATAGACAAGATTTTGACGACGTAAACAGTGCACTCTCAATTGTGACGGATTGGTTTACGACAAATAACTTAGTTCTCAATGCTAAGAAAACAAAATGTATAAAGTTCGCTTTACCAAATGTTAGAAATCTAGGACCCAACATCGTCTTGGATAAAGAGGTTCATGGAACTGTAGACTCGGCAGTTTTTCTGGGCATAACAGTAGATGCCAAACTTCAGTGGGGCCCTCATATATCAAGCCTAGCGGGAAGGCTCAGTTCGGCCGCTTACGCCGTCAGGAAAGTAAGACAATACACTGACGTTAATACAGCTCGGTTAGTATATTTTAGTTATTTTCATAGCGTTATGTCCTACGGTATTCTGCTGTGGGGCAAAGCCGCTGACATTCAAAATATATTTGTTCTTCAAAAACGAGCTGTTCGAGCAATTTACCAGCTAGGTGCCAGAGTTTCTCTGAGAGATTTTTTTAAAGATATTGGTATTCTCACGGTGGCATCACAATTCATCTTCGTTAACATCTTATATATTAGGCAAAATATACACTTATACATTAAAAACAGTGATATTCACAATATTAACACCAGAAATAAGGACAAATTACGTGCTCCATTTCACCGGCTTCACAAGGTTCATAACTCGTTTGTTGGGCTTGGTATTACTTTTTATAACAAGTTACCCTCTTCTTTGCTAGATTTGCCTTTTAATGCGTTTAAAACTAAAGTAAAATCCAAACTTTGTTCAAGGGCATACTATTCTATCAACGACTACTTAAATGATAAGAATTGTTGGTCGCTGTGATTAACTCAAGACAACGTTTATGTTCTTTCTCCAGAATTAGCCTACCTAGTGACAGGTTATATGAGTTCATATAATTGTTTATTTTATTTGACTGTATAAGTCAATTTATTTAAAATTTTATTTTCGTTTATTATTGACATAATCTTCTCATTACAATGTTTTTTGTTGAGTTGTATTGCAATATGTGGTTAGCTAGCGACCTCGATAACTGATTATATTATTCTTACAACCGGCAGCAAGTTCGTCATGCTCCCTTAGTTGTCACTGCTTGCGGTAGCGTCGGGGGTCGGGTTACCTCCTTCCCTCTAATATGGCGAGGGGGGTAATGGCTGATTTTTGCGTTATGCTCGTGAACGGGTGCTGCTTGTGGTGACTGGTCGTCTTGCTGACCATTGTTTTGTTTTGTTATTAGTAATTAATTGTTTATTTATTTTACTTTGATGGTCCTAGTTCATCATTTGTGACTGTTACAGCTATAGCTATATGTAAGCGGGCACGCCTTTTATGCTTGGAGGCTTTTATTTGGGCATTAAGTTCTGTTTACGTTTTTATCTCTGTGTTTTCGGTGTTTTGCTTTTCTTTTTTTTTTTGTTGGTATAGTGGTGTGCTAGCTGACATATGGCTAATAATTTAATGTTTTATGTTGCACGTAATGTAAATTGTTTTGCATACTGTTGTATAGAATCCATTTTTTTTTCCCTCTAACTGAACAGACAGCTGTGCTGCTGGGGAGTTTGTTGACCACTTCTTCTTCCCAGCTAAAGCACTAGGAAGTGGTGAAGGGTGGGCGTTTTGGGGGACTGTCTTATGTAATTTTGACGTTCGAAAAGTGCTGATTCTCAGCCTAGTTTGAATAAATGACTTTTGATTTGATTTGATCTCTGTCAATTTCGACTATATACATAAGCATAATCTGCCTATAGCGTTCCTACTGCTGGGATACAGGCCTCTTTTCTGTGAGAAAGTGGGCCATGATCCAACACGTGGGCCTATTGGGTTGGGCTGAGGTAATCTCTAAAAAGCCCAATTGTATTATACCTACATTCTTGTAACAATATTGTTATACCTCGAATGAAAGGAGAAACTGCGGAGTATTTTTTTTTTGGGTGGGAAATCATCAAATAACTTCTCCCGCTCTGGGTTGAGCGGGAGGGTGTGTTCTGCAGACTCTTACTGACTAAAACCCACCCGTATTCCTTCCTGTTGCCTGTGTTGCGGGGGCCTCGGTGACCCATAAGTACCTTCGCTCGACCCCGGCAGGCATCGGCCCTAGTGGACCCTACCTTTGTGCTGACAACATCTGTTTGAGGCGCGCGTGGAATACAACGCGCCGTCGACCCGGGCCTGGTCCTTACCGGACGGCGAGCTACCCATTGCTCACCGTCCGCAAGCCCAAACTGCGGAGTATGAACTTTATTCTCGCACGGCTATAATAACTATATTTACCAAAATTATCTAATTGAAATAAATTATAATATACCTTTATAAAATAGGTTAATTATGTGTTAAACATTAAACACATTTCTTTAAAGTGATATTTTAATAACTTTAAAACTTGAGTTTTTGAGAAGAGGCTTCAATCCCTGCGCTCATGCTACTTGTGTATTTTGGCGTTAATTTCACGCTCCGTCCAAACAAACAACCCGCATTTCAACTAGCACAGTTACAGAACTTCTTTTATACTATTTCTGTTTGCCCAAACTAACGTTGTAAAACACACAACAAAACTTTTTGGTACCGGCAACCAGACGTCACTCTTGAACTACGAAAGTCTTACTTACTTACTGCTTCGACATAAAGGCGTTGTCAATGTTACTATGAACGTGCGGCTCACTGTACTCGTTCATAAATCTGGACTAACATTGAATGTAACTCGGCGGTGAATGAATGCAAACGCGCTGTTTCTTAGATGAGATGGTGACCGACATCTCGGCAATGTATGTCGGGATTTCTTGGGTGGAATGATAAAGATGTCTTTGTATGAATGTAAAGATCATATTTTTTGGTGAGCTACTCCAAGTAGCATTGCAAGCTGTATACAAGCTGTATTAAGTTCGTTTTATAATAGAAGCTGTATATTCAGGCTGTGTATGCGCTTATACAGTCCTTATAAGTAAACACCGGCTAAGTGCGTATCGCACCACGCACAATGAAGGGTTCCATGGTTGGGAATTTGGTATGAATTTATCCCAAAAACAAACTTAACATTGTAGTTGAAAAAACATGTTCTCCCGTACATCGACATATGCCACAATCCATGGGAGGGGGAGGGGGACACTTGACTCTAACAAAAAATTGCATTTTAATGCTTAATAATAAGCAATGATTCTTATGATTGATTGATTTTAATGCTTAATATGAAGCTTGATTCGAAAAGTGGTGTTCACAGACCCACAATATTTTGGAACGGTATCCAACGATACCCCACATCATGGGGTAGACGAGAAAAAAATATCATCCCCACATTACGAGCAAGGGAGGTAGGGAGGTACACTAAAAAAAAAACACCGACAAGTGCTAAAATAAAGATTTTATTTTAGCACTTTGTTGGCATGAATTATTTGTATACCTATGCCAAATTATAGCTTTTTAGTACTAAGCGTCTCTAAACTACAGCGGGGACAGATAGACAGACGGACATGACGAAACTATAAGGGTTCCTTGTTTACTACGGAACCCTAAAAAGGGTCCATATTACACAGGTTTTTGCGTTAGTAGAACCGTATAGTAGCTGTAGAAGGAATAGAGAGGCTGTATAATAGCTATATTGGAGCCGTTATTCGGTGTGCAAAGAAACCATTACATTACAGATATTATCTTTAAGTATCTTGTAAAAAAAGTGTTACAAATACATAGGCTCTTGAAGAGAATTACAAAAGAATAAAAAATAAACGAACTATTTTCGATGACACGTGTATAGAAAGAAACGTACTAAATATCGACACTATTATTTATATAATATTTATTAATAATTAAAAGATAATCTTGGACTTGGGCATATGATATATATCTGAGGGCGTCAATAGGGTTTTTGACTACTATCAAAGAAATACATGAGTTATTACTTATTTAAAATATGTTACTAAAAGAGAAGTTTTGTGAAAAACGCTTGCTTGCTCCAGGATGCATATCCGGTAGGCTCTAATAATCCTTCCTATCCTAAGGGCACGTCTTCCTGACCATTACCGCGCACCCCAGTCGACTCTTTGATATGCAATGGTCTCTGTAGCCCCATGAAACATGAGGCTCCAGGGACTAGTGCGAATCCTTGGGTTCATTCGAGCAATCGAGTCTGGTTTAACCACGCTGGGGTCAGTGCATTTCATTCATTCATTAATTCAAATGAGACGTTTTGTGAAAAAACAAATAAAATCAGTGGAAAAATGAAGAAGTTATGCGCTTTTGAAATTATTATTTTATCCTTATCACACATAACAATGAATAATAAAACGATCACTGTACTGAATGCCGCGAAGTTGCTATGGCTCTCCTGTGTTGTGACGACAGATGCTTGTAGTAGTTCTGTCTAGCAAAGACTTTGAAACGCAAACAACTTCGCCACTTTTATAGATATTTAAACTATTTGTTTTTACTGTGGCTTAATTTTTTTATAGGTTTCGAAAAATCAAATTTAAAAAGAACAGTCAAATACCCATTGATAACTGTTTTATCGAATTCTTTCATCACGATGTCATATTTTCATTACACGTTTTGTTAGTGCTATGGCTCAATGAATTAATATAATTTCTGCTTCATATAACACAAGTATGATTGTATTATTTGTTTCAGAATCAATGAGCCGAAATTAATCCCTTTGTTTGTTTTCAATACCTTTTTTCTATTATTAATACAAATAATACAAACCTGATGTTCAGTCATAACATAACCCAAAGTTAATTTAATATATCCATACTTTGAAATCCTAATCCTAGCTAAATATTATAGTTGCGAAAGTGAGTTTGTATATTTGTTACGCTTTTACGCTAAAACGGCTGAACGGATTTGGAAAAAAATCGGCTCTTAAGTAGACCAAGATCTGGGTTAGGACATAGGATATTTTTATCCCGACAGTAGGTTCCCGTGGGATAATTTCTGACCTCCATGCGGGCGAAGCCGCAGGCAAAAGCTAATCCTAATCTTAACTAATAATATAATTGCGAAAATGAGTTTGTTTGTTTGTTTGTTACGCTTTTACGCTAAAACGGCTGAACGGATTTGGAAGAAATTCGGCACATGGGTATGTCATGACCATAGACATTTTACAATTACAATTACATTTTAGAATTAGGACATAGGATACTTTTTACATACATAGGATTAATCCTAATATTCCCACGGGATCGAGACTTACGCGGATGAAACCGCGGGGCGCAGCTAGTAATATTATAAATGCGAAAGTAACTTTATCTGTCTGTTACCTTTTCACGGTTGAACCACGCAACCAATCATTATGAAATTTGACCGATAGTTAGCGTGGGACCGGAAGAAGGACATAGACAACCTTCATCTTGGTTATTTTCATTAAAAAATTTAGAACTACGAAATACACACAGACGAAGTCCGTGACTTCGTCTGTGTGTATAGAAATGTGTGTGACAAATAAATGAAACCATTTATTTATTTATTTATATATACTTTATCGTATACCAGGTTATAAATGACAAAAATAAAAAAATATATACACTACAAAATATACAACGGATAGTAATAAAAAAATAAATACAAATAAATAAACAAAAAATAATAAATGCATTTATTTGATACTCATGGATTATTTTTGTAAGCTCGAATTTATGTCTCTAAAGATATAATAGGTTGGGGAAAAAGCTTCTTCGCATTTTTTAAGAAAATTCTAAACATTTTTTAATACAGTTTATTTATATTTTATTAAAGTATGTAGGTACCATTTTGTTCGATAACTTTTTGCTATCTTGTAGGTAGGGACATGATCCCATTGCTATAGAATTTTTGGGACTTCTGATCAAAATACCGCGACAAGTGGTTTTGGCAGTCCTCTCGTGATGTTAACCTGACACTGCCTAAAGAATTCTGAAAAGACCGAAACAGGTGGAAATCTGAAGATGCAAGGTCAGGACTATACGGCGGATGCATTAACACCTCACAGCCAAACTCTCTTAATTTTTGCTGAGTGGCTAAAGATGTGTGAGGTCTAGCGTTATCATGATGAAAAACCACACCCCTTCTGTTGATTAATTCCGGCCGCTTTCTCTCAACTCCTTGCTTTAATCTCATCAGATGTTCGCAGTAGAGTTCAGAATCGATGGTCCTGCCTGGTGGTAACAGCTCATAATGAATAATGCCCTTCCAATCCCACCACACACACAGCATCACCTTGTTGCGAGTTAACCCGGGTTTCGCCACAGTCTGTGAAGCCTGACTGGCCTTTGGCCACGACCTTTTTCGCACGTTCTTGTCGTACGTGATCCACTTTTCATCACCAGTTATCAGCTTCTTCAAAAATGGTTCGGTTTCATTACGTCGTAATAAAGAATCACAAATGAGTACACGGTTCATTAGGTTTCTTTCAGTGAGCTCGTGAGGTACCCAAATATCGAGCTTTTTTGTGTACCCAGTTTTTTTCAAATGCGCCAAAACTGTTTTGTGGTTAATTCCGAGTTCTTCAACCTACGTCGTAACTACTGATATCTCGCTCCACTTTTTCAAAAATGGCATCCATTTTATCCGTAATAGGGCGACCAGAGCGACGTGCATCTTTGACATCAAAATTTCCGGATTGAAAACGCTTAAACCAAATTTGTGCTACTCTCACAGACACCGCACTAGGTCCATAAACATCACAATTTTTTTTCGCGGCTTGCGTTGCATTTTTCCTTTTTTGTAGTAAAATTTTAAAATGTATCGAATTTCTTCATTAGATTCACTCATCTTGACGGTACGAAAAACAAATGAAAATCACACATTTTCCTAATTTAAATTTGGAATTATGTTCTTTAAAATTTAAACTTTCAATGATACCAAAACCAGCCAGATACAAATAGTATACCCAAAGAGATTTTATTACAAGTTCATACATACTATAATGCGAAAAGACTTTTTCCCCCGACTAATATATTATTACAAAAGACCATTTATTTTGTCTTTATTTCACAGCCTCTTTTGTTCCCTAATCCATTCTTTATGTTCTTCAAACTATTGTCTGAATAATCTCAAGTAACCTATAGCAACATTTTATTAATTATATTTTTTTTAACTAACTGGCGAAACGTGAGTGTACTAATTTGATAGACCTCTGCCTAACCCATCCGGGATTACAGGCATGATGTTATCTTATGTATAAATTTTCAAAAAGCCTCTTTAATAAACGTCCTGTTATTAAGTGTTCAATAAAACAATAGTGAAATAGTTCGGAACTATTCCGTAAACAATGTTTGTAATGCCCAAAACGTTTCAATTACTGTTAATTTAGTATACGAGTAGGTTCATTTTTTTTTTGTTAGGGGAAATTGTTCTGACTAAAACCCACCCGTGTTCCTTCCGTTGCCTGTTGCCAGATGCTTTATCGGACGGCGAGCTTCCCATTGCTCAACGTCCGCAAGATCGCGCCTGCGGTGGCCGGGAATCGGCCTGGGATTCCCAGGGCGACTCCTGCGGCGGCTAGGGGCGTGAGAACGCGAACTTTGCATCTCCCCCTCTCCCGTTCCGCCTCCTCGTTCACGAGCATTACTTACGCATTACTACGCGACTTAAGAGTTGTAAATCATAGGTTCAAACGCACACAGGCGCTTTACTTTGTGTAAATTATTTCATAACCACTGCTCTTAAACCGGTGAAGGCTGATTATTCTAAATAACAAACGTTTGGAGTTAATTACCAAACTCCCACTAAAACCTTAAATACAGTTGTATAGCACCTAACTAAAATATGGTGAAACACAAGTGATTGACCTCAAATAACCTTTATTTACTCATTAGCTAAGCGTGTCCCGAACATGAAAAGCTTTCAAGTTAAAAGCCATTGAAAACGCAAGTGTAGTCTCAAATAGAACGCCTCGCTTATGAAAAGACTTTAGACTAGTGTTGGGCGGTTTAGTTCACCGCTTCACTGTTACTAGGTGAACTAATTTGCTGTTCTCCTTTGTTATATAAATAAATATTAAAAACACATCCATTTTCAGACTCATCTTTATCATCATAACAGCCTTTCGCTCATCATCTGCCTAGCCTTTTACCAACTATGTTGTGGTCCGCTTCTAGTCTAAAAGGACGCAGCTGAATACCCACCAGTAGGCTTAGCATGACACTCTCTATTTCTTCGAAGAATAGACACGGCTCATTCCATACAAAGTGACATTTCGTTTCTCCATTTTTGACATCCCACCGTAGAAATCCTTCTACATAAAAAAGGACCGAGACAAAGATTGTTAGAAATGAAAGACAAGATGACAGATTGTAGAAAGATTTCTACGGTGAGATGTGAAAAACTGAGAAACGAAATGTCACTTTGTATATAAAGAGCCGTGACTATTCTTCGAAGAAATAGAAAGCGTCATGCTAAGCCTGCAGTAAGTTACATGGAGCAACTGACTGCCTATCTGACCTTCACAACCCAGTCACTAACCCTTTAACAGACATAACGATTTAGCAATCGGACAACAATGCCAAACATTCATATGTTATAAGTAGTAATATTGGTCATTTTTTAAATCTTTTATAATATTTAGTCAATGATTGATACGAGTAAGTCTTCAAAACAATAGAATACTACTTTTTTTTTGGATGGCAAATCATCAAATCACTTCTCCCGCTCTGGGTGGAGCGGGAGGGTGTGTTCGGCAGACTCTTACTGACTAACCCGTATTCCTTCCGTTGCGTGTGTTGCCGGGGGCCTCGGTGACCCATTAGTACCTTCCCGCGACCCCGGCAAGCATCGGCCCTAGTGGACCCCTACATTGTGCCGACGACATCTCTTTGAGGTGCGCGTGGAATACGACACGCCATCGATCATCTCTGCCGCCGATCGCCTCCACGAGGACACGGCAGTACTCTGCCCAAGCCGGGCAGACCTCCACCGTATGCTCCACCGTGTCCTCCGGGCGATCCACACAGTGGTGACACCCGGGCGTTTCCTCCCGCCTTATCCAACACAGGAACCTCCCGAAGCTGTCCGGTGCGGACCGGACAGCCGTGTCCGGTGAGGACCTGCGTCAGGCGGAAGGTGAGGACGCCGTGGCGCCTCTCTAGCCACTCCTCAAAGAGGGATAGAATATTACTTGGAACGCAATTTTTGATTTTTGAGCTGTTAAATGTTTTGTGATTAGAATATTCGCCCTTTTATTGGATGTTAGCCCTTTATGCTTTATAAAGGGCTAACATTCATTGTCAAACCTAGACTCCTCTAGATTTTCACTTTGAACTATTCAGTCTTTCCCTCATCATCTGCCTAGCCTATTACCAACTGTGTTGGGGTCTGCTTCCAGTCTTACCGTATGCAACCGAATATCCACCAGTATGTTACATGGAGCTACTGCCTATATAACCGTTTTCCGAAATCGTCATCAGATCTTCGGTCAATCTGGATGTGTGACTGGGCAGATTTTCAGTGCTCCACTTATTAACTCACAGTCAATTCAAGAGCCGCTCTTTGTAATAGTTGTTGGTCTCTCGAACAACGTGCGTAGTTTATTAAGAGCCACTTTAATACTTCTTCGAACTTCCTAAGTTTGTACTGCCAAAAGGAAATCGGAAAATCTTTACTTTTAACGTTGAACAAGCAGGCACTGCCTATCACTAGCTTAACGTATTAGCGCTACAAAACACAAGTCATACTAAAAAATATACATAGATCAAGATCACATCAAACAAGTTTTCTCAATTTTCTAGTTTCCGCACTCTTTTTAAACTAGTTTGCGAACACCACAACGCTAGTTAAAACGACGGATCTCGTGTTAAGTTTATATAAACTGGGAGTGCAAAGTTAAGGGGTTTCGAAACGTGTACGCATACGATTAAGTGCGGTTGAGTGTGTTGCGTGACTATTTGCTCTGACCGTGGCACAGTTACACCGTGTGGTGAAATGCTTTGCTTAATTGAACGGTGTTTAATACATTAATAACATAAGGTGTAATTAATCTAGTAAAAAAAGTATTTCATTATCATGAATTCGATCCCCTCCCGATCCTCGATCTCCCTCTTACAGAGAGGAGGCCTGTGGCACTGCTGGGAAGCAGTGGGAACATTATAGGCTGATTATGTTGTATGTCTTCGATCGTATTTTAACTTGACACACTAGTGCGATATTAGTTTTCTTGAAACAGACATTCTTAATGCTCCTCGATACTCTAAGGATCACGTTAAATTCATGATGATGTTTTTTTTTTGGGTGGGAAATCATCAAATAACTTCTCCTGCTCTGGGCGGAGCGGGAGGGTGTGTCAGACTCTTACTGACTAGAACCCACCCGTATTCCTTCCGCTGCCTGTGTTGCCAGGGGCCTCGGTAATCCGACCCCGGCAGGCATCGGCCCTAGTGGACCCCTACGCTTATGCTGACGACATCTCTTTGAGGCGCGCGTGGAATACAACGCGCCGTCGACCCGGGCCTGGACGGGGACGGTGAGCTACCCATAGCTCACCGTCCCCAAGCCCGCGCCTACGGTGGCCGGAAATCCGCCCGGGATTCCCGACGCCCAGGGCATCTCCTGCGGCTATGTCTTGTCTATCTGTAAATCAAGAACTTTTCTTCTTCCTTAGGGGTCGATTTGATTCAAGTTTTATCTGACCAGAATATAGCCACCTGTACAGCTCTGCTCTATCATAGGCTTCGTTTAAATTCTGGAAGCTAGAGGTGGTTATCCATGATGGACAGGAAAGCCGTTGAGATATATCCTGTGACGGGGATCCACGCCTGGTACTGTTTTTGGGATAAGTCGATGATAATCCATTTCGCTAGATTATCAAGAACTGTTTTACATATATTTAAAAGATGTCAGTAGTGTATTATTCATTGAAAATTGGCATCTCAGCACTTATTAGCGTAGATGAAAAATGGCATCTCAGCACTTATTAGCGTAGATAACAAAGTCATCAATGTAGAAAAAGGAATACACTTTCATAGCAAGTGTTATCACATTACATCGCAAGTTTGCGTTCCTTTTATACAATCAGCTCAGAGCCAGTTCTATAAGAGGTAGCGGTGAATAATAGCACCCAAAACAATCTTATATGTACGCAACAAATGACTTGTTCGCTTCGGCAAAGCGATTACGATAAATTTTAAAAGGGTTGAAGAGCAGAGCCTCCTTTAAAAATACATTTGCTAAGGCGTGGAAGCTTCGTTAAACAAATCTTTAATATCATCTGCCTAGCCTTTTCCAACTAAGTTGGGTGGCTTCTAGTTCTAACAGGTTGCAGCTGAATACCAGTATCTTACTTGGAACGACTGCCTGATCTGACCCCCACAACCGATAAAACGATACCCCTGGGTGGACTGGTTGTTAAATATTCGGGTTTCTGACTACTGACCAGTAGAAAGTCAAACATCTACGAATGGCAGCTGGCTAAACGATAAAACGACGGCAAATCTTTAATAATACTCGTATGAGTAACAATAATTTATTGACTTATTTGTTTCTCTTACAAAGAAGGAACGGTCATTGACCACTACGCTTGAATTCGAAAGCATTAAAATTTCAATTTATTCAAGAACTTTAGGCCCCATCGCCACAGGTGAGAGAAACTCGAAGTCTCACCGTGCTATCAAATTCTCGCCGCGATATCTATAACATTTGTTGTCACGGCATGCCTCGCCACCATACTCTCGCCCGTGAACATGGCGCCTTAAACTTTCTGGTTATGATAGCTGTTAAAATTCTAGATCAATACTAAACTTATTTTGCAAACATATTGAAGTTTTCCGTATCTGCGCAAATAAGACCTGTGAGTACAGTCTTGTGGTACAGTCAAACCAACGAGTTATGACTATGTGCGTACTGGCACAAAGTAAGCATGTTCACACTTTGCTGACAATATTCATTGTGGATTCTTGCGTAATAAACCTAAGTCAGTAGATATCTTTTAACGTAAGACACTTAAAACAATCAACTAACTTTAATTGATCAGCATAAATATCTTAGCATATTAAAGTGAAAAGAGACAAAAAAGTTAAACGTTTTGTCTGGTAGTTGATTGAGGTCTTTGTGAGGTAGTCTTACCTTAAAATAGTTGATGGTAGTTTAACCTGCACACTGATTTCTTTTTGTTGTCCGTACATCTGATGCAGCTAGCTTTGGTGGTTTTCACTTTGAATGCAAATCGCGTGTACACTTATATCTAATGTATATTCGGGTAATAAATCCGTTCCGGTTCACTTCGTCGGCGTTAAATTGTACAGTTCATTCCCAATACTGAATATATGATACTATGACGAATATATTTGGAGTTCAAAACCACTATGTTCGAGTGACCACAAATCGATGCTGCAACGTATAATATCACTATTCACAGCTATTCATTCAAATATCAACGTTCAGCTACTTATTTTGTTAGCTGTTTCATTTAATTATTTTTGCAAAAAGCGTTCCGTTGCGTTCGTTTTTAGACTTAGTCATAGGTGCTGTTAAGTGAAATGTGTTTGTGTTTATCTGGGAGTGCATACTAATACAGCTGTAAGAACATTACTATAATAAGTTTTAATTTTCGAAATAAATGATATTAATATTATTCCGTACTTTGTTTGTACATTCCCCACATCCCCTAAGCAAATATTATACTTAGCAACACAATCTTACAGATATCCGCTTCTGTTGACTTGAAAGTGTGGAAAGTCGCAAAAGGACACACAATTTGCTACGCTCGTAGCTCCTTCTACGAGTACTCGTAGATACCGCTACGAATTCGTAGCACATCGCGTAGCTGCTAGCTACGTAAATCAAGTTTTAGCGCAATTCGTTCACTTGGGCGCAAAATATTACCTTTCCATGGTGTTTAATGGTGAATTTAACATTTTGTTACATTGCCCCATATATTTTGAATATCAGGCTAAAATTATAAATTGCATATTTTTGTTCAGCATTTATCAAGTTTTAAGAAATCCCTTTAATTTAAGTTAAAACTATGCTTGACTATGCTTGTAAAGATTTAAATAAAACATCGTTTAAAATTCACTGACATAGCTGACATAGCTTTAGCTGTTTATTTAAGCACTATTATTATTATTATAGCTTGATTTAACTATCACTGTGTCACTTATTATATAGTGTATTCTTGAAAACAAGTTACGCAAATAAAAAAATATGGCACACTATGATAATATTAAGCAAGGAGAAAAAAATATGGGTGAAACGTCACTACATGACGAGACAGTAAATATTAAATATATTTGTGAAGGACAGTGGTTACATAGTGGCTCGTTACTTTGTTTTATTGTGGCCGTAAAGCTGACGGCGCAAAAAGATGAATAACCCTCATAATTCACGTGAAAAAGCTCAGTGTCCCTTTCAAAGGTCCTGAAAGGAATCCGATTTGTGCCAGAACATTTTGTTTTTGGAGACTAACTTTTTGTTGACCAAATAAATGCTTCTGAGTTTGTAACTGAATATTTTACAAACATTTACTTTGTTGATTAAAATTCTATTCGTCAAATAATGTTACATTTTTGAGATTCATTAAAAATCGCTGGAGTATAATAGCTTTAAAATAAACCCTGGGGATTAAATGTGATGTGTATATCTCGTTTACCTCACCCTACAACCGCTAATTCCATGTAAAAACAGCATATATTACCTGGAAAAATATAAATATATTTTTTATTTATAATTAGAAAACACAATTTGAATACAAGAATACAAAAAGATTAAAGCCGCTGTTACACAATGAAAATATATCGGAAAGTAGATATTTAACAACGATAAAGACGTTGAGGATTTCCGTTCTTACGTGGGATGAACCAGGGTTATGTCTGAAAACAGTCCCGATAAAGCATCGGTAACCTTGACACGTCCAAATATAATAATCTTGTATCAATCTGGCTAGCCCTCCTTCTAACAATTATGTAGGGGTCAGCTTCCAGCCTAAAAAAATGCGGCTGAATACCAATTTTACATGGACCGACTAAGAAAGAAAGAAAGAAAGAAAGAAAATAAATTTATTTGACCCAGGTTAAGGCACACAATGTTCATACAAAAACAAAAAAACAGAAAGTAGTTAGCACACAGTATTGTGTGCCTCACGGCTGCGCCAAATAGGCCCAGTTCAGCATAAATGCCAGACAACTGACGCCTGAAGCTGGTTTTCAACTGGACCTTATGTTACGAGGACGACATACGGATGTAAATCAGTTTTATAGTGTGTTTAAATATTTAAATAAAAATAGATAGATATGTGTAGCAAAAAATAATAAAATATCTTGGATAATTGTTTAAAAAATAATTATAGATAATTACATACTGGTGTTTAAGAAAATAAATGGTATGGTTGCAACAAGACACAATGTGACTATCGTCGATAAATAACAGATAACTATATCATAATTCATACCGACTACCTATCTGACCTCCACAGTTACTGGGTAACACGATACCCCTTGGCAAGACTGGGTGTCAGATTTTCGGGCTTCTCACTAGCAATAACGACAGTCAAAGATCTATGGATCAACTGCTTAACGTGCTCTCAAATATTATGTACATATAAACAATTTTGATGTAAGTATATTATAGTCAACGAAAAAAAAATACACAATTTTATTTATAACATTCACAAATTGAAAACCACTACATCCATTACTTCTCTATGCAAAACAAACCCCCCGTTCCGAACATTAACTTGTGTCAAAACTTCATTATTTTAAAAGCTCGCTACATCTGACAATGGCGGCCATCTTGTTTGCAGCACAAAAGAGTACTTTAGTTTACATTAAGTGGCTGTAACGTGAAACTACCCACTATTTGTTGGCGGGTATTTTGAATATTTGCGTACTATATTTTTTATGTGGGTGTACTACATGTACACCTCTGCCCAACCCTTTAGGGAAATAAAGCGTAATGTTATGTTATGTTACGTGTATATTTTACTAGCTGCGCCCCACGGTTTCACCCGCATAAATCTCGATATCTGAACAAAAAGTATCCTGTCTTAATTTGGTTGAAATTTGGCACATGGGTAGACCATGTCCTGGCATGGTCTACCCATGTGCCAAATTTCATCTAAATCCGTTCAGCCGTTTAAGTGTGAAGGCGTAACAAACAAACTCACTTTCGCATTGATAATATTAATTAGAATTGTATAGCTTTAGAGTTAAGAGATATTCTATAGATCTTTAAACGTATCCGCGATTCAATAGAATCTAAGTCCATAATTTAAATAACTTTGACTGCCTCGTTGGTCTATTGGCCGCAAGCACTACTGCTGAGCATGAGGTCTTGGGTTCGATTCCCAGTTCGGGCAAAGTGTTATTGGGTTTTTCTATCTGGAATTTCTCAGTAGCAGCCCGTAGTCTGGATTTTGGCCCGGTTGATGGCAATAGGCTCGCCCCCTATTACATGGGACTTAAACATAACTAGAGAAATGTGGGTGAAATACAGGTACACTTCTGCCCAACCCTTCGGGGAAAAAAGGCCTGATGTTATGTATGTAATTTTAATAATAACCGGTCTACGAAATTCTATTCGCTGTCTTCTGAACTATCTGAATTAATATTAATAAAAAGAGATCAAATTTTGTTTTTGTTTGTAACAGGCAATGTCTGAAAGTAAGTAGGTAAAGAAAATAAAGAAAGAAAAAGTAATTTAGAGTGTTCCATTCTCAGTGGAAAAAATTGGGCGTGCTAAACACCTTCGGAATACAAGCGCGATGTATACATTCAATAACCAGTTCAACCGCCTTATCTTCCAATGAATGAATGAATGAAATGCATCGATCCCAACGTGGTTAAACCAGACTCGATTGCTCGAATGAACCCAAGGATTCGCACTAGTCCCTGGAGCCTCATGTTTCATGGGACTACAGAGACCATTGCATATCAAAGAGTAGACCGGGGGGCGCGGTAATGGTCAGGAAGACGTGCCCTTAGGATAGGAAGGATTATTAGAGCCTACCGGATATGCATCCTTGAGCAAGTTTGCTATAGAATATAGTACAACCGCCTTATCTTCCAACTGATATATTGATTCACCACAAAAATCAACAGCGAACTACATTCAAAAACACGAATAAATCATTTAAATACATTTCAATTACGCAAATGGAAACGCGACACCACATTTTTCTTTGTTTTTTAAAGATCTGCAATATGAAAGCAATACGAAAACAGAAACTTTTAATCCAATTAGGGAATTAACGAAATTAAAACAAATTCAATGGTGGATTAAAGTTTTAGACAAAGCCCAAGGCCCCAGCAGCGTTTAAACAAGATGGTTTAATAGGAATTAGCAATAAGTTTTCAAGGGGAGTACTGGTATACCTACAACATAAGGATGTCTTTGTCTCGACAAAATGTATCTTTAAAAGTTTAGATATTAGAAGCTTTACTACTTTTAAATATGGCAGATGTTTTTAATTCCTAAGGTAATATTTAAAAAAAAAAAAAAACCAGGCGACTAACAATTGCTACTTAAAGGGCGACTTACTATTTGCTACTAAAAAAATAAAATGGGTAGCAAAAATAATAGGTTGGCAGCTACAGTAAAGTAGCATTTTAAGTATAAAATGATTTGGGTTAGGTTAGAACAGTGATCACTAACGCGCGAAGGCGAGCGAGCGAAGCGAGCGTGCCTCGGCAGCGGCCGCTGTGACTCTTAGTTACTAAAACAAAATCTCGATGCTAGTTTGAATTAAAACAAAGCTAACAATTTATAATTACGCTGCTACTTTATACTTAAAATGCTACTTCACTGTAGCTGCCAACCTATTATTTTTGCTACCCATTTTAATTATTTTTAAAACGCTAAATCAGAACATAATATGAATATTAGTCTCGGAAGAATATTGCATGGCATGAAAAATTACAAGTCATTTTTATAATCGTAGGTACTTATTTTTGTAATAGTACTTATATTTTTAGAGGGTTAAAAAGTTTTTTTTAAAGAATATTGAAACGTGATCCTATAATTTAACCCTTCACCTCCCACTTCTTGTTTCTAATACATAGAAAAAAAAAATTGATTTCAGTTCAAAATTTTGATTTTGAACTGAATAAAGACCAGACTTTAAATGCAAATACAGCCAGTACACAGTACACACAAGCGGAACATCTATCTCTGTAAACTCCATATCTTCAGAAGGACGTCACGTCGTGCATACACGAGCGGCGATCGTACGAGGACTCCCACTCAACTAGTGAGAAATCTGATGGCGACAGCTTGCGGTCAGCTAAGGGCCCGTTTAGACAGAACATAGACACAAAACAGTGACTGACGTTTTATTTATCTTCATCATCATTTCAGCCGAAAGACGTCCACTGCTGGACATAGGCCTCCCTCTTATGTTATTGAAAGGTAATCAAGGTGGCGGTCTCTTTTGGTAAATGGTCCCTGCCACCATCGGCCATATGCAGAATTAAATATATAAATAAACTCTTAATTGCCATAAATAGGAGGGAAATTTAGAGACCCTGGCTCCAGAGCTAGGTTAGAATATCTGTATTTCAGGAACTAGTGACTTCTTCCATTTAGGTTACAGTCAAGCAAGTATATGCGGCAAAAGGTAATCAAATTATCTTACTTAAATTTAATTTAATTTAATAGTAAACATTTTAATGTAACCACTAAAAATAGAAAAAATAAATTTGAATTAAAGCATATTAAATAAACTCATTAAATCAAAAACGAAATTGGAATAAAATGTGGACTAAAACAAAATTAGATTAAAAATTGAGAATAATATTAAAATTAAAATAATTATAATCATAGTACATTGGCGCCGATTCCCTAGTTCAAAAACTAAACTAAATTTAAGTTCAGTGCATCTTTTTCTTTCTATTTCATTAAGAAAAGTACAGAAGATAAATTTTAGTTTAGTCCTGTCAAATTAATCAGCGCCTGTCACTACTCTATACAAGATTAGACGTGATTAAAAACTTGCCTACTAAAATTACGTCAATTTACGTCCTAAAGAAATAGCTAATCTCTTTCGTATGCCTGTCATTACATCCATATACCAGAACACAGCAACGCTGTTTGGCGACAGAAATATGTAAATAGATATGTTGTAGTACTTTCCACGATGAGCTTCTTCGACATATAATAATATACAAAACGTTGCAAGCGTTGTTTATAATATTAGGAGGTAGCGTTGTAGTTAAAATGCAGCATGATTACAAAGTTAATAAATATAGATTTGTCCTATTCTGGCACAGCATAGCAGCGGTTTGGGCACTGTATAATAACGCCCGTTTTCACTTACACTAGGAAACACTACATGAACGTCAAAATATAATTGCACTGTTGGATTTTAAGTTGTCTCTAAGTGTTAGTAAAATCGAGCATAGCACTTGTCTGATAACAGTATTACCACCGGACGCGAGTCTCGCAACTGTGGTTACGCCAACATCATACTAATGTTGTGATCACTTGTGTGGTTATGATGTGTCAAAGCCAAATTAGACGCCTTGCCAACTGTGTAGCCACCGAAAATTGCGATGAGATTGCATTGTGGATGCAAGTGGTCTCTACGATTACAAAGTAACACTATATTTTCGCTCTGAACACTGTAAACGTTTGATTAAAGCAAAATGTGATAAAAGTGCCTGACTTTGTGCTGAAGTGATGCTCAAGCATGAATCTTGAATCAAAACTGTCGGATAGCAAACTAAACTCCACTCAAACCGAATCATCAAGTACACCGAAAAGCATGTTTGAATACCTATCGCATCAAAAATAAGGTAAATCTAAAAGTATAATAAAATTTTGTTCCGCATTTTCGTATGTAAGTATTGTTTGGATAATTTCCGCTTGTCTGATTTTTCCGGTTGCACCGTCGGAACAGACCTCAATCGATTTAATATTAAATGAATTACGTCCAATCGAGATGTGATTTCAGATTATGGACACTGTTGCTTAAATTACGAGGGGTCGAATTGAGCGTAATCTGACTGAATTATCTAATAGATGGATTCCGTACGTATTCCGTTTCTATTCTTTATGCTTTCGAGAAGACTTCTGAAGTTAACAGCTAGAAGATCACCTAGCTAACGAACTTATTATTTCACCATGCAACATTTGATTAAAAAAATCCCTTGATTTTAGACCATCATCATTCACCTGCCCTTATCCCAATTTATTTGTGATCGGTGCAACATGTACCTACATTCCTTCCATACTTCTGTATTATTCGTCATCTCGGTAGTTTCCTCCTTTCTAGCCATGTCATACTTCACACAGTCCATCCATCGTTTCTTTGGTCTTCCACTACTCCTATAGCCAATGACATTAATACTCAAAAATTTCCTCACGAAACTACGGTAAGGTATATAAAATCTGTTGCCATTTAAAATAAAGGAGTTATTTTAGATGGCAACAGATGCATCAGGGGTGAATCGGGACAAAACTTAAAAATGGATTTTAACGTTTAAATTATATACTTTGTTGCCAAAAAGGACTCTGATGTGTTTACTGTATAATATTTAACGACTAACTTTCCTTGTGGCAGCAAACTATTATTTCGACGTTAAAATCCATTTAAAGTTTCGTCCCGATTCACCCCTGTATCCCTTTTGACCCCGTTTTACGGTACCTTTGTTCAGCTGCAGCTAAAAACAAATATGCGTATGTATAAGCCATTGTTAAGAAATCGGGTCGACAAAGGAGGCATCTAGTTAAATTGAAACATATAAAACTAACTACATAGTTTAAGATTTTTAACTAACTAAACGTTTTGCTCGCCTTAAGCACCTATCCTACAGCCTACGATTAATGACAAGCGAGTACAGCTAGCCACTAAAAACGAGTTGGCAACGAGCAGCGAGTGCCCGATGCCAACGAGCGATTACTCGCTGGTATGCATATGTACCAAGCGTAAATATCTCAGCGAGTGTTCTGTCCACCAAGCAAGTGTCGCGTCGTCTCTTTGATAGCTCTTGTCGCTGCGGCAAACGAGTACTCACCAGCAGTGTGAACAGTCAGCAATGAACCAAAAAAGTCAAGATCAAAATATTTAATTTCACATAGACCTACATTTTATGTGAAATAATTGTATTTTTTTTTTTATCATAACCTGGACATAGGATTCTTTTTATCCCGATATTCCCACGGGATCGAAACTTGCGCGGGTGAAACCGCAGGGTGCAGCTAGTATATTATAATAGCCTTCATCAGTGCCGGTTTTCCCTTTTATTCATAAACGTTGCTTAAAGTTAAATAAGGATTAGCGACTGTTTAACCATACATTTTTGTCGTTTAAACGTCTCTTAACTTTAATCAACCTATATAAGAAAGAAAGAATAACGTTTATTAGGACACAGCTCGTGAAAAACAAAATACAAAAAAAAACCTATAATATTGCATCCACTATGGGTTTTTTTTTCAACTGATCTGACTAAACTTTTTAACCAGCGCTTGAGTTATTAAGAAATCGTGCCGAAACGAGAGAAGACGTGGTGGACAAATGTTGATATGATGATGTTATATGCATGACAATATACAATCTACATAATATATATCTCCGTGAAGTGTAATCACATTTCCGTGCTCTCTGACGCAATTCCCGCATGGCAACAAATATTGACTTGGCTTACTGATACTTGTTTGAACGCTGTGTCTGAAACGACATAAGGAAGACATACGAGTTTGTGAATCGGCTACAGACTTGGAACAGAGCTACCTATCAATGCGTCTGTTTGCTATTTACCTTTTATTTTTATCTTCTATTTTGCATACACGAAATCAGCTAGTGTTAAGGCGCTGACAAGACCTAATTGACCAAAATAGGCTTCTCTTAACAAAAAAAAAATGCCAAATCTGTATAGTTTGTGGTAGCGGAAAAATATATGTTAATTTTGAACATATTTCCCAGAACTTGGTTGTTACCAAAACAGGTTTTGGTAACAACCAAGTAAGTAAGTAAAAAATCTCGATACAAACTAACGTTAAACTAACCTCTTACCTTGAGTTCTTTGTTTAGTTGGTTAACGTATTTAATTAATAACAAGAACGTCTTATTTGAATACAGAACTTGGTTGTTTTTTATTTTCGATTACTCAACTCAATTTTGAGTAAATAGGTAATTGCTTAATATTTTGCAATAAATTACAAGCCTTGCGTCATCGCGCTTCTCTTTCTTTTCTATGCAATCTGACAGTGACCGCGGTTTAGGTGTTGTCAGCGTCTTAACTAAGTACACTGATTACTCTATAATATAATATAACATAACATAACATAACGCCTTGTTTCCCCCAAGGGTTGGGCAGAGGTGTACCTGTAGTACACCCACATTTCGCCAGTTATGTTTAAGTCCCATGTAATAGGGGGCGAGCCTATTGCCATCAACCGGGCACAAATCCAGACTCCGGGCTGCTACTAAGAAATTCCAGATAGAAAAACCCAATAACACTTTGCCCGACCCGGGAATCGAACTTAGGACCTCATGCTCAGCAGTAGCGCTTGCAACCACTAGACCAACGAGGCTGTATGTAGGACATATATATCGCAAAGTCGATTTAGTAAAGTACCATCAAGGCCGAAACGAACCCTCTTTGAGGAGTGGCTGGAGAGGCGCCACGGCGTCCTCACCTTCCGCCTGACGCAGGTCCTCACCGGACACGGCAGCTTCGGGAGGTTCCTGTGTCGGATAAGGCGGGAGGAAACGTCCGGGTGTCACCACTGTGTGGATCGCCCGGAGGACACGGTGGAGCATACGGTGGAGGTCTGCCCGGCTTGGGCAGAGCACCGCCGTGTCCTCGTGGAGGCGATCGGCGGCAGAGACCTCTCGCGTCCGGCCCTGGTTCAGGCCATGGTACGGAGCGAGAGAGCATGGGCAGCCGTCACCTCCTTCTGCGAAGCAGTAATGCTCGCGAAGGAGGAGGCGGGACGGTTGAGGGAAAGGCAAGTTTCGCGCCCTCTCGCCCCTAGCCGCCGCAGGAGACGCCCAGGGCGTCGAGAATCCCGGGCGGATTTCCGGCCACCGTAGGCGCGGGCTTGCGGACGGTGAGCAATGGGTAGCTCACCGTCCGGTAAGGACCAGGCCCGGGTCGACGGCGCGTTGTATTCCACGCGCGCCTCAAAGAGATGTCGTCAGCACATAGTAGGGGTCCACTAGGGCCTATGCCTGCCGGGGTCGCGGGAAGGTACTTATGGGTCACCGAGGCCCCCGCAACACAGGCAACAAGAAGGAATACGGGTGGGTTTTAGTCAGTAAGAGTCTGACACACCCTCCCGCTCCGCCCAGAGCGAGAGAAGTTATTTGATGATTTCCCACCCTCAAAAAAAAAAAAAAAAGGCCGAAACGAACCCACTTTCGAAAATACACACACACACACACACACACACACACACACACACACACGACACACACACATGGAACATTAATATAACTGGCGAAATGTGGGTGTACTATAGGTACACCCCTGCCTACACTTTGAGGATTACAGGCATTATATTATGTTATGTTATGTATGTGTGTATCTAGGTACAAAATTAAGATGACATCGAAAGGTTATCCAGTAAAATTCAAGCTGATTAGCCAATAAGTCGCTTAAGGTGCAGGCATATGATTTTAGTGTCTTTTAAATCTGTTATTACGCCTTCATATAATGTCAGTAAATTATGCAAAAATGTATGTTCTAGAACGCATACACATCAATTCTATATGGGAATATTTAAGTATTATAGTAAAATTAAACTACTTAAGTTATTTTAATTTTTTTTTTTTTGTATGAACAGACTGTTTCATTATCTATAATTATATCTGTGATTTTTTTTCAAATATTTATGGTTTCGTTACTAAAACTAAATATTCCCTTTGAAACCGAACGGCGGCACGGCGTGAGCGAGACGCGCATTTCAAGTATCAAAGCATCAAGCATTGGACAACATTATTAATATAATGGTTTAAATACGAGGCTTTTGGCTACTTTTGATGTGTTTATTTTATGTAATCTTTTTTGCAATGTGCGTTTTGTTTGTGCAGAATAAACAATTCAATCACCCTTTTTCTTGCACTACACAAACACCAACTTCGCCCGTAAATACTCTACCAAAAAACAAGAATCTAAACTGCCTATAAATCATCGTAAATCGTTACAAAATGTTGTAAAAACTGTGATTATTCACTCGTATGATAATGAAACGTGACTATAAGTAACTGTGAATCAAATAGTTATCAGTGAAAACTGTCCATCCTTCCGTGACTGAAAACTAGAAGAGATTTTTGTCTATTCGCAAAATTATGAATATTTTAGGTTTACGAACTCAGAGAAAAAACTCTCTTGTAAATGTCAAGAACATAATCTTGGTCAGATCATATGAGGATAAGCTTTTTTTTAAGTGAAATCTTTAGGCACGTCGTGCACTGTTGGGATGGGGAAAAGCACTGAACTCGCGTGACCGTGACGCTCAAATACATATATACAGATGTTTACAAGTTTGTGAAGCTAAGAAACGACAGTTTTTTTTTTTTTGTAATTGTAGTGCTACCCTATACAAGATAATGTTCTGTATACACTGTGACTTGTTATGTAAACATTATAGTATCATCAGAATAGACGAAGTAGATTACCGAACTGGGAATAGAACCTAAGACCTCACACCCAGCAGTCGCGCTTGCGACCACTAGAACAATGAGGCCTACCTAACAAAACAATATAATCTCTGAAACCTACTAAAAACTTTAACAAAACGGTGCCTCAACAAAAACAGTCCTTTCTCCGTTGTCTCAAGAATGAAATTGCCCAAATATCCGACGCTAAACTTTTTGTAGGACTCAGGGTAAGGTCATTTCCTAGCCGACGCTCTTTTGTTTACACACTAGAGATCACTGAAAAAATCTCTTTTCAGCTTTTCACGAAAAGCCAATAGTTTCCGAAGTTTTTGCTTTTGAATTTGAATAAAGTCTATACGAATAATTACAAAGAGATAAAATTTGTGGGTTTGTATCTTTAGAACTAATGATCCGATTCCTAACATTCTTTCACTAATGGAAGGCTATATTTTATGTTAAAACAAGAAATGAGAATGCCAAGGTTTCCTACAAGACTCGGCCAGAACCGACAAAGATTTCATAAAAAAGAAAAATAATTATAGAATTTGATAGTATAGAAAATTAGTTTTCTATTAGAATTACATCAAAAAAGTTATAGTTCTTTAAAGTAGACCACTTAATGACGAAGTCGCGGGAAGAAGCTGGTTTTATAATACGTTCTATTGAACTTCTGATTTATTCTAAGACACAGCCGTAATTTATATTCTATGAACACGAACTCATATTTCCAATTTTACTTATGAATTGACATTTAAACTTTCGTTCCAATAAATCAAAGAAGAAAGAAGTCATCCAATCTAATTTACACTTTCAATCAATTCAAGTTCTTCATTCAATATAACTTCACTTTGATCAAATCATTCAGTGCTTTCGTATTTGCATTCAAAATGGCTACAGATTCAACTGTTTGAATCTTAAAGAAAAAATCTTTTTAGTAGTTCACGGCGCAAGGGCCCATTCACACATACCTACCATAGCCAAATGATGTCGCAATTGTCAATAATTGGGAAACCAGTGGTTACGATGTGAATAGTCACGCTTCAGCATCTTGTAGTTATTTACGTTGTAGTAAGTAACTCCGTAAATGTGTTTTTGCGATGTGTGGTCGGCCACTCGTGCGCGGTATCACTCAATATCGACGATTAGACGGCAAAATGTGGTCAGTGTTAATAAAGCTTTACATTTTCATAGTTTGCGCTCGCACGCGGTGTTGTGGTTGTGGTGTGGTATGAACACATCCTTACTCTCAGCGAAGTCGTGGGTAACAAATTCGTACGACAGCTTCTTGAACAAGCACTGACGTTCAAGAAGATAGACCGCCGAATAATGGGAGTTTCTTCCAATTATTTTATCACTTGTAATGAAAAACTACTTAAGAGTTTAGTTGAATTAATCGGTGCAAATGTATTTTAGTGCGCTTGATAGGGAAAGAAGTTTAATATTGGGAGACGTCTAGATGCGACTCTTAGTGTTGCTTTTTAAAATAATTTAAATTTTTTTCAAAGCTACGCAACTCGGAAATGTATGACATGAATGGCCAATGCTGTTAGCTCTGTCTTTATTGCGTTAACATCTTACACTATCTACACCTCCACAGCTTATACATCGTCATCTTAATCTTCTAGAAGTTGCTGAATATGCTAATAGATCTAAAGCACAGGCTGATTTCTATCCATACATTCCTTTGAACTGTTGTCTCGTGTTTAATTTTCCTTTCCACATATTTTTTCACGCACTTCCTACATCTGTCTGTTTTTATAGCGATCCATAAATCAGTTTTAGAACCAGTCATTAAAGTCAGTAAAATACTTACAGCACAAAGGAGATCATTTACTCGGACGGGTCATTATGACCCAAAATATGCCTATTGCGGAAAACTTCGCAATAAAAACAACATTTTGAACTATTTACGCGTTAACCCACCTGTTGTCAGATGTCACGCAATGTGGGGTTCTAATGTCACGCGATTTGACGCTAGATAGGCGAGGAGCTCATTGACACGAGTGAGCGACTAGAAAACATAAACAATACTACTAATGGACTCCTCGACTAGGAATTACAAGGTATCAACGACCTGACTCGAGGTTAAAATGTGGATTACGGATTTGGTAAGGTCAATCACACGTCAGTGTTAATACTTGTTGTTGCAAAATAAAGTCGCTGTTATCATAGACGTTCGGTTGATTGTACACCAAAATTTGTTGAAGAAATTCAAACCACGGTTAAAAAAGATGGTAGCGAGGGATTTCAAATGCTCTTAGTTGCTTTTATTGGTTTCTTGAATACGTGCCAAGTGCCAATCCAGAGATTACTTTCGTTTATATTACCAAGATAACTACTCTATAAAAACCGAATTAGTAAAGAAAAACTAAAGAATTCACTGGAAACTACTGCAGGTACTACGAAGGAAAACTGACAAAGGCTTAGTTAAAAACTAGATCTACATCAGGGACTACGATTTAATATCTTGACTAAGTTAGTCCAGCACTAAGTACAGATAGCTGCTGTCAAACATGCCTATCCTAACTAACACCACGCCATAACTCCCAGCTTCCACAACCTTTAGTTCCCCAACGCTATTTTATCCAAATGACACTTGCAAATGCAAACAGTTCAAAAAATCTGTACCCAAAAGAATTCTGATCGCGTGCTTGTCAGTCACGTATCACGCCCAAACCCCAGGAAGTCACTCAAGTTCATTCATGAACAGTCAAGGGCAAACATATTGAAACACCTAGTAAATTCAACAACGGTGTTCTTGTAGAGTATTGGTTGAAGTTTTGAGATGTTGTGCAAATAGCATCTTCGAACACACTTTTGTGAATTACTTTTGTACATCACATTTCTACCGATGTCGATGGCTATAAGATTAGGGGAAAACCAAAGAAACGATGGATGGACTGTGTGAAAGATGATATGGCTGGAAAGGAAGTGACTACCCAGATGACGACTCATAGAGAAGTATGAAAGAAAGGGACATGTTGCGCCGTCCCCAAATAAATAGGGATAAGGGCAGGAGAATGATGATCACATTTCAAACCAGTACAAGCACAAACCAGATAGAAAACCATTGAAGCCCCATACTGCGCTAGGCCAGCTCAGGGTCCAAGTGTTACCACCATAGATATAAGGTTTTCTTTTATATTTCTATGGTAACCACTGACAATGCAGCGTTGTACTCTACGAAAAACGTATATATGAATTTTCCTAAGTGTATTCATATTCACTTGTGAAAATTGGCCACGACTGTACCTACTAGTGTGAATGACCTAACTTCAAACTTGGGGTAGCACCACTTCGTTCCAAATTATTGAGGTATTAACGAGAATGGTTTCATCGCCCGAAGATGAGGCCTTGGCACGATCGGTAGCAGTAGTCACTTAACACGTCATTTGCGAAATAGTTTCATATTTAGGAGGTTGCTCATAAAAGTTACTGCTCAAACTGTTCTATTGCCAACAGTATTTCAAGTATTGTTTCATCGCCCGAAGATGAGGCCTTGGCACGATCGGTAGCAGTAGTCACTTAACACGTCATTTGCGAAATAGTTTCATATTTAGGAGGTTGCTCATAAAAGTTACTGCTCAAACTGTTCTATTGCCAACAGTATTTCAAGTATTGTTTCATCGCCCGAAGATGAGGCCTTGGCACGATCGGTAGCAGTAGTCACTTAACACGTCATTTGCGAAATAGTTTCATATTTAGGAGGTTGCTCATAAAAGTTACTGCTCAAACTGTTCTGTTACCAACAGTATTTCAAGTATTGTTTCATCGCCCGAAGATGAGGCCTTGGCACGATCGGTAGCAGTAGTCACTTAACACGTCATTTGCATAATAGTTTAGTATTTAGGAGGTTGTTCCCAAAAGTTACTGATCAAACTGTTCTGTTACCAACAGTATTTCAAGTATTGTTTCATCGCCCGAAGATGAGGCCTTGGCACGATCGGTAGCAGTAGTCACTTAACACGTCATTTGCAAAATAGTTTAGTATTTAGGAGGTTGCTCCCAAAAGTTACTGATCAAACTGTTCTGTTACCAACAGTATTTCAAGTATTGTTTCATCGCCCGAAGATGAGGCCTTGGCACGATCGGTAGCAGTAGTCACTTAACACGTCATTTGCAAAATAGTTTAGTATTTAGGAGGTTGCTCCCAAAAGTTACTGATCAAACTGTTCTGTTACCAACAGTATTTCAAGTATTGTTTCATCGCCCGAAGATGAGGCCTTGGCACGATCGGTAGCAGTAGTCACTTAACACGTCATTTGCATAATAGTTTAGTATTTAGGAGGTTGCTCCCAAAAGTTACTGATCAAACTGTTCTGTTACCAACAGTATTTCAAGTATTGTTTCATCGCCCGAAGATGAGGCCTTGGCACGATCGGTAGCAGTAGTCACTTAACACGTCATTTGCAAAATAGTTTAGTATTTAGGAGGTTGCTCCCAAAAGTTACTGATCAAACTGTTCTGTTACCAACAGCATTTCAAGTATTGTTTCATCGCCCGAAGATGAGGCCTTGGCACGATCGGTAGCAGTAGTCACTTAACACGTCATTTGCATAATAGTTTAGTATTTAGGAGGTTGCTCCCAAAAGTTACTGATCAAACTGTTCTGTTACCAACAGTATTTCAAGTATTGTTTCATCGCCCGAAGATGAGGCCTTGGCACGATCGGTAGCAGTAGTCACTTAACACGTCATTTGCAAAATAGTTTAGTATTTAGGAGGTTGCTCCCAAAAGTTACTGATCAAACTGTTCTGTTGCCAACAGTACGTAAACTCCCCACAGAAAATCAAGATCCGAACTATATATATATATGCGATATATAAGATAAATGCGAAAGTAAGTTTGTTTGTTACGCTTTCCGCCAAAACGGCTGAACGGATTTGCATGAAATTTGGCACATGGGTAGACCATGACCTGAATTAGGACAAAGGATACCTTTTATCACGATAGTCCCACGAGATCGAGACTTAGGCGGGTAAAACCGCGGGGCGCAGCTAGTGTTTTTATAATTAGGTATGTCAATCACCCCGGTCACTTATGAAATTAAAATTTCTAATTACAGTTCTCACTTAATTAATAACAGGTTATTAGCCTAATGTTTACGGGCTTAGTGACCCATTTAACATTACTTGCGTGACACATTTACTTTATATTCCTAAAATAAATGCGCCTTTCTTACATTTACATACAGTTAAGGTACTTACGTTCAAAATTAATGACTGATTTGGATATTTATAAGCTGGCCGTGGATATAACGGTGGTTGTTTTGCATAACTCGAGTCTTAGGAAGCTTCCTTCATAAATGGTTACATCATGTAAAATAATATACAAAACGACTTGGATCAATTCAAGGAACAGATAAATTTTTGTTCCTTATGTTATAAAATAACTGATAAAGACTAATGCAAGCTAAGCTAAATAATGTGTGTGTGATGTGTGTGTAAATGTGTGTAAATAATGTGAGGATATTTTTCTCCATTTGCTGCTTTATGACATTCAGAAAAGAGCATAGATGAGAAAATAAAGTAAAATAAGTTAGCAGATAAATTACATGTCAAAAACCAACCATAACATCAAAAGTGCTTGTCGAACCACGCTCAATGAAGTGTTCTGTAGTTGGGATCTGGGGGCGCGGAAGTGCCCCCGCGAAGACGAGCCAAGCCAAGCGCAAGGGCACATACATATTTCGACCAAGGTGTAGAGTTTGTGACGTTAGGGCTTGTAGAGTTAGGGCGTGTAGAGTTAGAAGCTTGACTCTACTATTTGATAACTTTTTGACAGTGCGAGCCATGTGGTCTCGTCTTGGCAACATTTTACATGAAAATGTTTTTGGTGGGATGAATTTATTTCAAAAACAAACTTAACATTGTAGTTGAAAAACATGTTCTCCCATACATCGATATACGTCACGGCCAATTCTCCAACTGAAAATGTAAGTTGGTCGACTATTACTAGTTAACTTGTAAAGCCTATTTAGCTGTGATAGCTTTCCTTTTAATTTCGTTATATATACTACTACCATGATTTTTTTCATATATCCAAAAATAACCATTTAGCACTTGACTCCAAAAATATTTGCACTTTAAAGCTTAATAATACGCAAACAAATCCCTGAATCGAAATGTGGTTTTCACAGACCCACAATATTTTTGAATGGCCTCCCAAATCAAAGGATACATAACATATATATACATAATCAGTCTTTATTATTCCCACTGTTGGGACACAGACCTCCTCTCTGTGGGAAGGAGTGGGCCGTAATCCACCACGCGGGCCCAGTGCGGGTTGGTAGATGTCAAATTGTCTGCGAATTTTTGGTTCTAGGACATGCCGGTTTCCTCACGATGTTTTCCTTCACCGTTTTTGAGAGCAGCGGTGATGAAATAATTTACAAGCGCCTGTCAGGGTTCGAACCTACGGCCTACAAATCATGGGATGGACGAGAAAAATAATATCATCCCCACTTTACGAGCAAGTGAGGTTTATTTTTACCGTGATTAACATGTATCAATCAACTCAGCCTATAGCAGTCCACTGCTGGACATAGGCGTCTCCCAGGGTGCGCCACAACACCCTGTCCTCCGCCTTCCGCATCCAGTCTGTCCCAGCCACCTTTTTAAGGTCGTCGGTTATCGATTAACATGTATAACCATGCCAAACTACAGCTTTCTAGTACTAAGAGTCTCTGAGCTAAGCCGCGAAGAGACAGACAGACAGATGGACATGGCGAAACTATACGGGTACCTTGTTGACTACGGAACCCATAAAAAAGATACTTTTTGTCTTTTAATATCCAGATTTTTTTTTGTGAATCAATAATAAATAGATCGACTAATTTAGTTAAGAGCCTTGCTCGTTTCTGCTTGTGTTAATATTATGTAAGTCACATATCGATACCGCCTCCTGCTCCAGTACACCGCAGAAAAGTATATCTTAACCTTGACCCAAAGAAATACTTAATAATTGAGTCTCCCAAGGTTTGGTTCGATCAAGGGAGCAGTTTGAGTAATTTATGCCTGCCTACCGAAATGTCCTTTCTTTGGTATTGTTCGTCGCATCGTTGAGCTCCTTAGTTCTTAGTTCAGATGCACGATTACTGAAAAATGCGTGTACTGACTGGACAGGTTCACTCAATCTGTGTGGTTCTTTCCTCAAAAAACCATTACAGATACCAATCTACACAGCGTTCACCTGATCAGGCCAAGATTATGCCTGGACTTCAAAAGAGATTAAACTCTGAGTTTGTTTCGGCCTTTCTTCTCAGCGTAGTCAGATAGAAAACGCTGACCTCATCTAGTTTTTAAAATATGATTGACGTGTAAAAGTGTTTGTACAAACCTACTTACAAAAATAAAATCATTTACCAATTATTTCTGTTCAGAAGGCCGGAATTATAGAATTATTATTTAAAAATGAAACAAAATTGGCTTCTTTTTTATAGCTTCTTAAAATATATAGCGAAAAAATACATAATCGTTTTGCTCGCTACATGATTGATATATTAACAACGTTAATTTTGTAGGTGAGTACTCATTCTCACAAAAAATATTAATTTTTGTTGCTCAAAAAAAAACGAATCATCTATCTTTTCTGGATATAAAATAATTTATTTTTCCACAAAACATAATTATTAAACCACTGCAGCACTGAGACGTGTCATGACATTATTTTTGGCGTTAACATTTTCCGTCTGACGTATTACCTACTAAGCCACCTGAAGCGACACTTATGACCAAAAGGTGATGTTCTTTGAGAGAAACTAAACAGCCACTCATAAAATATTTGCCAGAATATGTAAGAAACCGTCTTTTCTCACTGCATCGCGTGCCGGATCTCATTTATTCGGAATGTTGCTAATTCCTGCCTATTTAATCCGACTTGTGGTAGCCATCACGCAATATTGCGCGCGAAAAGTTACAGGCGTCTGTCTTAGGAGCTATAATTCTTTATCTTAATGCACGCGTCTTCACGCGTTCTTTCATATTGTAAAAGATGCCTTAGATGTTCATTTACTGTAGTGGACTATAAAAATGATATTGAAATTGAATTATTGACTTAATAAAATGCCTAGAAGTTTCTGTTTTAACCGACTTTCAATACAAGATGTCTTTGATATTCTAACAAAGAACTGAGCAAACAAATAAGCTGTGTGAAGCCATTTCGAGACCACAAGTTTGTAAAGTTGTTGAGGGAACAAGACGGTCGTTGTTTGTCTTAGTCTTACATAGTCCCTGGACTCCCGTTTATCGACGTTTACTACCTACTTAGTAGTTTAGAATGTTTCAATGTGTACTAAATAACACAATGTCATCCCAAACTCATAAGTAAAAAAAAAATGCTATTCATTTGTTTTCTCTGGGGATTTTGAAATGAAGAGTAATTTCACAATACCCAGAAAAAATAAAGGCAGATCATCCAAAAGCCAGTCGGTAGCCGTCATGGAATGAGTATGTACGAAGAATATAGTACATACTAATTCCATGGTATGTACTATACAGGGTGACAGGGACATCGACGCACAACCTGTTACTATGGATTCAGTACATGATTCTGGACCCCAGCGATAAATTTTCTACATAGAGGTTGAAATTTATCGCTGGTTATAAATAAAAAACAGTTTTTTTACATTTTGACCGGGTAGGTATTGCACTTTTGTAGGTAAGAGCAGATTTTTTTTTTTTGTAACACCCCGTGTAGCTGTAGACCAATTATACCGATGATTTCCGAATCCCCAAAACATTCTGACAATAATTCTGAACCTTGTTTTCGTTTTCAAAACAATCGATCACGACCAAATCCCTTGCCGATAATTAGACAAAAAGATTATTTGAGAGATAAGAAGCGAAAAGGAATTGATTTACGAAGTTATCTTTCTATTCGCACGATTTTGCAATTATTAGTTAACTAGATTTTGCTCGTGGCTTCGCCCGCATGGATGTCGGAATATATCCCACGGGAACGTACTACCGGGATTAAAAGTAAGTGCTAATCCAAATTTCATCCAAATCCGTTCAGCCGTTTTTGCGCTAATCCGGAACATACATCTGTAATGTAATGTAAATTATTGATGTGTAACGTCTTTCCTCTCGCTTTCTGTGGGAGTGATTTCGTGAAAAGGGACGGAAGTGTGTAACAGGAAGTGACAGCTTGAGCATGGAATAAGTAAGTACTATATAGATTTTAAGTAGAAGAAAGACCCTCGGGTCGAATTTCGACCAGTGAACGACCACTAGTAATGAATAATTATTCGAATAAATATTTGGTATTTAGCTTTTTAAATTTTGAGTTTAATTTCGGTCGCTGCTCAGTTGCTTATTACCAAGGTGAGATGTCCGATTTTACACATCATAATAATGCAACTACTGTAAGACTCGATCGTTTTTCTAACTAAACAGACAGCTGTGCTGCTGGAGAGTTTGTTGCGCCACTTCTTCTTCCCAGCTAAAGCACAAGGAAGTGGCGAAGGGCGAGCGTTTTTGGGAGACTGTCTAATGTAATTTTGACGTCTGAAAAGTGATGATTGAGAATCAGCACTAGTCTGCATAAATTACTTTTGTTTTTTTTTTTAATAAGATTTTTACTGACATACATGACACTGTCGTCACGAGAAATTCTACATCGCGCAAGCAGTGTTTACCGCGCGACTAAAATATTTATACAACGTCCCCAATCAATCGTCGGACAGTAGCCCACCAGACACGACACCCCTCTGGTCGGAGGATCCTCCCTTTCCTATGGAGGATGAATAAACTTTACACCCTGTATCTCATACCTCTATACGTCTAAAATCTATTTTTTTTCAGTTTAGTTTGTAATATTAAATTCCGTGGCAATACCACTCGGTAGAATAAAACTTGTTATGCACGATAAAAGGCACATTGTTGACATTTCTTGAGATACTGATTAAAATAAAATTATTATCTTACGTATCAAAATAAGATGAAGATTTCGACAGTATCTTGAGTGATATTAATAGAGCCACCTAAAGATTTCTTTAATATTTTTTTTATGGATCACGTGGTCAGCAATAAAAAAAATATATTTATTTAATAACAAGAAAACCATTAAATTACATTTAAGATAACTTTTTGATAGCACAACTTAACAAATTCTCATTCAATTTTAAAAACCTGTAAGTTGTAACCATATTTCATGCTACATAATGGAACATTCCCGGGAGATTTTTTGGCAAACGAAGCTGCGACCAGCCGCCACGATATTACCGTACATCTACTTACATAACCTACTTTGTAAAAACATAAATAGCTACACAAAAACATACTATTTTGTAAATAGAATCTTTAGTATTAAAGTGTTTTTAGGGTTCCATAAGCCAAATAATAATAATAATAGTAATTAGGTTCTTATAAGCCATTACTAAGGCTACGCTGTTCGTCCATCTGTCTGTCAAAGGGTACTGTAACTGCCACTGTATCTTTTGAACAGTCATAGGTAGACACTTGAAATTTGCACAGAGTGTGTAACTACGAGCAGTGGTGGCCCAGTAGAAACGGCCGCAACTTACGAGTTGTAAGACGTAGGTTCGAATCCAGACAGGCGCTTTTCTTTGTGTAAATTATTACATCACCACTGTTCTCAAAACGGTGAGGGAAAACATCGTGAGGATACCGGCATGTCCTAGAACCAAAATTTCGACGACATGTGACATCTATCAACCCGCACTGGGCCTGCGTGGTGGATTACGGCCCACTCCCTTTCACTGAGAGGAGGCCTGTGTCCCAGCAGTGGGAACATTATAGGCTGATTATGTGTACTACTATGGCCGCTATAACAACAAATAATAAAAATAAAATAAATAATTAAATGGGGTTGAAGTACTAGAGTATGTACTCCGTTTACGAAATCTTTATTCGAGCAATTTTATGTAAATATAGCGGACTAGCTACAGAAGCAATTTAGCCATAGGCGATGAAATAAAAATCCGCAAACAAGAAACATTTTTTTTTTTTATATTTTGCATACCGTTAAAACGGTGAGACATGTAGCACTATTGCAATTTTAAGAACACCTGTGTAAACATACCATGTTTCTGGCAAATAAATATTTTATTCTATTCTATATTGTACGGTGGTACGAAACCTTTCGTGTGCGAGTCCGACTCGCACTTGGCCGCTTTTTAAGGCCTTCTAACGAGACTCCCTCAAACAGTTGTTTCTAATGACCATTAGTTTTGCTAATAGGTACCTATCCATTCCAGCCTTAAGTGCTAGTGTATCATTCTTAATATACCTTAATCATTATTAATGGTTCACTACTTAAGAAGGAAGATCTGTTTCAATCATTTGGCTTTGAACTGCCAAGAAATTACTAGAAAGCGTTTGTGGAGACCGCGTATCGGCAAGCGTAGTGTGGGACGCCCCACAGATATCTAGCTAGGGGGCCGACGACCTTAAGAAGGTGGCTGGGACAGACTGGATGCGGAAGGCGGAGGACAGGGTGTTGTGGCGCATCCTGGGAGAGGCCTATGTCCAGCAGTGGTCTATTATATATAGGCTGAGTTGATAGATTGATTGATTGTTTGTGGATTGACACGAAAATTGCCTGAAAAGCGTGCCAATATTTAGGGTATATAGCTAATCCGAAGTTTATAACTGATTGTTGACATGCTTCTTCATAATAATGCCCATATTTCATTACTAGCGATCTACAGGTTGATATAATGATAATGACATAATCTGCTGTCATTATCATTATATCAACCTGTCTCACATAGCCGGTTCGCCAGCTAGTTCGTTCATAACACCTCTATCCAGATGAACGAGCTTGTATGTCTTTTGGTGGCCGATACCGCTCAATATTGGAGCGCCTGGTAGTTTATTAATTTAATTAAACTGTGTTCTCTGCAGTCTGCACATTGTTTGCGGGGAGGTTAACACCGGTGGCTGCGCCAGTCATAATGTGTGGCTTTACAATTGCAGTACTTGTGGTAGAAATGCAATATCTACTTATTTATCTTTACTTACTGTCTGTTTGTAATGTCATAATAATAGCTATTTACTAAATGCATATGAAAGTATACAATGTGTCGTTTTGTATCCTCGTCAAATTTCAGGAGGCTGTTATGAAAGACATATATAATCAAATAAAATTACAATACCTGCTCAATAATTAATACATACTTGTTTTTTTAGTTATTTAAGTTTGACAGTATACAAGAATACACCACTTTCACAGAACAGAATCACCCTGTTGCGTATGCGGTAGTGTGTGCGTAAAAGGGCTGTTACAGTGCAGTATCACACGGGCCCCGTTTTAACATGCGTGCTCCACACATGCCCATTTCGGAAAATCAGAAAATATAAAAAAACCTACTTATTTTATTATTGATTCGTGTCGAGAATCATAAGCATACTTACGTTCTTGAATTTGACGAGGATGCAAAACGACACCTTGTATTCGGTATGTACCGCATTATAAAAAAAAACTATTTTGATTATTTTTGTCACTCTGTCTGTTTGTTCCGGTTAATCTCCAAAACGGCTGGACCGATTTTGAAGGGACTTTCACTGACAGATAGCAGGATACTTTTGTTTTAGAAAAAGCCACGCGAGCGAAGCAGCAGCTAGTTTACTAAACATTAATCAAATAAGACAATTTTTACGAAGGAAAGGTATAAAAATACCTCTACAAAGTGTTTGTCTCCAGCAGATATTTATCACAGTATTATGCTTCTATCGGTCAATCAAGATAAGCTGGTATCCTACACAGGCATATAAATATTTCAAAAGAACCTTTTTTTTTGGCGGTGGTAAATTATTAAACAACTTCTCCCCCTCGGGGCGGAGCGGGAGGGAGGGTGTGTCGGACTCTTACTGACTAAAACCCATCCGTGTTCCTTCCATTGCCTGTGTTGCCAGGGGTGTCGGTATCTCTTTCGGACTTTTCCGCGACCCCGGAAAAGAAAATACCTTGGTCACTATAGTCATAAGTCAAAATAAATCTTCCTGATTTTGACGATGACGAGACTACTAATCCAAACTAACACTTAGTGTAATCGATTTTTCGTATCCGAGTCGAATCCATAAACCTTATAACGATGTGATAGTTAACTAGTAACCACTCAATTAGGAATGCAAGTTTCAAACTGCCGACTAAGTGCCAACGTGGGCAGTTATCATTCAGCGAGGCATTTCAGAAATCTAACGCCGTGTGGGTAGAGCATGAAAAGATTTATCTACTGGGCATTTCAATGTATCGGGCAGTATGGAACAGACTGACAAACATGTATGAATGATTAAGACAACGCTTTACAAAGCCAACTTTTTTCAACTTTTTGACACTTCCCGTGACCCAAGTGCTGGCTTTTACCTTGGCCAGAGGCTAAGCATTGCCATACAACGTGGCAATGCCGCCAGTCTCTTGGGTACATTACCAGTCGACAGCAGTCGACACATGATTCGACGCCCTATTTTAGTTTGTGTATAGTTTTAGTTATTTTTATTAATTAATTAGATATATGCATTTGTTTTTTTTTATGTACAAATCAATATTAATTATTTCAATAAATAATTTCACCAATTTTTTCTAAAGCAAATGTGCTAAGTATATTTAACGGCTGCGTACATCCCGCCAGATATACTCGACTAAAAATCGACTCCAGCCCTATAGTGATTCATTTTAGTAGAATAACATAGATCTATGGTACCTATAGTCCGCGTGCAACTGCTAGTCACCGCCTGAGGTATGTATATACTATATATATTTATATGAATATACTATAGTATCTAAGCTTCGAACAAACGGTAGAGTAATCTAAATATTCGATCTACGTAATTTATTTTTCTCTTAGACATAGACGAGGGACTATGTAGTTACAGGTCGTTTCCAATCCTCATTAACAGTTTATACCTACTCAATCAAATCATCAGTATTTTCAACAGGCCTAACGAAAATGAGTGCTGCCGCCCACAATCTTCGCGTTAACCTTTCAACTTGATTAGGTTTACGTCATTTTCAATAGATTCACGTCATTACAATTATTTAAGTATCAGTTTGTGTGTAGTGTTGCGGATGACTATAAATATTCATGGAACAAGGTACAAGCGCCGCGGTGTCGCAGCCGGGGTGAAATAAATATTTACATCGTTTTTTATACCCACTGGATTTAGATATAATGTTTCAATAATGGGTTATAATGTCTTTATGTATGCTCTAGATCCATCATGCAGAAGGAAACACATATCAACTTCAGTAATGTGATCTTTTCATAAAATTGTAGGTATAAACCAGCGGTTACTGTAAGCCACGGTCTGACAGCTTGAAAGAATCAATCATCAGACTCAGAATTCACTAATAAAACAGCAAGAAGTACCTAAAACTATAAACCCTGATTGAAACGGTGCGATTTATCTGCCAGTAACATGCCATAACAAAACATTTGGCCCCTAACAACAGAAAATATAAAAAGATTGGAAACATGTCAACACAACATAGAAAGGAGTATGCTAAATATAAATAAAAAGACAAAATAAATCTTAATCTTTATAAGAAGATCATGTCAACAGGAGTAAAAACGGAATATGGGCCAAAGAAGTAACAGAATAGTATCCCAGAGAATGAAAGAAAAAAAACCATTCCAAAGATGGGAAGATAAATAGAGGAGAAAATCTCACGACCGTGAGCTATAGAAAAGCCTGGGGAAGGCCTATGCTAAAAATCAAAGCAATTAAGAGATTTTTGATGTCTAAACTTTTAATTTAAATAAATTGTAAAACTAGTTTGATGATTGCTAATAAGGACTATTTAAAATTGAAATTTAAACATGCCAGTGAAATCAACAATAAAAGTAGAAAAGTAGCACGTGCAAGTCATTTGTTGCTTAAATTTTATTGTATGCCACATGCAAATAAATCGCACCGCGTAAATCAAGTTTTACTTTCCATCTTAATTGTATTGCACCGCTGAATTTTACTTCTATAGTATCTACATGCGCTAAGTAAGCGAAAATCATGAATGTGGCGAAAAAAACAAGCAAGCCTTACAGTAGTCTCATATGTGTAACATCTGACATCTCACCTTGGTAATAAGCAACTGAGCAGCGACAGAAATTAACCTCAAAATTTTAAAAGCTGAAAAATACTGAAAAAAATATTCAAATAAATTATTCATTACTAGTGGTCGCCCACTGGTCGAAATTCGACTCCCTCTACTAGTATTTATTTATGAGTACACTAATTTCATGCTCAAGCTGTCACTTCCTTCGCGGGAAGGTACTTATGGGTCACCAAGGCCCCCGTAACACAGGCAACAGGAAGGAACACGGGTGGGTTTTAGTCAGTAAGAGTCTGACACACCCTCTCGCTCCGCCCAGAGCGGGAGAAGTTATTTGATGATTTCCCACCCAAAAAAACAAAAAAAAAGCTGTCACTTCCTGTAACACACTTCCGTCCCTTTCCAAGAAATCAATCGCACAGAAAGCAAGAGGAAAGATATTACACGTTAAAAATTGATCGGTAAGCAAAATTGTTCGAAATGCCGACTGCTCAGGTCATCATCATCATCTGCCTAGCCTTTTCCCAACTTTGTTGGGGTCGGCTTCCAGCCTTACCGGATACAGCTGAATACCAGTATTATACATGGCGCGACTGCCTATCTGACCTCCACAACCCAGTTACTGGGTAACACGATACCCCGTGGTAAGCCTGTTTGTCAGTCTTTCGAGCTTCTGACGACCCGTAACGACCGTCAAATATCTACAAATGACAGCCGGGACTAACGGCCTAAAGTGCTTTCTGAGGCACAGAGGGGTGGGTCTTGGTATGTAAAGATGGTCACCCATCCACGGAGAAACCGCGGCAAGCGTGGCTTAACCTGATCGATCGACCCGTGCGGCTGTTATTACTTAGCCACAAGCCCCTCAGGTCGCTTGCTTAAATATAGTTTTTTAAGGTTTACACATTAAGGTTTTAAAAGCACTCCATTATAATGATTTGTTTAAAATCTAAACGGTGTTAAGTGTGATGATAGTACATAAAAATTCATGGGGCGTCGTGGCGTGGTTCTGTGCGTCTGCAGCCGGATTGCTCGTAGCCAAGAATAACATACTTTCTGCTTAAAGCGCAGATATATGATTTTAGTAACTTTTAAATCTGTTATTACGCCTTCATATAATGCAAGTAAGTTATGCAAAAAGATTATATTAAACTAGACCGCATACGCATGAATTCTATATGTGAATATTTCAGTATTGTAGTAAAATACTTTATGAAATAAATTCAGGACGTAATGTCTACCCAAAGCATAAAAAACGATGTTACTTTCAAACTACTTAAGATATTTTAATGTTTTTTTTTGTGTTTCTATTCTATTGTGTATAATTCTATTAGTGATTTTTCTCAAATATTCATATTTCAGTTACTAAAAATAAATATTTCCTGTGAAACCGAACGGTGGCGCGGCGTGGGCGCGACGCATTTGTATGACCAAGGTCAACGGCGATTACCCAAACCTTCACTGAGATAAAATGGGTTGCAGGAAGACTGGATGAAATTTTCTCAGTGGATGTGGAGGGTTCCAATTAACACTAATATATACATACAGGCTCAAATTAAATTAGCGCTAGCTAATTAAATTTGAGCCTGTAGGCATAATCTATAAGTTGATTTAGTCTATGCTAGATTAAGCGGCAACACCAATGCTGTCCGTGACAGGGGCGTGCCGTCCATAGAGGCAATGAGGCATAGCCTACCCTACCAACAACGCCAAATGCATTTATTTTACCTATGTAATACAATAATACAAAATATTAAAAAAAAGTTAAACTCCTGTTATAACACTTATAGCAACTTATCGCGCCCGTGTGACGTAACTCACAGTTCGACGGAGCTCGGTACGCACTAATAGGCACGAACACGACCAGCCCAATTCCCATTGATAAATTTACGCACACTGGTGTATATTTTTGTGTGTATGAACGGCACACATGGTTGACATGTTTTAAATTATGGGCGTAACTACTGCAACTGGAGCTGGCCACCGCGTGTTGTGATTGGTTGTGTGTAAAGTCAAGATTTAATAAATGAAAAGTATTGAAGACCAGGGTTCCCAATCTTTGGACAATTCCCCGAATTGCGAGAAATGACTGTGTCCGTGCTACCGCGAAGTAATGGCGTGTATTATTAATGTTGTAATAAGAAAATAAATATCTGATTTGACTTATGGGTGCTTTAATTCCACTCACTCAATGATAACAAAATTAAGTTATCCTCAATAATATCTAAACATGATCAAACAAAAAAGAAATTACGTGAGTTTTTTTGGGGGTCATTAACCGGTAGTGTAGTGACTCTGACCACTTGAAATATCAGTTTTGTTTGTGTAAACTTCACAGACGTGATAGGTATAAGTAAACACGATAAAATGAAAATAAACAGATTTTCTCCACTCATACTTCCAGTAACAACAATAAAAAAAACCAAATCTTTTTAATTTTATTTTTTTCCAACCAACCAGGTTAAAAACCTAAACCTCTTTTTTTGTGAACATTTTGTCAAACACAAAGCTACAAAAACGAGCAACTTCAACAAAGTTTCAAAAGAAAAGAAAATATTCCAATTTCACCAAAGCAACTGGTGTTAATAACTTCTCAAGTATGAAAGAGATTTTAAACTGGCAATATATATACGCATACCTACCACCATATAACTTTATGTGAGGTTTTATATGAAGAATAACATGGAACAGTACTCGGGAGTCGGGTTGACGAGGAAATCTTCTAATATTATGTAAAAGGGTTCCCTCGTAATCAAGTTATTTTATTGTTACTTGGCACGACATATTAAAAACGTGGGGGTTTATGAACTTACATAAAAATATGGGTTAACTAGGCACTTTCTTATTTAGCTTATAAACTGCCGGTTTGATCTAGAATTCTAGATTATTCTAGAATCTAGCCTTCAGCTTCACAACCAAAGTCGGCTACTAACTAACAATAGGGGTCCTAGATAGGTACTCTAGAAAGCAAAATTTTAGACCCTTTTTACAGCTGATAATGAGAACGAGAAACAAATTCAAATTATAACTCTAATAAAATTCGTATATCCGACTAATTAGTAAAAAAATCGGCCAAGTTCGTGTCGGCCCACGACAATGAAGGCTTCCGTAGTTGGGATGAATTTATCCCAAGAACAAACTTAACGTTGTAATTGAAAACATGATATCCCATACATTCCAACTGCAAATGTAAGTTGGTCGACTATTACTTGGTAACTTGTAAAGCCTGCTTAGCTGAGATAGTTTTCCTTTTAACTTCGTATATATGCTGTTGCCGGGGTTTATTTCATTTATCCATTAACAATCATTTAGCTGACAGGCGGGACACACTTGACTAACAAAAAATAGCACTTTTAAGCTTCATATTTCGCAAACAGATCCCTGAATCGAAAAATGGTTTTTAAACACTCGCAATATTTTCGAACGATCTTTCCAACAACACCTCACACAATGGAATAGATGTGAAAAACAATCATCCCTACTTTACGTGTACAAGCGGCAGGCGTCGGCGTGATATAATATGTATACCCATGCCAAATTACAGCTTTTTAGTCCTAAGAGTGTTGAACTCCTCCTTCTGCGAAGCAGTAATGCTCGCGAAGGAGGAGGCGGGACGGTTGAGGGAAAGGCACGTTTCGCGCCCTCTCGCCCCTAGCCGCCGCAGGAGACGCCCAGGGCGTCGGGAATCCCGGGCGGATTTCCGGCCACCGTAGGCGCGGGCTTGCGGACGGTGAGCAATGGGTAGCTCACCGTCCGGTAAGGACCAGGCCCGGGTCGACGGCGCGTCGTATTCCACGCGCGCCTCAAAGAGATGTCGTCAGCAAAAAGTAGGGGTCCACTAGGGCCGATGCCTGCCGGGGTCGCGGGAAGGTACTTATGGGTCACCGAGGCCCCCGCAACACAGGCAACAGGAAGGAATACGGGTGGGTTTTAGTCAGTAAGAGTCTGACACACCCTCCCGCTCCGGCCAGAGCGGGAGAAGTTATTTGATGATTTCCCACCCTCAAAAAAAAAAAAAAGAGTGTTGAACTATGCCGCGGGCAGACATACAGACGGACATGGCGAAACTGTAAGGGTTCCTTGTTGACTACAGACCCCTAAAAACGCCACAAAATATTCGTGAACGACTCGTAAAGGGTAACCCCGGAGTTTTGTTATAGTGTAACAATAAACAGTGATACCATTCGTTCATTTTAACGGCACCTATTCCTATAACATAAAAGAGAATCGCGACCCGACGGTCGTTACGGGAACCGTGTTTAATACAACTCACAATAACATTGGAAAGAAGGACCAATTGATAAAGAAGCCTACATACAAAGCCAATTTTGAACTATAAATAACAGAATGCTGCAGAGTATTTGATGGTCATCGCATTATCCCTTACTGTGACGCTACATTAACCTGCAACACCGATTCGGTGTAAAACGATAGAAAATCAATTGTGACTCATTAGCTGTCCTTGACCGGTTAAATATAATAAGCCGTCTACAAGCCGTTTGCCAATAATGGTAGATATTTGTGCTAAAAATATTAAGGTTTGTTACATAGACGAACTATGTTAAGCAGAATTACTATCCCCAAATAAAATTCACCTTTTAAGACACTATAAGAGAAAGACAATAGAGTTAACCTACTGAACAAAAATATTCTGTGGCGCATCCCAAGAACTACCGTCTGTAACCTGCGAAATGGTTGTTTATGAAAAAAATATTTGGAGAGGACTTTATCGCTCATCTATTTTATACTGCTAGATAATGCTATAACGCCATCGTTTGAAATTTAATGTCGAATTTGGATATTTGGATAAATTAGGGCCTTCCGGGTTTTAACAACGTGACAATTTGTTAAAAACTAGTTTTTTTTTTCTAAAATAAAGATATATTTATTTACATAACCAAATTACAAGATGATTATTAACATTAACTAAATTAAATGAAGACTGAGTTAGGCCTAAAAAAGGCCCTCGGGGCATTGTACCGAGGATGCTGGCGGCATTTCCTCGCTGAATTGCAATGCTGATGCGTTGCGCGAGAAAGCCGCCAGCTTTTCGGTCACCAGTTACATCAACTAGACGTTTCGCGATTTCCGCAAATAACGTATGCGCACTTCCCAGTGCGTGGGGTCCCCCCACGGACCGAGGGTCTCGACGCCAAAGGGCACAAAGTTGTACTCTCTGCCAAGGCCTCCATATTTAATAACTTTCAGATTTTCGGCATTTTCTGCCAGTGCACCCGCTTTAGAAGTAGTCCGTTGGAGGTGGGACGGTGCCAGTGTGTCTACACAGGTAGCTTCCCACACAAGCATCCGTCCCAAACTCCACGGAACCAAAGACACACCATCAGGTCTTTTGCCATCATTTCTGACAACGCCAGTCGACTCAAGAAGAGCAGGCAAATTGATGCTGGCAAGAGACCGGCGGATTATGTCATTAAAACTAAAAAAAAAAACTATTTAAATCACGTGTGGCCTAAGCACAGGTTGAAGGTTTTTATGTATGACTGCTAGATTTTTCTTCAGTGTAAATGCGCAATAAATAACTTTCGTATGCGGAAACCTCCGACCCTTTCAAAAACACATTTACTTTGAAATTAAATAGGAAGCTCTTAAATTATGAACCAGGCAGTTCTCGAAAAGTTTCCAGCGGGTCCGAAAACCGTCCCCCATCAAACAGACAGGCACAACAAAAATATATTAAACAAATCTGAAATGCAGATGTCAAAGGGTACTTCAGCTCAACAATCCTCTAGAACTCACTCCGAGTCAGTAACCCTTCCTTTTAATAAACGTGACCCTAGTTACAACTTTATCTTTCACTAATAATGACACTGCGTAAGTTTTTTCATCTAATATTTGGCCAACTTCGTCTTTTTGTTTGTGTTCTGGTTCGGTTTTATATCATATTAATAACGGATTCTTTGGAACGGATGTGGGCAGGCCCTGTTGAAAACCAGTGTTAGGCACTAGTTTCCGGGGTCGCGGGAAGGTACCAAAGGGTTACCGAGGCCCCTGGCAACACGGGCAACTGAAGGAATACGGATGGGTGTTAGACAGTAAGAGTCTGACACACCCTCCCGCTCCGCCCAGAGCGAGAGAAGTTATTTGATGATTTCCCACCCATAAAAAAAAAAGGCACTAGTTTGCTGGCATTTTTCCTGAACTGGGCCTTTTTAGCGCAGCCGTGTGGCACACTTTTCTGCTAATTTCTTACATCTCACCTTAATTTTTTTATAGGTTTTTAGGGTTCCGTACCCAAAGGGTAAAACGGGACCCTATTTAAATATTTGAAATATTTAAGGGGCTCCCATACAACAGACATGATTTTTTTGCCGTTTTTATAGATAATGGTACGGAACCCTTCGTGCGCGAGTCCGACTCGCACTTGGCCGGTTTTTTATCTGCTGTACATTATATTGTGTGTCTTTTAGTCTGTGCTAAATAAATGTATTTTCTTTCTTTCAAATCCGAAAGTTATCGCAGGACTTTGTGGTACACAGGATGTAAAAAGACCCATCACGAGGCCGTCATCTTCGCATTCTGAACATCATACTAAGTAACTTGTGCAAAAATAATTGCTGATAAACGACTTTTATTTTTGGTGTGAAAATTCGCTACTATCCCTGTTCACACTATGTAAGTGCACCCAAGTACAACAACCCTTGTTGATGCAGTTCTATTGCAGAACTATTGTAGAAACGACCAATTGGAACCATGCACCTAGCTTCTGACGTTTCATAAGTGCCCATGTAGGTTTATGTGAAATAAAATATTTTGATTTTTGATTTTGAACCAAAATATATTGGGCTATGGGTTTAGATGGGAGTGGATTGTTAACCTAGAACTATGGGAGGAATATGTCCTCTGCCTGATCAATGTTTTTAATACACAGATAAAATGGCAGGCGGTCACTTACGCACTTAATAATGGGCCATGGAAACTGTCGCTAGCACATAGTGACGTAGCCACAAGGGGCAACATTTCCTGAGGTGCTTGAGGAGTGGAGAGGTATTCCACGGCTATCAGGATAATCCCGGGAGTACGATCAAGATCCCTACCAGCATTTACTGGAAGACTTCCTTTCTCCGCGCACGTTTGCTCTTGCGAATCGTCACTCAAGCCTGCCAAAAAAGGCAAGAAAGATATTGGTGCTCTATTCCTTGTCAGTTTTCACTCCAGCCGCCCAATAAAGGCAAGCCAGGTGGTGGTGAGGAACAAGACTTCACCCAGGAGATAGCGTCCGTGGGGTCGCTACTGCCCAACAGCTTGCCACGTGCTGCCCTGCTGGTTAATGTATCTCTGTTGGTCTGGCTCCTCACCGTAGACCTGTTTCGGCAAAGTGAACTCTAATGGCACAGACCTAGACTTCAGGAGCGCTTAAGCCCCACCACGACGTCAACGTAGAGAGATGGCGGCGGGGCTATTATAAAGGCTCCTACATACTGGCGCGACTTGTCGTGCGACGCTACGCGACACAAAGACACCGCGTGTAGCGCTACAAGCGGTGCCTTTGTGTCGCGACGCGTCGCGCGACAAGTCGCGCCAGTATGTAGGAGCCTTTATTAGATATGCTTTTTACAAAAAAATTCACTTCCATTCCTTTCCGCGACAATGGAAATTGAGCCTAAAAGGCCGAACGTTTTATAAAACTCGGTTGTATTTATAGCCGGGTAGGACTGCATAGATACTTATAGCATCGCTATTATAGCAGGTATAGCTGAGAAGTACTGTAAACCAACTGCCATATGCCACAGCTACGTATGATAAGTATGATTAATACAATTGGCTCGTTGTGACTAGCATCCAATCATGCTTTATTGCGATACTCACATGAGATCTTCTATCAATATGAGAGACAGTAAAATTTACCTATGGAATGAGAAATGTATAAAGGCTTCCGCAGAATGGGGCGATATCGCGGGCGCGACAGGCATATTGGTGCTTGTCGCGCCCGGGATATCGCGCTAGTCTGCACGAGACTTCAGTCGCTCTGAGAAAATACTTATCTATTCGCTTGTTTGTGCGCATTAAAGGCTAGGTATCGCCCCAGTCTGCCAAACTTAAGGCTCCCCTTAAGTTTGACGCTGATTCTAATGAAATGAAATTGTCTATTCTGTAATTAGGGGACCGGAATCACTTTTACAGGTAATAAAAAAATAGCTAGATGGAGATGACATTTCCTATTTGACTACCCCTAAGAAAAAATGGCAAAATGAACTCTCTTTTGGGTCAAAGTCTCTTTGAAAGTCCAGACAAAGTCTTGGTCAGGCCAAATGAGGACCGTGTTGATTAGTGTCTGAAATGGTCCTTTGAGGAGTCAGTGCAAACATTTGTCAGTAATCGCGGAGTTCAACTCGGAACTTAAGCAGGTCAACGATTCTAAAGAGTTGCTATCCTCTACAGTTTCATCTACTTTATTAATTTGGTACAAATACTCCCAAAAAACATCTAATGTGGTGTCTCTTGTAACATAACCTTCCTACTCTCTAGTCAGCATAGTGCCTGTTGTCAATGTTTCAGCAACTTGGCGCTTAAGCACGACTGCGGTCTCGAACAATGTGTTCATGTTGTATTGTTTCAATTAACCCTAAGCCACAATGTGGTACAAGTCGTACTCGGTTTGCTATCGTCATGATGAGAATCTATCTATATACGTGTGTGAGTTTAAAATGTTCCTATTCGTAGGTATATTCTAAACTTACACTTAAAAATATACTAAACTTACACTTAAAAACTCACAAATAAATATAGGTGACTAGCTGCGCCCCGCGGTCTCTCGGGGATATCGGGAGAAAATATACTCTACGACCTATTCTCATACCTACCAAATATACATAAAAAAATTCACAAAAATCGGTCGAGCCGTTTCGGAGGAGTGCGAACACAAACACCGTGACACAAGATGTTTTTATATTAAAAGACGCAAATATTTATATATAGGTAACTAGCTGCGCCCCGTGGTTTCACCCGCGTAAGTGTCGATCCCGTGGGAATATCGGGATAAAATATACTTCCTGACCTATTCTCATACCTACCAAATATACATTAAAAAAATCATAAAAATCGGTCGAGCTGTTTCGGAGGAGTGCGACCACAAACGCCGTGACACGAGATTTTTATATTTATTAAAGAATATATTATTAAAAACTACGACAATACCAAATAAAATACTAAATAAACCTAAAAAAATGCCTACGAAACTTCTTCAGTCTTAAAAAAGGCCCAAGCAATTACAACCTTCCACAAAAACGCGTATTATCTCAGGAGTTCCATCCCCCTTACCTTTATTTCATCCTACCGTCCCTAATATCTATTGTACCCCGAACTAGTTTCCGTCACACACGTTAAACCGAACTTTCTGGAACTAATTGGTTCCCCTCACTCAATTAAGGAGTTGTTACAACTATGCGTATGAATTTGTTAGGTAGGTAACAGAGTAATGCTGGGCGATGAATATGCGATGAAGGTGTCTATTGCAGAATTAGTTTTAATTGGGTATTTGGTTGCGGCTTCGTTGCTGACGTTAGAAATTGAAGTTTTAATTGTTTCCTATGGGTAGGAGTTACAAGATAGTTATTTTCAGTAAAGCCCGGCTTGAACACAGAGCTTTTTTGCTGGAAGTCTCGATCATTCCCTTATCAACACATAAACTTAACCATCACGCCTGCAATCCCCGAGGTGTTAGGCCGAGACGTACCTATAGTACACCAACATTTCTTTGATGCTAATTCTCATTTTTCATCAATGTTTTATAGGTGTTATATTAACTGGATAGGTAACTAATCTTACCAAAACCGACCTGAGCTCATACCATATCTCCTGTTCCCTTGGCAAATCAAGATAATGTACACTAACCCCATAAAATGTAAAACTATTTGTAATCTGCCCTGGACACATGATAAATGATAAACTTCGAAGAAGAAAACCCCACATACAGAGTTAACTTCTTTGTAATCTGCCCGTGAAACATGTTAAATGATAAACTCAAAAGAAGAAAGGCCGAAACAAACTCAGAGGTCAGTCTCTATTAAAGTCCTTTGTCAGATGAAAGTAAAGTTGATCTTGGTCAGATCATGTGAAGACACGTATGATAGATTGGTGGATTGCTCTTTTGATGAAAGAACCGCACAGATTGAGTGGACCTGTCCAGTCAGTGCATGCGTTTTTCAGTAATCAACGATTCGACGAACAATACAAAGAAAGGACATTTTGGTATGCCGAGAGAAAGAAAACAATGACAGACTTCACATTCACAATAAATAAAATAAAATAATACTTCACAAACTAAATATTCATGTCATTGTATATGTAAAATTGTATATAGAAAAACAAAATATACAATATGTAACAAAAACTAGTGAAGACAAACAGAGACTAAAATAACAAGAACTTGTCACAACAATTTTTTTTTCAATTAACCCAAAGTTAGTTCTAAGTTGCGTTTAAGTTTCACTAAGTTTCAATCCAACTGCCACTCAGTTCGGACTAAAGGATTCTTAACTTAAACAGATAAAAACAGAAAACTAATTTTAAAGTTAGCATTTAAAGCTCTAGCCAAACTGAAGAAAAACCCGCCCGGGATTCGGGGCGAAATTCGCTCGCGCCGATTGTCAACTAAATTTTGGAGATGATCAAACTGGCGCGAATAGTCACGCGTCTTCTTTGGGCGAATTCCACCAATGAAACTAAACGCGTTTAGCACTTCTAAACCGCATTCAAGAGCTGTCAGTGTCATGATTTCTGTAGAATATTAATAAAAAAAAAAAATATATATATATTCAAAAATATAAGGTACAGCGTTAAATAACCGTTTTTCTTAAATCTATGTCAAGTTCACCCATGATTTGTGCCTGAACTAGGAAATCCTGTGTTTCAGGCGATTGGAGGTAACATTAATTGAATAAATAATCACATATCATATTAATATTATTGCTACATAAATGTAAAATGGTGTCTAAAAATTATAGTATCTTAACCTAATTAAATAAAAAAAGAAATAACAATAATACAAACAATATTTTACTTTAGCACTAGTAATAACTTCTCTGTATCGTCATAGGACATAGTTTGAAGAGTTTCCTTAAGGATTTTCTTGCAGTTCCTATGATTTACGGAGTAGATGTTTCCTTTTTCATTTAGTCTGTTATAGAGTAGTGGACCGAGGTACATATAAAATTTGGCTGTGAAAGCATGTTTTGTACTTTTTTGAGGGCAAACTATATCTTTCCGTCTCTTTTTAGTAAATTCAGTGCTGTATGGAAGTGCTGCGTGTTGTTTTAGTACCGTGCTCATTATAAATAACTGTCGAACTGTTAGTACTTCACAAGATTTATACAGTAGGTTAGTGGGGAATAGGAAAGGTCGGCAAGTAGCCACCTTGAGAATAGCTCTTTGAGCTCTTTCAATGGGCAATAACAAAGTTTTACTTGCCCCACCCCATGAAGTAATGCAATAAGACAAAATTGACTGACAAAGAGCAAAGTACACTTGCCTAATTATATTGACACTGGTAACTAAAAAAACAAAAACATAGTAGGAATCTGTTTTATATTTAGTTCAGTTATTATGCAAAGTTTGCATAATAACTGAACTAAATATGATAAAAAAAAAAAACAAGTAAAAATAATAATATTAAATAAATATAATATATTTGTTAGACGCGGATTGACTCTTGGACTCGGTTTAGATGTGCTGATCTCGTTTAGTTTAATTGGTGAAATTCGCCTACAGAGCATAATCAGCCTACAACGTTTCTACTGCTGGGACACAGGCCTCCTCTCTTCGAGAGGGAGTGGGCCGTAATCTACCACACGGGCCCAGTGCGGGTTAGTAGATGTCACATGTCTTCAAAGTATTGATTCTAGGACATCCCGGTTTCTTCACGATGTTTTCCTTCGCCGTTTTTGAGAGCAGTGGTGGTGAAATTATTTACACAAAGTACAGCGCCTGCCTGGGTTTGAACCCACGACCTACAACTCGTAAGTCGGGGCTGTTACCACTGGGCCACCACTGCTGTTTGAAATTCGCCCAAAGAAGTCGCATGAAATTCACCCTAAATAATTAAAACAATCGCTTCCTGATCCCCGCGCGGGATTCGCCTCGGTGTCACCAGTCTTAGAGGTGTTTCTTTTGGACAAGTTTGTATTCGATAAAGTTTATCGAGTCTGACCTACCTTGTAAGAAAGTTCAAATCCTTTGGTACGTGAGAGACCAAACTGGATTTAGGTTTCCACTTGATTAGATAAATACTAAGTCTAAGGCCCAGTTTACACCAAAGCAAAAAGACCTAATCCATGCGTCATGTTCGTGAACGGGCGCCCGCAGGTGGCAGACTGGTCATCTCTTAGCTACCACGGCTTATTTTAATTTCATTTTCGAATTGTGTTTTTTTTTTTATAACGGACGCTTTTGACGTTTTGCATCGTTCTCACCAAGTATAATTTCAAAATGAATGATGCAAACAATATTTTGTAACCATATGTTGATTTAAAAGTGTCCGTGGAGTTTCTTGCCTGTTCTTCTCCATAGGTACCTACTACGATTTGGAATGTGCGAAATTTTACTAGGTTCATCTTTCTGACTGAAGAAAAAAAAAGGGGTCAGTCCCTTTTTTTTGGGTGGGAAATCATCAAATAACTTCTCCCGCTCTGGGCGGAGCGGGAGGGGGGTGTCTGACTCTTACTGACTAAAACCCACCCGTATTCCTTCCGTTGCCTGTGTTGCGGGGGCCTCGGTGACCCATTAGTACCTTCCCGCGACCCCGGCAGTCATCGACCCCCCCCCCCCCCCCTACATTTGTGCTGACGACATCTCTTTGAGGGCGCGCGTGGAATACAACGCGCCGTCGACCCGGACCTGGTCCTTACCGGACGGTGAGCTACCCATTACTCACCGTCAGCAAGCCCGCGCCTACGGTGGCCGGAAATCCGCCCGGTATTCCCGACGCCCAGGGCGTCTCCTGCGGCGGCTAGGGGCGAGAGGGCGCGAAATTTGCCGACTGACCGACACCTTGACAATTTAAAAGTGCCTTTAATTGGTTTATTTGAAATAAATGCTTTGAGTCTGTGTTTGACCAATCAAATATCGTTATCGTGTAGAAATAACGTGATCTTATTGGTCGTTTACGAAACATCTTCTCTACTGTGCGCTCTTCTCCGCTATGCACGACAGACATCATCTGCCTAGCTTTTTCCCAATGTTGGGGTCGTCTTCCGGTCTAACCGGATGAAGCTGAATACCAGTACTTTATACGGAGCGACTGCCTATCTGACCTCCACAACCCAATTACTGGGTAATACGATACCCCTTGATAAGACTTGTTGTTAGACTTTCGGGCTATTGACGACCCGTAACGACTGTCAAAGATCCACGAAAGACAATTGGGACCAACAGCTTAACGTGCTTTCCGAGGCACGGAGGCAGTCTCGGTATGTAAAGATGGTCACACGTCCCCAGACAAACCGCGGCAAGCGTATTTTAACCTGATCGATCGACCCGTGCCGCTGTTATTACTTAGCCACACAAGCATTTATTCATGACAGGCGCATTTAGAAAATAATATTTTCCCAAAAAGGTCTAATCTGAATACTAATCGGTCTACTGCGACTTTTCGAGGATTATCCTCTTAATTGGAAAGCTAGTTTGTATGTTACTGACATTTTAATGGCTAAACAACTGAACCGAATTTAATTAAATAAGGGCAGAGAGATAGTAGTTCTGTAACTACTTTTGATCCCGCAGTATATTTTAGGCTTTCAACGCAGAGCCGCAGAAAACGCCAAATGGGTTTATAATCCAACAAGGTTAGGAAAATACTAGCAAAACATCTATAGATCGATACTAATATTATAAATGCTAAGTCTGTCTGTTACCTTGTCACTTCTTTACGGATTTCGGCACTCAGATAGACCTGGGTAAGGACATAAAATATTTGACTAAGCAACTAATACTTTTTATCTCGGTAGTACGTTCTTGTGAGAAAGTTTGCGACCTCCACGCGGGCGACGCTGCGGCAGAAGCGAAGTCTTCTATAAAACCTCAAGCATTTATTGAAGAATTCTTCATCCTATCTTACTATTTATTCTCTCATCAAATCTATGGATCACAAAACCCAATAGCTTAATAAAATCACCTGCATTTCCTCTGCTATCTATAAAAGTACACATCTCTAGAGATCATAAACCCATCGGGAGGATTTTCCCGATGCTTAAGCCTTAGTAAGAATGTGAAGTGCTGTCATCTAACGAAGTGTATTAAAGTTAAATAGTTCCAAATTTACGGTTTACTGGTCAGTAAATCTCTTGAGAGCTTTACTGGGAAGGTGTTAAAAGGTTCCCGTCTGTTTGTTTACATTAACTATTTTGCTGATTAATGCAATAGTTGAAGATGTCCTGTTAAAGCCCGCGCGACACCGATTCGGTGTCAAATAATAGAAAATCAATTGTGTCTCATTAGTCGTCCTTGAGTGATTAAGTAATAAGTAATAATAACTTTTATAATTTATAATTTACTTAGAGGTGAATATTATGACAATATTGTTTTCAAATTACATAAACAACAAACTCCTCAGGCTTTTAAGCTAAGATTAAACTTGTGTTATGGATGCCAGGGCTCTCTCTATTAATTACATTTTCCAATTTATACAAACTAGTTGGGAGTTAAATTAGATTAGTAACTATCGGGGAGAGGGGAATGCGCTAAATTAGAATTTAAAGTTTTCTTACGTTTTTTGCAATTGGCAGGTAAGTGTCAGGTTGATTATAATTCTGTAAAGCCATATCAGGAGACATGGCTTTACAGAATTATAATCATTAGAATCGGCAATACAATAAAAAGCTAAGTTAGATTTCATGAAATAGTCATTCAATACGGTAATATGAACTTGAGATAGTTGTTTTGATAAGTTTTATGATTATAATTCTATGAATAAATATTTGATACGGCCGCGAATCATATTTAGATCAACATACAACCTGATACTGGCCTGAAAATTGCTACAAACGTAATAAAATTTGAATTTCGGCGGCTACCCTGGCGCTTTCACCTTATGTAAAAAGAAAAGAAAGTTAATAAAATAAAGTCCAAAGAAATAACAAAATGATGCGAAGCTTTACTTACAAGAATTCTTTAGTTTGAGTTCCGCTTTCAAACTTTTAGTTTATTTACTCTGGGAGGATTAAATCAAGGGCCTTTGTGTATTGTCAACAAAGATTTAAGATACCTACGGCCTAATTATGCCGGGTCCGTCTGTTTGTCTGTATACAATATCTACAGAACCTGTACATAAAGCTTTTTAGCACTAAATCTACATTGCTTTACGTCGTGGATTCTTTAAATATGTCTTTCGCTTTCATTAAGCTTTTATGTATTTGAACTGATTCGATAGACGTTGTCCTGTCCAAATTTCAATCACTCATACAAAAGGACGGAAGAGCGTCGGTGGCCCAGTAGAAACGGCCGCGACTTACGACTTGTAGATCTTAGGTCCAAACCCAGGCAGGCACTTCGTGTAAATTATTTAATCACCACTGCTCTCAAAACAGTGAAGGAAAACATCGTGAGGAAACCGGCATGTCCTAGAACCAAAAATTCAAAGACACGTGACATCCACCAACTCGCACTGGACCCGCGTGGTTGATTACGGCTCACTCCCTCTTACATAGAGGAGACCTGTGTCCCAGCAGTGGGAACATTATACAAAAGGACATTCAGTTTTTCCCGAATTTAAGGGAAAAAAAGTTAAGTTTTTCTTTCCCTAAGAACTTGATTCAGATTATTGCGAACCGATTCAGATGAGGGGATCACATGGAAATCGAGGGAAATCTTCAAATGTTATAGGCCCACCTATAGCGATTTTGTTATAGTAAGTCGTGCATTTGCTCTCAGAAAGCACCATTTGATGAAGTAGAAAGAATGAAAGACTAATGAAGAAGACCACAGATGGCCACCGGAACTACTTAATAATAATTATTTCACGGGTTGCAATTCGATTACGTACTTTAATATGGTTGCTAAGCAATTTATGCTTGTAACAATGCATAATATGGTGATGTGGAGCTGATGTTGACTTCACCATTAGCTTTATCGAATAAAGTCCCTGCATCGGAAAAAACAACATTTTGTTAAATGTGATGAGCAGTTGACATTAGGCTATTGTAACTTAGATAAATTACAGACTGACCAAGTAAAACGTAAAAATTTTTTTTTTTTCAAAAATTACTGCAGACTTCCAGAAAAACACTACAAAGTGAAAAATAACTTTAATTTCGGAAATCGGTGGCAAAAAACTAAAATACAGATACTTCTGAAAAAAAAAGTTATTTTTCACTTTGTAGTATTTTTTTTGGAAGTCAGTTGTTTTTTTATTATATACGTAGATTAAGCACCTAAGACTCAAATATAATAGCCCTCGTTATTGCTTTACCACATCAAAGGCGTTTGTCCACCGACCGAACTAGGCACTTCAGTTCATACACAAAACAAAATCCGGGGGAACGGGTAGCACAAGCGCAGGTACGGCGGTAGTGTGTGCAAAGATCAAAATTAAACGCCGTATTGCCGGCACATCAGCCCGTCATTATCTCGGGCTGAGTTCTCGAAACTTGCGCAGGGATGACGGCGTTCGGGTGGAGGACGTACAGTGGACACGCGGCCATAGTAACTGGGCGCCCGCGCCGTTATCTCGGTCTCGGTGACGTTGAATGCCAATTACACATCAAAAAACGATACAGTCTATTTGTTGACATCCAGATATTTGCAACCTCAGCGAAGTGTTAATTTAGGAATTCTTATCGAAAGTGGTACACAAATTTGTCTACTATACCTACATAAAACATCTCGGTAAACATTTAGGGTCCATATCATCAATGAAACTGAACCCGATCAGCACTTCTAAACCGCTTTCAAGAGCTATCAGTGTCATCATCCATAAAAAATGTTATATGATTCTTCAAATCAATCATTTGTAACTATAAATAAAGTCCAATAAATAATTCGTGATTATAGAATCCCGGGATTAAAACGTCATTATAATTATACCGGGATTTTAGAGGAGGTATTATCCACTCTATGTTACTTCCTTCCTCGAAGTTTAGGTAAATATACTCTACCTGTTCCGATCTCTGGTCATCATTACTATGGAATATTGACACTGATAGCTCTTGAACCCAGTTTACGAGTAGATGTTCCGATCGTAGTTTCATTGGTGAAATTGACACTTAGTCAGATTCATTAGTCAGATTCAACAACAATTCCTACAGGTCAATGACCTGTTAAGGCTCGTGCAGACTGGGACGACATCGCGGGCGCGACACGCATATTGTTGCCAGCCGTGCCCGCGATATCACGCTATTCTGCATGAGCCTTTACTTTGTTTTTCTTATAAATAAAACTAGGCGGCCGAGTAAGCTGATCCAAATGGATATCTACCATTGTAATGTTGGCAATTTCAGAGGGAAAGACGATCCTGGCCCATTAGAGAGAAATGGTCCAGGCTGTTGATAAAGAAAACAAAATCAAAATCAAAAGTCATTTATTCAAACTAGGCTGAAAATCAGCACTTTTCGAACGTCAAAGTTACATAAGACAGTCCCCCAAAAATGCCCGCCCGTCACCACTTCCTAGTGCTTTAGCTGGGAAGAAGAAGTGGTGGAACAAACTCCCCAGCAGCACGTCTGTCTGTTTAGTTATATAAACTTGATTTTATACAAATCGTATGCAAAGTAATTAACATTACGAAACACAAAACATTGGATTAAATTACACACTTGCCATACGTTAGCTAGCACGCGCCAGTATACCAACAAAACAATGAACAAACTGTACTCAAGCAGATAAAAATTTCAACACAAAAAAAACGTAAATAGAACTTAATACCTAAATAAAAGCCTCCAGGCATAAAGGGCGTGCCCGCTTACATAAGGCAATTGCTGTAGCTCGAAGTGAGAAATGATAAACTAGCCCCATCGAAGTAAAATAAGTAAACAATTACTAATAACAATTAAAACCATGATCAGCAAGACGACCAGTCACCACAAGCAGCACCCGTTCACGAGCATAACGCAAAGATCAGCCATCACCCCCCTCGCCATATTGGAGGGAAGGAGGCAACCCGATCCCCGACGCTACCGCAGGCAGTGACATCTAAGGGAGCATGACGAGCTTGCTGCCGGTTGCTCAGGCAAGAATAGTATAATCAATAGTCGAGGACGCTAGCTAACCACTTATTGCAATACAACTCATAAAACACACATTGTAATGAGTAGATTATGTAACTAATAAATTAAAATTTAACTAATTAAATTACATTGACTTATACAGTCAAAATAAAAAAATAATCAATTATATGAACTCATATAACCTGTCAGTAGGAAAGCTAATTCTGGAGAAAGAACATAAACATTGTCTTGAGTTAATCACAGCGACCAACTATTCTTATCGTTTAAGTAGTCATTGATACAATAGTATGCCTTTGAACAAAGGGTGAATTTTACTTTAGTTTTAAACGCATTAAAAGGCAAATCTAGCAAAGAAGAGGGCAGCATGTTATAAAAAGTTATACCAAGCCCAACAAATGAGTTATGTACCTTATGAAGCCGGTGAAATGGAGCTCGTAATTTGTCCTTATTTCTGGTGTTAATATTGTGAATATCACTATTTTTAGTGTATAAGTGTATATTTTGCCTAATATATAAGATGTTGGCGAAGATGAATTGTGATGCCACCGTGAGAATACCAACATCTTTAAAAAAGTCTCTCAGAGAAACTCTGGCACCAAGCTGGTAAATAGCTCGAACAGCTCGTTTTTGAAGAACGAATATATTTTGAATGTCAGCGGCTTTGCCCCACAGCAGAATACCGTAGGACATAACGCTATGAAAATAACTAAAATAAACTAATCGAGCTGTATCAACGTCAGTGTATTGTCTTACTTTTCTGACGGCGTAGGCGGCCGAACTGAGCCTGCCCGCTAGGCTTGATATATAAGGGCCCCACTGAAGTTTGGCATCTACTGTTATACCAAGAAAAACTGCCGAGTCTACAGTTTCAAGCACCCCATTATCTAAGACGATGTTGGGACCTAGATTCCTAACATTTGGCAAGGCAAACTTTATACATTTCGTTTTCTTGGCATTGAGAACTAGGTTATTCGTCGTAAACCAATCCGTGACCATTGAGAGTGCACTGTTTACGTCATCAAAATCTTGTCTATTCCTGTTTACTTTAAAAAGAAGTGAGGTGTCATCTGCAAACAATACAACGTCACAGATACCCTTTAAATAAAATGGTAAGTCATTAATATACACTAAGAATAAGAATGGACCCAGTATTGAGCCTTGAGGTACACCTAACTGAACTGGTAACCCGGAAGATTTTACACCATTCACATCTACACATTGGAACCTATTATGTAAATAAGAATTTATTACTTTGAGAGCTTCATTTTGGACACCATAATGACACAGTTTACGCAAAAGCGTGTCATGGTCCACGCAATCAAAGGCTTTGGAGAGATCACAGAAAACTCCAATAGCATTTTGCGAGTTCTCCCATGCGTCAAATATGTGTTTCAGCAGTGCAACACCCGCATCTGTAGTCGAACGACCTTTTGTAAAGCCATATTGTTCATTATGAAGAAGGCTGTTTAAATTAAAATGTCTTAGCAATTGCTTGAGTATTAACTTTTCAAATATTTTGCTAAATGCAGGTAAGATAGAAATAGGTCTGAAATTGCCAACGTCATTTTTATTACCTGATTTAAATAAAGGTATGACTTTACTACTCTTCATGAGGTCAGGAAAAGAGCCCAAATCAACACATTTATTAAAAGTAACAGCTAGATAGGGGGCTACGATTTCTATTATATTGCTTAATAGTTTAATGGAGATACCCCAGATATCACCAGTGTTTTTAGACTTAAGTGTGTTAAAAATATTAACTACATCACGAGGTGTTACATGTTCGAAGCTAAATAAGCGACTACATTTAGGCACACTACTATGCAAAAGGTTTTCAGCTTTAGACGGGGACGAATTCAAGGAGCGAGTCGTAGTTATAGGTATGTTGGCAAAAAACTCATTGAATGCTTCAGCTACGTCAGCTGCTTTATTAACTAATTTGTTGTCGACCATAATCTCAAGTTGTTTTTCTTGTTTAACCGACTTACCCGTTTCATTGTTAATAATTTTCCAAGCGGTTTTTACTTTATTATTGGAATTTTTAATTGTATCGCTTAAAAATTTAGATTTAGCAAAAACACAAATCTTTTTAAATAGTTTTGAATAATTTTTGACATACTCTAAGAAAGGAGTGTCAAACCTGATTTTTTTCAAACCGTATAACTCGTATAGTCGCGCTCTACTTTTATAAATACCTGGAGTAGCCCATTGGTTAAAGCCAGCGGAGGTGCCATTAATGTTAATGGTTTTGGTCTTGAAAGTAGATTGGTACTCTTTTTGCACAACATCAAAAAGAGCTCCATAGATATCATTAGGATTCACGTGTTCTACTATAGATGGTGTAATTCTATGAGCTATATTATTTTTAAACTTGTCGCACCGACTAGCTGTATATGGCCTGCATTCTATTTTATGCGGCTTTTTATGTAATGGCATAGGGAAGCTAGCTAATAAACCACAGTGGTCAGACGTTAAGTTACTTAACACTAATTTATTTTTGGCATCACAATCACTAAAAATATTATCAATACAAGTCGACGAGGACGCCGTGATCCTAGTAGGTTCAAAAAACAAGTTAATTAAATTATAAGACCTAAACAGATTGAGAAGCCTAATACTTAATGGAGTAACATCTAAAATATTAATATTAAAATCTCCACATAAAATTATACTTTTGTTACTACTTTTTAACCTGTTGAGTGAATCCTCCATTACCGATTCGAAAAGAATAAAATCTCCAGAGGGGGGTCGATAAACGCAAATTATAACGTATCGCTCGAGTTCAACACAAGACAACTCAATAGTGCGCTCGATAGAAAGATTAACTAAGTCTAAACGTTGTTTACACTTCAACTTGTTTGCAACAAGAACTAAAGATCCACCGCGAATAGCACTTTTTCTTATAAAAGCACTTTGTACAGTAAAATGATCACTATTCATGTTCTTTCAACCAGTGTTCAGTTAAACATAATACCTGAACATCATAATTCTCCATAAATAAACTTAACTCTAGCTCTTTGCCGGACAGACCCTGCATATTTTGATGTACAACATTCAACATATGCAGCTGACCCGTTGTCGCACCTAATAGTTTAAACTACAAGGCGTATCAAAAGTAGTGTTAGTATCACTACTAACAGTAATTGATGGTACACTACAGGTACCAGTGTCATGGTGTATATTGTATGCTAAAAGATTAGCAATATGTCTCCTACAACTAGATGGCAAATACATTGTATAATTTGTCAGTTTGTAATCAGTAATAAATTGATTACAATCAAAAACATTTACCCAGTATTTAGAGATGCTACGTTGTCTAGATTTTTTTGGGGTCACAATGCAAAGTCATTATATTGTGAGAGCTTCTCGAAGCCAAGAGTGAAGAGTTAAAAAAAAAAACATGTAAAAAGAGAGTGGGTGAGTGGATCGTAGAACAGGTAAAAAAATAAAGATTGGGTTGGGGTTCCTACAAGATTTCAGCATCATGTGTGAATTAAGTTGAATAGAATAGAATACTCTTTATTATGTACACCATAAAAATTACAGATACAAATGTTGAAATTTTACAAGGGGTGACACAATGGGCGGTCTTATCGCTAAAAGCGATCTTTTACAGACAACCTTTGGATGGATTAAAGGGGGAGGAGAGACAATACTGCAGGTAGTGGTGTACCAGTTACATATACAATAAATACATATAATACATAGTTTTGGTCTCCCGATGTTTTTGATCCCTTCAATTAAATGAAAAACCACCAAAGTCGTTATAATGACACACTCCTATTTCGCTTACTCAAGATACGTAAAAGAAAAGTTAAATTAAACCATTTCTGTCTGAGTATGATTTTACGAATGGGATGAAAAATGCTTATTAAGGAAACACATTTATACCATCAAACAATAAAAGCTTTTAAAGTGCTATTCCCGTTAGTAAAATATGCAATATTTACCTTTCTTTCAACATACGAGTATAATCTACTAAAAAACAAGCAAGTAAAGTGCTCTGTGTTTCAAGGAACATAACATAACCTCACGCTTGTACCTCCCCGAAGGGTTAGGCAGAGATGTACACCCTAATTTCGCCAGTTATATTTTAGTCCCATGAAAAAGGGGGCGGGCCTATTGCCATCAACCGGGTACAAATGCAGACTCCGGACTGCTACTTAAAAAATTCTTGTGTAAAAACGCAAATAACACTTTGCCCGACCTAGCAGACTTAGTATGACGCTTTCTATTTCTTCGAAGAATAGACATAGCTTTTTCTATACAAAGTGAAGAAATCCTTCCGCAATCTGTCATTTTGTCTTTCGTTTCTAACGATCTTTGTCTAGGTCCTTTTTAAGTAGACTATTTCTGTAGACAACTGACAGATGTCTAAAGTAGAGAAGACAATTTGTATTTTTCTACTCGGCCACAAGGTATATACGGTTATCTACAAAATCATGGTTTTACAGGAGAGCGTTATGAACGCAAAACTGTGATAATTAATAGAAGAACAAGGCTACCTTCTCCTATTTTACATCATTTAGTTAATAGGAGCGTTACCAAGGAAATCGTTAAGGCTATAGTTGATATACGTGACTTAATATCAGTAAAAATTGAGAATCAAACAAAAAATAAATCCTATGACAAAACAAAGAATTCTGAGTCGAATTATGTAAAAGAGTGAATTTCGTAAAAAGTGCAGTTGACTCTTTCTACTTTGCTGCCGTCGTACTTTCTACACGGAACGTCATTTTTGTCTATTCTTCCGTAGACAAAATGGTGCTCGTGTTAAACCTGCAGGAATCGAACCCAGGACCTCATCCTCGGCAGTAGCGCTTGCGATCACTAGGCCTACGAGGCAGATCTCAAGGAAATGATCTAAAAATCCGAACGCGAAAGCTAAACAAGCAATTGATGATCAAATAGCCCGTGAAAGGAATGAATCACATACAGAATCACTGCTCGATTGCTCACAGAGATGCCAAAACATATTTTATGAATATAAGAATCATGAACATTTAACTGCAGACTCTATGAACGCGAGCTTCAATTAAATTCGCAATGGAAGCTGTAACGCGACTAAAGTTCAAGTCGGAATTTAAATTCATGTTCAGCTTAAAATGACCTAAAACATGATTGAAATTCTTGAGAACAAAACCAGGAATAAGTATTTTGGTTTGTAATATGGTAATAACAGCTGGAGTCTCTATTTGACCTTTGATTCAAAAATGTCAAATAAAATTGACAGTCGTTGAAAACTCGTGACAAAACTTGATTTACTTGATCGTGTATTTTATTTGACCTTTGGGACTATTCGTCTTATTATTTATACAATTTTTAACGATATTGGTCATCTATAATAATGTATACCGTAAAGAATATATATATATATATATATATACAAGAATTGAAGACAGTTTAATTTAATACAGGAGTGAAACCCCTCTTACCAAAGTCACTTCGTATGGGTAGCACAATCAGTAGCACAATCATCATTATTGAAGAGCAATCTGAAACTTTCAACCATGGGAAGTGACTTTGTCCAGTGGGGTGGTATTATTGTATTGGCATTGAATTAAACAGCTCGGTATAAACGACGTACGATGGTCAGGCAAAAGTAAATACATATATAAATAAGTAAACTCACGCCTTCTTCCCATGGGGTTAGGCAGAAACTCCAGAACGCCACCTGCCTGCTGCGATGCTTACGTACTCTTTTTGCTTCGTTAACGTTCCTACTCGTACATCTGGTCATACACGCACGCCACCGGTTGCGAGTACTACGTACTGTCTTCCAAATAGGAGGAGGTTATACATATGTTCCGTGTGGTGTCGGACGTAAAGAATAGCACCATCCCATTTCTTCCCATGGGTGTCGTAAAAGGCGACTAAGGGACTTACTAGAGAATGGGCAGCAGCGTTCTCTATGCATTTTAACACCATACTGCGATCGCCAACCCGCCTGCCAAGCGTGGCGATTATGGCAAACCTCCCAATATTGGGGGAGGGCTATGTCCAGCAGTGGACGTCTTTCGGCTGGAATGATGATGTTGATACATATGTTCGTCTGTATGTTTTTGTTAATGTACGTTCACCGATTTCTCCGTCAATTGAGGACCGGTTTTGAAAATTCTTATAGGCACATCTATAGTGATTTGAATATTTTTTACAGTATCTCATGCATTTGCTCTCGTAAAGGACCATTTGGTGAAGTGGAACCGATGATGAAGACCACATATGGGTACCGGAACTATTAAATAAAAAGTATTTCACGGGTTGCAATTCGATTAGGTACTTTAATATGGTTGCTAATCAATTTATGCCAGTCAAAATACATATAAAATACATATGGTGAAGTGGAGCTCCAGCTCTCGTGGTTCTAACCAGGAGAACTCCTCAACAATTAACGTTACTGTATCGGGAAAAGCAATATTTTGCAAAAGGTAATGAGCAGTTGGCATTAGGCTATTGTAACGTAGATAAATTACAAACTGGCCCACTAAAAAGTGAAAAATAAAAAACTTTTTACCAAATTAAAACAACCGACTCCCAAAAAAAACACGACAAAGTGAAAAATAACTCTAATATCGAAGTCGGTGATGCAAAACAAAAATTCTGATCTAAAGACAATTACTTCCGAAATTAAAGTTCAGTATTTTTAACTTTGTAGTGTTTTTTTTTTTTTGGTACCTTTCATTCATCCTCTCAACATGACCAAACCATCTAAGCATAATCTTTTCAATTTTTATCAAAGAAAATAAGCATTGTCAATTCGATAATATTAATATTAAATTGGTCGACTATTATTCTTTAACTTGTAAAGCCTAATTAGCTGTGATAGTTTCCTTAAAATGTCATTATATTATGTACTACTGCCATTAATTGTTTCACATCTCCACACTTGACTCTAATAAAAACTAGCTCTTTAAAGCTTAATGTTACCCAAACGGATCCTTAAATCGGAAATTTTATTTTACATCGTCCTGACATTTAGTTATAATTTCAACATTATTTTTGTACTAATCTTTATGTATCAATTTAATTTAAAAGAGTGTCCATGGAGTTTCTTGCCCGTTCTTCTCCATAGGTACTTACTACGCTTTGGAATGGGCCACTAGCTTCATATTTCTAACTGACCGACTCCTTGACAATTCAAAAGTGCCTGTAAATGGTTTAATTGAAATAAATGCTTTGAGTTTGAGTTTGAGTTTGGGTGTAGTTAGACCTACAAAATTTTTGAACGGCCTATCCAACGATACCCCATATTATGGGATAGTCGAGAAAAAAAATATAATCCCAACATTACCTACGTGCAAGGGAGGTGCAGGTACACTATTTTTTTTATTTTTTATTATTTTACCACTTCGGCGTTACCTATGCCAAATTAGAGCTTTCTAGTTCAAAGCGTTTCGAGCTACAGCGCGGATAGATAGACGGACATGGCGAAACTATAAGGGTGCCTTGTTTACTACGGGACCCTAAAAAGCAACGCCTAGATTACGCAATTACTACGTAAACAAACAAAAAACTGATTACGTTCACTGTAACTCGAAAATAATTGCGGTAGAATGTTGTTTTAGATGATTCGGCGTTTCCTAATGCCTTGACCTAAGCAAGTACAGCGATTTTCCGGGCACGTCATAACGAACAATGGGACGGCCGCATGTATGTTATTTGTTATAGTGTTAGGTACTAAGCTAACAAACGAGGGGTCGAATGCCTTCACCATGTAAATATCATCGGGATGGCGAAAATGGTCCTCTTATGGGTACTACATATTCAAATGGATTGGCGAATTTTGCCTGCTCAGCATGTGGAAGACCTTGGTCGTGTATCGGCTTGTCTATTTACGCAAATAAGTTTTTGATGTGAAAACTCCTTTAGCCGCGTTGAGCGATTTTTGGTAGGGGCAAAAGGGGTCGCGTCACCGACTTGCTAATATTATGACGTTTTGCGCCAGACTGGCAACGCGCAGCGGCCTGTGTACATTTTTTTTTTTTGGGTGGAAAATCATCAAATAACTTCTCCCGCTCTGGCTCTGGCTCTGGCTCCCATAGACAGGCGCGACGCGATTCTAGCAGAACAATCTCAATGAAGTTTTCATAGACATTGTTCTAATTTAGTACCTACTTACCTACTAATTCTGTAACGAAGATAAGTACCACAAAAATTAAATTCGACTATGGTATGAAAATATCAGCTTTTTATACCTGCCTCGAAAAGAAGTCTGTCGTAAGAAAATGTATCTATTTAAAATGTAATAAAACGCTATTTAGCTTAACTGGGTTATGACATGCGAAGAGATTCCATTCCTTTGCTTACGAAAGCCTAAATCGTGATCAAACTACCTACAAACTATGACATAATTGAATTGCCTGAAACTCTGGTATAGTCGACCTCGTAAATGCTTTATCACCCTAAGGTTAAATTTCACTTGCAAGTCATAAAATGACAAGGTTTCTTGTCTATGTAATGTCCGTTAAAATTTACTACAAACTATGTGAATAATTAAAAAAAGAAGAAAATTATTATACTAGAACAATTTTTAATAAAAAATGCTAAATTACAGTATAAACGACTATCTAAACGACAAAATATAAATGCTTACATCTAATAAGTATTTGTACTGTAGAATATGTATATATATATGTATAGAAAACCTTAATATAATAATAGTAGATTGAGTTCGGAAGACCGATAAGCCAAGTTTTTCAAAGCTTCCTCTCTCCTACTATTTTGCTGTGCCGGACGGGGTCCATAATGATCACATACAATTTTAAGTTACCACCTAAGTACGCATTGTGGATTGCAAATAAAGTATTGAGTATGTGACACTTAGATAGTTTCGAACTTATCAAGTTTCAATAATAACGGGAATTGTTGACTAAACTGGCAAAGAAGTTACGAGGTCCACTATACAGACATTTCTCGGCTCCCGGCTTGGGCAGAGCACCGCCGTTTCCTCGTGGAGGCGATCGGCGGCAGAGAACTCTCGCGTCCGGCCCTGGTTCAGGCCATGGTACGGAGCGAGAGGGCTTGGGCAGCCGTCACCTCCTTCTGCGAAGCAGTAATGCTCGCGAAGGAAGAGGCGGGACGGTTGAGGGAAAGGCAAATTTCGCGCCCTCTCGCCCCTAGCCGCCGCAGGAGACGCCCTGGGCGTCGGGAATCCCGGGCGGATTTCCGGCCACCGTATACGCGGGCTTGCGGACGGTGAGCAATGGGTAGCTCACCGTCCGGTAAGGACCAGGCTCGGGTCGACGGCGCGTAGTATTCCACGCGCGCCTCAAAGAGATGACATCAGCACAAATTTAGGGTTCCACTAGGGCCGATGCCTGCCAGGGTCGCGGGAAGGTACTAAAGGGTCACCGAGGCCCCTGGCAACACAGGCAACAGGAAGGAATACGGGTGGGTTTTAGTCAGTAAAAGTCTGACACACCCTCCCGCTCCGCCCAGAGCGGAAGAAGTTATTTGATGACTTCCGAACCAAAAAAAAAAGACATTTCTCGGCTAAAGCGACAGACACACAGAAGTATCGGCTAGCTAGACAATTTAAAATGTCCAAGTAAAATGGGGCTGCTTGGTCCCGTCACTCTATTCTTGTTCAAAATTGAGTGCAAATCAACTACCCTTTGCAAAGAAAATCCTTCACACAAAAGGATTTCTACGGATAGAAATTCCTTTTATAGAAAGAACGAACTTTATAGGAAAAAAAGTTGTCCACTTATGTGTGTATTGTGCCATTTTATTGTATTTTTTGTTTTACTTGTTTATTTTTGTGTATTTTTCTTTACATAATCAGTCTATAATGTTCCCACTGCTGGGACACAGGCCTCCTCTCTGTGAGAGAGAGAGGGCCGTAATCCACCACGCGGGCCCAGTGCGGGTTGGTAGATGTCACATGTCTTCGAATTTTAGGTTGTAGGACTAGGCCGGTTTCCTCACAATGTTTTCCTTCACCGTTTGCCGATTTTTCTTTATTGATCATATACTATTATGGTCTCCAATAAAGATTTTTATCATCAGATATTATTTGTTGTTACACATTTTTGTATCTCGGCACTAGATTCGGATCAATAAGTACATAAGGTAGCACGGGCCGAAACCAATTATTGGTATCTACCAATACGCTTTTTTTTTTGTGAGGGTGGGAAATCATCAAATAACTTCTCCCGCTCTGGGCGGAGCGGGAGGGTGTGTCAGACTCTTACTGACTAAAACCCACCCGTATTTCTTCCAGTTGCCTGTGTTGCGGGGGCTTCGGTGACCCATAAGTACCTTCCCGCGACACCTACCAATACGCTGGATTTACAATTTGAGAGTCTAGATTCCCTTCACTGTTAGCCAAGGGTTGCGAATGTGCTATATTCATGAGACATTGTAGTCTAGATATCAAATATTATTTTGGACAACCAGTCTGTAACCATATTTACACCATAGCGAAGAGCTAGACAAAATTTGTTTGCTTAAAGAGTTTCTAAATGAGGCCACTTTTTCTGAGCTCTAGAGACACGAACGTCTAGCAAGCTTGATAAACTAAGAACATTGTTGCTAAGCCAATAAAACTACATACTTTATGACAAACTTGTAAAGATTCGACAAATATCTAGTTTGGTACAGGAAAACTTTTATATTATTCATGTGCGCAAAAACCAGCAGTAACGGCCGCGACCTACGAATTGTAGGTCGTAGGTTTCTCACCCAGACAGGCACTTTACTTTGTGTTAATTATTTCATCACCACTGCTCTCAAAACGGTCGTGAGAAAACCGGCATGTCCTAGAACCAAGAATTCGAAGACATGTGACATTTACCATCCCGCACTGGGCTCGCGTGGTAGATTACGGCGCACTCCCTCTCACAGAGAGGAGGCCTGTGTCCCAGCAGTGGGAACATTATAGGCTGATTATGATGTGCGCAACACACTATCAGTAGCAATGAGTTTCTTTTTGACAGTTCAACAACATTCATTGCGTTATTCACGTTGTTGAGCAGACAAATTTTTCGAACATATGAAGCAATGGATTAGCTATATACTTCAAAATTATTCAATTTTTGATTGATAGTGTGCTATTTATTATTAAAGACCATTGAAAACTTTATTTTTCTGCTAATTTATTTTTATGGGACGGGATAATAATTTTAATAGACTTCATATTCTTTTAGATATAACTTAGTACAGAACCTTGTTAGGTTACTGCCTGGTCGCGACCTCAGCGAGCTGCTGCCTTTTTTTTTTTTGATGAGAAATCATCAAATATCTTCTCCCGCTCTGGGCGGAGCGGGAGGGTGTGTCAGACTCTTACGGACTAAAACCCACCCGTATTCCTTCCTGTTGCTTGTGTTGCGGGGGCCTCGGTGACCCTTTAGTACCTTCCCGCGACCCCGGCAGGCATCGGCCCTAGTGGACCCCTACATTTGTGCTGACGACATCTCTTTGAGGCGCACGTGGAATACAACGCGCCGTCAGCGAGCTGATGCCTGTGAGTCTGAATCTGTGCCCGGTGCAGGCAACAAGCCCACCGCCTAGTGCTGGGCACGCCACAATTGCGGCGATAAGTCCCCTCTTTAAGGAGTGGCTAGAGAGGCGCCACGGCGTCCTAACCTTCCGCCTGACGCAGGTCCTCACGGGACAGCTTCGGAAGGTTCCTGTGTCGGTTAAGGCGGGAGGAAACGCCCGGGTGTCACCAGTGTGGGTAGCCCGGAGGACACGGTAGAGCATACGGTGGAAGTCTGCCCGGCTTGGGCAGAGCACCGTCGTGTCCTCGTGGAAGCGATCGGCAGCAAAGATCTCTCGCATCCGGCCCTGATTCAGGCCATGGTATGGATCGAGAGGGCATGGGCAGCCGTCACCACCTTCTGCGAAGCAGTAATGCTCGCGAAGGAGGAGGCGGTACGGTTGAGAGAAAGGCAAATTTTGCACCCTCTCGCCCCTAGCCGCCGCAGGAGACGCCCTGAGCGTCGGGAATCCCGGGCGGATTTCCGGCCACCGTAGGCGCGGGCTTGCGCACGGTGAGCAATGGGTAGCTCACCGTCCGGTAAGGACCAAGCCCGGGTCGACGGCGCGTCGTATTCCACGCGCGCCTCATAGAGATGTCGTCAGCACAAATGTAGGGGTCCACTAGGGCCGATGCCTGCCGGGGTAGCGGGAAGGTACTAAAGGGTTACCGAGGCCCCTGGTAACACAGGCAACGGAAGGGACACGGGTGGGTTTTAGTCAGTAAGAGTCTGACACACCATCCCGCTCCGCCCAGAGCGGGAGAAGTTATTTGATCATTTCCACCGAAAAAAAAAAATCCCCTATTGCTTGGGTTTTAAACATAACTGGCGACAGTGTGGGTGTAGTGTACATAACGTCTGTCAATCCCTTCAGGGAATAAAGGCGTGGTATTAGGTTACGTTGTATAGAGAACTTTCTAGAATATTGTGCTGTTGTTTAAATACAGGCTTGAATTAGTAAACAATAAAATGGGTGAAGGAAACCGAGGCAACACTATTGACACGCCCAAATAATAGCTGCGGTGTATTGTTTAAAATAGTGTGGGTGTTTCTACATATGTAACCGTGTACGTACACGGTTACGTATGGATGTATATTTATTGTATTAGTACATTGAATACTGAATAGAAAGGGATTTAAGTACTCAGTAGGGCTGGGGAGATTGTTGCGCCTCTTCTTCTTCCCAGCTAAAAGTACTATGAAGTGGTGACGAGCGGGCGTTTTGGAGGACTTATGTAATTTAGACGTTGAAAAAGTGCTGATTCTCAGCCTAATTTGAACAAATGACTTTTGATTTTGAGTACCTTTGTGTAGGAACTGGAAATATTAGAGAAAACGTTTTCAAATAATTTTACTTTGAGAAGAGGATAAAGATCTGCAAATTTTATTATGCCCGATTAAGCCGTAATGGTCATTGTATCTCTCTTGCACTTTATTTACCTGCAATAAAGAGTTATATATTAACACTCCATATACTGGTTAAAAAGGCCATGAACTGTCCTGTTTTAGGCTCACGCAGACTGGGGCGGTATTGCGGGCGCGACAGGCATATTGCTGCCTGTCGCGCCCGCGATATCGCGCTAATCTGCTTGAGCCTTTTATTGTCTGTAAGTAGGTACATAAAACCCCTATTCTTTGTCTTTACCGACAGCTCAAAACACCTATGCTGTTCATAAAACAAAGATTTTCGATTAAGATGTGAATGAGATGAAGGTCGATTCCCTTATTCAAATAGCTGCGGGCAAAAGCTAGTTTTGCCCGCGTTGACGTCGAAAATTATCCCACAGGAATTCACTATCGGGATACAAAATACCCTATATCCTAACCCAGGTTATGGCCTACCCATGTGCAAATTTCATCCAAATCCGGTCAGTCGTTTTAGCGTGAGAGCGTGCCAAACAAACAAAATCACTGTCACATTTATAATATTAGTTAGGATTCAAAATCTAGTCGCAATCCATGGAACTAGTATGTACTAGGGTAACTGCTATAGTAACTGGCCACTCATAACAAAAAGTAGAAACAACAAGGTAGGTAGAAACAAGGTGGGTAACCTATACATGACTATTTACATAAGTACCTACTTCTTCTTTGCCTTGCATCTTCATGGTTCACATATTTCAAGACGACAATGACAACCAGATAATGAGTGTATCCGGTCACGAATGTTAACGACATGAAATGCTAGTAATATGATGGTGTATCACATGACTAATGTCCAAGTATTACTACAGTATGACTTGTTAAACTAGGGACATACTCAATATGATCTTCATAATTTAGGCTCCCATGCAAGTTGCAACGAATATCTGTCTATATCTATACAAGGTGTCGTTTTGCATCCTCGTCAAATTCACTGAGGTAACTATGCTAATGATTCTCGACACGAATCAATAATAAAATAAGTAGGATGCAGAACGACACCTTGTATAGTACTAGTGGTCGCCCACTGGTCGAAATTCTACCCCCTCTACTCAAAATCTAAATAATAATAATCATTTATTTGTCAAATCAGTACAATCCAATAATGTTAGTAAGGACATAGACAATTTACAAACTAGTGTTAGTGTTATATACCGCTGTCAATGAATACATTAAAAAAATATGTCAGAGACGATAATTATAATAATAATTCTCAACCATCATCTCTCGAGGCTCTCGTTAGACGGCTGGATTAAGACGTCTTACGAGTCTAAGGGCCTGATTCAGAAGGCAGTACTCCTCGATACGGCTCGACTCGTGAGGAGGTTCCTGTCTCTGGAGCCCTAACCAGCGGTAGCTTGGACCCTGCTCCCGATACCGGCGGACCACTATTTTATATATTTTTAAATGTTTTTTTAATATTTTTTCTAAGAAATATTTAAAAATGTATTTTATAATACAAAAAGTGTAATAAACGACATATTAATTCATCATGATCATTCACAATAACACTAGACACACTACTTCTGGGCACATGAATGGGACCATCAGTCCTATCCGAAACGGTCTTTAAGAGACTGATGGGACACGAGGGATGCGTTACGCTTTCGAATAATAGCATAGAAGTCATCTATACGTGCTTCTGCGAACATCCCTGATGCGTTGCAGTGTCGCGGCAGGTATATAGTAATTACTAATTCCATGAGTACATTAATTCCGTGCTAATGTAAAGTATTTACTTATTCCATGCTCAAGCTGTGACTTCTGTCACCTTCAAGTCAAGAGGCATGGTACTATGTGTGTATATGTCAAACGCTTGGTAGTGTGTGTGTAATGTTTTTTTTTATGAATTTAACTTATTTCTAATGCATACATATTATATAAAAATATTAGCTTTCTCCACTCCTCCTCCATAAACTTTAACTGTGCCAAATTTTATACTCCTCCGTCTGCGTATTTTTTAACCGACGAAAAAACGGACGGAGGTTCTCAAGACGACGCGTATATATTATTTTTTTTTTTGTTTTCGTAAAGAGGTACACAAAGTTTTCGCTTGACGTATAAAACAAAAAACGTCGGTTTTTGTGTCTGTCTGATCGTTCACATCTTCTAAACTACCCAATGAAATTTGATCCGGTTTTCACCATCATTTAAAGCATTTATTCCGAAAGGTTTGTGTGTATAAAGAGCTATGAGGAACAGGGAGTAAAGTTCACTCATCCTCTTTAGAATAGGGAGGAACCTCCGACCAGACGGGTGTTGTGTCTAGTGTGTTACGGCCCGATGATTGATGTCAAGATGTATATAAATTCTAGTTGCGCGGTAAACTCTGCTTGCGCGATGCAGGATTTTACGTAACGTCAGCGTGATACGTAGTTTGCATGTGGCGATGTGGATGCCACCACTTGTATATCACATTATTATACCTTAGATTTAGAAAAGAAATATCGATGTTTCGACATGTTGCCATTGCGCCCGTGTGAAGCAGGCAACATAAATTTGTATATCGCAAAGAAAACTCTAAAGCAATGTATACTTGACAATACTTGAATAAGAGACTGCACTGGGCTTAAAATAATGGAATTGAATGTTGTACCGATACTTTCTACTAAAATATTAGTAATTCTTATTACAGGTTCGTACACGTAACACGACATACATACAGTCTTGAAAGTTTCAAATAAGAACTTGTGTCAATTAATAAGGGTCGATTTATAGACCTCGACGACTCCCAAAATCAGTTTTGAGAAACCGATTTCGACCCCAAGGGGTCGATGTCGACCTCTTTGGGAATCCCTGGTTTAGACCAAGCAAAAATGCGAATGTCCACTACTAATGGATTTTATTGGACAGTAAATCAAATTCTAAGGCCATATTTCCCTCCTTCAACATGTCCCTTGTTTTTACTACTCGGCCTGTTTAGAAGTCTTAGCATAGATTTATCTCCGCGACCTTCAGATGTTCATAGATCAAGCATCAAGTGATATTTACATGACGAGAATATACGTTTTGTATGGATTATAGTTCGTGTCAAGTTATTTTCGTGATTGACTTATGTTATGAAAATTATCTATTGTTTGTTACAGGTAAACAAAAGTCTAATAATATGTTTCTGGTCCTGTATAAGGTAAGTATTAGAGAACAAAGTAATCCTATACAATTAGTACATACTACAAAATAATAATCAAGAATACTCCAAAGGCTTGATACTATAAAGGCATGAGGAACAGGATGTAAAGTTCACTCATCCTCCATAGAAAAGGGAAGATCCTCCAACAAGACCGGTGTCGTGTCTGGTGGGCAACTGCCCGACGGTTGATGTCGGGATGTTGTATATATTATATATACCTACCAGTCACGCGGTAAACTCTGCTTGCGCGATGCAGGATTTCTGTGACGTCAGATCCTTGATGCGTAGTTGGCATGTGGCGTTGTAGATGCCGCCACAATACAGAATATCTACTGCGAATAATTAATTGTACAACCATTTCTAATCCCCGACTACATCCGAAAATATGTGTACATTCTAAGAAGAGACTAAACCAAATATCAAAAGTACACTAAACACGAGAAATAATAAGAACCCGGTATATATTTGTTCAACTTCCTCAAACCCATGGGCAACCGAGCCAGCAGAGAGACAATTATCATAATAATGAAATATTTCGGAAACAACTTTGTTTTAACGATCTCAGAAAACAAAATACGAGAATAATTTCCATTAGAACATCTATTGTGGACACACAATAGGATGAAACATCAGATATCTGAGATAACCATTGTTCGAGTGTTGAAAGACTTTGTCTAATAAAGTCTAATTTGTAACTCACAACGTTAGCAAAGTCTACCCGAAGATTGTCGGAAACTGATCGAATAGGTTTGACTTTAAATTCCACACGACCTGATTGACCTACGTCTTCGAAATCATCTCGCAGATAATTCGACGACCTTTTTCGTAGACCCAAATAATAAGAATTGATTTGACTCTAAAATTGGATTAGAATTTTATAAATCAAAGAGCAAAATCAAATTATCGAAGGCTTTCAGCCGTGTATAGACTGCGCACACAAATCTTGAGAATATAACGCAATTTCTATTAGGTATTATAAATGCGAAGGCTCTCTGCTGTATAAATTTTAAGCCGCAGTGCGCAGGTAGACTAAATACAAAACACGATGTTAACACTATCCTTTAATTTACAAGCCATATTACAAACAAGGAACGCTTCGACAAAGCATTCGCTTACCATACTCATGAATCTAACATTCAAAAACCGTTAATCTATGTTCCAATTTTGTTGTGCATGTAATGGCATCCATGGCGGAGGTAGGTAATCCTGTGTGGCGTGTGACGTACTTAATGAAGTGGTGAGCGCGTGCCAATCAGGTGGTCCATTGTGTACAGAGAGTACCCCATCCACCCCAACTTAGATTATGTTTACCGCGCCTGACTGTACTCAGACTATTTCTAAAGTTGTTGAATAATAAATGTGTACCATTTAGAGCGGCACAAGCTAGGAAGAGTGTAAAAAATGGTTTTAAGTTCATTTCTTTTTTACACATAATTAAGTACATTTCACGGCTTAGTTTTATAGTAAATCTATGAAAGGCTGATATTCCACTTAAAGATATGTCCAAAATGCGACAATTATGTTATTATTTTGATTGTAAAGTATGTTAAATGCGACACTCTGAAAATGAGCCTCAATATAGCCTGACACGTGTATTGAGAAGAAAAATGTTCACAAGATACTTTTTTATATCTTCTAATAAGGAAGAATACAAAAAATCTTTTTCATGCATAACGAGCATAAATCTGCGGACAAAAAATCCTGCCGCGTCATAATTTTCCTAAAGGCTTTTACAGACTGGGGCGATATCGCGGGCGCAACAGGCATATTGCTGCCTGTCGCGCCCGCGATATCGCATCAGTACGCAGGAGCCTTAATACTTAAACGTATATAATGATCTCGATGTATTGAAAATGGGAAGACATCATATATGTCAGATATTATATGGGATGGCGCCTACGTGGAACGATCACCATGGTTACCGTCGAGAGGTACTATAAATAGCTCAACATACCTTCAGGAAACCTTCAGGGAAATAGTGTAATGATGTTAACCCTACGTTATAGAGAAAGACAGCAGTGTCCCTACTAGTTACGTTACAAGGGTTGAATGCAGAGGCTCTGAGCAAAATAGTGAACCCTTGAATACGCAGTGTCGTTGCTTCGAGGCAAAAAAAACAAGCGGTCTCTGAACATTCGACTTATGAAAATAAAAAAATATCCGGTCTGTGAAAGTCCGATGTGTGATTCTGTGTTTGAATTTAGAGTTAGCTCTCGTGATTGGATGACCAAAATTACAACAACCAACCCTAATACGTCTAAATACATCGTTCTCATTCTCACATATAATTTATTAATTCAAAATGAAAAATAACTGTTTTTTTTTGTAACAAACCATATAATTTAAAAGAGTGTCCATTGAGTTTCTTGCCCGTTCGTCTCCATAGGAACCTAGTACACCTTAGAATGGGCAACTAGCTTCATCTTTCTGACTGGCAGGCTCCTTTGACAGTCCAAAAGTGCCTGTAAATGGTTTAATTGAAATTAATGTTTTAAGTTTGAGTTTTGAGTACCTGTCATGAGATTTGACCGCAAATTTACTTTAATGGTCATTCGGAAACTGCGGCTATATACAGGGTGGCATTCAGGGTGGCATTCAGGGTGGGATTCATTACATGATTCTGATTTTAATAACCAACGAAAAATTCTAACGCAAATTTTTCGTCGGGTAATAAAAAAAACATTTGCTGTTCCATACATTTTGACAATTTTCTATGAAACAGCATTTTTTTTTGATAACCTTGATAAAATTTCTACGCTACAGTAGTGGTGGTTATGGTGTCGTTTGCGCGTGTGGAGATTGCGCGTCGTTGTCCCTGCCACCCTGTATATCTACCAAATAAACCCAGGCTTAATTTACTAATTTGTAACTGTAGTACCTACAGTGAAACAATAATAATTAGTTAACCAGTGAGCTATGACTCTTAAAACCACATCTTGTTAAAGGAAGGAGTTTCAAAGCAACGCGGCTTTCTCGCGGCTTACGGCCTTCCCAACTTATACGAAATTCAACAGTTTTACTCAAAGTGCGAACAGTTTGAGCAATTTTTTTGAATTATTTGTGAAAGGGCACACCGCGAAGCAACTCACCCCGAGTTGCTTCGCGGATGTTATAATGGGTTCTAAGAACGCGGATTATTTTTTAAGTATTGTGGTCCGGTTCGTTCGGACAGTCAATTTATTGTTGGTCCTTACTTCTAACAATGTAACTGTTGGACTGCCTGAAAAACTGTGCAAAAATACATAGGTACCGATATCTATGTACGTAATAACTTATATTTTCCGATAATTTGTAAGTAATTCAACTTTCAAGTTATTAAATTCTCTCTCACTAAAACTCCTGGACATTTTCATGCAAAAATAACGCCCTCCATATTTTTTTTTGTATTTTCTTCATGAAAATATTACGATAGTGTTGTCAAAATACTTCCTATAAATTTGGACAAAATAATGTAACAAACAAATAAAAACAAAGGAAAATCGAACCCAACCCTCACAAATTCTGATTCTTGGAGCTGGAGATAGTCAAACATAACCTTTACAAATATGAGAGGGGTAATCTAATCAAGGATATGAGATAGTTCTTCATATGTAAGGTCAACACTGTATAGATGCGACCAATCATATGATACTTATTGACTTTGCCAAATGAAGACGCGTGAGAATTACGAGTATTTCGTAAAATTATATTTTAGTACCTACATCTAAATAAAGCCTCTGATTCTCACATTTCACAAGTAACGTTTAAGTCCCACGTAATGGAGGATGAGCCCATCGATTAAGTGTAGACTTCACCGGGCTTTACGTTCTAATTTCAAACAATAAAAAAAACAGTAACTTTATTTTTGAAACAGTAAATTCCAGTCGGATTTTCTGAACCGGAACGGACGCGTCGTGTGGTTCCGGTTACAAATAAATCTTCCCGTCACTTCCCATGGGTGTCATAAGATGAGACTAAAGGATTATATTTCAGGGACGAACGAACACCAATATTTTCCCTTTATCTATGGAATCATGTAGATTGCAGACGCCACAAGGATATATCTTTTTAATTTGCTTATCTTTTTAGTGCGTGCGTTCGGAATCTGTTTTTGAGAAAATGCCTATACGTGACTTAAAACTAAGCAATGCACGTCTTAGTGCGTTAATTTGTATTGATATAACAAAAAAGCTGACTAAACTAAAATCAAAACAAAGATAATTTTATCATAGGTACGAGTAGGTAATCAAATCATGCAACACACTCCGTTGATATAAAATGCAGACAATCCTATTTTTTTTTTCTATGTTTCACAGTAGTTTGAAATTGGAACACAGCGTGATGTTTTGCCGCATTTTAGTTAGATACAAAATGCAACGTTAAATTCGAAATTCAAAAACTTCTTCAACAACATTTTCTGTGCAGGCAATCAAGGCAACGGAATTAGATTCACGTCCGAGAAGATTTCTGGTTAAAAAATCGCGAGGACTTATTACTACTTTTGCAGTGTGGGGTAGATAAGAGAATGATTTAAGAGGAACAAGCAATGTCGCTTAATTTCTATCCCCCAGTTAAGTTTGCTCACTTCATATAATAAAGTCCGCAGTCTCTTAAGAGACCCAAAATGTGGATAGTTTGGGTCGCAAAGTCAAAAGAGGTTTTTATACTTTTGACTTCGTGTAATTTTAATCATTTCTGAGAACATACATTTTATGTCATATAAGAATTACTTTAATGCGAGAAGTTTGTAATGAGTACAGACAACGGCAATCTCAATCTCGTGAAGATAATATAAACGTATAATACACGACGAAATATAATAATAAACGTGCATTAAGTACATATTTTGACCGACACAAGTTTTCCTGTTAACAAACAACGACTTTCCACGTCAACTACCAATGCTCCTAAATAAATTAATTGAGCAAACGCCCGAACAATTTTAAAGAAAATCCTCCAATTAGCGAAAATGTTCAGTTCGCAAAAACTGCTCTATAAAAGAACAAAGTTAATATTAGCAGGCATTCAGAGCCGTTCGCGAGCTCACAAATAGAGCCGGAGATCAAAAGCAAATTAACTATGAAACTGTTAGTCAAATACTAGTGAAACACTTTAATTTGGAGCAGAATTAGTGGCCTACGATTTTGTTTCAACAATATTAGTCAAATAAGTATTTTTGATACCTTTTTCTGACATTATGTCGATTGCTAATAATGATAAACCCGTCATGGTCCTTCGAGCCGAATGATTAGGTACGTCTTGCCAACCTCGATGACCGCTAGGTGAAGTTTGTGGTGTTACTTATAATAAATAAAGTCTTTAGTGGCGTGGTTGGAATAAAATGATTCCCGTGTTAGCAGCCAGTTTGCCCCAGGACTACAGAAACTGCAGAATAGCCCTGGAGTACCTACCAAGTCGATATTTTCCATTTTCTGTACGCGTTGACCTAGTGTGTTCCAAGTTAAATATTAATAGAAAATCAATGATAGCGGGATATTTTTAAAACTAAATTGGCACTGCCATATGGTAATTCACAACCATTATATACTTAACCATCGTTTGAATGACATGACTTTATGCCAGCCTGAAGGCATGATTTACAATCGAGAGCTATCGTTTGCAATTCTCCTTATAAAATAATACCTAATATTTAATTCAACCGCAAGCTCGCGACTCAATTCTTTTACTATTTGAGTATTACTTACGTTATGTCACCGCATTTCGAAGAAAAGGATTGATAGGATATTTACCTGAAACAAGAAAAAAAAATTACTAAATACTCATAAAATTCAAATTATTTACCACCGCTTCAAAATACATAACAAGGTAATGAAACCTCGCCTCAAACCCCAAACATAATCAGTCATGTTCCCATCATCATGTTCCCACTGCTGGGACACAGGCCTCCTCTCTGTGAGAGGGAGTGAGCCGTAATCCACCACGCGGGCCCAGTGCGGGTTGATAGATGTCTCTGTCTTCGAATTTTTGGATCTAGGACATGCCGGTTTCCTCACGATGTATTTCTTCACCGTTGTGAGAGCAGTAGTGATGAAATAGTTTGCACAAGTAAAGCGCATGTCCGGGTTCGAACCTACGCCCTACAACTCGTAAGTCGCGGCTGTTACCACTGGGCCACCACTGCTCTCAAACCCCATATAGCAGCCATAATAGTACACTGTGAAAATTTCAAAGGTGAAATGTTGTTTTGTTATAGAAGTTGTACTACATATTAAGGCAATTAAGCCATTTATTTTCACGTAAGTGTACTATTTTTTGAAGTTCGGATTAATTAATAATATTAGAAACAAGATTTTAATAACTACACATAATTTAGTCGTAAACTAAACGCAGTTATGTTGGTATTTAAGCTATGCACACCATGAGGGTATTACCCGATCTGCCCCCTTCTTAGATGAAGTAATATTAAGAATTAATTAATTATAAATAAAATAAATGTACTTAAAAAAAAACTATTAACTGTATTGTTTTATTTACCTACACTCAAAACCCCATCAGGACTTCATCATTATCAAACTGTTGCAGTCAGCTGCTGGACATAGGTATCTCCTAATGCACTCCGCTGAGTAGGTACGATCCTCATCTCGATTCACCTACTTGATAGTAAGCAAAACACTACAAAAATAGCGACAAGCAATCTAGAACATATACTTTATTACCAAAACAATGTTTATGTGCCTCTAAGTAACAATCTACATTGGTACACTAGTACATAACCTAAAAAAATAAAACTGGTTATAACTTTTACGTCCCAAGTTCTAAAAATCCATGAATTTAAAAAGGGCTTGTCTATCGTATCGTATGTCTATCGTATTAACTACCAATTAAAACAAAAAATATCCTAAAACACGAAATTTTATTAGCTGTACAAAAGTCCCATATAAGCCTGCCATTCGCCTTTCTACCTATTACGATTCAATAGATACAGCCCTGTGACAGACAGACGGACGGACAGCGGAGCCTTGGTAATAAGGTCCCAATGGCACCCACCCTAAAACTGTTAATCTGACAGCCGAAAAAAAACGGTAATGGATTCAGTAGTAAAGCGAATTCAAACATCGATTGTTAAGATAAATCACTCGCTAGATTAAGCAATTAGAGCGATGGAAGGGCAAACGACCTAATCCCTGATAGATCAACATTGTTGATGTTTCATTACGACAGAATCTAATTTGGGTTTTTCCATCAGAAAATTCTAAGTAGCAGTCCGGAGTCTGGATTTGTGCCGGGTTGATGGCAGTAGGGTCGCCTCCTATTACATGAGACTCAAACATGGCGAAATGAGGGTAATAAGTGTACACCTCTGCTTAACCATTAAGGGATTGCAAGCGTGATGTTATGTAGAATCTAATTTAGATGAACTTCGCTAACGACATTGTAAAGACATCTTAATTTGACTAAGAAGTATCGAGGTCATTATTTATGACAGTTCTCCAAATAGTATTGACATAAATAATGACCTCGATACTTCTACAAGGTGTCGTTTTGCATCCTCGTCAAATTTCAGGAGGCTGCTATGAAAGACATATATAATCAAATAAAATTACAATACCTGCTCAATAATTAATACATACTTGTTTTTTTAGTTATTTAAGTTTGACAGTATTTTAGAATACACCGCTTTCACAGAACAGAATCACCTCGTTGAGTATGCGGTAGTGTGTGTGCAAAAGGGCAGTTACAGTGCGGTATCACATGGGCAGCGTTTTAACATGCGTGTCCCACACATTATGTCGATTTCCGAAAATTAGAAGAAAAAAAAAGACCTACTTATTATTGATTCGTGTCGAGAATCATTAGCTTAGTTACCTCCTTGAAGTTGACGAGGATGCAAAACGACACCTTGTATAAAATAATATTTTTACTGAAGCTAATAATACGAGAATAGTTCTCTTAGGGAAATTGGTCTAGTAGCTTAAGAAAACACTGAAGTACCTCAGTATCTATCTATGTTTTATATATATATATTTTATAGGTACTATAAATGCGAAAGTAAGTTTGATTGTTTGTTACGATTTCACGCTAAAACGGCTGAATGGATTTAGATAAAATTTGGCACATGGGTAGAACATGACCTAGAGAAGAACATAGGCTACTTTTCATCCTGGATCGCAGACGAAGTCACGGCCAACAGCTAGTATTTTATATCTTAGAAGACAGAAATTCTGAAAATGTTAAAAATCTAAAAAAACAACAATGTTTGTGATTACAAGTTATACTTAGGTACACATAGTCGAGAAAACAATTGGCAAAATAGAGGCAATTCTGCACTAAGTACTTGAGTTGGCAAGGATTCACTGAAAACTAGGCTAGACTTAAGCTGAACCAGGTCGTTACCGAGGCATAAGATGCAGTTCAAAGGACCAATTATTGGCTAGAAGAAAAGTCCCATTTCGTAGATGGTGATAAAGATTATTGAATCGGGTAACTTTTAATCAGAAGCGAAGTTTTTAGTACCCCATTTTGAGTTAACGGTGAAAAGACATAATTGTGATCGATTAAACTTACAAAGCAGTGGTGGCCCAGTGGTAACGGTCGCGACTTACGAGTTGTAGGTCGTAGATTCGAACCCTGACAGGCGCTTTACTTTGTGTAAATTATTTCATCGCCACTGCTCAAAACGATGAAGGAAAACATCGTGAGGAAACCGGCATGTCCTAGAACCAAAAATTCGGAGACATGTGACATCTACCAACCCGCACTGGGCCCGCGTGGTGGATTACGACCCACTCCCTCTCACTGAGCGGAGGCCTGTGTCCCAGCAGTGGGAACATTATAGGCTGATTATGTAAACTTACAAATAGTCTTTGAAGACGACCGATGTTTATATTTGAGGTGTAGGTACTGTAATCCGCCTAGCTTTTTTTCAATTATGTTGGGATCCACTTTCTGTCGAACCGGATGCATTTGACTGCCTATCTGACCTCCACAACGCAGTTATTGGGTAACATGATACCCCTTAATCATTTAATCATATGTTAAGACGCTGACAACACCTACTTATTTGATATAAATATTGTTGTAATTAATTTTAAAAAAACCTTCCTCTCCCCTTTTATTGTACTTGCAGAGGCAATATATAAATATTATATAGCCTATTTCACTCCTACAATTAAGACGAATCTAGCGACACCTCTTATGTTAAAATCCATCAAGCAGTTTAGGCTACAGAGCGTGTCAAAGAAATAGACAATAAATACATACATACATACATACATACTCTCGAAAAACATTATCCTCCTTCCATTGGTAATAAGTGAATTCCCCATGAGTACTCTTAAAATGATTAAGAATGACAAATGAAACTCAACTGACACACCAGTGTTTTTAATTAAGTGACAGGCACAATAAAACCTTCCTTCAGAATTAATTCAGCACTCCCATTAATCATCCCGAAAGGCATAATAAAAAGACTACCGCAACAAATGAGACTTTTAATAAACGCTTTTATGGCGGTCAACGACAAAAATGACTTAACAATGAATACATTTACCAACCAGAACTTAATTCCGGGATTTTTCAGTCCGTAATTAGGGAACTGCCTTTGATTACAGCTGAAAGGGCGTGCCAATTAAAGTGAAATGCGGTTCTACGGACTCTTAACAAACCCTTGAGCATTTGAAATGCAGCTAATTGAATATGCAGTGGAGCGAGGTAGAAGAAAATCGCAATGAGGTCTAGTCAAGCTCTACGTTTGGCTAACTGAATGACTAATTTGTGAGTAGGGTATTGGCCAATACTCGTACTAATCTGATATTCTTTGCGTAGTTCCGTAAAACGGGGTGAATAGGGATGCAGGGGTGAATAAGGACGAAACTTTAAAATGGAATTTAATGTTGAAATAATACAGTTTGCTGCCAACAAGGAAAATTAGTCGTTAAATATTATACAGTAAACACATTAGTCCTTTTTGGTAACAAACTTTACAAGGTGTCGTTTTGCATCCTCGTCAAATTTCAGGAGGCTGCTATTAAAGACATATTATATAATCAAATAAAATTACGATACCTGCTCAATAATTAATACATACTTGTTTTTTTAGTTATTTAGTTTGACAGTATTTTAGAATACACCACTTTGACAGAACAGAATCACCCCGTTGCGTATGCGGTAGTGTGTGTGTAAAAGGGCAGTTACTGTGCGGTACTACACGGGCCGCGTTTTAACATGCATGTCCCACACATGCCGCTTTTCGAAAATTAGAAAAAAAAATGATTCGTGTAGAGAATCATTAGCATAGTTACCTTCTTGAATTTAGCGAGGATGCAAAACGACACCTTGTATTATTACAACGTTAAAATCCATCCGATCCCGATTCATCCCGATTCACCCCTGCATCCCTATTCACCCTGTTTTACGGTAACAGAAAAATATGTATTTATTTGTGAATTTCAAGGAATTTACGATTATTCACTCAATAATAACCTTCAGTATCGAATGGGAAGCTGTTACTTACCACTTCTAAGTATTAACATTTCTAAGCCCAATACTAAGTTAGCTTAACAGAAGAACAACATAATATCTAGCACTTCTTCCAAAGTTTCTACAAATAGTTAGTTTTCGTCGGACATTGGTGCCGATTCCCTTGTTCACAAACTAATCTAAATTTAAGTTCAGTGCATCTTTTTCTTTCAAGTTCATTAAGAAAAGGACAGAATATAAATTTTAGTTTAGTCCTGTCAAATTAATCAGCGCCTGTCACTACTCCATACAGGTTTAGACGTGATTAAAAACTTGCCTACTAAAATTACGTCAATTTACGTCAAGCGCTGATTAATTTGACAGAACTAAACTAAAATTTATCTTCTGTCCTTTTCTTAATGAAATTGAAAGAAAAAGATGCACTGTACTTAAATTTAGTTTAGTTTGTGAACAAGGGAATCGGCACCAATACCGTCGCTAAAGACCCAAATGGTTCGACAAAAAATCTGACTGTCATCTTACGAACATCCTTCTATCAAAGAAACAAACAACCTTATAATTGCGGATCATTATTATTGATCACGTTTTTCGTAAGGCACGTGCAATCAATAGGTAGAGACAAAAACAATGAAATGACGTACTTGAAGAACACAAGTACCTATTCATTCAGTAACAGCTGTTGAGAACTCCACTTTTGTTAACCATTTATTTATTGATTAGTTATTTATTTATTATTTATTTATTATTTAATTATTATTTATTTATTATTTATATATTATGGATGACTTACAGCTAATACAAACAAAATAGTCTCACATACTATTTTGAATTAAAAGTCTTCACTTCTAAAAACAGATTGGAAAGACTTTTCAATTCCGTAACTCAGTTTCAATCCCAATCCGAAGGACATTGAAGAAAATTTGTATCCACAACCATTTAGCTAACGCAATGAATGTTGTTAAACTAACTTTAATTTCGGAAGTCGGTATCTTTGGTTTTGTATTTTCGTTTTTGCCACCGACTTCCAAAATTAAAGTTAATTTTTACTTAGTAGTGTTGTTTTTTTGGAAATCTATTGTTTATTTTTGTGTTACACTTTTTACCCCACACAAATACGAATACAACTACCTGATATGTAAATATCAGTGACAGGCAGTTGTTTTAACTTCATCGACATAGACTAAGTGGGAAAAATGCGTGTTATTGAAGCTAACACAAAAACTACCCAAGCAAAGTTAATAAAATTCATGTGGGACTGACGCGCAAGTTTCCAAATTTCTAAAATCGGTCCACAATTGACGAAAATATTGATGAAAATACATGAAAAAAGAAATACATACAGACGAACATAGAACCTCTTCCTTTTTGGAAATCAGTTAAAAATTAAAGGCATTGCCATTGTAATGGTGTTACGTAATTACCCGGCAAGTATAAAGTAAGCAGTCTAGCTTTCGAGTTCGTTACGTATCTGAGATCAGAGAGGAACTAAAAAGTTTATCTGATATTGAACAAAAAACAACAGTTCTTTAAACCCTTTTAAATTAAACCTCGCCGAAAAACAATGTTAGTAATCGATGTGGCTAAATTATCCAGAATATAAGAATACCCTAAAGAATCAAATGAATTTCCCAACATTGCCAACTTCACTTCCTTTAAGGATATGTATTATGAAGTCGTGAGTTACGATAACTGCTTGACGGTCCCTCTTCATAAGTAAACAAACACGTCAATGTCGATTTAATAACGAAAGAAAGACACACAAGTGATATTCCTGAAAGTCAAATAAGTCAAATAAAAATAAGGAACATGGACATTATTTAGCATATTTGGGCTAACAGCCTTATTCATATGGTTTTATCAGGAGTCGATTAATATTTAAAGTTCAAATCAATACGATAAATTCAACAAAACTACAAAAGTAGTTCAGTTTATGTTCAGTACAGATGTTTTCTTCTAAAGCCAACATTCATTTTGTACCAAGCATATATCTCTTAAAAATTTATTGGTGCTTCGAATCCCCGAATGGAATACAAACCAGCCAAAATAAAAAGGCCATAACTTCACCTAAGTTGATAGGATTCACATGAACGTTTAGAAGAACCGGCGTGTTCTCTATCGCATGAAAGTGTGTGACAATTTTGAACTGACCTAGTTCACGTCCCTGAAATGCAAGGGACGTGATGTCTTGACGTGTCTTTAGCATGCATGCGAAATTTAAAATGAAGTTTTTCTATGCTCGGACATACGCTTGCAAAAATAAACTTTGTAAATGGCGAACGGTATAAAGAAAAATGTGGAATAGGTCATCCGGGGTTGTGTGAAAGATGATATCACAAAGAAGGGAAGTAAACAGAGATGGCAGTTGATATAGACGTAGGTGTGAAAGAAAAGGACAATATGACCGACAATGGAATAAAGAAAGGAGAATGATGATCGAACGATCAAACATGCCCTTGGGACAATGGCTCTGTTCGTGATCTAAGTGTAAATATTAGAGAGATAGACAATAACAACACTTTATTAGTTTCTTTACTATGGTAGCGTTTTTCGTTATGGTGCTCTAGGGACCAGTATGCTAGAAGAAACAGTACCTTATGTAGAATACCTACAAAATTGTTTTTTCCTAAGAACCTACAATATGTTACCACAAATGTTTTGTTAAATGGATGACTTGTTGGAAAATGGAAGCACTTTGTGAACGGCAGTCTTCAGGAGGAAACATAACATTGATAATCTACTAGAAACAAGATGCATCTTTTTATAGTTTTTGCAGGCAAACTATCCATCATTATTGCTGTGGTATTCTTGTATCCACTTCGGTCTACAGTTCGTTAAAATGTCACATATTGTTACCTATTCAATACATGCGCTAACAGAGTTTCCTAGGAATGTTTTCCTCAATCTTTTAAGTGATAAATGGTCCATTGGATATCGGTTACGTTTGAAGCCCCAAGCGCAGAGTTGTCTCGATTTCGATAAAATATATTATACTTGAATAGAATTGAGATTTTAAAAGAGCAGTACATTAATGTAACCTGCTCGTATTTTAGTAAAAATAATAAGATGAAGCTGCACCTGGTAGTGACCTTCTGTTTATTATCGACAAAATTCTTGACTGCAGTAATTTCCCCTTTCACCAACTCGTCCTTGTAATTCCGGTAAAGGGATGACAATTTTCAGCAGTAGACATAAATTAATGGGATTACGAGATGATACAATGGTGCCGATTCCCTTGTTCACAAACAAAACTAAATTTAACTTCAGTGCATCTTTTTCTTTCTATTTCATTAAGAAGAGGACAGAAGATAAGTTTCAGTTTAGTCCTGTCAAATTAATCAGCGCCTGTCACTACTCCATACAAGTTTAGACGTGATTAAAAACTTGCCTACTAAAATTACGTCACTTTACGTCGTATTAATTTGGCAGGACTAAACTAAAATTGATCTTCTGTCCTCTTCTTAATTAAATAGAAAGAAAAAGATGCACTGAACTTAAATTTAGTTTAGTTTGTGAACAAGGGAATCGGCACCAATGTTTGTTAGACCATCGGTCTTATTTAAACACAGCAATTCAATTACATCTTAACGTAGGTATTACAAGAAACAAGATCTCCTGAAAAGTCGAAATGGTATTACAAAATTTATAAAGACTGAAAGGAGTAACAAGAGCACTTGAAATGCTAATGTCCGCGTTTAATTATACTGAATTTATAACCCTTCTCATAACGATCAAATAATTATGAAAAGTACTTAACTACATGGTCTGACCCTTTTTATTATTAACTAGCTGTGCCCTACAACTCTGCTCACATAAAGCTCACAGTAGCTAGTTGGTAAGCTATAATTTTTATTAGAGTGAAGCCGAAGAAAAAGTTTTTCGTTCTCAGAAACTCTAGATAACATCAAAATGAATGAACTCAAAAATGTAAGTCGTTCCTTTACTTTTCTAAATTTAACGCCAGGTATGGTCTGAATTCTTTGTTTAGTCAAATAAAAATGTATTTTTGTAATGCCTTTAATCTTTTATGATGTTTTATACTGGTATTATATATTTGTAATGTGATGTGATACACACAGGTGTAGGAAGACTGGTTGTTCCGAAAGGAATCGGGTTGTATGGAGGCTGCACCCCTGTAAGCCCCTGTATACCCTACAATCCACTTGTCTACTATTATTTTGCTTCTTCCGAGTTTCGACTCTTCTTATGATTCAAAAGAACATTTAATATAGGTATGGGAATATTATATTACCAGCTGCGGCCGCGGTTTCATCTGCATAAGTCTCGATCCTGTGGGAATATCGGGATAAATCCTACGTCCTAATTCAGGTCATGGTCTATCCATGTACCAAATTTCATCAAAATCCGTACAGCCGTTTTAGCGTAAAAGCGTGGCAAACAAACAAACTCACTTTAGCAGTTATAAATATTAAGTTAGGATTATAGCAGAAGCATAGCCAGCCTATAATGCGACACAGGCGTCCTCTATGTGAGAGGGAATGTCCGTAATCCACCACGCGGGACCGGTGCGGGATGCTAGATGTTACATGTCTGAATGTTTGGTTCTAGGACATGCCGTTTTCCTCACGATGTTTTCCCTCGCTGTTTTGAGAGCAGAATAATTTACACGAAGTTAAGTGCCTGCTTGGATAAGACACACACATCACATCACACAAGTGCGCTCCTTCCTTTTTGCTTCGTCTTTTTGTTTTATTTAAAGTAGATTATTTTTATTTTTGTTATTCTTGGCTCAGTTTATCAATTGCATACCTGTTATTTATGACAGTGGAAGAGCGGAGTTCACCTAACACAAGCATCTCAATCTTGCTTAAAAGGTGATATCCAACTCATTGTGTGTTTTAATTGTATGTAATTGCAATAAACATTTTTTTTTTTTTTTGCTTGGGTTCTAACCCACGACCTTACAACTCGTAAATCACGGCCGTTACTACTGGGCCACATATTATTATATTATTAGGTAAACGAAACTACAGTAAAATTATTCAATGGTTGGCTGACATAATTTTCACGGTTTAATTAATATGAAATCTGCAACGATAAAATTAAATTTTGCACATTCATTTCGCTTCATTTATTTAATATTGGAAGATTAATTATTTCAGAGATAAAATGTGACAGCGCTGAAATGCTTTGGTCCGTTATCTACCTCGACGTTATTATAAAAACTTTCATTTAATAATTGATATATTTTTATGGAGCTGTTAATAGCAATCGTCAACTAGATTACATGAAATTTTGTATTGTTCAGGCCTTAAAAACAGTAGCCACACAAAATTAAAGAGCCGCCTCAGAATTAATTAACAAATATTTTTAAAAATCTTCCATGTGTTTTTTCCTTAAATTGAGACATAATAATACTAGCGCCTGCTTCGCGCGGTTCTTATCTTACGTCTTGATAAAACCTGGAGATTTCTTAACAATATTATTTAATATTAATACGCATAAACCTTCCGGAATAAATTCTCTAAATGATGGTGAAAACCGCTTCAAAATCCGTTGCGTAGTTTAAAAGAACAACGCGGTCACACAGACAGACACGAAAAGCGACTTAATTTATAACATTAAATAGATGAACTTTTCTAAACAAACGTGGAAATCATTTCTAAATAGTGCAATAATACCTATTGCTGCACACAATTCTGCGAAGATATGGCAGGCTAACCAGACGTTTATTACGCCTGGACAGGACCGGCCTGCGCCTGGTGACGCAGACCATCACGGGCCACTGCTCGCTAAACAAACACTTCCACACAATCGGCATAACGGACAGTCCTCTGTGCAGGGCATGCATGGAGACTGAGGAAACCGTTGTGCATGTGCTTTTTGAATGCACAGACGTCACCCAGATCAGAAAAGATCCCTCTGGTCACCCAGATCTTTTACAGATGTTCTGAACAGACCAGAAGACTTAATAAACTTCTGGACGGAGTAGGGCTGGTTGGAAAACCAAACCGACGGCCGCCATGGACTTTACACAATGGTCCACTTGAAGGACTATGTGGGGAAACCAAAGCCCTTAACATAACAACACAGAGTAATAACTCTTTCAAATAAAATTACCAGACCAATAAAACAGTTAGTACCAACTTTATAGTACGCAATACGACTTTACAAACGCCAATTCTAGATCAAATAAAAGCGTAAAGTACCAACATAAAGTAAGACTACTGCATAAAAAGTTTAGCATTGAGCAAATCAATGCAATTCCGCTAACTCCAACCTTCGCAATTCGCAACTGTATGACGCTCTCAGCTGATCAATTTGATTACAAGTGATATCATCTTCCTAGTACAAAAAACAATCATACTCGTATCTAACTACTTAAAAGTTACAACTATTATTATTAGGAATCTAATATAACATCACGCCTGTTTTCCTTGATGGATTAGGCAGACGTGTACCATAGTACACCCACATTTCGCATCGTATGTTTAAGTCCCGTGTAAGAGAGGGTTAGCCTATTGACTGGTATTAGTAGCTAGGGGCAACAAATTATTGTAAAATGTTTAATCATGCGTTTCGTTTTTTCTTTTAATTTTATTGCTTTTGATTTTTTTTTTAAAGATTAATCACATAATTTCTATCCTGGCAGTACGTTCCCGCGGGATATTTTCCGACACGCATGCGGGCGAAAGCGCGAGCAAAACATTTACCAAATTATAGTAGTAAATTTCAGTGTGAGTGTTATAAGTGTAGATGCTCTTTTATACAACACGCGCCGGAAGTAACGCACTCCACCACACACCTCAATTAGAATCATTATTCTCCTGCCCTTATCTCAATTTATTTGTGGTCGGCGCAACATATCCCTTTCTTCCATACTTCTCTATTAGTTGTCATCTCGGTAGTCACCCCCTTTCTAGCCATGTCATCTTTCACACAGTCCATCCATCGTTTCTTTGGTCTTCCCCTTGTGGCGGCATCTACAGCGCCACATACGAACTACGCATCACACTGACGTCACGCAAAAATCCTGCATCGCGCAAGCAGAGTTTACCGCGCAACTAGCATATATACAACATCCCGACATCAACCGTCGGCCAGTTGCCCACCAGACACAACACCCGTCTGGTCGGAGGAGCCTCCCTTTTCTATGGAGGATGAGTGAACTTTACACCCTGTTCCTCATGCCTCTATACTGGTGACCCCGAATATGAACGTCAGCGCAGCCTTCGTGCAACTACTTCAGCGTACTTCATCATCAACACTTCCTCAAGCTCTCGAGCGGCGAGTCACACAGCCAGCCAGGACCCACGGCTTCAACGGGTATCCTGACCACCAGCATGCAGCGACCGCGCATACCTGGTCATTACCCTAAGCCTCATCAGCAACCTTGGCACAGCACACTGCACTTTCGGCCAGTCAACAAGCAGAGCTCTTCAACGCTCTCCTGGTCGACGCCAGCAGTCAGCCCTCAACCCGGCGCTGTACCACATCCGACTCACTGGAGCATAACGCAGCGCCACCCCGACTCACTGGGGCATCACCGCAGACAGTTCCGACCCACCGCGAACTATGCGACAACCGGTTCCGACCCACTGGAACCCACACCTGGCACTGGCAAGCATCGCAAGATACACGACTCAGCCCACTATCGACCTCCGGTCTCCGGAGGGGAGTGATGTGGCGGCATCTACAGCGCCACATACGAACTACGCATCACACTGACGTGACGCAAAAATCCTGCATCGCGCAAGCAGAGTTTACCGCGCAACTAGCATATATACAACATCCCGACATCAACCGTCGGGCAGTTGCCCACCAGATACGACACCCGTCTGGTCGGAGGATCCTCCCTTTTCTATGGAGGATGAGTGAACTTTACACCCTGTTCCTCATGCCTCTACACCCTACTCTTATAGCCATCGACATTCATACTCAAGATTTTCCTCACAACATTTTCTTCATTCCTCCGCATCACACGTCCATACCATGACAACTGATTTCCGCATAACTTTTCAGTCACCGGTGCCACTTTCAGACTTCCTCTTATGTACTCATTTGTTATTCTATCCATTCGTGTCACCACACATGCCTATAAGCATCGTCATCTCAGCTGCATGCAATTGCCTTTCATTCATCCTAATTAGAATAATATGTTATAATCATAATACATACACTTAATTTTTAGTATTATTTATAAAACATTGTCATGGTCACATTATCTACGCACGCACACAGCACACATATAAGGGCACACGTACAACATCAAAACGTTCATTACGCGGTATTTGTAATTATCAAAGAAGGAAAGAAGATAATTGGAATCAATCTGCCAAGCCTTTTCCCAATTATGTTGCAGTCGCCTTCCAGCCTAACTAACCGGATGCAGCTGAATACCAGTACTTTATTAAGAGCGACAGCCTATGTGATCTCCACAGCCCAGTTACTGAGTAACACGATACTCCTTGGTAAGAGGGATTGTCAGACTTTTGGGCTTCTGACTACTTGTAAAGACTGTCAAAGATCTGCGAGAGAAAGCCGGGACCAACAGCTTAACGTTCTTTCCGTGTCATGAAAGGGTCTCGATATGTAATGGATGGTCACCTATCCACGAACCGACCGCAGCAAGCGTTGCTTAACCTTGTGGTTTTGTCCTTTGTATGAAACTGCAGGGAAACGATCTATTATGTAAGGTATCTAAGCAGTCATTAATTTATGACACGTTACGGACTACCTACAGTGTCGCTCGAAGGTCATAAGTGGCTGAATATGCATCATTGAGCTGTCATCCTTTTAGCAAGTCTTCATAGTATATTCCAACGATTAGTTTGTTGTTCGTAACACACAATGCACATTAGCTGTCCATCCTTCTGCCATTTAATAAAGACCATCTCTGCTGTACCATCAGTCAGATTTGACTTCCATGATAGAAATGAATAATTGATGCAGATAATACAAAATTCGAACTGGGAACGAGAATATTTTAAAATATGGCAACTTGTTGGCATTGCTACCAGCATCAAAATATAGCTAGCATGAACGAATGAAAAAGAACAGTGAATATTTAAAACATTTGAATAAAGAGCGTAGATTTAAGAAGTCATAGATAAGAAATACATCGTGGATACTCGTGATACGTACGATGCCGTTTGCACTGCATAACAATGAAGTAACTGAGCTTTCCTGTTGGCTAGACTAACCGTGCGGAACGACAACTTACTTAATTTGTTTACGTCTATTTGGAAAAACAAGAAACTGCTCATTTATCATGATAATTTATAGTATCATCAACAACATTGAGGTACGCTACTACGATACCTTTTAGTTGAAAAAAAAAAAAGTTGGTCTTTGGATACGAAACGAAGAACAGTTGTTTCATCCAAAGACATAAATGGCGAAAGCCAACGCATAATGTCAAATTCAATAAGGATGAATATTGTCCAAATTTGAGTCACTTGTTAAAAACTTCAAGACGCTGAACTAGCAAAAATGAAGAAACTGCAAGGAAAACATAGGTACAGACAGAAAGAATAATACCTATTGTTAACATTCTCTTAGTAGGCAAACCTAACAAAACATTTTCCACGGAAAAATACGAACATTAACACTAGGCTTTTAATCAATTACTTCTCCAATCACGTTGTGATTGAAACTGGCCATAATTATTTTTTCTTTGTTTTCATTTGCCGCATCATTAGCGGCCTTGACTCCAAAATAATGGACAATCACTTTGTAGATACAGTCAGTACCTAATACTTTGCCATTTGTACACATTCCACGAGGAAATATTTGTACATACATGCTTGTTTATTTGACACACAGAGATAAGGTTGTGTTTGTTGGAAGCTGACTGATAAAGCCGATGATTCAAGTCGCGACGTCCTCTTATAAAATGCAGCTGATTTCTAAATCTTGCATGGAATCTTATCATCATACGTCGCCTTTTTCCCACGACTGATACAATATTAAAAGAATCGATCAAATATGTACAACAACCAACCCAAAAGCCCAATATTTGTACACAATATTCGTACACTTAGTCTGCAATTAATGTTTTGACTTTGACTTACATTGTTATATGAAAATTATGAATATACAGGCTATCTTTTTATTAGGCTATTTAAAAAAAAACATTATAAGTTCAAAAACTATTTTTTTACCAGCAATTAAAGACTAATTAAAACAACTAATTTAAACAAACACCGCACAGAATGACTACAGTACGACGACAAAGTACAAAAAATATAAAACTCCGCTATAAAATCCCGACGTTAAAACTAAGAGAGCATACTATAAATCGCGTTGGAACACTAAAAGGGTATTTTAACAGCTTTTCTACGAGTAATAAATTTTTAATTCAATAAAATGTCCAAGCGTGCAATAGAGTCGACACCTTAAGAGTGGGCTGGGATTACGTGGCAGTAGCACGACCTATAGGATAAGCCTTTAACAGCTCATGATCCCACGGCTTTGTGTATGACGTAACAAGTGTTAATACGAACTTGCTTTTGAACAAACATAAAATGATGTTTATTTCACAAGGGTAAATTGGACGGCAAGTTTTCGTATGCCTGCCTATAAGCATAAAGTACAGGTAATTCTAGAATTCCGACATGGCTTTGATGGTTTAAAATCGACAGTCAACACGCTACAAGCAAGTAAATTGACCAACCTAGTTTTGAAGAGGCCTACAATGATGAACATGAGTCTAGTTATTTTAGACTAACTGTCTAGTTTGGGGCCCACTGGCAAATAATATATTGTAACCTAGCTGTAGGTAATATTTTAAGCTACTCAAGTCGTCTCAACTTGGTGTTAGGGCTCCCACACAAAACTGCGAATTCGCATCGCATTGCAAAAATCTGCGAGCTCGATGTTGTTATTTTAGTGTTATGTTATTCGATGCGGCGTCGAATCGCATCGCATCGCAGTTTTGTGTGGGAGCCCTTAACCTGTGAACCTGCTTACTGTATTACCTGGACAATAACATAACATAACGCCTGTAATCCCTGAGGGGTTAGGCAGAGATGCACCTATAGTACATGTAATAGGGGGCGCGCCTATTGAAATCAACCGGGCACAAATCCAGACTCCGGGCTGCTACTGAGAAATTCCTAATGGAAAAACCCAATAACACTTTTCCAGACCACTTTGGGAATCTAAACCAGGACCTCAAACCTCAGCAGTAACTGGACAATAAAAACAAATTCTTTCTATTATAAGTTATAGCATTTCAGTCATCATCAATTCAAGTATCACTTAACAAGATCGTGCGAGGCCGAAGTTTCCAAAAACTTTTGCAATGCGTAATAATTAAGTACCCACCAAGAACAAACTTTCCCATTCGAATTTCCGTAATCCAAAGGTGGGAAAGCAGCAAGTATACTCCACGTTTTTCTGTTAAGTACCCTCAGATAAGAGCAAAAGTTTTGCTAGTTAGTAGAAACAGATTGTGAAGTGGTAGAGCAAATAAAGTCGGGACGTGTCGACTTCGTATTAGCAGATATCAGCCGTATGCAGGGATCGTGACTCTCATGTATAAGAAAATCGTTCAGGAATAGAAGATATTTTACTAATGGACAAGAATTTCATGTAGAATGTTGAGGTAACTTTATACTATCGACCCTTCTGGCATGCAAAAAACCACTTTCAAAACTTACATTGGACATTGGACTAACCTTAAGATAACCATGGAATTGCATCAAGAAGACGTGCAAAATTAAGTTTCTTCTGTGATTATATCCATAACATATTTATCGATCACCATTACGTTTGTCCCGGCTGTCATTAGTAGACCTTTGACAGTTGTTACGGGTAGTCAGAAGCCCAAAAGTATGACAACCAGTCTTACCAAGCGGTACCGTTTTACCCAGTATCTGGGTTGTGTAGGTCAAATAGGCAGCCGCTTCATGTAAAATACTGGTATTCAGCTACATCTAGTCTGGAAGCCAACCCCAAAATAGCTGGAAACGGGCTAGGCAGATTATTGTCGTTGTCAATACGTTTGCCAAATGTGGCAATATTTCCAGAACACAGGACTGTCCTCTAGAACAGGCCTTCAAGAACGCTATATACACAGTGATGTCACATCGAGGTCTGCTAAATTGCTAAAGTATCATTAGGGCCTAATTTCGGTAGTGTGTGAACTGTGAATATCTAAATTAACAGCATGACCTAACCTAAGTCGTTCAAGTTGAGGTTATTTAGCATTGAGCAAGGACAGGTCAAGTACATGCTTACGAGGTACGATGTGCAAAGATAAACATTGCAATAAAGACACATACCTACTCTTCTTTAAAGTTTTAAGTTATTTATTAGTTAAATATATGCTTTTAAGTACTTTTGCAAACACTCTTGGACGATTAAATATATGCAATAATCTTATTAGGACTTATATGTTCGAGCCGTTTGGGGTTGAAACACTAGGGCCATGGGTCCGAGTGCCCACTTAGTTTTTAGAGACATCGCAAAGCGGTTGGTCGACTCCTCACGTGACCAGAGGGCTGGTCTATTTTTTGGCCAAAGAATTAGCATTGCCATACAACGTGGTAATGCTGACAGCCTTTTGTTCACTTTTCCTGTTGACAACGAGGCGGACGAATTTTTTGACGCCCTTTGATTTTTTGCCCTCCCTTTTTGTATAATTGTACATATTATTATTATTATTTTAAGTTTGTTAGTTTTTAAATGATCTATACAAAAAATAAAATTGAGGTGTCTGAAATAAATATAAAAAAATGCAAGGTTATTAAGTACGCGAAAATAACCTCACGTAGTTCTGGAGTCTATGTTTATAAAAAACGCTACATCACTATTTCATTTGGGTGTCCATGTGAAAATGTGAACATATTTTCTATTTTCCCATTATTTTTTCGTTTGAGACGTTTAGTGATGTATTAAGGTTGATTGGCAATGAATACAAACTAAGAATTCCCAACGAAAAGGAATTCATTCTCAATTACTCCATCAAGCCATTCAACTGTAGAATTTCCGTCATTAGTGCTGTAAAAACGACACTCTCTGCCTAATATTGCAAAAAAATTGCATACTATTATTAAAAATGGCTCGCATACTGCCAGTTTGGACCATAAATTAACATAAAAATTGCCTATTACAAAGTTGTAACAAATTGCTTAGATGACCGCTCACCATTCCGAGTATGTCGTTTTGTACGTCAGAATATCATAAAAAGTAAAACGATTGTCCATGAGTGGAATATTACCTGTCGGCAGTGTTTGTAAGCGCGTGATAAGGCGGACATTGCCGGATAATGCCGAACATCGGCAATCGTGACTCCTTCATTTACCCTATACGATATTTGGCGTATTTTATATATTAACACTGCAATATTAGCATTGTTAGGTTTACAATACCTAAACACAGTCACGACCTTTGTCGCACTAACATCAAAAGGAAAATCCAGATACTTTAAACCGATTTTCAGACAAAAATGATTCGATCTCAACAGATATGTTTAAATTCAAAGACCAATTAGGTGCTTTTAGAAATATGCTGTCAGCCGGTACAAATTTTAAAAGCCGTCCGTATGAGAAGATTTCTTGTGAGGCAGTACAACCCCTTTTTTTTGGGTGGGAAATCATCAAACAACTTTTCCCGCTCTGGGTGGAGCGAGAGGGTGTGTCAGACTCTTATTGACTAAAACCCACCCGTATTCCTTCCGTTGCCTGTGTTGCGAGGGCCTCAGTGACCCATTAGTACCTTCCCGCGACCCCGGCAGGCATTGGCCCTAGTGTACCCCTACATTTGTGCTGACGACATCTCTTTGAGGCGCGCGTGGAATACAACGCGCCGTCGACCCGGGCCTGGTCCTTACCGGACGGTGAGCTACCCATTGCTCACCATCCGCAAGCTCGCGCCTACGGTGGCCGGAAATCCGCCCGCGATTCCCGACGCCCAGGGCGTCTCCTGCGGCAGCTAGGGGCGAGGGCGCAAAATTTGCCTTTCCTTCAACAGTCCCGCCTCCTCTTTCGCGAGCATTACTGCTTCGCAGAAGGAGGTGTCGGCTGCCCATGCCCACTCGCTCCGTACCATGGCCTTAACCAGTGGCAGTAGTACAACCCCTGAGGAGTTGTGGAAATCGAAACATGAGCAATTTAGGCTTTTATCATCATCATGTGTATTCGAGCTGCATGCTGAAGATATATTATTGATGATAATTATATACTTAAGTGACAATAATTGCGAAGGCTCTTTATGGCCCATTCTCGATCCCGTAACTTATCCAACAGCTAAAATGACGTAAGAATCTATCAAACACTTTTTGTGCACCAACAAACAAATCTCTAGGTTTATGACATCACATTACAAGTATGATTGTTATTTAACCGGCCATTTACTGCATTGCAAACACAAAATGTCAAAATAGCGCACGTCAACAGTATTACTGAATAAATTACTAGTACCTAACAGCCACATTTTTAACAACGATTCCTATTTTATACAATTTGATACGCAATTACATTACAAATGAGAGAAAGTAATAGGGGTATATAATACGAGATAAATAGTGCGAATGATTCTAATAGAAATCTATAAAATGCGTTCACAACAATGTGACGATTTTCACTTACAACGTTGCGAAGGAAAAATGCACACTAATTAAGTTTGGGTACATTTATACTTCCCTTATGAATGAAAATAAGAATTACTGTCTTACTGAAAAGTAATTCGTAACATACATGGAAAGGTCTGCTGATTCTCAGTTCCTATTTTCCTAACGAAGTCCATAGGTTTACTTGCCGAACGTGTTCGTGAATATTTGCTCTGCTCTACGCCCTCTTTGAGCGAATGCACAATAAGATTTCAGCGTACGGCGCTTCAAGCTTGCTTTGTTTAGCTCCCAAATATTGTTCACTTGTTCCACTGTCTGAGTTGTTTCCTGATTGTTTGTATGCAAAAAACTTAGACCAAATAATCCACAAGTTACATAAACTGTACTATGTTTAGTCGATTTGTAATAACTACCTTTTTACACTTATCAATAAGGCTGCAATACATTTCGTCAGATGCAACGATTCAGTGAATCGTTGGAGCGTGAAAAGCCCCGTTAGTTCCCTACTTATCCGCGTAGTGGCGGGCAGGTGGCGCTGGTGGTACACGCACGTGATGTATGCGCGAGCGCAGGTCAGACGCGCCGGTGCCGCGCGACAGCCTCCCGTGCACAACCGACAACCACACTTATCACGCGAGTGACATAAAAAGTGAAAAAAAAAAATATTTTATTTATTTTGTGTGAAACTGTGCCTAATCAGTGGGATTTATAACATGTTGCTAAAGGTAATGTTCTATTAAGTTGTGCTTAAGTCAGCCTTGACTTTGAAAGGTCAGATTGTGTTTAATATTAGTAAACATTGCTCACGTAACAATTAACGGTTGTAATTAGCTGTTCACATGCCTAACGATGCTTATTGTTTTCTTCACGTATTGTCAATTTAATTATATAATAGTTTTAATAGAATGATGGGAATTTTTGCTAACATCATTTTTTCTACATTATTGTCACGTATGACAATAATGTAGAAAAAATATTTTTTACAATTGTTTACATACGCGTACGATGGATGTTCGAACTCAATGTCGTAGGAACTTTAATAACTTAGAAAAAGATAAATTAATGTTTAATTGTTTTGTTAACTAGCTTTCCCTGCGGTCTTGACTTCATACAAAATACCGTAGAAAAAAGGACGTCATTTTTTTCCGAATTTGAACATTCCACAAACTTTTCCAGTTTTTCTTTCCATAAAAACCTAATTACAAAAAATGTTAAACAAAATATAGCTAAATCGGTCCAGCTGTTCTCAAGTGATGCGCTTACCAAGTATATTCTTGATTTGAACATTTTCTAGAAAACTTTTCCAATTTCTTTCCATAAAAACCTAATTTGGGCGATTACATAAACATTTGAAAACAAAATATAGCGAAATCGGTCCAGCCATTCTCAAGTGATGCGACTACCAATGAACATCATTTAATTTATATTTATATATAGATATAGATATATATATACATATAGATAAAAATAAAAACAGGAACATTTTAAGGACCACTTCGTTTTATATTAAACAAATCGTTACCTTTAGCTTCACCGTGTAAAAATAACATCAAGGAACTTAAAACATCTGACCCAAGAATTCCGCTCAAATAATTTTCGTCGAATTTTCCGGATCAAAAGCGGTCTGCTAATAGATTGTTCGTGAAATGGCAACAATAGTAAACGAACCTTTGTTTTAGACGCTTTGTTGCAGGATACATGAAACAGAAATGTTTCGAATCATCACTATTCTATAGACAAAAGCCTTAATGTGTTCATTCCATTCTTCTACTGTTATTTCATCTCGACACGTAAAGACATTGGCGTCACCTTACATGACAAATACACTTCCAATTCCAGCAAATATAATTTTGACGAACAAGAATTGAGCAAGGAGATTCGTGTAACTTCAGATTACAAAATATTTGTTATCGACAAACTGACAATTCCGAGTTTTCCGTACCCATTCTCAGATACGACGATAGATAAAACTGATAATAGATTCGGTGTCGTTCACTCCTCTGCAAGATTATTAAGATAAAGAATTTTAATTCTCTCGTGATCGCTTTAATACAAAATTTCTTGCCACAATACTGGACGTTATTTACTGCTAACAAAAGGTACACGGACAAGACCTACCGAGACCTCAAAATCGTAATAATAATATTCTCGATCACGAAAAATTCCGCAGTGCTCGGAACATTCTGTGCTTAATATCGAATTATGAATGCGAAATAAAGTATCAAACTTTATTGAAAAGCATTGCTAATGTGCTTGCGATTGGAGCGAGCTCTCGTGAACTACAAAGATTGATGAAGAGATATTGACGAAGCGGAATCAATATGACCCGTGAGATAAATAGTCCTTCGCCGTGTAACGTGTAGGAAAATTTGTGTTATTTATCGGAAGAAGAAACATCTTCCAGCCAATTGCCTCGTGTCCGTTTCTGTTTGGGTTTATTTTCCTTTGGCTTTGATTTTGTTTTCGGTTCGTAGAATTGTTCCATCTTTTTATATTTGACGAAAATGGTAGTTTGTTTTACTTCCTTCTGATTCATATCTCGTGCAACAAAATTCTCTTAATCGTTTAACCATTCTTTGAAACCAATATAGCATACAAATTCGTAACTAAAATCTATTAAACAACCAAATTTAACATTTACATAACAAAATAATTCACTGCACCACGATGTAAATGATGATCTTGATCAAATTCTCCATCTTAAACATTTGTAATAGATATTACGCGTACATAATTACGTCATCCTAGATCCTTATCACAAAAATATACTAAGAAGACCTTCAAAAACTCATCTAGTACTCACGTTTATTCAAGTCGTGATAATTATTTAATGAAATTATCACAACCGCGCCAACACGGTCACAGAGATTCAAATTCCACGCGTGACGTAGGTACCTAACTTATCTCCCGGAGAAACCGTATCAAGGTTAAAGAAGGATTTAACTTGGTAAATCTACTTTCTCTGTCACTTTACTGGCCTCTTTTTTCACATAAGACCTACGTGCATGTTTTGATAATTTGGCGTAACGGGAGGAATGCGATGACCGTACTACACATAAAGTCTGTCTGCACGCATCGCCCTTTTTTCTAATGCCGCATCTTGCGTAATTCCATCCATGAGCATTGAATACTGATGACCTAGTCACTTTAATGTATGCTTACAGTCAGTAATTAGTTCCTTATTACTTGCTTTACTTAATAAAAACACGTTCGTTTTATTCGTATACCACATTATGTTTCCCGGAGAAAGCGATTTGGCGAGTGTAGGTACTGCAGGGTTACCAGGTTTTTGTGTTCCACGCGCGCCCCAAATAGATGTCAGCACAAGTGTAGGGGTCCGCTAGGGCCGATGCCTGCCAGGATTGCGGGAAAGTCCGAAAGGGATACCGTGGCCGTGGCAACACACAGGCAACGGAAGGAACACGGGTGGGTTTTAGTCGGTAAGAGTCTGACACACCCTCCCGCTCCGCCCAGAGCGGGAGAAATTATTTAATAATTTCCCACACAAAAAAACAGGTTACCAGGTTTAAATTAATGAGGTAAACTGTAGTTTCAAATAAGGTAATTTTGTCGTTGTGTGCACTATTTCGAACTTTATAATTGTTTGCGGCTTCTATTGTTTGTGAATCGTAGCTCATAGGTCTGTACCTACATATAATTTGTTGTGATTTTATGTGATTGTGTCCCGTAAAATGCAGATTGGTTGTAATATCACAAGAGTTTAATGGCGGCATTGTCAGCAAGGTATATTATTTTGATATTGCTGTTTAGCGAAGTATGATTTGTAGCACACTCAGTTTATTAGGAAGGTATTGTTTTTTTTTTGTTGATAATCTAGGTACGAGATTATATGTATTTATAAAAACCAGCCAAGTGCGATGCGGACTCGCGCACGAAGGGTTCTGTACCGTTATCCGTTACCGTTATCTGTATCGTTACCCCAGTGGCGGTACCTTCATATAAGTACCTAACCAGTAGTTTATGAGAAAATTGCGATGATACATACGTAGATACGTAGGTACCTACATACTCAGTCGAAAACTGAACTTTTTTTTTTGAAATCGTTTAAAATTTTATTGGGCTTGCGTTATTTTGAAACCGGAACGCCACTGCGTTACCCTTAAATATTTACTTTATTCTGTTTTTTATTTTCTGTTATCGCGGCAACAGAAATACATTATCTGTGAAAATTTCAACCGTCTAACTATCACGGTTCATGAGATACAGCCTGGTGACAGACGAACAGACAGACGGACAGCTGAGTCTTAGTAATAGGGTCTCGTTTTACGCTTTGTGTACGGAACCCTAAAAATACCCCATCTTTTTATTCGCTTATTTAGAATGTTTAAACAAAATGATAATCCCGTTTTTGTTTAGGTACATTTCGTGTTTAACTTTAACGGTATCTAAATACACAATTTGTAATGATAGCCGAGGGCGTGGTTGTGCAAACACGAAATAAATGTTACACAAAACATTAGTCGTAATTAACCTGTGTCCTGTAATTAGGTGAACGCGTTTTGTCACAGATCAAGTAAGAGTGAAGGTGGAATTAGGCAAGATTATGTGCAAAGCGACTATTACATTATTTCAACGTGATAACCACGTATGACTTGACCTGTCACCTACCACCTACTTGTGTTTATATTAAATCGAGGACCTTGTTGGGCAATTCAATTGCCATATAACCATATCCAAGCAGTATCTTGACCCACTTAAAGTTTCATAAGGAAATAAAGTCGCAGTACAGGCAATTTTTGTGTGTCTTCGCGACCGGTTTTTTTACAATAAAAGGTTATGGCTTCATATACAGTATATTTACAACTTTCGTTCTTATGTTCTTCAATAAATAAACGTTTATTTTGTATCTGGAAACATTGGTAATAAAATGTCAATTTTTATTTCAAAATAACCTTTAACCACCCTTTCAAAATAGTGTAAAATCGAATTTACCCGCGTTTGAATGTCAGATACTGCAACAACTTTGGAAACAAACAATCGCGTTCAGAATTTGTAAGCCGATTACACACTAACAGAACAACTAACAAAACAATTGTTGCCAGTAGAAATAAAATTCAGCGGACATTAAATCCGTTTAGCGGTTTCAAAGCGAAAATTGCACTGAGTAAAGGCTCCTACATACTGGCGCGACTTGTCGCGCCAGTATGTAGGAGCCTTAAAAGTTTAGATATTTTAAGATGAGTTTCAGTAACAAATCGTTGATTGTATTAGGGCTTTTAGAGAATAGAATACTGTTTATTATGTACACCATAAAAATTACAGATACAAATGTTGACATTTTACAAGGGATGACACAATGGGAGAATACCATAATATAGTGCTTGTTTGCGATTTGCTGGCATCGGGAAATTTACATCGGCATTTCAAGAAATACTCGTAGGTGTCGACATTGACCAGAATTAAAAGCACAAGTTGGCATAAAGTTATTTCAATTGTAAGTTTATTCATTGAATAAAAGTAAAAAGTGAGTGTCAATGACCCTCAGTACTAAAAGTGCATGCTATTAAAAAATGTAAATTCAATCACCATTATAAAAACCTCCAAAAAACGTAAATTATGACATCAAAAGCTGTTATCACGTTACACGATCAAACTCGCGTATTTGTGTAGAGACAATGCGGCAGGAACTATGCTCTGCAGGATAGTAATTATCATCTTCAGCCAACTTCATCCTTGTACAGGAGACAATAAGGTTTAGATTTGAAAACACACAATTTATTTCGTTTTTAACTAATTTGCGGCGAGGATACTCCCACACGCGCTTATTCTAATTTTAGTGACGTTACATCAAAACGGGGTCGTGGAACAGAGCGCTGGTTTATGAACAGCCAGTTCTTTTTTTTTTATTTGAAAAAAAGAACAACAGTTTGTTTTTGTTTTCAGTTACGGAGTTATTAGTTCCGAGATTTTTTGCAATAGTTGCATAATGTTTTTTTCATTATTGAAGTCAAACTGAACATTGTTATAAAAACTGTAGAATTTTCTTTAAAACTTGAAGACGTAAATGATACCTACGCTGTTGTTCAATAAACGACGTATAGGTACATAGGTACAGACTTTCATGAGTGTAGTCTAGAAAATAAGTCCGCATAGCACGTCCTGTATTTAATTAGGTATGATACAACTCACGATTAGGAGTAGTTAGGTCAGCTACTCGTATTACATGTGAAAGTGATGCTCTACATAGTGAGGGTTGGCACTAATGTTTACTTCCGTAATAAATGGTCATGGCTTTTCCTATTCATTAGCCAAATTGGCAGGATTTATTTTGACGTCTGTAATTTAAAACTAGACTATTTATATTTATTATTTTTTGTACAACTCTTCTTTTTTGCATACACATGTTACTTTTAGCATACAAACTGTGAAAAACAATTGTTAGTGAACCAATAAAATAAATAAATAAATATTTTTTTACTTCTTAGACACGATTTTTCTTCCCCAGTTCTCTTGTTTTCTAACGATGTCTCGAAATCGCGATGATCGAATTACTTGATAGATTAAAATTAAAAACGTCGCAACAATATTATAAGCTGAATGCCTACACCTAGGTAGGTAACGATTATGTTAACTTTAAAAAACTCGCCACAAACTACATTTTCTTATTCACTCCTCACTTACACCCCCGAAATAAGACATAACAGCTGTTACTGCCAAAACCACTGATCACAAAATATTACCCAAGTCCTAACTTAACTAAAGTCCTATAACTCGATCTTTATTACAGCTCTTACACAGTATTAGTTCACGACCCTAATTCAGAGTTACGTACAACGTTAAGTGACAACGTAATAACTATGAGACATAATGGCGGATTACAGTTTACAGTAGGGACAAGACTAACTAAATTGTACCGTTTTCAAAGAGTAAATAGTGCTTATGGCATGAAAGGCATTAACCAACTGTGATATGGCTGGTAGACATACATACATACATACATACATACATACATACATACATACATACATAAATCCACGCCTGGGGGGGTAGGCAGAAACTATAGAACGCCACCTGCTACGCTCCTTACATACTCCTTTTGCTTCGTTTACGTTCATACACCAGATACACGCACGCCGGTAGCGAGTACTACGCACCTGACCTTTTTGAAAAACAGCATTAATGAGGTCACTATATGTCTTTCTAGGGCGTCCCCTCCCGGCATTTCCACTCACACCTGCCTTGTCAATACCTTTTCTTAGTCGCCTTTCATTCATCCTTTCAACATGACCAAACCATTTAAGCATACTCTTTTCAATTTTTGTCAATACATCTTCCTTTAAACCGCACCGTTGCCTTATCACATCATTTTTCAGCCTATCATTTATAGTCATACCACACATGCTTCTCAAGGAACGCATTTCCACAGCATTTACTCTACTTTCATGCTTCTTTTGCCATACCCAACATTCACTCCCATACATAAGTGTAGGCACCAGCACACCATTATGAACAGCCAGTCGAGCCTCTTTGGGCACCGACTGGTAGACATACCTAATATTATTTGGTGTTGCCACATATCTATTCAGTTTTCTTTCGCGCTTGGTTTTTCTAAGTCAGGAAAACGTTTATGCTGTGTAGACTAAAACTTGGGTTTGATTTGATCACTAGATATCCCTCCTAATGTTAGGTTAATATGGTTATCGATGAAATTACATCGACTCCATCTACTTAGCTTATTTTTTGAAGTGAAAATTTCTTTAGGCGCGTTGAGCGATTTTTGGTAGGGACAAAACTAATGGGTTCGCGTACATGGCCACGCTGACATGCTGTAGTAGCGGTAAGTGAATTTAAATTGAGCACGTGAAAAGTTTAATTTATGTATACTGTGCGTTGTTGAAATTGTGATTTAGATAATCATAATTATATTCAAGAGAAAACTTCTTTAGGCGCGTTGAGCGATAAGTTTTCACTTCTGTTAGCAGTCCCCATGACTGCCTTTTTTATATGACCTTTTTCCCATGCACGTGAGGCAGTTTTTTAAGTGTTTCTGTAATTACGAATTTCTGTAATTCTGTAACTGTAGCTAAAACTCATGTTCTCCCATACATCAATATACGTTACGATCAATTGAAATTAAATTAAATTGTTTATTCTGTAGATAGGATATCAGAATCACTTTTAAACGTCATATTAAAAAAAAAATAATAAGCTAGATGGAGTCGACATTTTCTATCTGACTACCCCTGAGAAGAAATTATCGTATTCTTCAACTGCAAATGTAAGATGGTCGACTATCACTCGTTAACTTGTAAAGCCTACTTAGCTGTGATAATTTTCCTTTTAATTTCTGCCAACAACTGCCATGATTTTTTTCACACACAATTTTTTTAGCACTTTATAGCTTAATATGACGCAAACGAATCCCTGAATCGAAAAATGGTGTTCACAGACCCGCAATATTTTTGGCCTATCTAACGATACCCCACACCCACAATGTGATAGACAGGAAAAAATATCATCCCCACATTACGTGCATGGGACCCCTTTTTTCAAGATTTTATTTGACCACTTTGTCGGCGTGATTAATTTGTATACTTACAGCTTTCTAGTTCTAAGCGTCTCTGGACTAAAGTGGGGACAGACAGAGAGACGGACATGGCGAAACTATAATGGTTCCTTGTTGCCTATGGAACCCTATAAAAGGCCCTTACATCTAAACACTGCAAAGTTGTTTACTCTTTCAATATTGCTATCAAAACTAATAATATAATTTTCTGTCCCTTTCTGATCAATAAAGCTATAGAAGAAGTTTTCTCAAACTTCCGTCTTCTGTAGACCGAAGAGATTGTTCGTTCTCATAATAATATCAGCTTTCGAATCATTTTGCCAACCCGAGGCTTCTTACTAATAAACATTTCGTTTCGTTTAAATATCTAGATTGTCCCACTCAAGCTCCGTAAAAATTACATTACGAGTGAAATTATTTTTGAGCATAAACCTGACGAATTTTCGGTATCGAAGTCTTGAGACCGACGAAAAACACGAAATATCATCCACAACACTGAGTAGGTAGAGTAGAATTTGAGTAGGTACGGGTAAGTACCCGTACCTACTCAAATTCTACTCACCCCAAAAACATTTCTATAAGTTTCCGAAACCGGGGTTACAAGACCAAAAATATGATCCCTTTTATATTTTAGTCCTAGAAAAAGCCGCTTGAGCCATTCACGCCCGTCACGTTTTTTCAGATTATGTCACTACTCGCTAGGTCATCCTAGAACGTTTAAGGTTCTCAGACGACTAGGAAAAATAAGATCACAGTGCGTGACGACATGACCTTACGTGATCGTCATAAAAGATAAAAGAGATTTATTGAGGATAAGTTATCAAGAAAAACTCTTGGCTTCCATTGAAAATATTAGAAAGAAAAGTATTTATCACAAACAACAATGACTGTACAACAATACTGGTACTATACATAGTACAATAAGGACTGCACCTATACTTTAATTGTAATACAGATTTTAATTTTGGATCAGATTTTCATAATTAATGTTGAATCAAAACCTCTCAGCCATTACTTTTATTGAAGACAAGACCTGACTCGAATTCTCTTCCTTTCTCCATAGGAAACGACCTATTGAGACCGTCCAACTAGTTTCTGGCGTTTCATAAGTGCCCATGTAGGTTTATGTGAAATAAAATATTTTGATTTTGATGATTTTACAGATTCTTCAACTTAAATAATCAGTCTATAATGTTTCCAAGCCTTCTCTCTGTGAGAGGGAGTGGGGCCGTAATCCACCACGCGGGCCCAGACGGTTGGTAGATATCACATTTCTTCGATTTTTTGGTTCTGGGACATGTCGGTTTCCTCACGATGTTTTCTTCACCGTTTTGAGAGCAGTGGTGATGAAATAATTTACACAAAGTAAAGCGCCTGTCTGGGTTCGAACCTATGACGTACAGCTCGTAAGTCGCGGCCGTTACCACTGGGCCACCACTGCTCTCCATTCTTCGACTTGAATGATTCAAACAATCATTTCCACACCATAATTACAATTACTCTACTTGATTCATAGAACATTCCCAGCATCCGATGTAACAGAGAGCGGATAAATAGATCAACTGTTGTTTCATTGTTCAACAGATCATTCACGCATCATTAGGTGCGTAGTGCAGTACCATAATATGTTCCATACGCGAGTGAGATTAGAATTACAAAATATTTATCGAGAAGTCGAGGAATATGTTAGTTTTTGTCAGCTTGGAATTGCTAGAACAAGGTGTCTTAAAAGCGAGGAAAATATGAGAAATATCGAAAAATACTGTTATTTTTTGTTACATACCAGCCTGTACAATTTAAGATTAAAATCTAGAGGAGCTATGTAAAAGTAAAATTACACGTGAAAGATTTGAATCTTTTAAGTAAGCTATTAACAAAACAAAATTGCTTGTAGCAACAGTATCTTTTGTGGGCTTCAAACAACTAACCACCAATCCATTTTTATAGGATCACTCGTGCGTCTCTCTGTCTGTCTGTCCGTCAGTCACAGCCAACTTACTCCAAATCTACTGGACCGATTAGGTTGAAATTTGGTACAGTTATGAATTTCTGTGACTCAAACACGGACGTCTAACGTAAATAAATGAATTGTTAGTGACGGTCACTTTTGGGGGCATTATGGAAATTAAAAATAAAAAGTTTTGCATACTATAAGTACCGTGTGACATATCAAATGGGCTTGTTGTGAGGGTTTCAAATATATTTTGTTAATAACTTTAATATAAATAGTTTTAAAGTTATTCATGAAAATAGATGAGTATTGACCACCCTCCTTACCTCCGATACTATACCTCCTAAAATGTTGAAAAAAATACATAAAATAGTTATAAACTTATAAGAAAAAGACCTATAAGAAGTAGACTTCTTAACCACCACCACGCCACCACACCACCATAGATGGTGGTAAAATAATTTGGTAAATCTCTCAATATTGTGCGTACTTACATTTGCATTTGGATTGTATGGGGGAACATGCTTTTCAACTACAATATTATGTTTGTTCTTGGGATAACTTGATCCCAACTACGGAACTCTTCATTTTGCTTGGTCCGACACGCACTTGGCCGGTTTTTAAAGCACATACCTAGTTAACAACATAGCAATCACCATCATGAACAGTATATCTACTACATTATGTACCATACTGCTGGGTATACTTAAGCCTCCTGTCCGTCTAGCCATGGTTTCCGTTCTCACCAGATACTTAGGTCTAAGCCCCGTGTTTAGCAACGGACGTAACCAACTGATTTTATGATTAACAAAACCGCTATAAAATCGTACAAGCAGAGACAAAACGGGACAGACAAGCTTTCACTGCCACCTGTCCCAGATATCCAGACTAAAGCAAGAGTGTGGGGTTCTTATCAGAAAATTAGATCACTTTTGATGTCTCTAATTGTTTTAGATTTCAACTTGAGCAGGCTTTTACTGAAAAAGCTATAAAAGTTTTAAGGTCCGAAATAAATCAGTCAAATTAAGTATTCAAAGCTTCAATAAGGCAGGGCAGACACCGAAGACAGTAACCGAATTGGGCAGACAGTGCAACATAGCTTTTCTATATAAACAAAAAAAAAACAAAAACAAAACATAAAGAATATTATTCTAATATTATTTCTTGAAATAAAGGATATTATTATTATTATCTTTTTTGTCCTTACTTATCTCGGGACCAATGAGGTCCCGGACCTTTGGAAGGCGTACGAGGGGCCGAAGCCAACTCGCAGAGGCCCTTATTATTATTATTAGTATATGGGACAGCCACTGACATCAAAAATGGTCTCAGTACAAATTATTATGGCCACTAACCGACTTGACTACAGGCATTGCAAGCCTTTTTAGAGACAGCTTTTGGCCAGCAAAGGACATCAACAGTCTAGCAACAAAGCTGTAATCAAATAAAAAGGGACAGAGTGATATCCTCTCCTCATCTCTTTCACTCGCTTCCTTTTTTTGGGTTAGTAATTATCAAATAACTTCTTCCGCTCTGGGCGGAGCGGGAGGGCGTGTCAGACTCTTACTGACTAAAACCCAACCGTGTTCCTTCCGTTGCCTGTGTGTTGCCAGAGACTACGGTATCCCTTTCGGACTTTCCTGCGACCCCGGCAGGCATCGGCGAACCCCTACTGTAGTGCTGACATCTCCTTGAGGCGCGCGTGGAACACAACACGCCGTCACTCGCTTCCAGGAAGGTCATTTTGGCATTGCGGACATGAAATTGCACATTGTCGCAATGTAGTTTTACATACATATTGCGCTGAACGGGAATGTTTGCCAAGCGCACCTGTAAGGAAGGAAAGTTTGGAAGGAAAATTGTGCATTTATTAGCAGTATGAGGATCTTGTTGACTTCCTATAAGCGTATAAAGTTCTTGTTCACCTGCATTTACCCTATTCGCGTATTTAGACCGATGTTAAGATTGTCTTTATCAAAATGGCTGATTCAAAACATTACAAAGCATCGGCAAATTACAAATTGTACACCAGTAAAGACAAAATTATGCTTGGGGACGCACTGTTTACCTAAATATTTATTGCGATGCCTAGACCTTTAGTTTATCTTAACTAGGTAAGTACCTCGTTAAGATAAACTTTACACACGCATCCCGAATCATTTCATTAGCCTTTATCACAGAGAAAATCTAGATAGGTACTACAATATAATTGGTACATAGTATTATAGTTGATATCGTTGAATAATTACATAAAGAGCGTCCCTGAAATCACAAAATTGAAACGTAGGGAGGTTATTGTAATTCTAAAAGCAATTACGGCGAAGGGCGATTTTAATTCGGTGCGAAATTGAATCTCTTGCTTACCTGCACTACCTACCGTCTTTGCCGTCTCGAGCACTTAAATATAAGCCCTCTTTACATCAAATAATGATTAGAAGCAATGTTCCAATTCAAATAATAAAATTCAAGAAAATATTGCATTGACATTTGAGCCAATTTAATATGGAGTCTTTTTTTGTTTTCAACGTCTGCTTTGCATGAAAACAAAAGAATAAATATTGAATTCAATTGCAAAGCATTTTTAAGTTGTAGGTACCTTTAGAGAAAAGAAAATTGAACGTTGTAGGTACATTCAAATAAAAAAAAATAAAAAAGTGTTTATTTGCACCTTCAAAATTAACATAAATAAACAGGTTTACAATAAAATAGGCCGAAAGGCAGTCGCCCAATTGCACAATTATACTTCAATTTATATACGGGAACGAATTTTCTAATGAAAACGTTAAAAACATAAATTCGATTGATAATAACGTGGCTTAATTAAGTAATTAAAGCCTTATGATTAGATTCGTGTGAACAAGTTAATGTAAAGCTGTATCTATCGATATACGAAACATTCAAGTGTCATAATTTCATATTGTGAAGTGAAAATAATGTCACGGTTGAATCGATAAATTAATCGTGTAATTGCAGTAGGAGAAATTGCTGGAGAAATTATAGTATGGTACAAATCCGTTCAAGTAATTTCACGTTACTGTATTGTAGTTGCCTATTGCATACATACAAACATAATCAGCCTATCATGTTCCCACTGCTGGGACACAGGCCTCCTCTCTGTGAGAGGGAGTGGGCCGTAATCCACCACGCGGGCCCAGTGCGGTGTTGGTAGATGTCACATTTCTTCCAATTTTTGGGTCTAGGACACGCCGTTTTCGTCACGATGTTTTCCTTCACCGTTTTGAGAGCAGTGGTGATAAAATAATTTACACAAAGTAAAGCGCCTGTCTGGGTTCGAACCTACGACATACAACTCGTACTTCGCTGTCGTTACCACTGGGCCACCACTGCTCTTACTGCATACTCAACGCAAATCATGAAAAAAGTGCTCCAATAGCAATCCAACAACACATATTTAAGCATGCCCAGCATCAGCCACTGTGCCTTTACACCAGAGATTCCCAAAGTGATCGATATCGACACCTTTTTTTTTTTGGGTGGGAAATCATCAAATAACTTCTCCCGCTCTGGGCGGAGCGGGAGGGTGTGTCAGACTCTTACTGACTAAAACCCACCCGTATTCCTTCCTGTTGCCTGTGTTACCAGGGGCCTCGGTAACCCTTTGGTAACTTCCCGCGACCCCGGCAGGGATATCAACACCTTAGGGTCGAAATCGGTTTCCCTGGGGCCGACATAAACGAAAACTGATTTTGGGGGTCGATGAGGTTTAAATATCGACCCCTATTAATTAACACAAGTTCTTATTTAAAACTTTCAAGATACTGTATAAGTTGTGTTATGTGTACCAACTAGTTATTTTAGTAGGAAGTATCATTGTTGTACTTTAAAAAAACTCAACAAGTCGATAAGCGTGCACAAATTCGTACAAGATGAAAAAAATTGGCTATGGGGATCTGAGCTATCAGTTCATTTTGGAAACGGGGTCTCTTGCCCAAAATAGTTTGGGAATCCCTGCTTTACACGATTCAAAGCCATTAGCTGGCAGATTTCGACTCAGCGATAACATCAGTGCAACGCTGATGTCACTACGCGATAAGACACGTTATTCTTACAGCTTCTGTTATCATGCTCGCCTTCTTGGATTCAGGGTATTCATAGTATAAGTACCTACCTATACACCTTCATACCTACGTATGTGGTTGAATATCATAATTTACATGGAACTGAATTTCAAGAGTTCACAATCCATTAATCACTTGGTGATACGGTCTCCCAAACTATCATACCATATCATTTATTTCATTTGAGCAATAAGGCTCATTAGTGTACAACTACATTATGTAGATATCCTAATCCTAACCTCCTAACTAATATTATAAAACCGAAAGAGAGTTTGCTTGTTTGTTTGTTACGCTTTCACGCTAAAACGGCTAAACGGATTTGGATGAAATTTTGTTCATGGGTAGACCATGACCTGCATTAAGACAAAGGATAATTTTATATTATATATTCCCGATATTCCCACGGGATTGAGACTTATGCAGGTGTAACCCCGCGGGGCGTAGCTAGTTATGCAATAAATGAGATAAAGCATAGCCCTGTAATCCTAAACCCTTACTAATATTATAAATGCGAAAATGAGTTTGTTTGTTTGTTTGGTACGCTTTCACGCTAAAACGGATTTGAATGAAATTTGGCACATATGTAGATCATAATCTGGATTAAGACAAAGGATACTTATTATGCTGGTAGTACGTTCCCGTGAGATTATTTCCGACCTCCAAGCAGGCGAAACCTGGAGCAAAAGCTAGTATCTAATATTACAGACTAGATGCCCCCGCGGTTTCACCCGCATAAATTTTGACTCCGTGGGTATATCGCGATAAAAATGTGTTATTCATGGTTATAAACTATCTGTGTGCCAAATTTCATCCAAATCCGATCAGTACTTTTTGCGTGAAAGAGTAACAAACATCCATCCATCCATCCATCCATCCATCCTTACAAAGTTTCGCATTTATAATATTAGTAGGATATAAGTAGGATTAGTAGGATAGATCGATCTTCCAACGACCAGTATCTTTTCCACCACCAGCCTCTCTCGTGTCAATAGAAAACAGAGGATGTTTGCATTACCGATTCACGATACCTTTCGGGAAGTTTTTATTTAAGTTTACGGGCCTCTTGATTGTTCTAATTTAACTTGGAAAGAGTCCGAACTTGGCCCGTCAAAGTTAAGGGTAGTTATTCTTGGATGAGACTTACTCGAGCGCACTGACTTGAATTTTGTGCTCTATTTGTGGAAAATGGTTGTTTATGCTTAGGTATATTATTATAATCTGTAGAGTGTTGATCATAAAATCAAAGTTTGAAGTATATTTTACTGTCTATACCTTTTTTTTTTGTGGGATATTATCAAATAACTTCTCCCGCTCTGGGCGGAGCCGGAGGGTGTGTCAGACTCTTACTGACTAAAACCCACCCGTGTTCCTTCCGTTGCCTGTGTTGCCAGGGGCCTCGGTATCCCTTTCGGACTTTCCCGCGACCCCGGCAGCCATCGGCCCTAGTGGACCCCTACACTTGTGCTGACGTCTCTTTGAGGCGCGCGTGGAACACAAAGCGCCGTCGACTCGGGCCTGGTCCTTATCGGACGGCGAACTACCCATTGCTTACCGTCCGCAAGCCCGCGCCTACGGTGATCAGAAATCCGCCTGGGATACTGTCTATGCCTACAAAATTTTCTACATTGCCTTCTCGCAAGCATTACTAAGACTATAAAAAAGTAATGTTAAGAACATTACTTTACAAAACTTCAGCAATTTTTTATCACTAACCGTTCTCTATGGCCCTTGATTTCCTACCGAGACACGGTTTTCACTAAAGTTAATAGTCAAACTCATATTACTCGTATATCTGTTTAATGTTTAACTTTTATCAAGTGTCCGCTCAGTGGTTGAATACTCCTTGATTTCTTAACGACTCAAGACATTTACAAGACTTCAAAGTCGGACCACAACCGTCTGCGACTTCATAGTAAGAACACGTATATTTTTTGGCATCGATGCAATCCTAAAACGCCGATAAAATTTTACCGTTATATTTCTGCCTGCTCAGTTAGCCGGCATTTCGATTCATGTTTCCCTCCAATATGGCCACAAACGGAGTTTTAATCCGTTTCCTATCGAAAATTTCAATTCCTGGTCGTGTGACCTTTCCATAACTTGTATTCAAATGTGCGCTTGGATTCTTCTGAATATGACTGCCGGACCTCGATTCAGAGCGCCATTTCAGCGACAATTGCCAGAATAAAAAAAAATGCTCGAAGGGTTTTGATATATGTACTTAAATGAAGGTACAATATTCAAAATTGATTGAATTTGGAAACGTGATACGTTCTGAAGAGCAATTAACCTAAAATAATATGTATGTGCCCTTTGATAGCCCACACTTGCTATGTAGCAGCATACTACAGTTCTTGTTAATACTACCCAAGATACTTCGTAATACGGTTCCTACAAACTTAACCATCCCAAAAAGTCAACTTATTCACTTAAAAAGCAATTTAAACAACACGAAATTGAATGCAAACAAACCCATGACTCATGCAAAACAGAAAGATCTAAAGATCGATATATACACGTTGCAAGCACGTTCACAAAACTGTTTATCCCACAGAGCACACTAGCTCACAAAACAATTCTGTCACAAGCGAAAAAAGAAACGATAATTTCCTTTCAGCGCACCACAATCGCATCTCTGCATCTAGAGGCTTGATGGATGCAGTGTCCGTGCAGTGAGCATAGAGCTTTAGAACTGTTTCCACCAATATAAAGAGGAGTGCATTAATCAACGTCTTTCTTTCAGCTTAAGATACATTCTTGAGCGTTGAACTGACGTTATTTAGCGTCTGAAGAATTCACTTTTGAAGGAATACGAACAATTCTCTCGTGATGAAGTTCGCAATCAGGAGAACATTATTACTCCCACGCAATCTAGAACCGTCTCAAATACGACTTCCAAAGCTAGCAAACCTTGCGTAACAAATTTACAGCCACCTGCATGTACTGTACTCATATTTCAAGAACGACAGTTTCTCCCGTTTGTTGTTCCTCTAGAAGTGGTCTCTCAACAAGTAATGAGGAATGAGTCGACGGAACAAAGCTAGTAGCTTCTGCATTATTGATATGCAATTTCGAAATGCAATGTGTTTCATAATGGAATTAGAAGTTTAAGGAAACTGTTGGAAAAGTTATTATGTCGATAAAATAATAATATTAACTCAAATTATTATTGCAATCACAGTAACAAATCTCTGCAATAGCAAAGGAACACGTACAATTATAATTCAACAAAAATAAAATAATCGTGCTATCAAGGACTTTTGCAATTATTATAGAAATCAAATTTAATAACAGCTTATGTAAAACGTGATGATAGATAGGTATTATTAGTAGAAACACGATGTGTAATATGGAAGACATAATAAGTACTTATTTAAAGATAAAATTCAGTAAACATTGACAAATACCCTAGTCGATCACTTAACATTCACTCATGGGCTAGGTCCCCTTCAAGTATTCAACCTTTGAATGAATAAATGGAAGTGACAATTTCAGCGGAACCTATTTGCTCCTTCAGCTCTTTGTTAATGTCAACTGAACTAAGATTTATTTGCGACATAACTCTGTCTCATTTGTATTACAAATATTGTATGTAGGTAAATTGTAGAAATATTTGTTCACGTATGCCAAGTCTATACCAGTGTTTATAACTAAGCGTTTTGCTAAGCAATAGAAGAACTTAGTTATGCCAAATGTTTTAAAGATACTGTTTAACCAATTTGACCAGCCATACTCATAACGGATACGAGTGCCAGTGGCAATACGCTATAAAGGAAGCAGTTCATTAAAAGTGATGATGAAATGATACACGAGACTAAAAATTACCAATAACGATCCGTAAAATAAAGGAACTGGGTAAACTAATAAACTTCTATATTAATTGATCAAACAGTATCAGTATTAAAACGATCATTAATCAAGCAGTAGACGATTACTGAACAAATAAGTACTTAAGATTTCAGAAACCTACTCTATTTCTAGACTATTGATTCGTTGAGCTAAGTTCACAAGTCAGGCAAAAGTCTCCTCAGACGGACAGGAATAGGCGAAGCAAAATTTTGTTATTTGATCGTGAATTAATGATTGTCTTCTGAAGGAAAATGGAATTACTAATTTCGCCTAATCACGGTATTAGATATGGCGGATTGTTTTAGTTCAAGAACAACAGTTGATGATGTAAACAGTTGTTTCTAGAATTCTATTGTAATGTTTGTATTCAATACGTGATATCTTCCAACGGTAATAAATTGTATCAAATTAATGAAGCCTTTTAAATACATTGTACCTACTAGGGTGTCTTTATGACATCGTAGATTCTACTGCATACAATATCTATAGTAAATACATGCTCAGCAGATTGTTTGTCTTTGATAAAATTACCTCACACACTTGTTCTGATTAGATCCCTATCAGCTTAATTCATTTTCGTTGTTTGTTTCGGGGTTATCGTTCGTATTTTTTTTAGCAGCGATATAATTTAGTGAACCTAAATTTTTAAATACACTCTTCAAAAACAGAAATAAACATTTGTTTTAATATTTCTTTAGAGCCAAAACTACTTCTAAAATTATCTTGTACCCTTCCTTTGTCATATAAATACGTATTTTTGTATTATTTGCATTTTTTGTTGTGGCAACGTTACCCAAGACGTGAGAAGAAGCAAAGGCGTGACTATTGATTTGTTAACAGCCTTCTACAAAACACGCTTTCGCTAAATGATATGCAAATCAACACATATCTAATACAAACGCCATTTTCAGTGAATAGGGTAAGCATAAATAAATGTAATACATGACGACGGTAGTTAACAAACATAAATACTGGTCAAGCGATATTGGACTTTATTAGAAAAGCAATTATGACCGTTATAATTTAATATTAGATAGATACGATGATCTAATAAATCGTGTTCCAACGTTTATGTAAGGACTAAGAGGATTTGCAAAGCCTTGGCATTGTGTATTGTAAGGTCTGAACGCAAAGTAGGTCATACAAAACATGTTATTTCACATATATAAACCTGGCATTACTACCTGTTTATAAATAATAAATAAATTTACGAGATCAAACCGAAGACAATGACGTTCCGTTGAGACTGGCAACACAAACGAGAATAGTAGGTAAAAAAAGAAATAGGCGGGTATATTAACTAAGTAACTTCGCGGAAGTCGATGATTTATGATTTTTCCTTACACATAGGATGACCCACACCGGGCCCGCGTGGTAGATTACGGCCCACTCCCTCTCACAGAAAGAAGGCCTGTACCCCAGCAGTGGGAACATTATAGGCTGATTATATATAGGGTGATCAATTGATCAAATAAAATTAATGTTGTAGTTGTAAGTCTGTTTTATGTTATCTTTTATGCAGTAGATAAAACCTCTAATAAATGATCTGACATAGAACGTGTAGCTGTTGATAGAAACATTTATGTAAAAATCGTTTTTTTAAGGAAACAAAGATAACTTCAATTAGTTGATTAAAAAATGAAATAAACAAACCTTCGCGATTTATTCGGGCGCCCTTGACACGGTTGTGAACCCAGCGACAATGACACGACATAAAGCACTGATGCGGGCAATTTAATTGAATACTAGCGATATTTTATTGTATCGCTTAGCCTTCTAATCGATTGATAATCGAGTCGCATCGTGAATTCGTGACTAATTTGGAGACTGGGATTAGAATTTTGATTGATTTGTTACCTATATGAAACCCATATTTTACTAGTGAGTGTCTTATCATCATCATTCTCCAAATTTATTTGGGGTCGACGCAACATGTCGCTTTCTTCCATACTTCTCTATTAGTCGTCATCGTGGTAGTCACCCCCTTTCTAGCCATGTCATCTTTCACACAGTCCATCCATCGTTTCTTTGGTCTTCCCCTTCTCTTATAGCCGACATTAATACTCAAAACTTTCCTGACGACATTTTCCTCAATCTTCTGCATCATATGCCCATACCATGACAACCGATTTCCGCACAACTAACTAGGTGTGAGTGCCTATGTGACTAAAAAGGTATTCAGTATGTAGATGGTTAAAGAAAAGATGGATGGATTGTGGGACAGATGACATGGCTAGAAAATATATGTGAACTCAGAGAGGATATGGATGACAAAGACGTGCATGCTTCAGCTACGCCAAATAAATTGGAATAAGTGCAAGAGAATGATGCTTATGATTTTACAGTAGGTTATTTTGTATGTTGAAGAACATCTCAATAAATATAATAATTACGTAAAGGCACTTTAAAATATAGATAGTATTGTGTATTAATGAAGCGGATATGCATTATGTCATGAATTATCTATCGACTGACAAGATAATATTACTACCAACATGTCTTTGACACGATAGTCGGTACTATATAATCGATATTATCACGAACGTACCATATCAAAACAAAATGTATCAATGAAATAATCGATTTCACTGGAACATTCAATGAAATACACATTCGTAACAATTTGTCTATTAAAAAGGGGACAGCGTAATCAACTTTAGACCTTATTTTATTGGGGCTAAAACCGGAAATTGAACGGCACGTTACAATTCATGAAAATCTCGGTCGCACTAATGAACTAATGAAATGATTCAGCGTTATGCATCCGAGTCTTATTCAATTAGAGATTTATGTCCAAATCAACATGAACTGACAATTTTATTTTTAATTATTTTCTTGGATGTTTTCTTATTTACTTCCATCTTTCTTGGTGTGATATTTCGGTTAATAATGTTACTTTTTCAGCTGTTCATTCTAAAGTTTCTTTGAAATTATAAATCAGGTAACATGAGGGCAAATTTAAAAGACCTCGAAATGGACAGCCATATTATTATTAGCTAACTAACTTTACTTTCCAGTTCATTAGTTAATAATCATCTAGTAACTACTTATTTCTACAGACAAAGCCATGAAACGGTAGTAGTACCTACGTTTGACGAGAAAACTTGCGGTCACGAGTTTATACCTTGGTTAGTGTTCTGGAAAACTAACTAAGTTTTAATATCTATGAGAAGTTAACTTGAAACAAAAGCGGTATTTTCCGCAATCTACATACCTATCTGGTGCAGTATATTTGCTTTGGGAGACCTCGGAACGTGCTTTAGCGTGCACACAGGGATTTAAAACCTAAGCTCGATCTAAGAGTAAACTCAGATCTTTGCACAAATAGACCACTTGCAGGCTAACCAAGTCTACCTCAGAACAAATACCTTGTCGAAAAGCTCCGCGATAAAACGGCTTCAAGAGCGAATGATATCGGAAAAGGAGAAAGCCAAAATATATTTTGTCCCGGAGGTGGTAATAAAAATAGAAGACTTGCGAATTCAACGCCACATCAATTTTATAGGTGAGTGGATGTACTGTCGTCCGTGAGAAGAATAGGGGGAAGAGAACACTTCTAAAGCCTTGTACGCACTTGTAGACACATCGCAACTTGTCTCCAGACATGTCTCCGACGACATGTTTGTTACGAGACAACCGTCCAATTTCCGTCGTAATGTCTCAGGAAGAAGTAGTGTTGTGTAGTACTTACTCCACATTATCCCCCTTATGAACGTTGCTTAAAGTTAAGTAATGATTAGCGTCTGTATACATTTTTGATGTTTAAACGTCTCTTACCTTTAAGCAACGTTTCTAAATAAGAGGGTTTGTTACCAGTCATGTCGCAAAACACGTCCACACGCAAGAAAAGTCTCGCGACATTGTCACGGGCCTTTGATGTCTCGGTAAAAATCAAAAGCCGACGTATACAGAGGCATGTCTTGCAACACATTTTTTCAGGATATGTCTCGAGACATATCTCTAGTGTGTCCTACGCACCATTTCATATCAATGTCATATGAATACAGAGGTCAATGCTATGTAGTGAACTCATAAGTACCTACTCATAGCAGTCGACATTGAGGAAAAAAATTACGTCCACATACTGCCTCATGGGAACAGCCATATGTTTCTTATGACAAAACATCTTGGACTAAAATAACCCTAACTTTCTCATCATCCCTGTGTTTTATTTTACTTTTAATTTCAATAACGTAGTCGGATTTTATTTAAAGCTTAGTTATAGTCATTATTGTAAGAACTACACTAATTCTAATTAACAAAACTCTCTTGCACGTAATTCGGAACTTTGTTAATAACCGCTCAGTTTTAATAACTCTTTGATTAAGAATAGTCTATTAACGAGCCTATAAATTATGGATATTTTAATGTTTAAAATAAATCATTAGGCTAAGTTTTTACGTCTCTGCTAACTTCCTAGACATGAAGAAGTACCTAATGATAATCATCAAGGTTGTGCAACGTCGTTAAAGTCCGAAATAAGGAAAAGTGTTCACATAATAATAAAGATGTTAGTCGCTTCTTTAAGGAAACCATGTGTACTAAGGGTTCCATGCTGCCCTGACAAGCGGATAAACCAAAGGTCACGTCAGATATTTAATCAAATAAACATGTTATCCATCTTTATTCACAGTTAATCACTTAAGCGCTCACATCAATCAATCATCAGCATCAATCGACTATTGAGATAAGAGTTCAGGATGCAAACCACTTGTACGTAGACGAAATAGGGGCGATCACTAAGTACATAGGTACAATTTATCTTGTTAACTCTGCCACTCACACTCAACGCAATCACTTTTTGTATCACTGTGTATACTTATTAAGGCGCAGATATATGGTTTTAGTGACTTTTAAATCTGTTATTACACCGTCATATAATTCGAGTAAGTTATGCAAAAAATATACGTTAAACTAGAACGCATACTCATCAATTATGTTTGTGAATATTTAAGTATTGTAGTAAAAAACTTTACGAAATAAATTCAGGAAGTAATGTCTACCCGAAGCATAAAAATCGATATTACTTTCAAACTACTTAAGATATTTTCATGATTTTTTTTTGTATGAACAGACTATTTTAATATATATAATGCTATCCGTGATGTTTTTCATATATTCATGTTATCGTTACTAAAAATAAATATTCCCTATAAAACCGAACGGCGGCGCGGCGTGAGCGCGACGCTTATTTGTAGGACCAAGGTCAACGGCGATTACCCGACCCTTAATAGGCAATATGATCGTCTAAATTCGACGAAAAACAAAACCATTTCCGACAGATGATATTTTGTTCATTTCCAGCCGTAATTGGATCCAAATTAATTTGTGATTGCGTTTACAAGCTTCATTAAGCTAATTAAGTTCCCTAATATTCACGAGTGCGTGTACATAAGGTATAAGCGCGTTAATTAAAAAGCCATTTGACCCTATCAAAACTACAACTGTTTAGTAGGCCACAGACTTGACTAATTTACAATTAATAACTCGACAAATGAACTCGGAAAGCCTTTAAAAATCAGTACCTGGCAAATTATGCAGATTATAATCTCAATTCAAAGAAAGTTGCTACATACATTGGGCAATACTTAACAAGATTAAGACCCCCACCAACTGCACCAGTTTGTGGTATACCTTGGTCTTTATTGTCGGTCAATGAGGAAACTTAATGAGTTGGCAAACAAACCTGTATGGATTACGACGTAAATGGCTGCAATTCAATGATTTGCTCACAATATGTTGTAATTTAATTAGGTGTTGGCGCTTGACCACAATTGATTTCTAGGAATTAAAGCTGGCAGGTGATTGGTCGTTAACATGATATGCATAAAGGCTCCTTCAAACAGACGCGACACGCGACGCGACACAAAGGCACCAAGTGTAGCACTACAAGCGGTGCCTTTGTGTCGCGTCGCGTGTCGCGCTTGTTTGAAGGAGCCTTAAAGGGTGCTCGTTAATTATAACTAAGGTAACTGATCACCATGGATGGTCACATTTTATCCACACACACAAATCTTCACCATATCTTTATCGAATGTTTAGAAATACTTAATACATTTAGAGACATACAAAACATCTGAGTAACTAGGCCATGACTTTTTTGCTCATTTTTTTCTGTAATTGATAAGATTTTTTCTGGAAGATGGGGATAGATGGATAGTGCTTGCTGTAAGGAGACTATTTACACTATTATCCGTTTTCCAGAAAATTGCGTAAATAATAATTTAAATTGCGTAGAGCAGATTGTCAGATACTTATAGATAAATGCAAGCTTATGCAACATTCCTATCACTTATTATACGAAACTAGCGACACATTATTACACAAATCTCGATTTACGTAGATAGGTAAGTATCGCAAGCCCATAATTGTGTCTTGTTCGCGTTATATCCAACGAGTATGATACAGATATCAAATTCAGCCACTAGATGACTAGATTAAGAGCCACCGCGCCGCAATTGCTTATTAAGGTGAAATTGCTTGTAGTTAGCGTTGTGACATGTCGGTTATGTTCAAAGATATTACTAAAGTCGTCTCGTTAGAAGTTAGGTGGGTAATACTTAAGTGAATTGACATAGACTTAAAATGATGAAGGTGCAAGTTAAATACAAGGTGTCGTTCTGCATCCTCGTCAAATTTAAGGAGGTAACTATGCAAATTATTCTCGAAACAAATCAATAATAAAATAAGTAGTCTTTCATTTTTTTTTCAAATTTTCGGAAATCGTCATGTGTGGGACACGCATGTTAAAACGCGGTCCGTGTTATACCGCACTGTAACTGCCTTTTTACACACACTACCGCATACGCAACGGGTTGATTTTGTTCTGTGAAAGTGGTGTATTCTAAAATACTGTCAAACTTAAATAACTTAAAAAACAAGTATGTATTAATTATTGAGCAAGAATCGTAATTTTTATGATTATATATGTATTTCATAGCAGCCTCCTGAAATTTGACGAGGATGCAAAACGACACCTTGTATAGTACAGGAAAGGCGTGTTCCACAGTACGTCAATCTCTTGAAATAAAGTTCGAAATGAATGAATCCACTTCTGAGAATGATAGGAATACAAAGTATTATAATAAGTATTAGAAGTAGATGATGGAGCGAGAACTAATCTCGACGAAAACTAACAACTGTCCGAGAAACCATTCCCCAGACAGATTACTTACTGTTTCATGAATACAAGAAAGTTTCCGTTTAAATCTTGAGATAGCTACCGAAACTTTGGACACCGCATCATACTACTCACTCAACATAGGTACCTAACTACCTAGCTTGGTAGGTACTGCAAACCTAAATACTCTTACTATAGCGGGAATGCCGAAAGTCCGGGCAAACTGCAAATAGTCTCGTACGTGGTTGTGACAGATTTTACAGTTGAAAGTTTTGCATGAAAATTCTTCGACCATTTAACGGATCCAGGCTCTTAACTGCAGCCCCCTACCTGGTCCAATTCCCCGGAAAACATCGTTTCACACTCTGCTGGGAATTTTAGATGTAGGATTGCAATATATTATTATAATATTGGCGAAATGTACAGTCTAGTCTTTTGTATATTCGTCAGTGTTCAATTTTTTTTTCTTTATTAAGTCAGCATACATAATACGAGTACCTTTTGGAGCTACGGCACTATTGCATAGAAAACTATATTTAAGCACAGATCAAAATAACATACCCTTTTACCAATGTCGAGTTGTCATCAACCTAAAACCTTAATATCCTGACTCCTGGACATTATATGAAATATATATTTTTTTTAAATAAACTGTCAGTGCCACATTTTTTATTAGGTCTGACATGTAAAGAAGATGGCGAATGCCATTCTGGGTTATTGACAGACGCAATATATAATGCTAAGTCAGTAAAGCAGATTATCGTGCAATGAACAGAAAAAATAACCCTTAAGTTGAAGAGCACATTTTAGTTGTGACGATACTGCAGAGAATTTTGAACTCAAATTAAAAATCAGCGAACGGTAAATTATTTCGTCGAAACACGATCATTTAATCAATGCCATGTGGATGCTATAAAAGCGGCTTAATATCTTGAACTGATATGTAATAACAAGCTTATTTTTGGAATACCTGTAAGCAGATTATTTGGCGAAGTTTCATATTATAGAAAATATTTGAATGAAAACACGAAGTTGGTTTTTTCGAGATCTTCCGAGAAGAGGATTATTTTCTTTATTTCTTTGTTGGTATTATATAATACTGTAGATGAATTTTATTTTAGTTTAGTCTCAAAATTATATTTGCTATCGTTAATACAATGCAGTCTTTTGAAATAATTAGCTCGTCACAGATTAAAAAAGTTAAATTTAAAAAACCCCCGACACTAACAAAAACATCTAAACAGTAACAAAATAAGACGTATTGGGCCCTTTTAGTTTACTATAAATTAAGGTAATATTTTGAGCCGAACGTCGTCGAGTCGGGGGACGCCTAATGAAAATAGGAAGCACAGCGGAAACAGCGGCTATTCATTCTACAATAGCATTCATTATTGCTGGGTATAAGCCTCGTCTGCCTAACGTTTTCTTTAGCATTCATTTCTCTTTCCTTCTCATCATCAGACCCTGATCACCATCTAGCTATAACCTATTTATTGAGACCAGTACAATGAGCCCAAATACGATACCTGCGCTGTAAGTTGGTGAGCGAGTTAAATACCAACTAGAAAAGTGCTAATAATCTTCAAACGACTGAACTGATTTTCTTGAACCATAGCTAAGAACACTCTCGATTAAGTCACCTTTCAAAGAAAGAAAACAAAATCAAAATCTGTCCATGCATTCGGAAGCTATGATGCCACAGACACACACACGCACACAGACAGACACGTATAACACCTCGTCGTTTTTGCGTCGGGGTTTAATAAAAGCTAGAACCTCATCTATTATTTTTTGCCTATCCGCAAGTCTAGCTAGAGTTGTCACACGGTGCAGTACAGTTATACATAGCGTTATAGGATCGGTTGGCATGAAATCATTACTTTTTTTCACATTTTTCCCGCACACAAATAGATTTCAACGGTAACTCTATAATACATTACTATCCCTCGAAATTGCGTACTTCCGTAACTACCAGACCATACTTATAGCAACAGAAATACAGAATTAATCAATTCGTCACTTTTGCCTGCAATACGCTTTACAAAATGTACAAATAATTAATCATTCTTTCATCGCAGGTGGTCTGAGAATGACGTTAAGTACCTAGATTATTTCGGAACTACGTGCGTTCCTGATCATTAAAATGCCAGCAGCCAAATGGCAAGCGACAGCTAAAACAATTATTCACTTAAAAACTAGGTACGTGTTATTGTGCATTTTTGTGCATTCCCAGCGTGAAAAATAGAAATTACAGTAAACAAAAACATTGTAGTAAACTTGCATTGGGTTATTGCGAATATTTCTAAATTTTTTCCAAGGCATCTTACATTTCACGCGTTCTGGATAGTTCTGATTGACAACTGCCAATTCCAACCGCTTGGCACCTTTTGCTCGAGACGTGCGAAATCGAATATTTTATTCAGATTTTTCTTAGTCATACGACGTGAGAATGAAACTGTCTCCTTGATTATACTAATCCAGCAAACTTAACAGGAGCAAAGGTCAACCCCAAAATGTCTATTTTTTTTCTTTTGGCCAGCGCGTTAGCCGTGTTTATGTCGCTTCGAGACAAAAACAAATTTCTCTTTTTCTTAGCTTCTTTGTAAGCACCTAGGTAATATATTATTCTAAAAGCCGGAATAACTCTGCGTTACTAAAACAACAACGCGATCAAAAGATTGATAGCAGGAGATTAAAATCTTTCGGAAAGATCCAGTAGTTGATGTAGCATCTTGCTACAGATGCTGCAGATGAATCCAAGTAAATTAAACTAGACCGTATCTTGATGAAGCCAACGCTTCATGATTTCCTCGTTTAACTTCTGAAAACTAATCCTACAGAAGTTTGTTTAGTGACAATCGGCTGACAGATCCGACATTCCGCTTCACAACTATTGATCTAAATATTGTAAAACCATATCAAAGAAAACCGAAATAGACTTGTTGCTATTTTAGTGGTAAACGCTTTGGATTTGAAGTTTCGCGGTATTTTGAAAGAAATCAAGGTAGCAGTGTTAATGGGATTCGGTTATAATATTTTTATACTGTTCACAAAATATAAGAAAACTTTTATGCACATTTGATATTATTTATTCGAAAATCAGGAATTTCAATTTTAATTTGGCTCGTTTTCATTTTGGTTGATGTTAAGCGCGAATGGCTTGTTAAGTCGTGTGGATAGAGCTTAGTACCCACTTGTGCTATTAGGCGATATTGATCGAAACCGTTGTTTTTCCCTCAACAAAATTACAATATCAACAACAAACAAGTCCACATCCATTAAACTGATACCCTATATTTACGCGCCGCAAGTTAATTGAATAATTATTTGCTGGGCACAGATCGCAACTGGGGTGTCACGGCCGGAAGAAAGCGGACACGACGGATGTGAGCAAAAAGTTATTGCGTTATGGCCGACAATGTACCCAGATAGGGTTGCCATGCCATCTTTATTTCATATGGCAATAAATTACGTCGGTAAATTCAGGGATTTGACATGGATGATTATGTTATTTCGTGTATTTTTTACACAGCCTGTCATTATTATGGATAAAAGACGACCAAGAAAAAACTACAGGCAACTTATTATCTTTCATAATCTAGTCCAACTATATGCAGTAGCATTAATTATACGAAATAATTATTAATGCATATCAACCCTAATTGCGATAAACAGATGGAAAACACGCGTGACTGACAGGTAAGCATGACAGACAGCGTTTTACATATGAATTAGGTTAATTAATACGTTAACTCGACGAGTGACAACAGATAAGCGTGCACTAGGTACAAGCATTTTCAATACCTACTGGTAATAATAAATTGAACGTCCATACATTTACGCATGCAGACTTCCGAATAATAGCTAATATTTTTATGAATATTAAAAATTTCAATTTATTTTATTTGAATTACTTTGGCACATACACAAACTAACGCCTTCTTCCCATGGGGGTAGGCAGAAACTTCGTACAACTTGGCACATAATTTATCCAAAATCTTTTCCATTTTTTGAGAAGGACTTAGTGGCTATTCGGACATTGTGATACAAGCAATTAAAAATCAAACAATTTCCTTATTTCTAAGAGCTTTTAACAGATGCCTGACTAAGAAAATTACAAAATAATTTGGAATCTACAAAACACGTCCGCTTGTCAAACTTATTTAATTTTATTTCGTTTACTTGAAGGCTCTCATTATTAATACCTACGTACGCCAGTTGAAGCACAGTTTCATGAAACGGACTTTGAATAAAACAGCTGTTACCATTTTATGACTTAGGCAGGAGAAATGAGGATAGGTCCTCTATAAAAAAATACTGTACTTTAGTAGCTGTTTACATAGAATAGGAGAGGATAGCAATTCGCCAAGCATAATATTTACCAAGTCAACCGACTGTCAAATCATAAGTCTCGAGTACGAACCCAAGGCACGCACCTCTGATTTCAGATTCATGGGCGTATTTTACAATAGTCACTTGCTTAAAAAATGTTGTAGGAAAACATCGTGAGTAAATGCCTGAGAGATACTCGTATAATACAAACTGACACCAGGTTAGTCACTAACCAAAGGAACAAAAAAAAACTGAAAGTAAACTTTATCTATTGACACAGCAATCTAGAACATAGAAACCTACATTAATATTGTAAGCGTCTCTTCCTTTATAAGCACTCGATCAATTAAGTATTAACTACTCTGCTAAAATCATACCACTCTAGCAGCTAAAAACCAACCCGTGTCCAAACTCAAAAAGATCTTTACACTTCTCAAAAATAATTGTAGCCGATTGAAGCATTAGTTAGACGTTTGTTTATTTGTTCAAATCATTTGAAGCTATCGCTAATAGACTCGATCTAATATTACTCATATTAGATCGACTCTATTGGTTATAGCTTCCATTTTGTATTTTTTTAAAGGTTCGACGGACATATAAACTAGATAACTAGATAAGTAGCTAGTGATAACTCCACACTCTGTTTACTGTAACGTCTTTATCTGTTTAGTTTCTCAAAATAATCTCTGACACTGAATCACGAATCTTCTATCTTTACAGTTTTCTAAATATAAGATTGGCGGCATCGCGCGACGCTTACGCTGAGAAAAAGTATTTTTTCTGCTTTAAACAAGTGCTTTAAAAAAGTATTTCTTTCTGCAAAATGACGTACATATGTACGTCATTTTGCCACTTCGGACGGGAATGTAATCTGCAAAATTCGACGACGTATGAATAGGCTGGAAAATACGGCTGTTTATATTTTGGCGGGGACGCAAAATAATTTTTATTCGTTTGATATTTAGTTGTTAGTGTTGAGTCTACAATACCTCAAAATGATTAGCATGCTCCTCCGTTATATCGAAAATATTGCAGCATTAATTTTAAATGGTAAAGTTGAGGGTTAATATTACTATGTTTGACGAAAAAACGATTCTATAAAATTTTCTCGACAAAATAGTTACCTCCAAACCGAACAATAAACCACTTTGGAAAATAACTGAAACAAATAAACCTAAATTAGATAGTATGTTTTTTTATTACCATTATTTTCACCGTAAAAAGAATTTACCTAAACTGTCGGCGCTTTAGAGCCTTCTCCCTGTCGCCCTGTCTCGCTTGCTCGCGTGACCGCGACCAGTAGTGTGCTGCAAGCGAGATGAAGAGGGAGGTGGCGCTGAGGTTGTATGGATGGATTAAGAAGAAGAAGTTATGAATTAAAATATTTAGAGCTTCGCAATTCTTATAAAATAGGTAGACGATTGGCATATCTATCTATTAGTAACACAGTTCAGACAATTAGGAAATTAATCGTGTCTTCATTTTAAATAATAGTTAAACCAATTATTTACAGTTTACTCTGACATCATAATTTATAATATCCTTGAAAGCTTTTTTCTACTGGGTCGCTAAACTAGCATAAATGCTCCGCTGAATAATTACCACGTCCAAATTATCAGTTATACAAACAGAAACTACAGTTATTTGGTTATTAGTTGCCAATAGACTTTGTCATCAATTTGGCACTCGTGCAAATTAAAATAGACACGAAATAATACATTTCTAAATCAAAAAACGTAGGTTTTTTTTGGAGTATTTACTTCAGGTATAACATACTGTACACCGGTAGACAAGACAGTCATAATAAAAGAAAATGATGGTAGGATCAACGATGTATAAAACGACGCCATTAACTACTCTGAAAGTAGCATAAAATGTAGATATATGAGTCCGATAACATAGAATGAGTAACGTAACAGCATATTACATAATCACACAGCCGGGTTTCCTTAGGAAAATAATTAGTATCTAGTAAAGCAACCTAACTAACACATAATTACGTGAGATTGTTTTGAATTAAGTTAAGACGCCTACTGTGAAGCTGCAAGCAATAAGTTACGGCAAGAGCACACTTGTGTTTGTGTGAATGGAATATAATTTTATAAATTCGAAAACCAACGTCTTCCATAATGTAGACAACTATTCTGGAGTATTCCGGAAGACATCAAAAAGTCTTCGTCTGCTTTAAGTATGTACCGAAACAGTCTAAAGTGCCGCCTTTTTGATGGTCAGGTAACGTTTACCTTTTCAATCTCGCACCTTAGAAGCAGGAAAGTAATCTGAAGGCCCTTGGCAGACTCTTCGGAAATTGAGGATACATTAGGGAGTACTATCTAATTTCCTACATTTGTGGAGATTTATCTATTCACACATTCAGGAGGGATTTCCGTAAATCTCCGTATACTATAGACCCTATAATAATATGTGGTACTTATCCTTAAGGAAGTGACTATACCGTAGCTTAGATAAAAGCTATTAAGTCGATCTCTTCCCTATTCGAGTATATCTATAACGCTCTTCTTTTCTCGATATAATCGGTAACACTTGCCACAAAGACAAACTAATCTTTCTTGGATCAGAAGTAATCTCAAGAGATTGGCTTGTTACGTGTTAACATGTGATTTAATCTTAGTCAAAGGCAAAATCTTTTAAGCGCTTTAGTGAAGGATAGAGACAAGAGATTTACTTGCTACCAATAGTTATCTTTATTGATCTGTGAAAGTAACAGAGTAACTCTCTAAATGACCTTTAGTATCTATCTTAATCAAAATAATCTACTAGCTACCGGTAGAGTAAATTAAGTATATTAAGACACTCCAGTTAAATCAAGTTAAAAAAAAAAACAAAATAAATATTCAAATTAAATCAAAATAAAACAAATTGAATATGACTAGAGGAAGTGCCTTAAATATTTTGACCACAGTCATGTTTAAATTCATACAAAGTTTAATAAGATCGGCAACTCAATATTTGAAGTGTAGGGTAAACAAACTTCTATGATTACCTATGGAGTAGGTAAACAAAATCCGTTCTTAAGTAAGACCAATATGTGTTCAACAATTTACCGATTAAACAAAACTGTGTTATAGGGTAGTTGGAAGTTTGAACCCCTTATACCTACCCACCTTTTCTAAAGCGTATTAAATTCCTATAGATAAAAGTAATAAAGCGCAGATTCATTTAACAAATATTATTTGCCTGAAAAAGAAAAAACGATTTGAAGCGTCGTTTGGAATATTTCAGCGGGTGCATTTGAACGGGCTGCAGTGCCAGGAATATATATTACACACTCATAAGACGAGAAAAAAAGTGAGTGTTCGTGCACCGGAGAAAGACAAAAAGTAAAACAAACATTGAGACGTTACACTTTATTTTAAGATCCAGAACTCGAGAAGCAACACAAACAAAAATAATACACGCGTTTTGTGAATACCTTAGCTTCCTTTTGCCTTCAAAATTGGAAAAACTGAGCGAACCGATGCATTATAAATCTCCACTTCCTCTAGTTAATAGACTATTGTTCTTCTGTACGTGAAACACTGTAAAATTGAGGTCGTCCTGTATGTAGTCTCCGAAAGTGTCATTTACATCCTAACTACAATCATTGTCCGTAAAATTATCACTATTCAACTTCTAGCACGTTGAAATTCCTATTGTGGTTGGGAGATATTCTCTATCAAATGCTCAGTTTGTTTATCGCAAGCTGACGATTCCCAGCTGTAAAGGGCTCACTTTAGCGTTATCTTTTTATTTTTATATTCATTCTGGTGAATAATCCGGTCATCCGAATTGCTGTTTACGATTTATGAATTCTTGAGATGCAGGAATAAAATACCTAAATCTGAAAGCTCTCTTTCCACTCATAAATATTATTGGAGATAGGCACCGGCCGAGTCAATTCGAACCAAAGCATTCTGCAGTTGACGTGATGACCCAGATACATTGGCCAGATATAATCAGAAAAGAAAAACCCTTATGCTGTCACAAAGAAAGAAGTATTAACCTAACGTAAATTAAGATTCTGAGCAACAAATTATAGCACTCTCATAAATAATTACTGGCACTCGTCACGCGTATGGGAAAGAGCTAGTGTAATCAACAGAATTTAATCCAGAATACGAATACCAACATTATCTCATGTTGTACGACGCCAACGTGAGCAGCAGACGTAATGGCCGACCATGCATGAATAAAAATATAAGAGGAAGCTATGGCACACAGGCCACTACTTTTGTTTATTCCGTAAGGAACAACAGCATATAAAGGATAACAATGAATGGATATCTCTCTCTGGAAACAAATTTATGGTAATATAAAATGGTTATAAAAATCAGACATTGTTTTACAACAGCTTGTTAGGATTAGCTCGAGAAGGAGCTCGTGGCTAAGTAATAACAGCCGCACGGGTCGTTCCATCAGGTTAAGCTACGCTTGCCGGGGTTGGTCCGTGTATGGGTGACCATCTTTACATACCGAGACTCCTCCGTGCCTCGGAAAGCACGTTAAGCCGTTGGTCTCGGCTGTCATTCGTGGATTATTTACAGTCGTTAGGGGTCGTCAGAGGCCCAAAAAGTCTGACAATCAGTTTTACCAAGGGGTATCGTATTACCCAGTAAATGGGTTGTGAAGGTCAGATAGGCAGTCCCTCCGTGTAAAATACTGCTAATCAGTTTTATCCGGTTAGACTGGAAACCGGCCCCAACATAGGCAGATTGATTGATCAATGTTAGGATTAGTTTTCTTTCTTGCTATAGTTTAAACCCATGAATTGTGAATAATAAGGTATGTGGTATATAACGAACGATAAGATACCTACTGTGGATTTTTTCTTATGATAAAAATATTTACTGGCAACATGTTAGATGCTAAATATGCGATACAAAATAATTTTAGCGGATGTTATTTAGGTACCTACAGAAAATAGATGCATTTCTTTGGTGCAAAAATAGCAACACCCAATAAAAACGTATAGAACATCAACTATCTGGTCTAACTTGCGTATCTTTCGACGATTTTACGATACTGAAACATGTTTTCATTTAAATACACCACATTATAATCAAGGAAAGTTTATAGATCGGTTCACCTATTGAAACGACCCGCAACAGTTGCGAAACAACATTGTTTTTCAAAGCGTTACCAAAGCTTCAGTAAGCTCAGAAAGTTTCGAGTGACCTGTCAAAAGATAGCAGACTCGCGAGTGTCGAGACTGTGAATATTTATAGAGAGGCGGCGGAAATATAGACATCCCACAGTGCAAAGTCACCGCTCGCAGTTTCACGGGAATATTTTTCTTTAATTGTTCTTAATGTCATTATATGGCGTTTATATCAATAGAAACATTTTACTTATCTCTAGGGCTCATTTTTACCAGTATTATTCATAGGATAACAATCTCTCTCAATCGCGAAACCATTAATCTTAGAAAATACAATTTATAAACAAGATATTCCAAAGCTTTCACACAACAATTTATTTGTGTTTGACGTGTAGAATACTTACGCGTTCTGTATGATATTTCAGAGCGTAATATACCCGCACTCTTTTATGAACAACAGAATATCCGGTTATCTGGTTTTCGGTGTTACGTGCGAATTCCGGTGATCCTACATCGGGTACATGTATGAAAAGCATTAAACAGTCATCACACGAGTCTATGCGCCAATTACGGGCAGCCCGATGTTGTCGGAACTTGACTAATCTGATCGGGATATGTCCATGCATTTCCCACATATATCGCATACACATTTTGTACTAAAACAAATGTATCACAAGCATGTGGGTTTACCGAGTTACCGCTCAGAAATTATAGGTTCAATTACGAATATATATGTAGTAAACCCGAAACTAGCACGAACATTTATGATTTGATATAACTCTTTAATAATGGTTATAATATGGAACATTAAACTTCGTAGAATTAAAGTAAACGATAATATTTTTCTACGTGTTACAGAGAAGTTTACTGTTTTCATCGATCTTTACAGCGTACTTTGAACCTAAAATACAGTAAGAATAAAATGTCTCCATCACAAGAGCAGGTCTGCAGGTACCTCAGGTTGTAAACCAGCTCATTGCTTTTGCATTATTGCCATACTTTACGATCTCACTTCTCAACCCTCGAACGCAGAATATATGAGGCATAAGGGCTAAACTCCAGAGGGTACTGAAATTTTAAAATCCTTAAACTTACGTCCCGTACCCTTCCTCGTAGTACACAAGGCACCAGCTCTTTATTACCGACAGGCCCATTCTGGCATGGTTTCAAATGTTCGCTGCAGATGTCATGTGCTTTAAGACTCGTTAAAATATTGTCTTAGAAATTTGCAGTACAAAGCTTATTTGTTAAAAGGAACTAAGGTTATGATAGATCATTTTGGAGAATTTTGAACACTTTTATTTGCAGATATTCTTAGGATATTTTAAGTCATTGCACAGCGTATATTCTGTTTTTTTTTTTTCAATTTAACCGATCCTACCTAATTGTCGGCCGTGGTGTTGTAGTTAGTAATAAACTACAATACCACCTTTCATGTGGTTCCCAATATTTCCCCAAAGATATTCAGGTCAACCTGAATGAATAATTTCGAGCCATTTTTATTACAATAATAAGACACTCCATTTACGTAATTTGATGATAAAATGTCGCCGACCACTGAAGAATCACTTTGCCGACGATAACTTCTTTATTGTTTTCCTGAAGTAATTTATTCCAACTCGGTTTTAATGAAAACCTTTGCTTTATGACGATAATTTGAGAGAAACAAATTTTATGAAAGTCATTTACATCCTCAAACATCTGTAAAGGTAATTTTGTATTTTATTTCCGTCAATGAATCAATCATCATTGAAATTATATTATATCTGAAGCTTAACGAGTGACTTCTGAAATTTAAACATTCACACAACATATTAAAAATTGCTCGCTATGATAATTAAAGACAAGCATTTCACACAGACATATATTTTGGTTGTCAACGAAATAGCTCTTGTCGTTGGCAGCGTGCCAGAATCGTACACACCACATATCGTCTAGTTCACTGAGATCCCATATCATACCGGTATACCCACAAATTACGCCCTAGGATTTAACCCAACACCCTTAGTTGTACGATGTCACCCTATAGCAATATTTGACCTAGTTGATGTCATAAAAAAACCATGACTCAACCCAACTTAGCCACACCAAAAGATATCTACATAATATCACATGCAAACAATATTATCAAGCTCGTAGGAAATACATCTTAATCTAATCTATGATGTTTTGTATTTCAGACACTCGGTGGACTCGGTCGCGTCGTATTCTAGCCAGAATCACGTTGACCGTATAAGGGCACAGAATTTCTCAGCGGCTTCTTGTCAAGACGAAGGCGACCTCGGGTCGATCAAGACAAGCCTCTTCAGAAGGTCGTCATCCAATTTAGAATATCCAAACAAACGACCGGAAAGCGTCACGTCCAACACCAGCTCAACAAGAAGCCGCCTTCGAGAACTTGTCGAAAGGAAATCGAGTCAGGACGAGCACAAGTCCGCGGCAGATACCGTCGGTGATATACAGTATTTTGAAAACCCTACAGAAACATTAGAGTTTGACAAACCGCGGAATTCGCTAGAATCTAAGAAAAGTCAAGAAGAACGTCCCAAAAAGAGGAAACTATCAAAAGGCAAAGAAAAAGATAAAGACAAGGATAAAGATCTTTGTGAAAATAAGAACAAAAAACACGAGAAGTACCAGAGTAAGTTAGCAGAATACTACAAATTACCCGTACAACTGCCTCAGGACGAATTTTACCAACATTTGACAAGGTCTAAAGCGGCAGAGGAACTCATACAAAAACGTTTCTCGAATTCCGATACTGAATTCAGCGGTAGCTACGGAAGATTGTGCAAACATAAAGAGCCTGAAGGTGCTAATTTACGACGCAGTCGAAGCTTGGCAGTGATAAGAGAGGAAACCTTCACTGATCTTCAGATACAAAACCACGCCAAAAGCAAGAGATCCCAGTTGATACCCCGCGCCCGCTTGTTCGACAAGCCTTGCTTCAAAGACAGGTAATTTATTTAATTACTTCAACTTTATGGTCAATTTTATTTTAAACTTAAATAAAGAAGAATGGCAGTTTTGGTCACGCTTAATTTCAGGAGCGTTCACGAATGAAAGTATGTGAATTATATGAAACAGATACAGGGCATTCGTTTGTATGCATTAGCTTTTTTTATTTAATTGCACAAATAAAAAAAGATAAAACAAATATTTTATTAAATCTGACTATCAAAACGTAATTATTTGCGATATTTAAACGCAGAACCTGAGACGGTAGTTATGGAGTTACAAATGTTACAATACTCAACAGAATATTTCTATTTCTATAATTATGCTAATCAGCAGGATTTTTGGCAGGTGTGGCAGTGCTTATTTGTATTTGCAATATTTTATAAGTATTAGCTTATTGTTAACAACAGTTAAATAAATCCACAATTTAAACGTTTTTAGGAGAATTTAGCTTTCATGGCAACATTAAAATCTATTGATGTCAGCATCAAACCTGTCTTAATTTCATTTTAACGTTACTACCCTGCATTGTCTTGATATGTCGTTGTAAATAGTTGTAAATTAGCTATATTTGTTTTGTGGTGAACTATAGAACACAAGGATTGTATGTAATCCAGGTGTGCAGAGATGATCGAGTCTAAAGCAATGTCATAGGTTATATATAGTTGCTGCTAGTATGTGTGATGAGCATCGTATGGTGATGCCGACGACAAGTATGACGCCCGCACCGTCTACTCAGTTATTCGACGAAGTTCTTCTAAGATTAGAATGTAATAATAAATGTTTTATTTTTGGAAGGAATAAGCCGACCACGGTAGTAAGACGACATTATGGGATGCGTGACCTCCCCAGCCTTCCCAGGTCTTAAATTCAACATTCGCCTTTAAACCTTGCATAAATATAAAAAGATGTCAGGTATTGGCATAAGCACAGGCATTTATGTATACCTGGCCGACTGACAGCTGGCCCAATAAGCCCACTGACAAGTTTTGTCAGTGATAAAACCTCATATTCACTGGATTAATCCTGCGACACCAGTCTATTGAAATGTCGGGCAATGTCGACCAATGTCTCTAGATATCTTGACTCACGACCTTTTACGTCGTTTTCAATACTGCCCGACAATGCGCGTTTTTTGCAGTTGCAGGCCAACAAACTATCGTGCATAGTTCTTTTTGGTTTTCTTCATCCAAAAGCGTTGTATTCTTTGATTTGCCTTTATCTATGACGTTAACATTATTAGTAATAACAAAAGACATTTTGTCGTCATCAGGTTATGGCTGTTTGCTTTGCATAGAAATGCATGGAGGACAATAGGACATGACGCTCTTCTCGATGTTGCAGTGTACAGGCTTAATTTACGAAGTCAGCTACTAGTGCCACTTTTCCCTTCAGTAGCCATTATTGGAACTATTCATTTCCCCATCTTTGAATTTCATATACTGTTTACTCGCTGCATATTATTCTCTTTGGTTTACTGTCACGGAGTCTATATAAATGGAGCCACCTGCTCTCATATTACCTTTTTTTCTTAATTTGACCGAGATCTATCTTTTGAGAGTATTTGTAAGAATGAACGCGAAGTCTAAGTGCCAGTCCCAGAGTACATGGAGTCCTGCCATTCTTCTTTATCAATTTTGATACTGTCTGTCATGCATGTTGGTTAATTTGCAGTGTAATCGATCACCGTGTCACGATTAAGATACGCTATTTGTCTGCTGTATTTAAAAGCCATAACACAAATTTTCCACATTTTAGACAACCAAGTGCGACTATTGTAGATCAAGCTGTCCTACCAAAGGTATGATAGCTATATATTTGAAAAAACCAAAAACTTGTGAAAATGAATTATTTATCTCACATTATATATTCTGATTGATAAAATATAAATTAGTAGATTGGTAAAACAGTATATTGCACTTCCGATAACAGCTGCTTCATATTATTGTCAAACAGCCGCACGGTTAGAATGCGAATGAAATATGGACAAAGCATAAATATTTGAGAAAGCATACCTAAGATGACAAATGACATGACAAGTTATTGAAGTTAATTTAAAGTTTGTATCTCATTTCAGATTGCCAGGACGTGCAAAATACCAAACGAAAGAGGAAGTTCTGGAAAGTATTTACATTGATAGCACCGCTTCTTGTTTTGGGGATATAAACGCACAGAAAGAAAACGAAAAACCAGAAAACACAGAGAATAGATCGGAAAAAGGAGAAGTCGTATCACGTAACGAGAGCCATCATTCAAGATCAGTAAGTGGAAGTTGGCCGAACTTGAATGAAGATATAAAACAGACAAACCTGTCTGAAGATAGCATTGGACATTCTCGTAATCCCAGTGAAATTGATAGTTTAGATTCTAACTACGTAAGAAAACATTATAATTTTGAAGCTCATAGAAAAAATTATAAAGACAGTTCACCTGAATCAGACCGATCTATTGCATCGCCTAATCCCAGCAAAGAACTTTATGTAACAACTGACGAACACGGGACTGATAACGAAGATAAAGAAAGATCGAAAAATAATACACCAAAGTCATTTACAAACGACAGTCTTTCGCGGAGTGACAAGGATAAGCCATTCGAACCTGAACCAATAAGCTACATAGAAACCTATGACAAAATTTCTGTAAAAAGTAAAAAGAGTGAAGAAAATACAAGTCCAACACCAGCAGAAATCGTACAAATAGATACACCGAAAAACGATAATGATATACAATCTATAGCCTCTGAAAACGATGAAATCGTGTCAAGCCCCCCTGACAGCATAACTTCCTATATTTCAATTTCAATCGCTTCGTCGGACAAGTCGCACAAGTTGGAATACTTGGCTAATTCTCTTGCCGAAAAGATTGATGAATATTGTGATTCTCAATTTAAAGAAAACACTTCCATCGCATCGCACACTATACATTCTGAAAATAATAATCAGGAAACAGACCCCATATATACTCAAGTTAACAAGAAAAAGACCTTCGCTGACATTCGAAGAGATTCTTTTTTAAAGAAGAATGGCAACCTTTTCAACGAAATATTGAAAAAACAGAACAACGAAGTGTATGTCAGTAACACATACATTGAAAGTGATACGTATTCTACAAAGAGTAACTGCACTTCTAAAAACATTACAACGGAACCTTTTGTAACTACCCTTATCGAAAATCAGTACTATTCGCTTCCTGATATTAATATCAGCAAGTGTTTGAGAAAATCAGAACGTATTGACGCTCAATTAAGAGAGGAGGATCCAGAGGACATACCTTGTGAAAACGCATATGAAGTAGCGCAAACACATTTTCGGGAGATATTATCTTCAAAAGGCACTGAAAATTACGGTCAATTAAATAAAACGTTTACAAAGCCAACGCATAACATAAAAATTCAAACAAAAAATTGCATTTACCTTCCAGAATATACAGAACCACAGTTAATACAAAACTTTAACAAACTTGATGACGACTTAAAATCTATTATAACTATCGATAGTTCTAACGCTGACGATAAAGAAACAAACTATTTCCGTTCGGATAACCATCAAAACGAAAGAGAGATAAATGAAATAGAAGGAACAATAAGAAACAACAAAATCATCACTAAATCAGAAAGCCTGAAGATATCAAATTCCGACTACAGGCCAGAAATAAATGTAACAAAATCTTTGTCTAACGATAATATAAATAAAGCTTTGCAAGACAAGAAGCCACGACTAGGAATAATCAAAAAACATTATTCTCTTCGGCAACGGGATCCAACAGAAGAAGACGAAATTATTCGAATACCTAGCCCAGACACCGTAGAAAAAAGTATTGTTAAAACAAGTGATTCCACGACAACGAAATCGTCCACAACTGAAGAATCAAAAACCCATTCGCTTTTATCAAGAGTTCAATCATTCAAGACATCAGCAGAATCTAATATTGCAATAGTCCCTCTAAGCGGTCACCAAACAATTGTTATAGATCCACCATTGACACAAACACCAAACGAAAATAGTAACCGAATAGAATTGAATCCTCAACGAGAATCAGAAACGAACACAACTCTACCAGAAGTAACCAATTTGGTAGAAAGACAACCAAAGTTTGAAGTAATAACAGTTCCGCAGCCCGTAACCGAAACTATTAAAGAAGTAAGAAAAGTAACAGCAGATAACTGTATTGATACATCGAGTTACTATACACCCAAGGACCCTTTCATAACTATTAAATTAAATAAAGTAGTTAAAACCACTATACCAAAAATCAGAAAAGAAACCACTGAAAAAATTGCATTTGTGCAACAGAGGTTTGACAAACCACCTCCAAAGTTGATAATAAAGGACAGCAAAAATTGCCAAGAGCAATCGTTATATACATTCAAAAAAATAAACACCACCATGACGAGACCTCAGGTATTACAGGTGATTGATTCCAAAAGTAAAAAGCAAAACAGTGCAGCAAAAATGGAAAATAGCATTGAAACAAGTGCTGCAATTCATAAGACACCAGATATCACAGTTGAAGTTAAAGAAGAAATTAAAACTCCTAAGAGTGAAAGCAGCGTAAAAGAAAAACTAAATAACGCAATAAAAACCGACATCGAATATCAAGAGAAACTAAATTCAGTTAAAAACTATTGGTCAAAGCTTGTTGACAAAAATCCAGATGCAGGCAATGATAACATAAATAAACCAGAATTAAAAGTTCATCAAGAAGATTTTAACAACAATAATGGCAGTGATTTTGGAGATGTTAAAGAAGAAAAGAATCAACAGAAGAATGATAGCGATGACAGCAAATGTTTGTCAGAAATATCTGTGGGAAACATTATCAAGTCTTTGGAAAGCGTTAAAATTGTAGACAGCATACGCAAAATCAGTCTGGCGAAAATACAATTATGGAAAGATGAAACCGAAAAAGTAAAAAGTGACTCAGAAATAGAGGAGTCAACATTGGATAAAATTGTTAAGGACTGTGATCCAAACTATTATGATAAGAGTGAAATAAAATCTGAAATAGATTTATACAGAGATACTCCAGAAATAGAAATAGTAGAGTTAAGCTGCGACGATAACCAAAATCAGAAGACTCAAGCTACGCTTATAAAAGCAAAGGGTTTTGAAAAAGGATGTGATGATTTCGATCACGTTAGATACAAGGTGATGAAATCAGAATTATTCAAAAACAGCATGATAGCTAATTACCGGAAAGAAGCTCAGTTTGACGGATTGTTACAGTATTTACAAGATTACAGCTTTCAGGAACTATTGGTAAATAACAACATCGTAATTATCGAACCAGTACGTACTAAAGTTGAACCGGCACCTAGAAAAAATACAGATGCATGTAAAATTACACCAAATTTACTAAAGAAAAACGATAATAATGCTTGTCAAACTGATAAGCCTAAAAATGCTGTACGAAGACATTTCTTTTATCATCCCATAAGAGTAAATAAAGAAATAATAGAAGAAGAACTCCCCAACCCAGATACGGTAAAGAAAGTAAGAAACTTATTCGAAGATACATTGAAAATGAAAAGTCCTATGACGCATGATCCACCATTGGTTAATGAAAGCATAGGTTTGACAAGAAGAGCAACGTCTTATAGGAATCTTAACGAAGAAACAAAAGGAAACAAAAATGGTGGTAGAAAGAAAATTATACGACAACTGACCATAGATACAAACTTTGGCAATAAGAAATGGGATAATGCTAGTCTTTCCAGTGGTGTGTCGAGCGGGGATCTCAGCTCAAACAACGAATATGAAACTGATGGGCTAAGCCCTTACTCACATAAAAATTTAAAAGATGTTTATAGTTCAAGCGAAGAATATCTTTGTGATTCAATGAACCAGGATTTTTGCTGTGAAAGTCAATACGTAAGCCCAGATATTTTAAGAAAAATAAGAGAGTGTGGAACTTCAATAACATACTACGGAGGAAAAGTATTAACCTCAAAAACTGGTTCAACCGTAAGTCCAATGACGAAAGCCATAATGGAAGAAATAAAGAGTCTTCAAAAAAACTGCAATAGAGATTGTTATTCATGTCAAACCAAATGTCGAGGAGATAAGTGTTCATGCCTCGTAGCAGATAAACATAAGCAAATGCTTTCAGAGAAGCAAAATTCTAATACGAGTTTAGATGCAGGTAATCAAAACCAAGACAAAAACAAACGAACGGAGGGATTTCCAGGTTTTAAGTTCAAATTAGTAAAATCGAACAGCTGTAGCAGCCGTTTAGAGCTCACTGGTACAGATGATAGCAAAAATCTTCGAAACAAATTCATAAAACAAATATCAAAAGAAGACCCCCCATTACTACATGATGACGAAAATTCTGTTAAAAATAAAATCTGTCGTCTTGAAAGTTACAGTAAAGGTATTGTTAAAACTCCCTTTGACAATAAAGACAGCGGAATTAAAAAGGACATAGTAAAATGCAAAATTGAAGCTATAAAACAAAATGATGCTATTATTAAAAAGAAAGAAGCCGCTTTACAACAAATGGTAACTGTTGCCGAAACTAAAAAAGTAGCAATGATCCCAGAACAACAGGACGAATGTACAGAGGAAGAAAACGCAGCAACGCAAGCTGACAAACAAGCGGCTAATGCCCACACCTTCGAAAAGAAATTTTACTATGTGAACGATAACTTAGACCAAGGCAAAGTGACCACAGGAAAATTTGGAGAAATGGTGTTCGAAGAGTTTGAAGTTTTAGAGTCTTGCTACGATAGTTTGAATAGCAATAAGTCATTAAAATAATTAAATATGTCTACATTATTATCATAAGCTTTTGCTGACGTAAAATGTGATCTGTATTCAAATAACACTAATAAATTATTGCTAGTAAGTATAGTACCTATTAATATAAATATTTAGCTTATAACCATGTATCTAAATAGTTTTAGGTGTATTCTTTTAACATAGATAGTTGTTAACGTTCGCGATCAAAGTGTACCGTATATTGGTGATGGTCTCTTTTTCTGTAATAAATGTATTTTATGGATGCTGCGTGTTGTTTACTTTCCTAGATCCTTACCATCAGATGTTTCGTGCTCGACTTTTGTTGGCGTTTTAGTTCCATGTGTACATACACTTGTGAAGAAGGAGCGGCGCACGGGCCGCCAACGACGACACCACGACTCCTGGTAACAAAAATAGCACATCGTTAGTACGTTTTGTTTTTTTTTTGTAAATGTATATCTGACCTTCCGTAGGACCCTCCCTTCTAACCACAGTCATCATACATATTATGTAAGTGCTTAGTTAGAACACGATTAGGCATGAATTCTGTAAGAACCAATGATATACAAAAAAAAACCCTGAGTATATCAATGGTAAGAACTCATAAAAAGTTATGAAACGGTAAAGAGAAACGGATGTTTTTCAATCTGTGTTAACATTACGCGTTTATATCCGAAATAATGATTGACATTTAGGTAGGAGCAAATCTGTTTAATGGCCTATTAACGTCAATGACAACAAGCTGTGGCAATGTTTAGAATAACAATTGGCAAACCGCCTTGATAGATTTTCGAATAAAACTGTGACACAAATAAGATGAATGTAAATACTCATCATCTCACATCATCACTTATACCAATACCTTATACCAATTTATTTATGGTGGAGCAGTATGCCTTCTTTTTCTTAAAATCTCTATCAGCCGCCATTTCAGTATTCACTTCCTTTCTAGTCATAATAATCTTTCACACAATCCATCCATCATTTCTATGGTGTAGGAGCTCACATTAAAATATTCATCGAGTAAAAAATTGCAGTTGCTAAATAAGTAGCTTCAAAAACACACAAATCCATTAGTTAATTAATATTTGGAAGCATTTAACTAATTAGGTACTCCAATGCTAATGAACGACATACAAGAGTTCGTGTCTCTCCAGTACAAAAAAGAGCATTTAGAATGTTCATATGGCATGGACTTGCAAAATAATTAATCACAGAAACGACGTAGAAGACAGAGAAATGAGAGTAGTAGACACTAATGCTGTTACACATAGTCTGTGAATTATTAGGCTGCATAAGTGTTAGCAATTGGGTATTTGAATGTTATTTTTTCATTTGATATTTCAAAACATAGAAAAAAGAAAATTTCTGTAAAAAAATATTACTTACTAAAACTAGACAGAAACAGCATTACTAGCATCTGACGTCACCACACAGGACAGCCATAGCAATTTCGTGCCATTCAGTCGTACAATGATCGTTTCGTGTGACAAGGGTAGAAGAATAATTTCAAAGCATAAACTTCTCCATTTTTCCACTGATTTTATTTGTTTTTTTTTTTTTTACAAAACGTCGCTTTTTAGTAACATATTCAAAATAAGTATCAATTCATGTATTTCTTTGATAGTAGTCAAATACCCTATTACTCATTACCAAATACTTTCCGAATATACATAACAATTTGATTAAGATCCAAGAATGATTCAATGAAAGAAGATAATCATGTTAGGAGCAGTAAGAAATTAACAATCAAAATTACGTAATTACTAATTGAACACGTGCCAAGACACCACTAACTAACATTATGGTCCTGGCTTGCAACGATACTGAATCACGTGTCAAGCGACTGTTTACTTGCTGGACCGTGATAAGTAAAGAGTACTTTTACGCTTTTGAATCACTGCGCTAACTTGAGGAAATGTTGCGCTATTTTAGAAGTTCAGCGTTTAATTAACATTTTAGGTTATAAACTAAAGTATTAAACCGAGGGCCAATTCCTGTATTTTGAAGAATGTTCACATTCTAATCTGTCTCAATCTAAACCCTTATAGAACTCCGCTACTGAATGTCGAAGTTTGAAATGTCGACGTATGTTAGTTCTAAAGTACAGGATCTCGATGTACGCCGAGCTACGTAAGGTATTCCGAAATACCGCTCACCGAAAGGACGGTTTTCCGATAACACTCTACTCCGACGGTTAGTTGAACGAAAAAATAATTGGCCGATGACACGTTTCGCCGAAAATATTATTTATCGACCGTTGGTAGTCCGAATGAATCCTTCGCCGATGTAACGGTTCACCGAAAACACTCTTCAACGACGATTGGTTAAACGATCGTTCGATCGATCTTTTCTGGCACTCGCCGGCCGCTGCCGCGGCACCGCTCGCTTCGCTCGCTCGGCTCGTGCGTAGGAGGTCACAGTTTTAACCTAACCTAACCAAACCAATATTTAAAATAATCAACCTACTCTAACTAGTTCCATTTATTCATCTATGCTGATAAAATTAAACATGGGACTCGAGTATTGTTTAGCTGCATTGCACATAATTATAAAATACTAGCTGACCCGGCAAACGTTGTTTTGCTATATAAATAATTTTTAAGTAATTTCTAGGTATGAAAAATAGATGTTAGCCGATTCTCAGACCTACTCAATATGCTCACAAAATTTCATGAGAATCGGTCAAGCCGTTTCGGAGGAGTACGGGAACGAACATTGTGACACGAGAATTTTATATACAGGTTGAAATTGAAAACTTGCGACAAACTGAAATGGGACATTGTATACATCATTATTAACAACTTTTACTAAGGGACCAAAGCTGAAATCCCAAAAAAAAAAATCTGCTTTTCCTACATTTTGATGAGGTATTGCGAACATAAATGTAGGGGACAGCAGTTTTTTTTTTGGGATTGTAGCTTTGGTCCCTTAGTAAAAGTTGTTCATAATGATGAGTACAATCTCCCATTTCGATTTGTCGCATGTTTTCAATGTCACCCTGTATAAGATAATAGCGTAAACTGAATGCTATCGGCGAAAGATTCGATCGTTTAACCAATCGTCGTTGAAGAGTGTTTTCGGTGAACCGTTACATCGGCGAAGGATTCATTCGGACTACCAACCGTCGATAAATAATATTTTCGGCGAAACGTTTCATCGGCCAATTATTTTTTCGTTCAACTAACCGTCGGAGTAGAGTGTTATCGGAAAACCGTCCTTTCGGTGAGCGGTATTTCGGAATACCATACTAGGGCCATGTACGCCAGTTCGAAAGTTCACTGAAGCGAAGTATGCAAGGCCGACGTATCGTTAGTTAGAAAGCATACGAGTGCGATGTACGCCAGTTCGAAATTACCCTGAATTAGAGTAATAGCCCCTCTATTACTCTAATTCAGGGTAATTGGCGCTCGGCGATCGCTGCCGCGACAGAAAGAGATAGAACGTTTCAATGGCGAACGATTCGCCGACAGAACCTTTCAAATAGCGAAGGATAATGTTAGGTTAGGTTAGAACAGTGACCATTAACGAGACATTAGACAGATCCCCTCTATTACTCTAATTCAGGGTAATTTCGAACTGGCGTACATCGCACTCATATGCTTTCCTTTTACCTCAATCAGAATGACGGCGTCATTTTATATATTAAATCTGAAATAAAACACCGTTTAACAAAACCATCCGTGTTAGATGCCAACTGTCTTATTTTACAATCGGAAAATGAATATGCTGTCGTAGCTGTGTACCGCTCACCATCTAACAAAAATATTAATAATTTCTGTGACAGCCTTGATTTGTGTCTTTCATCACTAAGGTCAGTGAAATCGGTGGTTCTGATAGGTGACATTAATATAAATATATCCCCAAGTGGTAATGATCCAAACTGTAGTAATTACTTGGATCAAATGGCTTTTCATGGTCTTCTACCTGCTCATGTCTTCCCTACTCGTAAAACCAGTTGTTTAGACCACGTTATGTTAAGATCGGATAAGTACTCAGCTACATATGTACTTGACTCGTTTATAACTGACCATGCGCCCCTAGTGTTTTGTCTTGATTGTAAAATAAAAAGACATACTTCTAAGACAACTTTTCTTAAAATTGATTATCCATCTTTAGTCCAAAAACTTTCAGGTACAGATTTTAGTCCTGTTTATGATACCGTCGATGCGAATGTTTCCACTGTCAACTTAATAAACCTAATTTCGCAAGCAATTACTGCGCACTCAATACCTGTAACTATCCCTCATCGTAAGCGAACCATTAAGCCATGGTTAACTCCGGGCTTAGTACGGTGCATTAGGCACAGAGACAAATTGCACAAAAAAGCAACGCTTGATCCAGACAATGCCATTACTCGAGTCACTTATACAAGGTATCGGAACTTTTGCAACAACCTTTTAAAAAAACTTAGGATTACATACGAAAAAAACGAGTTTCAGAAGAATAAAAATAATCCAAAGGGTATGTGGAATACCATCAATAAGATTGCTAGCCTTAAGAAAATTTCATCTCCTCCCAGTGAGTTACTTACTCTTGCTCGAGAACCATGCCAGTCAGTTAATGTAGTTAATGATTATTTTGCAGGAATCGGGGAAACACTTGCAAATGCAGTATTAAATAAGCAGAGTGCCAATCGATCGATACATGAATTAAATAAATCTAATTTATCGCAGTCATCTAGGGATTCTATGGTCCTACTTGACACTGACTTTGCAGAGATGGGATCCATTATTCTTAATTTTAAAAGTGACTCAGCAACGGGTATTGACAACATTCCTACAATAGTGATTAAAAGTGCAAAGTGCAGTCTTATTTCTCCCCTTACACATATGTGTAACCTATGCCTGACCACTGGTGTTTTCCCGAACATTTTGAAGTGGGCGTTAGTGCATCCTATCTATAAGAGTGGTGACAGAGACATTGTCGGAAACTACAGACCTATATCTGTGCTGACAGTAATTTCTAAAATTTTGGAGAAACTCTTAAATTCTAGATTAACAAACTTTCTTCGGCACAATAATGTTATTGCTGATAACCAATTTGGCTTCATGAAGGGTCGGTCTACAGAAGATGCAACTCTACTTCTGTCAGAGGTCATAGCTCAAAACCTTGAGGCCAAAAAGAAAGTTATAGGTGTGTTTCTGGATATGTCAAAAGCTTTCGACACTGTCTCTGTTCCCTTATTACTTTCGAAGATGGAATCGATTGGCATTCGTGGGATTGCACTGGAGATTTTTCGATCTTACCTCTCCAGCCGAACCCAGTGCGTTAGAATAGGAAGCTACACAAGCTCTGAAGCGTCTCTCTCTTTCGGCGTTCCGCAAGGGAGTGTTCTTGGACCCACCCTCTTTCTTTTGTACATTAACAGCTTGTGTTTAAAAGTTCTTCCAAACTGCAATATTATTACGTATGCCGATGACACTGCTTTGATTGTGCAAGGACATGACTGGAAAGAGGCTCAGCATTACACAGAGCATGCGATTGGGGAGACTATGACCTGGCTTAATGATAACCTTTTGACACTGAATGTTGACAAGACCAGATATATCACTTTTACTCACCGTGGTAATACCCAGCCTCCACCATAATTTGAAGTTAGGGTACATTCTTGTAACTCAATAGAAAATTGTGATTGCCCTAAACTAACTCGTACTACCAATATAAAATATCTTGGTCTCATTATAGACGACTCCCTAAAATGGACTGCACATATAGCCCAGTTAATTGGCCGAGTGAGAAAGTTGATGCCAATCTTTAGAAAACTCAGGTACTCAGCTGATCACGAAACTTTATTATGTGTCTATTATGCCCTTGCTCAAAGTTTACTGCAATACTGTGTCGTTGTATGGGGAGGGGTTGGCAAGACTATCCTACTTCCCCTAGAGCGTGCACAAAGAGCTATATTGAAGGTCATGCTTGGACGACCACGAAGGTACAGCACTGATCTTTTGTATAGTGAGTGCTCTGTTTTAACTGTTAGACAGCTTTTTATATTATCAACGATACTCCGTAAGCATAAAAGCATTGAATGTATCCCGATTTCAAAGCGAGATAAAACAAGAGTTTGCTCAGGGACACCTCACCGAACGGTACTTGCTAGGCAGCAGTATTATGTTGCAAGTAATATTTTATACGACGTAGCAAACCGTTTTAACAACATTTATGCACTGCCAAATAAGAAATGTAAGGATGTAATACGAGACTGGCTCCTACGATTAAACTATAATGAAACTGAAAAAATCACTAAAAGTTAAACATGTTTAAAAACAGATACACACCAACTCATCTACACCATGCACACCCTCACACATTACACACCCTCACTCCTTATCACACTACACACACATTCTTCACTCATCATTGTGGTAACGTACTTATTCTAAATAGTTTGTTTTCCCTGTAAATTGTATTTAATTTTATTCGTTTCATCTTACAACCATTTCATTTCATCAATACTACAGATATTGTGCTTAAAACAATGAATTGTGATTTTAATAAATAAGTGTGGAAGACGCTGACGACTGTGACACAGTTTATACTAGTATGGTCGTCAACGTAATCTCTTATAAATATGTATTCATTGCCATAATTTTGTACATAGACTAAGAGAAATTTGTAATTTTAGGAGTGATAAATAAATTATTATTATTATTATTATATTTCACTCCAGTGAACTTTCGAACTCGCAGACATCGAGATCCTGTACTTTAGAACTAACATACGTCGACATTTCAAACTTCGACTTTCAGTAGCGGAGTCGTTTTAGGATCACTCGTGTGTCTTTCTGTCTGTCCGTCCGTCACAGCCGATTTGCTCCGGATCTATTTACTAGACTGATTAAGTTGAATTTTGGTGCCATAAGGACTTCTGTGACCCAGACACGGATGTGTAATGTAAATAAATGAATTTTGAATATGAGGGTCACTTTCGGGAGTAATTTACTATATTTTAATAATTTGCAAACTGTACCGAGTGACATATGAAATGAAAGGGCTTGTTTTAAGGATTTCAGATACATTTTTTTATAATTTTAAAAGTACTTTTAAAGTGATTTAAGAAAATGGATGAAAATTGACTATTCCCTTTTATCTCCGAAACTACTGAGCCTGATTTTTTTAAGAAAATACTGAAAGTAGTTATTTTCTTATAGATTACAGGAAAACTCATTAGAAGTCTAGTGTTTTAAAGTAACATGGTAAATCTCTCAAAGTTATGTTGGAATGAAAATAAACTTTTTGCCGGAACGTTAAATTAGCCAAATAACCGCCCAGGTAGCCAGTAACACGATTTAAATACTTTATTTTGGCACCTACGTTTCAAAATGTTTACATTAGTCTCATTTGATCACATTTTCAGACTGTAAATAAAGCTATAAATAAATTAATTGTAGTTAGGTTTTGTTGTTCATCCGGTCGGAAACTGCAGGAAAAACTAGCCAAAAATACGTTATTGTCGCATGAATCACTGCACATTGTGTAGTGTCTGGGTCATTTTAATATAAACTCTTGGCCTACTGGCTCTTCAGAATACGTTTAACAATTTGAATGCAGACGTGCATTGTTAATATACCTATTTTATTATTGTGCATTCTGAAGATCAAACGTTATTGGCACAGCTGATGTGTAGTTGTTTAGCGTTACAGTAATAAGTGCGTCAACTGACAATCTATTAGGTAAACGTTCGGAAGTGTTTCTAAGAAAAGATAAACGAATAGAACATGTTCCTTTACCTCGGTATAATAAATTGCTATCATAAAATTATTATGATCAGGTAGCAATAACAGTATCTAATACAAGAACAGGGTAATCTTTTTTTACAAATATGTAGCTATTATATTAAATAAACATTATTCGCCTGTAGCTACTAATCAACAATATTAATTTTCTTGATTATAATAAATCTGCTAGATAGAGAAAAGTTCATATAGAAATACTAATTTATAGAGGAATATAGGCTGAACCTGATCCGACTTGAATTAGTTACTTACAATAGTTATTTTGCACTGTAATCGAATTATTTGTAGTGAAATATAGGTCCATAGATAAGCATAATAGATGCGTTGGCCTTATTATCGAATGGACCAGTACACACTACACAACTGACTGTTTTAAGGTCATCGACCCCTGAATTGATTGTGAGTACTTACAGCATAACCTTGGTGACATGCTTTTGTATGAATCATGTTTTTTAGTTCACCGTTATCATAGGTTTTAAATGGTAAAATGTGTGATTTTAAACTATAGTTTGCTTTTCAACAAAAGATGAGGGTTTTGACCTCACGTTGTTTTGTTTTCCATGGAGTTAATTTGAGACGAGACGTAGCAAATAGAACAATGATGACAATGGATTCAAAATATGTTACATCTACGTAGGTATTGACAGTTTAAAAGCAAATAACGTTAAAATTACTTCCTTGTGAGACTAACAACCTTTTTGACTCGAGTGCTCTTTTATTCTTATCAAGCTAACAATACCGGACAAAGGGAACACTCAATTGATATGCACACTTGGCAACAAGCTGAGCCCAGCGAATTGATGTCATTAATTAAACCATAAAGATCAAACGACAAATTTATTATAACTGGCTTAATAATTAAATTCGGCTATATCCAATCAAAAATTACAGCTTTCTAGTAATTCTATCTATCGTTACAATTTTCCCGGACGTATAAATTGAATATCAATTCATATGAATTTTTATAATTTGTATTCAAACAAAACAAATTCAAAGTTCAAACCATCTTTAATTAGGATGAATGAAACCAACTAACTACTGAACCCGTATGAAATGTGACCGCATTACAATTATATCTTTGCGTTCCACGATGATTATGCTTGACAAAGTCATAATTATGACAACAATGTGTCATTTTCAGTGCGTTCAAAACTATTACCACATTTTGCGACAGTGCACATTTAGACAGTAACGCGATTGTGTAACTTTAATTTTTTCATAATGAATAACGTAGTTTACACAATTAAGATACTGCTCCACACAGGATCTGAGTATTCCATCTGACACATATTCATTTACTCTTCTTCATCGCTCATAACTTCTATATATATCGTACATCTAAAACTTAAATACTGGGCACTCGTCGGTGTAGCATTTTCCAGATTACTCCATCTAATGCTCATTGTTTTAGCTGCTGAAGTCTTTATACTTGCTTTTTCATTCAATTGCTCTTTTTGCTTCTATTTTTCCTTTTGTTGTGATAGTTATAAAGTTATCGTGCAAAACATAGGTACATGGTCACTTGTTACAGCTAAATAAAGCTACAGCATCATCCATCACATTAACAAAATCATCCGTAACGGTGATTGAACACGGAAAATTACTCAGTTAATGATAAACAACTATGCAAAACAAATCGAGGTTTGCCGAACACCATTATTTAAATACGCTTTAGGTTATATATCTGTAAATTGTATTGCAATTAAACGAACACTTTATTGTATTTGATTGACACTAGTTAAAATATTAGATGATTACTTTACTGACAAACACATAATTAATAATTATTAAGGAATCGGATCTAACGCATAGACGATTATTTTACTAACAAACACATAATTATCAAGGAATCGGATCTAACGCATATGAGCAATTGTTTTAATCGGAAAATACTGAGGACTTTAATTCGTCATGACGCGATTTCATGACGAATAGCATACGTCATACCCTTGATGTGGTTAAATAGTACCTACCTACCTGAGAAACCCACCACATGGTAAGTATCAGATATCTGAGATATAAGTAAGGAAGAGTTTGAAGGCTTATCTGTTTTGAGTCCTTGTTATGCGGGAATTTTGCTTGCTCGAGTGAATTTGGCAATCAGTTGGTGATGTAGGTCAATTACCAAACGGACGAACAGGTCGTTTACCTAATAGACATGCTATGTATCTATGTGTACTTGTGGACCGCTGAAACTGAAGATGTATTAAAACTATCAGAACGTTTTTGGTGTGGTTCCTCATTGTGTTATCTGATTTTTAGACTTCAACCAAAGGCCAAAGACAAAAGACTTTCCAATACCATCTTATTGGTCATAAGATGTTTTATAAGGAACACCTGCGTCGTCCTTGGCGCTATGATTTATAATTAATTGTTGCCTCTTCCAGCTATTTTATATCAAATTATGTATGTCTCCCTCAATAAGCGATATTCTGAAGTTTTAAAAGCTTTCCTTCCTGGCCCGGTTCTATGTTCCTTGCAGGCGGTGTAATATGTTCTTCTTTTTATCCTCTGCCAGTTTTCACCTTATCTCTCACACTCTCTTCATTTATATCTTCCCTCACAACCTTTCCGTCTTATCTTAGGTCTCCCTCTCAATCCATTTATATTTTCATGCGTTTCATCTCTTCTCATATTTTTATGTCACAGGCGCTACTTTCTTACCCCCTCTAATGACCACAATATTGTACTATACTAATATCGACACGTAGATGTTAATCTTTATTTAGGACGGCTGAGTTCGTTATTATTTACTAACGTGAATAATACTTTTGCAAGAAATGGTAAAGCCAACAAAATTTGGAGCGGATCAGGATAGAGCAAGTAACTTTATAACGTGGTGTTTAAACTTTACTTGACATGTTAAAGTTTTGTCTGACTTTAAGTTCACATCTTCATATAATTTTGCACGTGTACTGTGTTCTTAAACAGTGTGTTATGTGGTATGTCTTTTCGTGTGGGTTTATCGTAAAGGATTCTAGAGGATCACGAGGATTGGATTGACGACGACGACATCTTGCTTTCTGCCCAGAGTGGTGATTCTAGCATACCGTTTGATGCTTTTGTGAATTTTAAAAGAGATATCTAAACTTTGTGAGATAATTTCGTGTCATATTACATTTTCAGGATTACCTAATGTCGATTATGTGGATATAATATCACCATTTTATCTAAGGTAGCTTTGCATTGAAAACATAACTGATAAGATCACATCGATCATTATGTCGATGCATTATGATACGGTAGGTACTGGCATCGTTTAAAAACATAGCGAAATTCATGTTCCTGGATCTCATAAACATTCCTTGATAAAACAGGCATTGTGAAGATACAAAATATAATGATAATATTGCATTAGTTCACTCTACACAACAATTTTCGAAGCACGATTATGTCGTTTAACAACTGTACAGATAACGGGACTTTTAACTGTGAGAAGATTTAGGGCTCCAGCCAAATGAGATGGAAATCATAATTTCTACGTATGTTGGTTACCTACTATCTGACTCGTGAATTCGTGACCACTGATCAGATGTCGCCAACTAAATATCTAGTTGTGTAGTAGTACATTCTGGATGTAAACAAAAATCATGAGCTCTTCTTCTTAGAGCTCCGATTTATTTAAAGAAAAACGCCGTGGGAGATTTCGCAGAAAACAATACGCTCATTAGATTCTGTGAAAGTTGGCATTTATTAACGGGGACCTTAGTTTATGTACATTGTGCTAGAGTTTTACAAACAATAAATGAGAAATATTTTTTGTCTTATCTATGGGCTTGAATACACAAACAAAACAATGTCGTTAGTAATGGTGATAACACTGGCCCCATTTCATTTTGTTATGGGGGATGATAAATAGATCTTCTGGTTATTTTGTAGATCACGAATTAATCTTAGGTAGGTAACCCGTAGGCCTACTTATCTACCTAACTTCCACCAATAAATCATGCTATCCATCTAAATCGATGATCTTATTAATTATTAACCTTTACAAATATATGTAGGACCGAAAGTTAAAATCTATTGATAACATTGTTAATGTTTTTTATTTTACCTTATAAAAATATACTTTGAAAAATAATAACAATAAATCTCTCAGGTTTGATGGCATACCTACCTAGTTATTAATTTCTGATAGAGTAATAAAATATTTAAGAGACCTCACATATTAAACTGACATTTGGAGCCAGTTTTATAAATCTAACCGGTAAACGGAAAATATGTAAATAACGTTGCTAAAAACAGGTAAAATAACAAAAAATGTGGCTTTCTGATGAGAAGCTGAACAGATAGGTAATTTCGATATCGTCAAATCTAAAAAACTTCAATAGGTTTACTATTCCTGGTGTTTGTAATCAATAAAAAAAACTAATAACCACAAATTATAAAATAAAAACAATAATTTTGACGTTTGACAGCTGCTAACTACATCTATAGAATAGATATGCACGTGCATACGAAAATCGGTCTCTGAATCGGCAATCATATATGAAACACTACTTTTAAATAGTGTTAAATAAAAGAAAAACATTAGTCACTTACCCTGCTATTCGACAAATCCCTAAATATCGGTGATAAACACAAACCACGATTTATTTCTAATTTTGCTAACAGTCGGCATCTAGAAACACACACCGTCGACGCCATCTTTACACTACGTATGTACAATACTGTAGGTATGTATAGTCTATAGTAACACCGGTCACCGGTCCGGTCACACTGGCGCCGCGGAGCGAGAAAGTAGAGAGACGAGTTGAAAAACCAAAATACATCAATTTTGTTATTCTTCAGCTTAGCGATTGACAAGAAAATGCTTTCCAAACATACTATAGTAGCTTCGCAATGCTTCGGCTTTTCTTTGCCCAGTTACTAGATTTAAACCTTACCGAATAGTAATTTACTGCTTCCTATATTTTTATCATCATTTAATCATGTTTATTGAAGTTATTTACTATAAATTATTATTAATTTAAACCTTTATTGCACTTCGTGGAATAAAATTAATGTTTTGAGTTGGAATGCCCGCGTTAATCTTGTTAGATTGGCAGACTTGCAAAACCGACATCAAACATTTCGTTCAGAAATAATAAAGGATAAAACTAACTTACGGCCGAACCCAATAGCTAACGAAAACGTGACCTGAGAAAACGCGGCAAAATCAAAAAATCTTGATGTGGTTAAAGGCGCCGTCACCAGACGGAGCCATTAAAAACAAAAATAAAAATAATAAATACAAAAAATACTCAAGTATCAAAACATTTAACTAGAGATATAGTTAGTAATTTACATAAAGATTTTTGAATTTGCCGCGTATTCTCAGGTCACACTTTCTCAATTCTCAATTATTTATTGCATTCCATATGTCATTACACAGATGATATAAAAGTAAAAGATCAATATGGACCCTGTCGCGCACAGCAACATTTAGGAGAGAGGGAGAGGGCTAAGTCGCAATTCAAGAAATTCAATATTATTATAAATTATTTCATTTGCAAGACTCTATATATCACCAGTTTTCGCATACTGGAGATGGAAAACCCTAGCGATCTATGATTTTAACGTCCCAATAATCTATCAGAGATTAAACAATCTTACCGGCGCTATCTATTGATAGGAGGGTCTATCGCTTACTACGGGACTATATGTATGAAAAATCAAAATGCGTCCCAATAACGTGTTGACAGCTATTTGTTTGAAAGAACAGTTACTAAATATTACAGATTGTTTTATCACCCGAATTGCAAGGATAAACGCATCTATTTATAAAAATAACACTTTTTAAATAAAGTTATAAAACGTGTCCGATTATCGTGAAAGTACGTTGGTAATGGTATCAGAAGTTATCGACTGAGAAAGCGATTTTGGGCTTCAATCATTTAGTTCACAGAGAATTTACATAAAACTGCTGCGTTGACAAAATTAAGTTGTTAATCATTTAAATAAAACAGCTCTCTCTCTCTCACTCTCTCTCTCTCGTCTCTATCTCTCTCTCCCTCTCTCTCTCTATTATCTTAGAAATGTGGTGTTTCTTATGTCAAACTGTCAATTACGTTTCATTACTCCTCTCCAGCGTTAACTATTTGTTTAGCAAAATGCAGTAAAATCTTGTATCATGTACTTACAGAGTTTTACTTTAATATAAATTATAACTTAATCCAGTCATTCCTTTAGAATTAAGAAATAAAGTTACTTTTTTTTATTAACGCTAATTAATTATACACGTTGTTTTTTAAAGTGATGTTGTTTGTAACGGCACGCATGGGAGGGCCAAGTAGCGAATCCTATCTATTTTCGTTAGATAGATACCCTTTATCGATGATTGTGAGATGTCATTCAAGGATAGATAGAAATATACTTTCTATCATCAATAGCGAATTATTGGGTTCGGCCGTTAGGACACATTCACCCACAGCCTGTTTAAAATGTGAAAGAAATAGGCAGACCGCAGAGGTGAACCTACAGTACACCCACATTTCGCCAGTTATGCTGTTATAGAAATAGGTAAGTTTATAAATAAGCAATTTTGTAAACATCTTCCACTCAGGTTGCTCAAAACCACTAAAATATTGTAATGCCGGAAACGTACATACAAACCGAACGAAAGCAATACCACTTGGCATAACAAGCTTGCCTTTGCTACTCTTCATACAGTTTTAAAAAAACTGCCCACCAATGACAGCATACGTCAACATGACATGACAACTTTTGTTCGCCGCGATTGTTTCTGATTTTTCTCTGCGTTTTGAAAATAAATACGTTTTCCAATGGCTGTTCCTGATTATAAACTAAGTGCTGTATTATGCGGCCACTCGCTGGACGTGCGATGTGTGGCCACGACCAAAGAATTTTGTATATTATCCGCTTCACGCGACAGGACTGCAAAACTGTGGCATCCGGAAGGGTTGGTATTTCTATCCCGTTAAGCTGTTTTTAATCTTCTGAAAGTTAACAAAACTTTTCTATTGCAGAGTGAAGGACTTTGTGAACGTGGTGACGTATAAAGGACATAGGAATTTCGTGTCATGCGTTTGCTGGCTGCCTCCATGTGAAGCGTTTCCTGATGGACTAGTGGTGTCGGGCAGCAATGACAATACAATATTGGGGTATAACCTGCAGGATGGCGCGATCCAGGTGACGTTGGAGGGCCACGAGAACGCCGTGTGTAGTGTCACGCCTGGACGAGACTCTGGCATTTTGTTGAGGTTAGTAATATCCTTTGTTTTCATGTGGCATGTTTATACTAGGTACCTAAAAAATCTCTATTAGATATCTCCAAAAAAGTAATTTGAGTAATCTCATAAAATATAACATTCATAGCTATTATGTTCTATCTACAAGCAGCAAGCTCTCATTTATATTTGGACTGTTGTAAACCAAAGATAATAATCATTATTCATAATGAACACTTACAGTAAATAGTTTAGTCATTTATAAAATTTAGCTTAGTCATTCTATCCAGAAACAGCAGAATATTCATAAAATTATACTTAGAAGTGACTGAAATCTGAAACAACTCTTTTACTGGGGAATACCCTCCACATAAAATCTCAAATTGTGTAGATCATAACTGATAAGTAAAATAATAATATATACAAACGAGGCAAGTTCTTCTTCTTATTCTTCTTTAGCCTTAATCAACCAAATATTTGGTGCAGGCCTCCTTTAATCCTCTCCACTTTCCTCTATCTTGGGCAATTAGGGTCCAGTTGCTACCCGCCACTTTTTTGATGTCATCCTTCCATCTCATCTGTGGTCGCCTCAAGGTCTTTTCTGGTCCCATGGTCTCCATTCTAACACTATTTTACACCAAGAGTTTTGCTTTCTGGCTACATGACCAGCCCACTCCCACTTCAACTTTGCTACCCTTTTTACAACATCTGATACTTTGATGTGTTTACAAAGCCACATATCGTCGGTGATATTCTGAAACCGCAGAACTAACAGTGTTTAAAACCGCGAAAGGTAGGTGCAATGAATTTTACAGGAACGAGGAAAAACGTAATATTTACTAAACCACTTGACTTTCTATTGTTAAAACTTTTAAATTGTCAAATTCCTCTTAATATTGTAGGCATTACTTATGTAAAATATGTATTAATGAATTAGTAAATCTGAAATCTCAATTTTGCTACTTTTGTAAATATGCGGTTTTAAACGCTGTTAGCTCTGAGGTTTCAGAATATTACCGACGATATTGGATTTTCTGTCCCTCAATGTCACACCAACCATTTTTTTTTCCATTGCCCTTTACCAACGAGGCATGTTACATAAAGTAAAAAATCTAAACCAAAACCTAGCCAGAGAATGTTATATAAAATTGAAAACATGTAAATCTCTTCTCTAGTTTTAAAAGCACTAATAGAAAAACAGAGAGTGGTTTGTTTGTTTTTATCCCCTAAATGTGCAAGTGCTGACTAAAGAACATGTCAATCAAGTGTCTTTCCCGTAACTTGAAAGTGAATAAGAAAGACGTTACTGGACTGTATTTTATAGTCACTTAACCATTTGAGTTACATTTAAATTACATATTAGCGAATAGAATTGACTAGAATGTAATGTGAATAAAGTATCACTAAGCTTGATACTTTATAAAAAGGAAAAAATAATAACTAAACCCATTTTATAAAAAAACACAACTCTATCATTATAAAATTAACTCATAAAATTACTACAACTTAATAATAACTCATCTCCCACAGTTCTAGTTGGGACAGCACAGCCAAGGTATGGAACGTGAACGCAGCCCGTGTACCTCCACTGACTCTCAAAGGCCACCAGGCCGCAGTGTGGGCAGCTGTAGAGCTGTTCAGCGGTACCTATGCCACTGCATCCGCTGACAAAACTATTAAGTTATGGATGAAAGATGCCACTATTATTACTACTTTGACTGGTAAGAATGACATTAAAAATATGCATTGTGTAAACTGTATATTTTAAGGTAAGTAATTTAAGTAAGCTTGATTTGCAATCACATAATTTGTTGACACCTGCATCTGAGTATAGGCCTTTTCATAGACCAGTCTATATAATAAATAGTAGGTTGGAAAATGCCATAATGAACATTCTTGGCAAATTGTTCTTTCTTTGCCTCATGTTTACTGCAAATAAACACATTTCTTTCTTTCAAATATTGGTCCAATATGTTCGTATATGTTTGTTTGCAATATGTTCTTACAAGATTGCCCCCGCAAAACGCGTGCGACGGGGTGGGTCGCGGGAACAAGAAATTTCATGGGACAATGTGATGACATTACCTGCCCACACTATTATTACGTTTTCGCGTAGAGTTTTTGCTGTTTTTTTTTTTTGCTTGGCTCTTAAGGGTCCCAGGGTGATATTAAATAACCTATAGCCTTTCTCAAGAATTAGGCTATAAAAAGATCTTTATGCACTTATGCATAAATATTTTTTCAAATCCGACTGGTGGTTCCAAAGCGCGCACAGATTAGCGCGTTCAAACAAAAAAACAAACTCTTCAGCTTTATTATTAGTTTAAATTACTGCACAGTATAAACCTGACAAGATCCATTAGTAGGGTTTTATAAAACTAGCAAGAAAAGATACTGTATTTAATGTACTCAATTGATATGTTTCTTGCATTGATTTATAATCATGTTGTGTATTTCAGGCCACACAGATTGTGTAAGAGCTCTAGCAGTAGCAAATCCTGAAACCTTCCTTAGTTGCTCCAATGATGCTTCCATCAAGCTCTGGACTAACAAGGGACAGTGCCTTAACACATTCTATGGGCATTCAAACTATATCTACAGGTAAGTTTATACAAAAACTAGGATACACAGTTAATTTAATTAACAGTTTTATTAATAGACATAAATGTTTGTGTACAAAAAGCATATTCTAATGTTGAATCATGAAAAAGAAATCATGTTCAACCTTTGATGTTTGTGAAAGAATCCATCTTTCATGGACATAGCATGGATTATAGTTTGGGATTTCCCTAAATTTGACAACTGCTAAAAGTAATTAGGGGTATTTTTTTTTTTTTAAATCAATAAAAACTACCTCTAATTACTTTTAGCAGTTGTAAAATCAATAAACTCTTATCAAATCTTTATCAACCTATATAAATCTCTCTAACACTACTCATCACTACTAATCTCTATAACTAGAATTTATAAATCCTCTTTTATCTCTTCAGTATCAGCATGAATCCAGGCGTCCAACAAGGATTCGCAACATGCGGTGAAGACGGCAGCGTGCGCCTGTGGGCCGGCGGCGACTGTGTGCGAGACATACGGCTGCCTGTCCAGTCCGTGTGGAGCATCACGTGTCTCGACAACGGAGACATTGTCACTGGTATGTTAGAGACCTGTATAAGTAAATTTCTTAAAAGTTTTCCATTTTTGAGTCACATTATGAAATGCATAAATGTGTCATATTCATATCCGACGCCATGAATATTAAGGCGCTGACAAGACCCAAGTGACCAAAATAGGCTTCTCTTAAGAAAAAAAATTGCCAAATCTGTATAGTTTGTGGTAGCGGAAAAAAATATATGTTAATTTTGAACATATTTCCCAGAACTTGGTTGTTACCAAAACACGTTTTAATAAAAAATCTCGATACGAACTAACGTTAAACTAACCTCTTACCTTAAGTTCTAATCCAAAATATCTGTATTAAATATCAACATACGTTACATATTTAATTAATAACAAGAACGTCTTATTTGAATGCAGAACTTGGTTGTTTTTTATTTTCGATTACTCAACTCAATTTTGAGTAAATAGATAATTCCTTCATATTTTGCAATAAATTACAAGCGTTGTGTCGTCGCGCTTCCCTTTCTTTTTTAGGTGTTGTCAGCGTCTTAAGTGTGCTATTTGTGATACACATGGCAGGATTGATTATGACAAGATGCTGCTGCCTATTCACTTGGAATATTCAATTTTTATGTATGAGGGCAAAGCGTGAGTTATATTACTTTTTCATATGACTGGTAATTCTTGTGTTTTCAGTTTTGTTCTTTATAATTTCCAACAGGTTCCAGTGACGGAATCGTGCGTGTTTTCACAAAAGACCCTGCAAGATACGCAGACGAAGCAACACTGAAACAATTTGAGGAAGATGTCGCGAAGATGCAAGCCGCTTCTCAGCAAGAAATTGGTGGATTCAAACTTTCTGAGTAAGTTAGTTTCTAATTTTGGAAAAATTATTTTAATTTTGATTACTGGTTGTAATTTTGGTCAACAAAGATCAGAGAAGAGTGCAGTAGAAGAGAGAGATAATTAATAGTTTAATACTTGATAGAGAAAAGTAGGTGGTTGATATAAGCCGAAAATGATATTGCAGTAATGGCTTAATTTAATTTTTTTTTTATAGAAACTTGCCAAACGTTTTCTTAGCCTATTACGAGAGTACAATAAATCCTCTTAGGTCAATATTATCGGTCCTAGAACTCCTATTTTATGCATAAAAAAATCCTAGATTTTATTTTAACAGTACCATTGCCATAACAATTAATTATTAATCTTCTAAGCTTATCAAAATCAAAATATTTTATTTCACATAAACCTACATGGGCACTTATGAAACGTCAGAAGCTAGGTGCATGGTTCCAATTGGTTGTTTCCTATGGAGAAGAGCCGGCACAAGAAACTCAACGGTTACTCTTTTTTAAATAATTGGCTTTTACAATGTTTTAATGATGTGTTATGAAATGTCAGAAGCTAGGTGCATGGTTCCAATTGATTGTTTCCTATGGAGAAGAGCCGGCACAAGAAACTCAACGGTTACTCTTTTTTAAATAATTGGCTTTTACAATGTTTTAATGATGTGTTATGAAACGTCAGAAGCTAGGTGCATGGTTCCAATTGGTTGTTTCCTATGGAGAAGAGCCGGTAAGAAACTCCACGGTTACTGTTTTTAAAATAATTGGCTTTTACAATGTTTTAACAATGTGTTATGAAACGTCAGAAGCTAGGTACACGGTTCCAATTGGTTGTTTCCTATGAAGAAGAGCCGGCAAGAAACTCCACGAATACTCTTTTTAAAATAATTGGCTTTTACAATGTGTTAATAGGTATGGGAGGCCAGTGTAGGCCTGCCAATGTAGGATGTACCAGGTACTTAACAAAAAATAAATGGTCTTCAAATCTAGTCTATTAAGCCTACAACAATCAGATGAATAATCGAATAATTGATTTCCCACCCGTACGCAAAATACGCGCATTGACGTGGAGTTGCGGACACCAGCCCGTATTACCTATTAAGCCTACAACATTCTCACATTCACAAAATATAAAATAATCTATGTAAAATCTTAATAAAATAATAAAAATACAAAACCTATTTAAAACAAATGACATGTTTGCCATTACAACTGTAACAAGTATTAATTAATATCCTGTCCACAAAAGCCCCTAATAAATAGTTTATTATCAAAATGTTAGGTATACTTAATGTCAAATAATGATATTATGAATGGAAGTATGTTTATAAAATAATAAAAAATAAACATCGTAATTTGGGAGCAGTTATTAGATATTTACATAGTTATGCCGTTTATGAGGTACCAGGGAAGCCACATGTGCACAAGGAATTATTGCCGAACTTCCTTGTCTTCAACGCAGTCTTTAATCTTATGATATACGTTTTTGATAAGGACACGTTTGATATGAGTTTTGAAATTTCTTTGAAATTTCAAGACTTTGGCAACTTGTTATAAAAGCGGATGTTGTTGATAACAAGCAAAGTATACCTAGCTGTGGCTATATCAGTCAACTGCCTAATTTTTCTGCATATGCAGCTGAACTTAATCTACCTGAAAGAGCTCTAATGTGGGTACCTCATTGCAATTTCGAATCTAGAATAATTCCTAGAAATACAGTTTCCGTAATAGCATCTAGTTTCTTGCCATCAAGTTTTAAATGATGTACGGCAATGTAGATTGCAATTATTTAGGAGGAATGTTTATATTAATGGCATTCAGGTGTATAACAAGTTGCCTAACTCGTTTAAGGAACTTCCCATCCCCATGTTCAAAAAAAAGCTGACAGATTGGTTACTAGATAATTGCTTTTATGACATTGCTGAATATGAGGAACATTGTAAAAGCCCAAGATGATGTGTACTTTTAATTAACGAAAACATAATTTTATATAATTCATACTGGACTTATTGTTGGACATTTATTATTAATTCTCGACGAATCTTAATATTAATTTGTACTTAGTTAATAATGGTATTGTATATTTGTACACCATATGTTGTGGTAGAATGTATAGAACTAAATAAATATTAACACCATACGATGTAATACTACATTCTTACAAATAAATAAAATTCTAATTCTACTAGAGACCCCGAGGACGTCGGCCCGTTAACGTTTACTTTTTGCTGGCAGTTTGATAGATAGGGCAGAACATGGTCAGCTGCTTGTCCAAGAATTCCGTAATGGTGTAATTTACAGGTCAACTGTATTGTGGTCAACGCAGTCAAACGCTTTTGAGAGGTCACATAAAATGCCAATGGCATCCTCGGATTTCTCCCTCGATTCCAAAATGTGACTGATGAGTTTTACTCCTGCGTCAGTCGTCAACCTACATTTCATGAAACCAAACTGGCGATTGTGCAAAATCCCATTTGAATTGAAATGTGACAACATCTGGTCTAGCATGATTTTTCATATATTTAACTCAATGCTGGTAGCACAGATATAGGTACAGATATAGGCACGGATATAGGTATATAATTAGAGAGTTAAGATTCTTACTACTCTTAAACTCTTACTACTATCATAGTCCATTGCTGACGAGGTAGAAATGAGAGCGGCGGTACGCAGGCTTAATGCCAAAAATACCGCCCCAGGACCCGACGGCTTACCTGGGAAGGCCTGGGTCCTGGCCTTGGAGGCTCTCGGGCCTCGACTTAGGGGCTCCTAAGCGCATGCATGGAGAGGGGCCAGTTCCCGCTTCGCTGGAAGACGGGGAAACTGGTCCTCATAAAGAAGGCAGGGCGCCCTGCGGACTCTCCGTCCGCTTATCGGCCCATCGTGCTGCTCGACGTGGTGGGCAAGCTCTTTGAAAGAGTCATTGCAGACCGCCTCGTCGGCCAGCTGGTGCAGGTGGGGCCGGATTTGGCGGAGAGTCAGTTTGGTTTCCGCAGAGGGCGCTCTACGGTGGACGCCATCATGCGTGTGCGAGCCCTGACGACGGGGAATGCTGTTGCCCAGGGTGGGGTCGTCTTGGCGGTGTCTCTAGACATCGCCAATGCCTTCAATACCCTGCCCTGGAGTTGCATCAGGGAGGCACTCCGGTATCACCGGATGCCGACCTACCTCTGTCGTGTGGTCGAAGCCTATTTGACGGACAGGGCCGTCATCTACCCCGGTCACCAGGGAGTGTGGAACCGGCAAGAGATGTCGTGCGGTGTCCCACAGGGATCGGTCCTGGGGCCGCATCTGTGGGACATCGGATACGACTGGGTGCTGCGCGCCGACCTCCCTAGCGGCGTCAGCGTAGTGTGCTACGCTGACGACACGTTGGTCCTGGCGCAGGGGAGGTCGCACCAGGCGGCGGCCGAATTAGCGGCACGCGGGGTTGCGACAATCGTCGAAAGGATCCGGCAATTGGGGCTCGAGGTGGCCCTGCACAAGTCCGAGGCCATGTGTTTTCATGGCCTTCGGAACGCGCCACCGTTGGGGTCCCAAATAACGGTAGGAGGGGTTTCTATCGGCGTCGAGTCGACGATGAAGTACCTGGGACTCGTCCTCGACAGCCGGTGGAACTTCGTGGAGCATTTCCGACGTTTGGCTCCCAAACTGGAGCGGGCGGGCGCTGCATTGAAGCGGCTCTTGCCCAATCTAGGGGGTCCAAACGCCTCCTGCCGGAGGCTCTTCGCGGGGGTCGTGCGGTCCATGGCCCTCTACGGGGCTCCTGTATGGGCGCGCTCTCTGGCGCTGCGGCCAGCCCGCCGGTTGAGCGCGGCCCAAAGGGTCATGGCCATCCGGATGGTCCGGGGATACCGCACGGTCTCCTGTGAGGCAGCGAGCCTCCTTGCCGGATTGCCGCCATGGGATCTGGAGGCAAAAGTCCTCGCGCACGTTTGGGAGTGGCGCGAGGAGGCGAAACGCCGGGGCGTTAGTCCGTTGCCGCGAGAAATCGCGGCACAGCGGACGGAGCTCCGGCGGGATCTCATGGCGTCATGGAAAGTACGGTTGTCGCAACCCGGTGCTGGGCACGCCACGATTGCGGCGATAAGTCCCCTCTTTGAGGAGTGGCTGGAGAGACGCCACGGCGTCCTCACCTTCCGCCTGACGCAGGTCCTCACCGGACACGGCAGCTTCGGGAGGTTTCTATGTCGGATAAGGCGGGAGGAAACGTCCGGGTGTCACCACTGTGTGGATCGCCCGGAGGACACGGTGGAGCATACGGTGGAGGTCTGCCCGGCTTGGGCAGAGCACCGCCGTGTCCTCGTGGAGGCGATCGGCGGCAGAGACCTCTCGCGTCCGGCCCTGGTTCAGGCCATGGTACGGAGCGAGAGGGCATGGGCAGCCGTCACCTCCTTCTGCGAAGCAGTAATGCTCGTGAAGGAGGAGGCGGGACGGTTGAGGGAAAGGCACGTTTCGCGCCCTCTCGCCCCTAGCCGCCGCAGGAGACGCCCTGGGCGTCGGGAATCTCGGGCGGATTTCCAGCCACCGTAGGCGCGGGCTTGCGGACGGTGAGCAATGGGTAGCTCACCGTCCGGTAAGGACCAGGCCCGGGTCGACGGCGCGTCGTATTCCACGTGCGCCTCAAAGAGATGTCAGCACAAATGTAGGGGTCCACTAGGGCCGATGCCTGCCGGGGTCGCGGGAAGGTACTTATGGGTCACCGAGTCCCCTGGCAACACAAGCAACAGGAAGGAATACGGGTGGGTTTTAGTCAATAAGAGTCTGACACACCCTCCCGCTCCGCCCAGAGCGGGAGAAGTTATTTGATGATTTCCCACCCTCAAAAAAAAAAAAAAATCCGTTGCTTAACTCAGACCTTATTAGTTTAGAAAAATCTTTATTAACATAGAAACATACAATAAAGTCAAAGTCAAATTATTTATTTCAAATAGGCACATAAAAGGCACCCTTGAACGTCAAACTTAACTAAAAATAAATAGAATTGATTCTAGTTGCCCCTTCCAAAAGGTAGATTCGTATGGAGAAGAATGGGCAAGAAACTCCACCGTTACTCTTTTAGAATGTTTTATAAAATTTTGTATAGATACAGTTTAAAATTATATGTGAAGACAATGCACCTAGAATAAAATTACTATACCAAATAAGTAAAAAAAGAATGAAAAATAATTAAATAAAATAATAATAAAAATAATACATAACTGTAGTCACACTTCTTTACTAATAATGAACTCAAAAACTACTTAACTGGTTTTAAAAATTATTTCACCGATAGGACATTACATTATCAGGGCTGTATTTTTTTTTAATTAGAGATTCTTACTAAAGTTACCATAATGTAACCCAAGGTATCAAAAATTTGCATATAAAAGTCATTATTTGGCGTACGCTACGAAAACTATTGATGATACATAAGATAATATACTACATATTTATAGTACTCATCATTACCCACAAAAAATCCGTGGAGTTATATGTCTAACTCCCAAAATACAAGCCCTGGCTTAGTTTGGGTATCAGTTTCAGTACCTTATGTAATAATTATATGAATATTGTAGCTATGTATCAAATTCTTGCGAATGCTTTTTGTGTAATAAACTTATTTACTTTTACTTTTTTTACTAACTATTATAGTTAAGTCACAATAACCGCTTTTTTTTCACTTTAGTAAATCAAGACACGGTAGAATCGAAAGATGATGACATTCGTATCATGATCTTAAATCGAACTAAATAGTTTCATAATCAAGGTCGAATAATATGAAGAAATTGACATTGTACAATGTAAATGTATCTTAAAATTATTCGTTTAGAAGTTACGACGGGTGCTAAAAGTAAGAAAAATGCCGCGGTGTGAGCGAACAGCCCTACGCTTAGTCTATTAATTAATTACCTACACATTTTATTTTTTGTGGATCTAACCAAATAGGATTTACTACTTTAATCCCGGTATTACGAAGGGGTAGCCGTGGTAACCCGGTAGGGCGAAGCCGCGGGAAAAAGATAGTACTTAGATATAATGTAATTAGTTTCACTCAAATTAATAACAACACTTACAGTCTAGGAACACCTTTTTAAATATACAAGGTGTTGTTTTGAACCTGCAAAACATTTCAGGAGGTTGTTATGAAACTCGTAAATAATCGTATAACAATACGATACCAAGTCAATAATCAATAATACTTTTTATTTTAGATTTTTAAATTTTATCTTTTCTTTTTTTTTGTTTTTTTTTTTTTTGTTTAATCGGGTCGAGAATCACTAACATAATTACCTCCTAAAATGTTTTGCAGGTCCAAAACAACACCTTGTATAATAATAATAATAATGTACAAGAACTTATTACAACTTAATACGAAACCTAACTTTTTCCCATCCTTTTCCCAGATTACCCGGCCCCGAAGTACTCCTAGAGCCAGGCAAAGCCGACGGTGTGACGAAGCTGGTCCGTCGCGGTACCAACGTAAAGTGTTACTCCTGGAGTGCTGCAGAGAACACGTGGAACGAGATTGGAGACGTCATGGGATCCCCGCCCTCCAGTGAGGGCAAGACTATGTATCAGGGGAAGGTGTGCATGACGTCATATTCTACTACACTCCAGAGGGATCTTTATGCTCTCGAATGACATTGAAAGGGACCGCTGTTGGTGAGCAGTGGTGGCCCAGTGGTAACGGCCGCGACTTATTAGGTCGTAGGTTTGAACCCAGACAGGCGCTTTACTTTGTATAAAGTATTTCATAACCGCTGCTCTCAAAACGATGAAGGAAAACATCGTGAGGAAACCGAAATGTCCTAGAACCAAAAATTCGAAGACATGTGACATCTACCAACCCGCACTGGACCCGCGTGGTGGATTACGGCCCACTGCCTCTCACAGAGAGGCGGCCTGTGTCCCAGCAGTGGGACATTATAGGCTGATTATGCTGGTGGTAAACATTTGTTGAATGTATTGATTTCAACAAGATTGCGTAGTTAGTTTCGATTTCGGATTCCGCGCGTCAAAAGATCTTTGTTCAGATATAAGTTATTAGCACTACTGAGCACTGAGCAGGTCTTGAAATGTTATTTCAGGAATGCTTCTAGTTTTCGCGTAGAAAACCTCGTGGACACTTACATTATAGAGGCAAAGAGATATTGAACTGCCATGGTGTTTGAATCCCCGATAAAACACGTTGCCAATGGCTACTGGTCCAAAAACACTAAACTAACATAAGGCCAAAAATACGCATAATATACCTGGGCGGCAACCACCGCCTCTTATAGCAGTATTAAATCAAATCAAATCATTTTATTTGCATAATATGGGTTTTTCAGGAGATGTTACATTGTTTGTTGTTTCACCATACTCAGCCTATATATAAGCATGCAAAATTTGGTTAATCTTACACTTATGTTAAAGTTCTTCAATTGCATTAGATTAGTCATAAGATTAAAATTAAATTAAAATGAATTTAGATTATTAGGTATACATATTTAAAATACAATGATGGTGAGTTTTACATTACATTACATTTACATTTATCCTTTACATTTGTCTGTCTTTATCATTCATAAATTCGCTTAAAGTATAATATGCTTTATCTATGAGAAAACAGTGTAGTTTCTTCTTGAATAGCCTAACCTGATTGATATTTCGGATGTTTAGGGGTATATTGTTATAAATTTTTGGTCCCATACAAACAAAACTTTTGTATAAGAGCGCTGTTTTGGAATGTAGAACGCACAGCTGGTCTGCATGACGACGCCTTGTACGGTACTCAAATAATTCTGGGTGTGATTTAATAAATGCTGCAGTTTCATATATATAGATACAGGGCAGAGTCAGTATTTTTAGTTTTCTAAAATAAGGTTTGCATGAATCAGTTTGTATTAAGTTGCATATAGCCCTAATGCATCTCTTTTGCGCTCTAAACGCACGTTCCAATTCAGTGGAGTTTCCCCAAAAAATAACTCCATATCTGAGAGTAGACGATACATAACCATGGTACGCTGTCATCACAGTTGTTATATCAACGATTTTTCTGAGATTACGCAGCGCAAAGGAATATCTATTTAGTTTATTACATAAGAACTCTATTTGCTGTTTCCATGTCATTTTGTTGTCTAGATATAGTCCTAGAAACTTAGTTGATTCTACTACTTCTATTGATTGGTTATCATAATTTATGTTTAAATTTTCTAGCGGAAAGTAGGAAGTAGTCTTTGTCTAAAGTGTATAGCTTTAGTTTTACTGACATTAATTTTTAAATTGTTTCTTGTTAGCCAGTCAATTATTATTATTATTTTAATTTTGCTTCATAGTGGGAAAGAGATGGAGCTATACCCCCTGTATAGCTTCATCTCATTCTCACACTGATGTAATATTAAAATATTACTGCTATAAGAGGCGTTGGTTGCCCCCCTGCTCTTTCTTCCAAATGAATCCCAATTTGGTAGTATCAAAATATCAAAACTTTAGTAACACTATTTTACATTATTTTCAGGAATACGACTTCGTATTCAGCGTAGACATCAAAGACGGAGCACCGCCAATAAAACTTCCTTTTGATAAGAATGAAGACCCTTGGGTAGCCGCCCAAGCCTTTATACACAAGTAATGTATTTAAAAACTTTCATAAAATAGATCTTCAACTCAGTTCCAATGACCCTCTTCGAGGGTTAACTTAAGCGCAAACCTAATGACTGTGACCCTCCCGGAGGGTCAACTTGCAATATGTATGGCGGCATATGAGCTCTATGAAAAGTGGTAGGAGTCGAAAGTGTTAAATTAGATAATTTTGTCAGGACCCCCATAAAGATCTTAGGACTAAATCCGTATTTTTAAGAATGTTTGCATTTTAATCTCAGTCTGCCAAGAATACCTCTAATTTCCTCTATTTTAATACTTTTTGACATTGATTGTCGTTAGGTGAGATTGGGATTTTGAACGTTTTTAAGATAGATCCGCAAAGGTAGACCGCGAAATTCAAATTTTCTTACTTTTTTTGCAATTTGCAGGTCAGTGTCAGATTGATAAATGATTTTATTTCAGTAAGTAGTTTTCACATCATGTGAAGACCATGTAGATTGCCTGTGTCTGAAATAGTCTTTTGAGGAAAGAACCACATAGATTGAGTGGACCTGTCCAGTCAGTGCACGCATTTGTCAGTAGTCGTGCAGCTCAAAGGCTGAGCGAGAAAAGCGCGATATCGCGGTCGCGACATGCAGCAATATGCCTGTCGCGCTCGCGATATCGCCCCAGTCCGCGTGAGCCACAACTCAGAACTTATCAGTCAACTCTACGGCTCCTATGAAATATGAAATAATATATTCTTTGGTTTATTTTTTTACCAACTTGTTGTTTATATTTCAGGAACAATCTACCTCAAGTGTATTTGGAGCAAGTCGCAAACTTCATTATTACTAACGCCAAATTGGATTCACAGCCAGTATCAAGCAATGGGTGAGAAAATTTAGTTTCACTTTCAATACTTCTTAGATAAATACTTTTTTAAAGAAACTCGCTTAGGCACCCGTCCCACCGCCCGCGATCAACGAGAAGCTAATAGAGAAAGCAACTAAAAACTAGTTAACGAGCATCGACGGTGACGAGCGATTACTCGCTAGTATGTACTAAGCGTGAGTCTCTGAGCGAGTATTCTGCCCGCCAAGCGAGCGTCACTGAGCAAGTAGTTTCTTCGATAGCTCTTACTCGCTGGCGGTATGAACAGTCAGCGATGAACTATTAATATAATATGTATGTCATTTACTTACATGGGGACTTTTTTTTTGTGGTGGGAAATTATCAAATAACTTCCCGCTCTGGGCGGAGCGGGAGGGTGTGTCAGACTGACTAAAACCCACCCGTATTCCTTCCGTTGCCTGTGTTGGCAGGGGCCTCGGTGACCCTTTCGGACTTTACCGCGACCGCGGCAGGCATCGGCCCTAGTGCACCCCTACGCTTGTGCTGACATCTCTTTGAGGCGCGCGTGGTACACGTTGCGCCGTCGACCCGGGCCTGGTCCTTACCGGACGGTGAGCTACCCATTGCTCACCGTCCGCAAGCCCGCGCCTACGGTGACCGGGAACCAGCCTGGGATGGAAATAGGCCTACTATTATATGTGTATTGAGCGAGAAAATCGTTTTTAGCTAGTCGCTTCCTCATTGGCAGTGGGACAGGTGCCTTAGGCTTAATAAATTGATTGGCGCTGTTTCCTGTAAGCTTTTAATCTGCTGTTTAAACTCATATTAATTGAATAACCAATCATGTTTACCGAAGATTTGACAAAAGAAAAGTGTAGTTTGAATTTTCAGAAAGTGAGTAACGTGTTTTCTTTTTTTATCACAGCCCGCTATTGACGTAAGTCATACTTATCACTCACTTAGGCGCCATCTCCACGGGCGAGAAAATCGTGGCTATAGTCTCGCCGTGCCATCAGAAACTCTTTGAATCAATATCCGCACGGCGATATCAGCGCGGCGATCATTTGAAGGCATAGCGTGACTATCGCCGCGATTATTTCGTCCGTGGAGATGGCGCCTTACTCAGCTTACTCTTTGACAATTCACTTTGTAATCATTCACACACTTCAAGTAAGTGTGTGAATGATGAAATTATATTGGAATTTAAATCCAACTTCAATTTATTGATATATATAATTATATGTATATAATTTTTACACACATACATAAACTCACGCCTTCTTCCCATGAGGGTATGCAGAAACTATAGAACGCCACCTGCTACGCTTCTTACATACTCCTTTTGATTTGTAGTTTTATGATAAATAAATACTAATTATATTATAGGTATTTAAATTGTTTATTTATGCGCATCTTGTTGTGCTTATTTTACATTAGACATAACAATTTAATAAATGATTTTTATTTTTGTAAGTACCTACATTTACGACACTTATGACTATTCGATGTTACCAAGAAGTTGTTTTTTTTTTTGTGAGCGATGAGATCGCCCATTGTGTCACCCTATGTTAAATACCCAGATGAAGCTGACCTCTCTTTGTATGTAAATCCTATACAACGCGAGATCAGCATATACTGTAAATTTATAGCTTGTTGTGTAGCCGTGTTTACATTTATATCTGTATTTTTTATGGTGTACATAATAAAGAATATTCTATTTTATGTCATGGTTTCAGAAAATGAGGCTGACGTAGGATTCTGAAAAAGTATGAAAGAATTGAAATCCAAAATGAAGAACAGGGCTTCTTCATTTTGGATTTCAATTCTTTCAGTTTTTCTCATCATTTGAGTTTTCTTTTTCTTTACATTGCCTGAAGTTAAACCAGTAAGCACGCAAACCCTGTTGGAACGAAGTTCCTTAACGTGGATTGCGGTAGGAATTGACTTGTAGAAATCGTCACGTAAGGAAAAAGCGTTATGCCTGCTCCATGCGACTTTCCCTCTCTCTCTCTCTTTCCCTCTCTCTCTCTATCTCTTTCTTTTAAATACGAGTGTGTGTGCGTGCGAGTATTACGTAACGCGTAAGGAACTTCGTTCCTGACGGGGGTCTCCCGACCGGACACGGTTTTTACAAGCTTTTATTTAATTTCACCTGTCCTGGTGTTAGTCATCAATTCTTGTAAGTTAAATTGGACCCACTTCCCGGTTTCCGATTGAGGTGAAATTTTTCACGCATATGTGAATCGATTCGATCGCTTGACAATGCAATATTATTATGACATGGAGCTGATCTGATGATGGATCCGGAAGGTGGCCATGGAAACTCTGTAATAAAACGACGCAATCCATCGAGTTTAGGCTCGTTTGATTCGTCTTGACAAAGACTCTGGTCCTAGATGATATCCAGAGTCTGATGATGGAGCCAGAAGGTGGCACCCTGGAAGGCGACTATGGGAACTGTAATAAAACAACGCAACACCGTCGAGTTTGGGCTCGTTTGATCCGCCTTGACAAGGACTCTGGTCCTAGATGATATCCAGGGTCTGATGATGGAGCCAGAAGGTGGCACCCTGGAAGACGACTACGGGAACTATGTAATAAAACGACGCAACCCATCGAGTTTGGGCTCGTTTGATACGTCTTAACAAGTACTCTGGTCTGGTCTGATGAATGACTTGGTGACCATTGTATAATATAAATACATATCTATATTAACCATATCAAATAAAAGCTTGATTTTAATCTATATTTTTTAATTATTTTTTATTTGAAAGCAAGCTTACGTATTATGCAAAAGTGATTACTAAATAAAATACTGTAACCGAACAACTTAAGAACTCGTTAATAACATAAACCTGTTTTTAAAACAGTAAATACCTGTTGCTTTTGACCGCCACAGTCATGTATAGATGACAGACCAAAATGTGCCCAGCACGCCGCGGTCACGTCTACATGACAGATTTTAAGGAATAATTCGTATATAATATTCGTCAATAGGTTAAGTGGTTTATGAGTAAAAAGTGCAACAAAAATAACTACATACAAATTTTACGCTTTAACATAACTATACCAACCTTTTAGCTCTTGCCTTATCCAAATTTTCTGATTTTTTTGTGTCCTTTTTTGCTAAAAATAGCTTGGTTTTATTTCTCATTATGTCTGAAACATAACTTGTTGCACTATAAACATTTTGTCGGTCATCAAAAATAAAATATTTTACTTACCAAAATTCGGCGATCATACTCTACTCTTGCACTATCGTTGTGCACACGGCAAAAATCAACAGCGGTAAGGCAGAGTGCCGAGCGACACGTCCACTCTCTGGAAGGGCTTTACGGCTGACTAATTTGAAACGGTTTTCCCGTAGAGTTTTATAGTAGTTTTTTTTTTTATTTTTAATAATAGAACTAATTTAGTTGAAATTTTAAATTATAAGTTTTAAAGATGTTCTTCCATTATTATATTAAATTAAGTAAGATATATTGGTGAAAAAAATAATTTTATCAACCAAAATTTCCTGATAATTTCGCATTGTTTGGATTTTAATAAAATTAACCAAAAACTATTTAAATGTAACCTAAAACGAAAATTCCTTTTAACTAACTATTTTCCTAAGGATCTTTGCAATTAGATAAAATTTGGTTGTTCAGTGATTTAAGATATTTTGAGCTTCTAAACTGACGTTGAAGTGAGATTAGGAAAACCTCTGTTCAGTAATCTTGATAGAATTCACAAATACTCTATTAATCTAAAAAAAATCTTACTAACTATTTAGACAACAAAATTTCCGGAAAAATTAGAAATTAATTTGTTTTAAAATAATGTATGATGGATATTCACGGGTTCAAAAAGTACTGTTTTCGAGCCAAACAGCGCACGGATAGCGTAAACGCTCTTAATAAGGTTATTTCATCTATGTACCACAATATAGTAATGAATAACACATTAGCTCATTATTTTCATAGACTCTCGTTGGTCTAGTGGTCGCAAGCGCTACTGCTGAGAATGAGGTCCTGGGCTCGATTCCCATGTCGGGTAAAATGTTATTGGAATTTTCCGTAAGGGGAAGCAGCTAGAAGTCTGGATTTTTGCTCGGTTGATGGCAATAGGCTCGCCCTCTATTCCATGGACTTAAACAAAACTGTCGAAATGTGGGTGTACTACAGGTGCACCTCTGCCTAATCCATTGGGGGTTACAGGCGTGATGTTGTGTGATCATTTCCATTAGAGCTACAGCCAACTAACCGCTTACTACCCGTTCCAGCTTCGCGGACCCGTTCACAGGCGAGTCCCGCTACGTGCCGGGCGCGGGCCCGGTGGCCGGCCTGCCGCCGCCCGCGCACGTCGACCCCTTCACCGGCGCCGGCGCCTACAGCACGCGCGGCGCCGCGAGCGACAAGATGCTGGTGCCGCATGATGCTTATATTAGGTGAGGATGGTAACTGTATGATAAATAAAATAATCACATACATACATACATACATAAACTTAGGCTTTCTTCCCATGGGGGTTTCCATGCTGAAAATATAGAACGCCACCTGCTAAGCTCCTTCTGCCATACTCCTTTTGCTTCGTTTACGTTCATACACGCAAGCTGGTTGCGAGTACTACGCATCTGACCTTTTTGAACAACATCAGCAATTAGGTCACTATACAATATGTAACAAAAACCCTGTTGTTCCTTTTAGGAACGTATATATTTACCTACAAGCACATCAATGATGAAATTATAATTTAAAAAAAAATAAGTATTGGCTAGTCGAGAGGTCAAAATCAAATAACTATTAAAATCGACACATTCAAAAAAATGTTTAGAGTATCTGATTTTACAAGTACATTTTATTTCGCTAAATAGCCTACGATTTCGGCGGCTTTCTTTGATGCGATAAAAAATGCCGCCAAACACTGCCGCGTCACACGTGCCCCGGCTGGGTACCCCTACCCTTTAAGCCGCCACCCGTCGCCCTGCGAATCACTTCCTTAGTCACCCGCGCAGCTTACTTTCGAACGGATGTTATTGTTGACCTACGTAGTGAGTGACTTGTGTTTTGTTTACGTAAACGTTGACCATATCTTATTCTAACGTAGAATATTTTAATATGTTGATGTATCTTCGGAAATGTGACTACAATTATGCAGAAGCACGCAGACTCTACCAACAACGTTTTGCGAGTCTACCATTACCGTCGGCGAAGGCATTCCAACGTTTGCATACACGTACGTACAATACCGGCAATGTGCACGGGTGAGACCAAAATCGAGCTGACGCAAGCAGACCGAGGACTCGAGACAGAAGTCGTGGACTTGTTTGAGCACGATCCAACGCGAAGTACACGCTCAGTGGGACACGCACTTGGAGTAAACCATATGCGCGTTAAGAGAGTACTTAAAGCAGATGGCCAGCACCCATTTCACTATCGTCGCATTCAAACACTACTTTTTTCCGACTATGAGCCAAGAAGTGTAGAGGTACAAGGTGGTCATACGGAACAGCAACTCTGTGGCCGTCAAGTAGATATCGTAATATATTAATACATTAAAATGTAAATAGGTTTATCAGGTTTTATGTGACAGACGCGGCGAATTTGTTTTTTTTTTTAACGTAGTGAAGTGTTAAATGTAGTTTTAACAAAAAGTGATACTGATAAACAACAGCTGGGAAGGTCACGAACTTGTGTAGAAAAATAGGTAGATATGCGGCGGCGGTGTACCGGCGCGTCGGCACCGATCAAAGAGAGTGGCGCGAACGTTCTATCTACTTCTGGTTTCGCGTCATCGCTTAATGCAGAATTGCAGAGGTAACAAATCAATTAAACATTACAAATATTAATAATTAAATATTTATTTTAATTGTTTTTTGTTGAACAGTTTTTTTATAAATGACTTGCTTTATCGCTCAGTAAACCGATTCTTAAAACGTAGGTAGAAGGAACAACAGGGTTTTTGTTACATATTGTATATCTTCTTAGAGCGTCCCCTCCCGGCGTTTCCACTCACCTTTGCCTTGACTACAAGGCAGAGGTGAGTGGAACGCGAAAGTGGTAAAATTGATGGTGAAGACAGCATAACAATTTTATAGCCTCGCCTCGCTAGAAGTTTTGTGATTTTCAATTCATATGTACTTTCTAAGTTTATCTTGGAGATTACTGACATCGGTGAAGGATAACTTCGTGAGGAAACCTGTAGTGCTATTCTATAAAAAATCTCATCGTGAAAACTTAAGGTGAAGTAAGTTACCAATAGTGTCAATCCCAAAAGTCGAATTATTAATTCACTGGAATAAACTGACATGTGCTAGCTGTCATTTTGTGTGATAAAATGGTCATATTAATTGTAATGGTGATCGTTTAATTTAATAGATTTATATAAGTGTAAAATATATATAAGTGTTAAAGTGTAGAATACAATAAATATGACCATTTTATTACACAGTGACAGCTAGCACCATGTCAGGTTACTCCAGGGAATTAATAATTCGACTTTAGCATCAGATGGAATGACAGTTCACGTCACCTAAGTTTTCACGGCGAGATTTTTACAGAATAGATCGGTTTATTCTATTCTGTAAAATCTATCTGACTGCTTATGCAAAATGAAATGCTGTACGTTGTTAGTGAGCGCATCAAAACGACTGGACCGATTTTGTTATTTGTTATTTTAAAAGGCGAACAGCAGGCTTGTATGGGAATTTCGTACCGCTAATAAAATTTCGTGTTTTGGGATATTTTTTGTTTTAATTGGTAGTTAATATGATAGACAAGCCCTTTTTAAATTCTTGTATTTTTAGAACTTGGGACGTAAAAGTTATAACCAGTTTTATTTTTTAAGGTTATGTACTAGTGTACCAATGTAGATTGTTACGTAAAGGCACATAAACATTGTTTCGGTAATAAAGTTCTACATTAGTTGTCGCTATTTTTGTAGTGTTTTACTTACTATCAAGTAGGTAAATTGAGATGAGGATCGTACCTACTCAGCGGAGTGCATTAGCAGATACCTATGTCCATCAGCTAACTGCAACAGTTTGATAATGATGAAGTCCTGATGGGATTTTGAGTGTAGGTAAATAAAACAATACCGTTAATAGTTTTTTTTAAGTACATTTATTTTATTTATAATTAATTAATTCTTAATATTACTTCATCTAAGAAGGGGGCAGGTCGGGTAATACCCTCATGGCGTGCATAGCTTAAATACCAACATAACGGCGTTTAGTTTACGACTTAATTACGTGTAAGTAGTTATTAAAATCTTTTTTTAATATTATTTATTTATCCGAACTTCTAAAAATAGTACACTTACATGAAAATAAATGGCTTAGTTGCCTTAATTTGTGGTACAAATTCTATAACAAAAAAGTAAGCGGTACGAAATCTGCCGTTCACCTTTCGAAATAGTCCGAATAAGGCTTTTATGGAAATTAGTCCATTTCGATACTTGTGACTTAAGTAGTCGGGGGTTAGGGGTTTCGAGGAGCGGAACCCTTGAAGGATACTGTTAAAACAGTCACTTATAGGTTTTAAAAGTCACGTTAATATAACGCAATTACACACAATTACAATATCAATACACGCTGCAGGTCAAATACTCGAAAATATTTTGAAAAAGGTCACGGTCAAGGTTAATTAGAGGTTATCCATTAATCTGTACTCAAGATATCTGGGGTAATATGTTAAACACTCGAAAATATTTTAAAAAAGGTCACGGTGAAGGTTAATTATAGGTCATCCATAGGTCAAACACGCCAAAATATTTTGAAAAGGTCAAGGTTAATTAGAGGTCATCCATTAATTTGTACTCAAGAATCCCGGGGGGTGTTGACAAGGGGGGGTGAAAATTTAATTATTTTTGACGTTTAGTTCTTGAGATATTTGCTAAAAACTCAAAAGGGGATTCCAAGTTAGGACGCAACTTACGATTTCACTTGTCTGAATTCATAGATAACATAATTATATATTTAGGCTCGTGACCAAAATCGGAACTATGGCTGCCATGTTGTTTAGTCAAGACACAATGATGCTACTGCGACATTGTCGCACAGATTCGTGTCGCGTTCTTGCAATAAAATGCTAATATCGCTTTCATGTCGAGCGTTACATGGGACCTGTGCCTTACTGCAAATATGAGTGATTGTGTTTATGGGACTTATAATCGAGCTTCTTGTGGACATATTTTCTTTCAGCTTAAAATCGGAAGCAAATAATATAAATAAATTACTAATATATTGAATAATATTTACAGCTTACTCCTGACTCTGCAGTACTTTATTAAACAAATTAAAATTATTTCCAAACAAACCATTTTAGGTTCGACCAAGCAAATTTGAAGGCAATTCACGAGAAGCTAAAGGAGTTTAACAGTAAAGTGGGAGATGGACTGAGCGCTATGACAGAGGAACAACTGGAATCTGTAGTGAAATTGTGTGAATTGGTGAGAATGCTTACAGTAACATCATTATTATTAACTTTACTGAAGCCTTACTTAAGCCAGTAAGCTTAAGTAAGGCTTCAGTAAAGTTAAGCCAATACTCAATGAGGGTTTTCATGAAATCTCACGCCACTAGATGGCGCCACTTTGATAAGAGGACTTTCATTTCGACAATGAATATAAAATATATGATGGACGTACATTATTCGTTTCATTCATTCGCTCATCATTCAGTCACGACTATAGAAAATATAGGCGCTTTGACACTTTTGACACAGGCTTGGACCTGACGTCTCAGTGCTGCCACCTAGTGAATGTTATTTCAGAAAGTCCTCATTGGCGACAAATGTGTCGCGTATTGCTGACAAATGCCTCGAATCTACATCCAAACTTGGGTCAGGACCAAACGTTTGACGTATTGCACAGCGGAAATGTATCACACTGGAAAAGAAATGCAGCACAATATAATTATTAGGGTGTGTGTAAAAAGTTGGAATATTTTAGGCAAGTGTAATTAATTTGATTACACCTGCCTGAAATTCGATTCATGTGACATCTACCAACCCGCACTGGGCCCGCGTGGTGGACTACGGCCCACTCTCTCTCACAGAGAGGAGGCCTGTGTCCCAGCAGTGGGAACATTATAGGCTGCTTATGTAGTAAAAAACTGTTGACTTGAACTTTGACATTACAAACAGACTCTTCATTTTATTTACTTGTAGAGATAACAACACAGACTATGAGCATATATAACATACAAAGTTATATAAATAGATAACATAGTGTGATATCTTAACAATGAATAACGATGTACGTCTGTAACAATATTACTACATTATTAATTAAAACATGACTCTTTAATAAACACCTAGTCTTGCTATCTTATGACAATAAAGGGAGAGGGTAAAAAACTGTACCACCATTTTAGTTATTCGTTTTCGAATAAGGATTTATTTTATCCGGAAATGACGTAATTCCAAAAAAAAAAATTGATCACCTATTTATTTTCTTACAGAACAATGCTATCAACAATGAAACCGTTTTGATATTGAAGAAAATGTTAGAATGGCCCAAAGGTATGTCACCAAAACATTGCAAGTGATTTATTAATCGGTATCCTCATACCCGTATTCCAATTTATTTGAGGGGCGGCGCAGTGTGTCTTTTTCATGATGTTCCTGGATTAACTTACTCGTACATATTTATAACATTAAGACGCTGACATCGGCGAAAGCGCGGTCACTGTCTGACTGCATAGAAAAGAAAGAGAAGCGTGATGATACAACCCTTGTAATCTTGATTAAATAATCAAAATTGAGTTAAGTAATCTTAACTAAAAAAACAACCAAGTTCTGCATTCAAATAAGACGTTCTGTTTATTAATTAAATACCAACGTACGTTGATTTTTAATAGAGATATTTTGGATTGGAACTCAAGGTAAAAGGGTAGTTTACCGTTAATTTATATCCAGTTTTTTTTTTTTTTTCTATACATTTTTGGTAACAACTAAGTTCTGAGAAACACGTTCAAGATTAACATATATTTTTTCCGCTACCATAAACTATATAGATTCGGCAATATTTTTTTTTAAGACAAACCTTAGATCGTTTGCCTCTTGTCAGCGTCTTAATAATATCTGTGGCAATAGGCTCCCCCTTTATTACATGGGACTTAAACATATCCAGCGAAATGTGAGTGTTTATATACACCTCTGCCCAACCTTTCGGGGATTACGGGCGTAATATTATGTAATAATATACCAATTTTCTTTACAGAAATCCTGTTCCCCGTACTGGACGTAACTCGGTTAGCAGTTAGAAATAAAGAAATTAACGCTCAGATATTCGACACGGCATACGGACCGCCATTCATCAAATATCTACTGTCCCTGTTAGCACCAGGTATGTGTATTTTGTGTGTGTTAATTTAAAAATCATGCGCTTGACACAAGCTCGTGACTTCTTATAGAAATGTGTTGGCAAATATAAGTATGAATTCTTTATTTGTCATGTTGACAAATTAGCAAAAAATAAGGTCGTAAATCTGAGGGTCAGTGGTTACTATCTAAATATTATATGTTCGAAATTTGAATATTTAATCTTTGCGATCTATCCTGAACTTGAGCGAGAGGTTTCATGACTACACACCAACCTTGTATCTTACCTTTTTTGTATTGTCTGTACTAACATAGTTTGTAAGATAATTTTTGTGACTAACAATATTATGGACTTTGTCTGAATAAATAATTTTATTATTATTATTTTTTGCTTGATTTTTGCAAAAAACCGGATTATATGGAAAAACTAAGACAGATTTTCATAATATTACCAGCTAATGGCGCCGATTCCCTTGTTCACAAACTGAACTAAATTTAAGTTCAGTGCATCTTTTTCTTTCTATTTCAATAAGAAAAGGACAGAAGATACATTTTAGTTTAGTCCTGTCAGATTAATCAGCGCCTGTCACTACTCTATACAAATTTAGACGTGATTAAAAACTTGCCTACTAAAATTACGTCAATTTACGTCAACCGCTGATTAATTTGACAGGACTAAACTAAAATGTATCTTCTGTCCTTTTCTTATTGAAATAGAAAGAAAAATATGCACTGAACTTAAATTTAGTTTAGTTTGTGAACAAGGGAATCGGCACCAATATCGGGATTTTTCGCAAACTAAAACAAGGTTACCTTTGGTTAATCGAGCACAGCGATAAGGAAGAATGCTTATTTTGGCACTGACACATGAGCTGATCGAATAAAAACTACATTCTTCTTCGTTCGCCTATATACTATCTAAATACTAGGCTTCTCTAGGCTAGGACCAAAAGAAAAGGCTATACAAGGCTATACATTACTATTCTTATTGTGCATTTTCATCATTAGCATTGGCTACTCTTTTACGTAATTCAACTTGTTTCCTTTGTATGATCTTCGTGTAATGTGTTTTTTTGATTTATTGAGATTTTTTACCTTATCAAATTATGTACCTAGATTATAAGTGAATGATGTGCTCTCCTATAATTGGAAGCGCACACTTGTATTTGTCCCTATTCTATGTATACTTGCATGTAATTGTGTAGTTTCTGTTGGAGATCCAATAAATAAATAAATAAATACAGTCTCTCGGTATCTAAACATGATACTACATATTACTTGAAGTAACAAAACTATCAGAACTCGTCGACTCCAAAAAAATGTATCAAATCAGTTTTATTTTATCGTGTCGTGTCGTGTCGTATCGATACCCATCACGTCTGCGGGGTCGCTAACTAATTTAATTTAATCCTGTATAGAAGAGATTTTAGTTTTCATGACATGTGTATAAGTCATAAAAACATTCTTAATCTTTTCTTAGATGCAGTTCGAAATGACTGGTACGCCAAAATTAATGGATTTTAAAACCTGGTCCTCTCCACTCCACTTATAAAATAAATGTATGTCGATACTAAGTTTTATCCTATACTTTCAGATAACCTCCCAGCCAATCAAATGCTAGCGATGCGTGTCCTTGTAAACGCGTTTAGTGATCTGGCAGGAGAGATGCTGGTCCTCGCCGCGAGGGAGAGCGTTGTGCACTCGCTTATATGTCTCACACAAATTAATAATAATACTCAGGTAAACTATAACTGCATTTTACGATTATAGTACGTACTATATAATATCAAGTTGTAACAAATTATTATATCTGTATGTGTATAAAAAAATACACTCGGCGTAAAAAAATCGCCTCTTAAAGAATCTCTTTCAAATGACTACCCATCAACCCTATTCAACGGTAAGGGTATAGTAACTATTAGGTACCATCAGACAGACAATTTAATCAGGATTCAGCTTGGCTCACACTTGAGCGACTTCGTCTGCAGCAGCATCCATATTGAGGGTTATTTTTTTTTGTTGGAGTTGTTCACGTGTGTTCTCTTCAAAGTCTGGATGGCGAAGGACCCACATTTGACTGGGATCGGCCGTTTCATACCCTTATATTATAGCGCAATTAATGGGCCGTGTAATGTGTATTTTAACAACAATATTTGTAGATGTCTCGTGCTTGGAAGATTTGTTTTGTTTATGAAATGTAACTATTGTTAATAAAAGGTACACATACTTTCAATATTAACTAAGTTTAATTTGTGCGTTGATGGCTAGACATACTTGAAACATATTTTCGGAGGTGTGTTTTTTGTATATACACTCGGCATACACAAAAATCGCAGGGAACCGTGGGAACATTATAGGCTGATGCCTATAATATTCCCACTGCTGGGACACAGGCCTCCTCTCGGTAAGAGGGGGTAGACTGTATGCGGAAATACACCGCCATTGCCGCCGCGGCATTTGCCGCCTCAGTAGTATTTATACGACTGAGAACCTGTTCGTTTTTTGCCTAATATTTCATTGCACGACCCGATAATAACATAAATAGACAAATCAACGATTTGTCGATTTACGAGCTGGGCGCTGGGGACACGACAATTGATATAAAACTAAGCGGCGGTCAATACGTTAATTAAAATGATAAATTCGCTGACAGACATTGCACAGCTTAAACCGCTGGGTGGGAAGCATGAAATTTTGCACAAGTTTCTTTTATAACGCAAATGAGCACTAGGGTTTTTGATAATTCATTTTGCGGTTTAAATAAGGGAACAAATTAGTCATTTTTGTCTATGGGAAATCGTATCGGGCGGCTTCTAACATTATAACTTGTTCTGACAGATCGCAGCCACGTCGTTACTGTTGAACCTGTCCGTGGCGCTGGCGCAACAGCCCGACAGTGTGGAGCTGGCCGACTGCTTAGTGCAGCTTCTCACCAAGATTACCGACAACGAAGCTTATTTCAGGTAAACTTTAGAACATAACTACGGTATGCGTGACAAAGATAACGCTCTAATTTCTTCTCTATGTTCGTTTGCGTTCGTTCGCGAGCTGAATAAGGATCTTATCGTGGGTGGCCGAAATCGGAACTAATACCGCCATCTTGTGTTTCAATACATTTCCCAATACAATTGCACAAATGTTTAACATCAGTGCCACGGGCACTGTCATCAACGTCATTCGAAATCCAAAAAACTGTTGTTGCAGTGTTACTAGAGTTTATTTTTAACCACTTGAACGTGGAACGTGAACGTTAAAGAGAACCACTTTTGAGAAGACTTCATACCTTATACCTACCTGGTATAAAGTCTTCTCAAAAAAGGTTCTCTTGGGAAATTCGTGGCCTTTTGAAGACGAAGTAATACTGAATAAGATGACATTGATTAAACTTTTTATCTTTCCAGAGGGTTGGTGGCTCTTGGCACTCTCCTAGCGGAATCTCCCAACAAGCTTCAAATACAAACTAGAATAGTATCCAGCACCCAGGTCCACAATAGGCTGAAAAGAGACAGTGGCAACATTACCGACCCAAATAACGCGAAAATAGCAACACTGTCGCAGCAAATTATCAGTCTTTTATGAACAAAACCTCAAGTCCTCCGTAAGGCTGTTATTTATATTATTAGAATTAAAAGATCATTTTTGTATGTTCTTATTGAAATCCGCGCACTGGATTTGAATAGCTGATCTTCACACCTAGCTAGCGCCTTTTTTATTTATTCTTTGATCGATAAAGTGATTTTAAATAGCTGATGCCACGATAAAACTGTCTCAAATAAGCAATAATACGAGGTTGCCTTTAAAGTGCATAATTTAGGATAATCTTTGCTATCTTATTCGTAACAATAATGTATCAGTCGCAGGCAGATTGTGATTCGTCATAACAAATACGGCGCCGTCCGTTAAAAACGCTCGCAGACATGAAATATGCCGAAGGCGGATTGGCAACTTGTTCAATTGTTATAATTTCAACATTGTTATTGTAGGTTCGGTTGGAACTGTAGCGAAGTGCGCGGTGCCGCGGAATTTTGTAAACGGTGTTTGAATTGTCCATCAAACGTGGCATAACAACATTAATTGCGTTATCGTTTTGACCGCCACAATCATGTATAGATGTGAAACCAAAATGTGCCCAGCACGCCACGGTCACGACTACATGACAGATATTAAAGGATGAATTCGTAGCTGGGCGTGCTGGGCACATTTTTGTCTGCCATTTATACATAACTGTGGCAGTCAAAAGGGTAAACGGACAACGTCGTTTGTAAAAAGCGCAATCATACAAATTGTCTGCGACATCAATCGCTGGGCCGAACCTGACACAATGATGTGATAAGATGAGAGAAGAAATTATAAAGAATACTATTTAGATGAATGTAGTACTCCATTTTGTTTCCCAATATATGAATAAGGTAGTAAACATCTTTATTGTTTGTACGAAGAGGAATTGAATAAAACATGGTTGTATTAAAATGTTGACACTGCCCGTTTAAGTCTATTTTTGAATACATATTCAGGGTTAAATAAAACAATGAAATAGATGAAATGTATATGTATTACATAGTATACATGTTATAATAACACTATACATCCGCTTGCTACCCGTCATCAATGGAAGCATGATTTTATATCCGACATTTGCAGCAATAATAAATTGTATAAAATATTAATTAAAATAAAACTCTTTTATTTCTAAACCTATACTTTACACATACCTATATTTAACCAGATTTTTCTTCATTTGTGTTGAAGACTAAATATAGTAAACATTGCTTTTATTAGAATGGCATCAGAAATTGCAGTGTTTCTATCGGTATTTGCATCTCACTCGCACATATTCCAAGCAAGCGAAATGCAAATAGTGCGACCGCCGTTTCTCATCCCATTCTTATGAACATGTTATACCTACTTTCACATTCCCTAATTATTATGTAACGGTTAGTTAGAACAACAGTAAAAAAAGGTAAATATTTAAATTATTAACACATTTAATCACATTTATAGTACAGGGACTGGCAGAAAGCCAGAATAAAAAAGAAAATAAAAAATAGATATTTGGTTTTACATACAGAAGTCGTCATATGACGACCAGTCTTAACATAATAATTAAAATAAAATGAAGTGATTAATTAATTACTAGAAAAGTGGCTCATGAAAAAGGCTTGTGACTTTTTTGATTGATTTTCATATCACTTAGCCGAGTGAAGCAACATGAATATTTTTTTTAAAGATCGAATACCCGATATTTGTTCATAAGAACTAAGGGTGAATGATTGATATTATAATATTGGGGATAAGACTTATTTTAATTCATATTTATTAAAAAAGTGAGCGTCGGCCAATCTTTGCATAAGTCAGCCACATACTTGCGGGTTTTTTACCATATTGTCTCACATGTAACCCATCCGGTACAATCCAATCCAATTCTAATAAGGCAAAGACTAAAGTTTCCTAGCACTATCAAGACAGACCGTCAACTAGATCAATATGATCAGATCTAAACTCGACCTAATCCCGCGCATATGCGACTAGCAACCAAGTTCACCTTACTTCTTCTTCTTCAACTCCTCAAACCGACGGTTCAGATCATCAAAGTCGATTTCATCAGGAGCGTTGGGCGCGTTCGACTGGTTGTTTGTGTTCGAATTGTTGCTATGCGGCACTGAAGGCAGGATCAGGTCTGATGGTACTGATGGCAGTTCGGGTAACTCCGGGAAGTGGTTCGGGGGGGCTCGGGAACGTGGCTGTGGTGTTGGTACGTGGGGCGGCATCGGTGTAGGCACGTGCGGAGGCTGAAAGTTGATGAAAAGATTATTTTGGTGATGTTTGAATATGATGTAAAGACTGGCGCTATATATTCTGTGACATTGGAAAATAAGTCGAGTGACGATTGTGTTTTTCATGGACTTTGGATTGCAATATGAGAGATATTAAAACTAAGACATATTTCGGAAACGAGATGCATTTATAATTTAACTAGATTTCTAAATGACATTCATAGGGATAATTTGTTTTTTTTTTTTAATGAAATTCGTGCAGTGGTGATGATGGTAACGAAAGTCAAAAAAAAAATAAGTACCAAATCGTGGTGGATGCTGTCATAAGCAGGTGGCAGATTGCTCATTTCATCCTGAAAAAGGAATAAGTAGGTTCAAGCACAAAACACTCAGGCATGCACTAGTATACTTAGTCAAAATTGGAACAAATATAAAAAGGATTTAGTGAAAAAAAAAATACATTTAAAGAGTGAGATGAAAAGCAACTAGCAACATTTAGGTTAATCAATAGTCCTCATAATAAAATGACATAAAAATTGAAGTTGAAAATATATCAAAAATATCTTTCAAACAATGAACAAAAATGTTTTTTTTTTTTTTGTTAGGTCTCAATTAATCTGCCTGTGAGAGTCAAAATGGCGGGTGTACCATAGCGAATTAAATTATACCAATTACCTAACAAATGTACCTAAAACGTACTATTTAGTACCTAGCTCTAAAAAATCTGTACCTCTTTCAGAACGAAATTAAGGTACACCCGCCATATTGACATCAAGATGGCGGGTGTTCTATAATATTTTACTAATTAACCATTACTCATAAAATGTAATTACACTAAAAAATTGTACCTAAAAAGTACCTTAAGTAAATAGAAACACAGACTTGATCAGTGACATAGTTCCTGAGAAATAAAACAACCGTGTCTCGTTTACTTATGTTTATTATTATTATGAATATTATTGATCTAGGTACATATTTATATATATTTTAGGGATAATTATTAAATTATAAATCATGAATTTAATAACGCGTCAAAGTTATTAAGTACCTCTTTATTTTCGTCCATACATAATGCAATTAGCGATAAGTGAATTCGGAGTTTTGGTTATAAAATTATTAAGTTCATCAAAACATTTCCATTCAGCATTACGACGACAATGAGCCCGATAGTGACCATGTCTGTAACATCGCCGCCGGACGGTAAAAACTCAATTAATCCAAGAACTTCGTATTTTGTATTATTGAATGTTATTTCCATAGGTATGTCTTTAAGACAAATTACATCTGTTTGATTCACCTCAAAAGCTATTGTATTACTTAGTTCGTGTTTTAATGTTCGTATGCCGTTGCAGTCATTACGTCTACATTGTACAATATTATTTTCTTCACATAACATAGACTCTGCCGATTGATTGAGCATTGATATATTTGGCATGTTAAAATTAAGTGGCAAAAAAGCAATTTTTCTTTGTACTTTGTTAATGCCACATTCAGTATTCGTACATGATTCTTGTACAGAGGCACTGTAAATTGCGTCGATCAAAATATTCTCAAAAATATAAGCTATATTGCATTCGCAAGAGATGAAAACTTTATGATTAATATCAGTTTTTTTTTAAATATGGCTGAAGAAGGTGAGCACGGTACTTGTATAAATCTGTTCTGGTAGTTTTGACATTAATCATTTTTTTTATGAACTGACAAAATTCATTTTGATGATTGAGTACATGAGTATTTAAATAAAACCCTTCAACACACCCTACTGCAATTAGTTGTGCAAGCGAGTCGAATGCGCAAGTATTCGATACGTGTAAATCCTTCATGACAGTTCGTAGTCTTGTTCCATTTAACAATAGTGGCACAGGTTTATGCATTTTCACTCTTTTTTTCTTCGTGGCCTTTCGAACGTCACCTTTGCCCTTCCAATTTTCAGAAAACCATGGAGTTTTAGAAAAAATTGAGTCTGTTGGGAAATCATCTTCTGTTTTATTTACCTTTGCTTTCGTATTTTTTCTTCTTTTCAAGTCACCCTTCTCTGTAGTTTCTACTTTACCTATAGCTTCTTTTAATTCCCCATCTATAAAATCTGCTTGTTTGACGATAAATTGGTCCAATCTCAATCTATTGGATTTCACGTCAATATGACATAAGTATCTCTTGAGCGTTTTAAAATAACTTTCCACGTTGGATGAAGACGCAGTTTGGTTTTCTGAATTATATATTGGAATCATCACATTTGACTACAACGGTAGTTGCTGTACTAACCGGGTTAGTGTTGGTATAAAAATAGGCATGTAAAATAAGTTTTCGTGTAATAAGGAGTCACTGTCATCATCTGTTAATGTAACTAACAAATTTTCGCAATCTAATTTGTCCTGATACGAGTACCATTTGGGAAATGTAAGTTCCTCTTCTTTAATTTCTTTCAATATAAGTTGTTCTGGCAAACTATAATGTTCCAAGTCTTTATAATCTGGAAGATTCATGGTTTTGCCGAATATTTTTAACCTTCTTTTAGCTTCATCGCATGGAGATCCAATATCGTATTTATTGAGAGCTACGGTTATTATATCTAAAATTGTTTGTTTTGCAGTTCCGTAGTCATTTAGATTTTTAAGATACAAAATACATTTACAATAAAACGCTTTAGTTCTTTGGTCCACATTCAGAAAACAGTTAAGGTTGTATATCGTTTTTACAAAGTTGCTTGTGTCGATGCGAACATATAAGGCGTCGGGTGATGTCTCATCAGCGTCAAGTTTCCTGAACGATTCTAAAAGATAATCATTAGTACACTTATGCTCAGTAAAAGCTTTGATCGTGGCTCCTATTAGCGCTGAAGATTGGTCCAAAATCACTTCGTTAGGAATTAATTTCTGATTTCTCCAAGTTTTTAACCAGTTTAATATAGTATCCATCGTCTGAGAACTAGAAATCATTTGAGCAACCGGAACACTTCTTTTATTTTCTTCGCTGTACATTATAGCAATGTACAGCAAAGAGTAATTTTTCACAATTAAATCAGTTTCCTTAAAAATGCTACCAGTTGCGTCGGGGCTCAGTATAACTCTGTGGTTTTTATGATATTGATTGTAGTATATTTCTTGTAACGTAGACCAATAGTAAATATAAAAATGTGGATGAATTGTTATGTGTTTAATATAATCGTTATAGGGTTTTACGTTTTGAGCCATGTACAATAAAGCCAAAATTGGATCTTTATGGTAATACTCACTAAGATTACTTTCATGTTTTATCTGTCGTAAAGTTCCAAGTTGGAAGTTGGAATGGAAGTTGGGGATCCACAGCCACCCCATCTAAGGTAGATGGGGTGGCTGTGGATCCCCAACTTCCATTGCGTAACTAATTAATTGTTTATGAACTGTTATAGGAGACTCATGTTTCATTTCTTCCATCAATTCTTTGCGCTTTATGGGTGACAATTTTTTTTTTCTTCTTATATTATGTTTAACATTTTTATCAAAATCTGTAATTAAACTGTTGCAAGAAGCAATATTTTCTGTAGGATATGTAATCACTATTTTTATTTTAGCATTGCATTCTTTACATGCACCGAGAAAAGTCACTCTTTCATTGCATTTAACATAATAGGTTTTAAAGCACCAACTGCAAGGAGATTTGGTTTTTTCCCAAATTTTTTCCCTTAACAAGTCTGCCCACTCATATTTAGGTAATATCCACTTTTTTTGTTTAACTGGATTATTGGCTCTCATACGAACAGAGCATTTTGAGATTGGCCGAATTCTCCTCCATTGATATAAATCAAGTGAAAAATTAAAAGATTTACCTTCTTCAGTACATGTAGTTTTATCCACGACGTAAAAATTTTCTTCGTTATTTTCTTCTTCAATCTCTTTTTCTGCATCAACATCTTTCGTAATTAATATATCTTCGTCTTCCGTTTTATTCTCTGAACCTACATAATTTTTATCTTCACTGTTTTCATACTCCACGGGAAAAAAGTATTCAAAATTTCTTTTAATCGATAAATAAAGTGCTTTAGGTGATATTTGTCGTTGAAGTTCACTGGAAATTTTTGAAAATATTTCACTACACGGTGAAGGTAAATCATGAATCGATGGGAAATGATGTTTGTATTTACAAAACACTTTTTTCTGTTCGTTTAAATCAACAACATTTTTTTTCCGCGTTTCATAGTGTTAATTCTATATGATCGCAATGAAAATTATATTAATGAAAATAAAGTTATCTGCGTATTGTAAACTATGAAGCTCGTATGATGAATCAGGAAACAGAGGGCAAATTGCAAATTGTTTATCAACTACCCGCAACATACTTTATCATGAATTTGCATTTACGAAGCTAGTTGCGGACGGTTGGTAGTAACTTATTAATATAATAATTATTCGTATGCATTTAATTCGTAATTAATAAATAATATATCTATAAATAATATATATTAATCCGTAAAACATAGATGTATAAATAACTATATCAATATATCATGATAATTATCGTGTTTCCTTATACACAAGACACTGTTGTTTTATTTCTCAGGAACTATCCAACAGATCAAGTGAGTGTTTTTTTTTACTTAAGGTATTTCTTAGGTACAATTTTTTGGTATAATTATATTTTATGAGTAATGGTTAAATAATAAAATATTATAGAACACCCGCCATCTTGCTGTCAATATGGCGGGTGTACCTTAATTTCGAAATAATTTCGTTCTGAAAGAGGTACAGATTTTTTAGAGCTAGGTACTAAATAGAGGTACATTTGTTTGGTAATTGGTATAATTTAATTCGCTATGGTACACCCGCCATTTTGACTCTCACATCTGCCTAGCCTTTTCCCAACTATGCGGGTCTGCTTCCAGTCTAAGCGGCTGCAGCTAAATACCAGTATTTTACATGGAGCAACTGTCTATCTGACCTCGACAACCCAGATACTGAGTAACAGGGCACCCCTTTTTTTTTTTGGGTGAGAAATCATCAAATAACTTCTCCCGCTCTGGGCGGAGCGGGAGGGTGTCAGACTCTTACTGACTAAAACCCACCCGTATTCCTTCCGTTGCCTGTGTTGCCAGGTATGACTTTGTTAGAACTCTCGAAGGTGAAATTTCAAACCTTAATTTCGAGATTATATTAAATCTTCGATATTTTCTATTTTCTTACCTGCAGGAAGCTATTGCTCAAAGACTTAGAATCAACTCCGGGAGGCAACTGGTACCCCATAGGCGGCTGGCTGGGTCCACCGTACGATGCCGGTGGTGTGGCGATAAACCCACCAACTTTACCGCCAGAGGGTAGCTAGGTGTAAATTAGTCACAAAATTAGTACAGGAAAGTTTAGGGCTTGCGGTCAGAAATATGTGAACAACAGAAGAATGGATTGTAAATAGTAAAACAAGTAAAACAAATAGTTAATAAAATATAGCAAAAGTGCTGCAACTATTTGGATTTTTACATGGTGTGTTGTGTATTTTAAAAGGTGAAAATTTAAAAGATTCACAAAAATAGCCTTAATTTTCATTTGGAATTCACTTTTAATCTAAATACAATTCTCTTCAAGTGTTTATTCAACCTGTAAGTAGCTTGGTATGGCAATGTAAGCCACATTTCGATACCAAGCTACTTACAGGTTCAAAAGTGCTATTTATTTATTTGCTTTTGAAAACAGGAAGCAATGTATAAAAATTAATAAGCTACTAGCTAGCTACTGCTAATTAAATTGTAATACCATAAATTTAGTTTAAATAATACTAATAGACAAAATTTTTGGGCCACTGCACAAACGAATTTAGTTCATTTGTGGGCAAGACGTGCCTTTATACTTACAGAAGGGTATTGGAACGGCTGCACATTAGGAGGTGGAGGAGGTCCCCCACCGGGCGGCAGATTCGGCATGCTCATGTTACTCATGGGCGGCTGCTGCGGGTAGCCGATGAAGCCAGGAGGCTGGGGGGGGCTGTTGATGTCTATCAGCATGGCGTCGCGACCTGCGTTACAAAATACAATATTTATTGGGAAGTATTTAATCGATCCTCTAAAAATTGACCTTCTAATGATGTATGCTTTTTTTTAAATTTTTGAACCTCTAAAAACTGAAATAATACTAAATGGTAGGTAGGTTAAAACTGTGACAAAGTTGGTCGACACGATAATAAGAATTATTTGAGGTTCACGAAAAGAAGCGCATTCATTAAGTGTTCATTAATATTTTTAGGAATGCAAAATGGGAATTATTTGAGGTTCGATTAAATACATGCCATTTTTATTTTATTATGGCGATCCTGTGGCTGGCAGCCTTTATAGTAAAGTAGACGTAGCTTGCTGATAACGATGAAAAATCTTAATTTTTGGTCCTCTACCGAGATAAAATAGGTTTAGAATATTATATTCTGTATCTTTTTGGAATTAGTTTTGTTGGCTCTGTTCATAGGAGAGTGGTTGTGTGATATATCAACTGACCACGTCTTCTCAACCAGTAGCGATTGACAAGTGACACCTTCTTTACATGGATGACTTGAAACTCTTTGCCCCCAATAATTTGCGACTGATGAGAGCTACTGAAGGTAACAGGAACGTTCAGTAGCACCATCAGGATGGAGTTTGATGCGGACAAGTGTGCAGTCATGCATGTAAAGCGAGGGGGGATTATGGAATCCGTGGGAACCCAACTCTCGGATTCCATACACCTTAGATCTCCTCAAGCGAATCCTACAAGTATTTGAGTATGTCGGAAGCATTACGCATCAATGTTGCCGACATGAAATAATCGTTGAGGAAGCGCTTCTTTAGCCGCCTGAATAAACTGTTAAATAGTCTTATCAGGCGGTAGCAAGGCTTTCAACGGATGGGTCATGCGGGTTTTGATGTATTCTTTCGGCTTACTCAAATGGACTCAAATGGACAATGGCTCTGGATAGAAAAGTTCGTGCATTTCTGACGGACACAACAACGAATAATTATCAGAAATACATTAAATGATACATTGTTTCCGACATATTGTTTCCGGTTGTTCTCGTCTTGCTAACGGCAAGTACTTGCACGGAACAATCTAGTGGCTAGGATTATATCTGAATACCAATCTATTCATTGCAGTCGGAGACGGTTCCTTGGAACAGTTCTTCACAGGGCCCCCAACTTCGCTGAAAAGATTGGTATTCACTTCAAAATCATTTAGCTTGTTTTTAATTTTTTAGTTTAATTTTTGTAATTCACTTTTTGACAAGGCAGGCTTATTTTGATTTTTTTTAATTATTATTTTTTTTTAATATATGTACCTATTTTATGATTTTAAAAATATTTAAAAGTGTAATTAATATGTTAAATGGAAATACAATAACATTCTAATTTCTAAAATATCTAGCAAATCAATAGATATTGTTATTGGTAGACACAAGATTAGTGAACCAGTTAATTAAAAAACGCTTTGAGCTACCAGTGACCTAATTATGATAAATACATTTATAATACCTTCTTCTTCTCTCATAACCTGCTCATCAGGCGTATACTCCACATTATAATTCTTGGCAATCTCTATCAGGTACCTCTCAATGAGGATCTTAGGAGGACTGTGTACAGACATCTTATGTTTCAGCTTGTCACTAAGCGTGTTTACATTCTCATTTCTGCAGGCATCAGCATATATCTTGCCATACTTTGCTGTTAGGAGGTCTGATACTATTTTCAGTTCCTGTAAAAGAAAGGATGATGTATGAGATTAATCAAAGAAGATGGGTAGTAGTACAATGTTCGAAAACAATATTCTCAATATTTTGTACAAAGGCAAAGGGAATTCATTTAAAAACTGCCTTCTTGCTTCATACAGTTTCTGTTATATACCCACGGGGTTGTACTACCGGGATCCAAAGTAAAGTATGTAATGACGCAGGTCATGGCCAATCCGTATGCCTTTCATCTAAACGGCATGAAAAGGCGACAGATAGACAGATAGGCGTTTGTCTGTCTATATGTCTGGAACAGAACCCCATAAATCTTTTTTAAGGTTCCATACTTCAAACTGGACAATTGGAACTCTTATACGATGACTTCGTTGTCTGTCAAGACCCTTTTTCTCTGAACCGCGTGGAGGTATCAGGTTGAAATAGATATCAAAAACTTAGATCTACTGTCCCTTGGAGCTGGAGCTTGGAACTAAAGAAAGTCAAACTTCCAAGTCAACGCAATTAAAAAATACGTGGCCATTTATGTCGCACATTTCACACTCGCAAATAAACTAAAGCCTTTACGGTACTTCCCTTTGACCAAGCACCATGAAGTTTGACGAGAAGCAAGGTTCAAGTAAAGAGAAAAATACTATAATTAATTGGTCATTTATACTTATATTATATCAACTGCAAAGTTAAGTTTAGTCTTTGATCGGGGAAAATCATAGGCTGTGTCTTGAAGTAACATTTAGTCTGTATTTCATTCAAATCTGTCCTGTCCACTTATACATCAGGTACACTCATACTTGTACAGTTTTTTTTTTTTAGAAATAAATCAGGTTTTAATGATTCTAAATGTCAAAATTCTAAAATTATTATTCATTATAATAATTATCACCTGCCGCCATTAATCTCGTAATATCTACATGTTAGAAAGGTTTATGACTCAACATTTGACTGGAGCAATTTTCATTCAAATCGGCCTCGGTCAAAAGTTGAGTCAGTCAGTGATATGGACCCTGACTATATTTCCAATTCCTTACATCTCTTGAAAAGAAGTACACAAGAAATTCAGTATTACATGTGAAATTTAAAATTATCCCCTATTTTACCTCCTTGGGGAATGATTTTAAGAAAATTGAAACACGTATTTCTTATATGTTACCAAAGCATAGATTTGAATTTTCATATCCCAACTTCAGAAATGCTGGGTTTCCCATACAAAATTCCATCCGCTATATCACCCCCTTTAGGATTATTTTTTAAACAAAGAGTAGCCTATGTCTTTACCCAGGATGCCATCTATCTCCTTGCCAAATTTATTCTTAATCTGTTCAGTGGTTTAGGTGGGAAAAGGTAACATACATACAGGCAGACAGACAGACAGACAGACAGACAGACAGATAGACAGACAGACAGACAGATAAGCAGACAGACAGACAGTTACTTTCGAATTTATAATATTAGTATGGATTCATATTATCAATTGAGTGCAATTGCATTGCACAGGTGTGAGTACTATGTATAATGGAGCTACCATTTAACGGTTAATATGTAATTGACTTGAATGGGCCCTGGCGGCTGAGAGTATGTCATGCTCACTCAGATGTCTCGCTGATGGTGGCGCGTGTGTTGGATCATTTAGTTCCCTGCAAAATGGTTGAGCTGAATGGTGCTGATCCATGCGTCATGCTCGTGAACGGGTGCCGTCAGGACTGTTGACCGTTGGGACTGGTCACCTCTTAGCTTCCTCGGCTTATTTGTAATTATTTTATTTAGAAATTGTTTTTCTTTATTTTGATAAAATGGACGCGTTTTTTATTTTGCATCGTCCTCACATTTAGTTATAATTTCAACATTATTTTTGTACTGATCTTTATGTATCAATATAATTTAAAAGAGTGTCCATGGAGTTTCTTGCCCATTCTTCTCCATAGGTACCTACTACGCTTTGGAATGGGCAGCTAGCTTCATATTTCTAACTGTCCGACTCCTTGACAATTCAAAAGTGCCTGTAAATGGTTTAATTGAAATAAATGCTTTGAGTTTGAGTTTGAGTTCGAAACAAAAGAAAGAGATAGAAAAATACGCATTAATCATTGGTTTTACCAGAAGATTGAAAAAGTTTAAAGTGATTTATTTGAAACCAAAATACAAGATGATTATTAACGATAAATGATAAATGATTTTATTTCTGTAAGTAGGTTTTTACAAACACTTTTACACGTCAAAACATATTTTTTTAAACTAGATGAGGCCGGCGTTTCCTATCTGACTACTCTGAGAAGAAAGGCCGAAACAAACTCAGAGGTCACCGTCTCTTTTAAAGTCCAGACATAATCTTGGTCAGATCATGTGAAGACCATGTCGATTGGTGTCTGAAATGGTCTTTTGATGAAAGAACCACACAGATTGAGTGGACCTGTCCAGTCAGTGCACGCATTTGTCAGTCGTTGTGCAGCTCAACTCATAACTAAAGGAGCTCAACGATTCAACGAACAATACCAAAGAAAGGACATTTGGCTAGGCCGCAAAAAATACTCAAAACTGCCAGACCATATTAAAAACTAACTGAGAATAAAACAAAATTAAACAATGATCCACATAGTCTTCACATTTACAATAATTAAAACAATATAATACCACACAGAGTAAATATTCATGTCATTGCATAAATAAAATTCATCAATGTCAATGTGTATATTCGGACATAATCTTAGTCAGATCATTTGAGGACCATGTAGGTTTGTGTCCGAAATGGTCTTTTGAGGAAAGACCACACAGATTTGAGTGGACCTGTCCAGTCAGTGCACGCATTTGTCAGTTGTCATGCAGCTCAACTCAAAACTTAAGGAGCTCAATGATTTGACGAACAATACCAAAGAAAAGACATTTGGGTAGGCCGCATAAAGTACTCAAACTGCCAGACCATCATTAAAAGTAAGAGACAAAAAAAAAACTAACAATGACCCACATAGTCCTCACATTCCTAATAATTAAAATAATATAATATAATACTATACAAAGTAAATATTCATGTCATTGTTTATATAGAATGTTATATAGAATAAGAAAATATAAATAGCTAGCAAAATAAAAAGAGTAAAAAAACAACATTCACTGTAAGTTTATTGGAGCAGCTCAATCCCAAGCCTTTTTGTCCTCAATATAATCTTTAACAGTATAAAAGGCTTTTAGGCACAGTTTCTGTTTTATAAAACATTTGAATTTATTAAGGCTTAGTTCTTGAATGTGGCTAGGAAGTTTATTATAAAAACGTATACATTGGCATCTAAACGAGCTGCCTATTTTTTTGAGCCTGGTTGTAGGAACAACAAATTTGTGTTTGTTCCTAGTATTTACATTATGGATATCACTGTATTTTTTAAACAAATTGATATTTTTATGTGCGTACAAAAGATTTTCATAAATATACTGAGAAGCTACAGTCATTATATTAATCTCTTTAAATTTTTCTCTGAGGGAGTATCTGGGACTTAATTTATAAATTGAACGGATTGCCCTTTTTTGTAAAACAAAAATTGTCTGAATATCGGCGGCATTTCCCCATAACAGAATACCGTACGACATTACGCTATGAAAATAACTAAAGTATACTAAACGGGCTGTGTCTAAATCCGTTAAATCACGAATTTTTCTAACGGCGTATGCTGCAGAGCTAAGCTTTTTTGACAATTTATCTATATGGGGGCCCCATTGAAGCTTGGCATCCAAAGTTATGCCTAAGAACACAGTGGTATCTTCGGGGTTCAACTCTTCACACTTTATGAGAACACTAGTTTTTACTTGTCTAACATTAGGTATTGTAAACTTAATACATTTGGTTTTTTTCTCGTTAAGAAGTAGGTTGTTAACATTAAACCAGTTAACTACTTTTTCGAGGGCACTATTTACATTGTCAGTAACCAACTGCTGACGTTTGAGTTTAAATAAAAGTGAAGTGTCGTCTGCAAACAGCACTATATCATGATTATCCTTTATGAGGCAAGGCAAGTCATTTATATAAATAAGAAACAAAAATGGGCCGAGAATTGAGCCCTGGGGGACCCCCATTCTTACTACAGATCCGGGTGATCTTTTCCCGTTAACATCAACTCTCTGAATCCTATCACTCAAATATGAAGTAAGAAGATCCAGAGAAGAGTTTCGGATTCCGTAGTGGTGCAGTTTTCTGACCAAAGTTTCATGAAGAACGCAATCGAATGCCTTGGACAAATCGCAAAAAATACCCAAAGCATCGCATTTATCCTCCCATGCATTATAAACATGTCCTAAAAGTTCAACACCGGCATCAGTAGTCGAACGACCCCTTGTAAAACCGAACTGTTTGTTATGCATTAATTTATGTTTATTGAAAAATATTTGGATTTGATCTAAAATAAGTTTCTCGAAAATTTTACTAAAGGTAGGTAGTACTGAAATAGGTCTATAATTAGTAGGGTCTGATGTACTACCCGATTTAAACAACGGTATTATTTTACTGTTTTTCATAAGATCAGGAAACTCACCACAGTCAATACAATTATTAAAAATAACAGCTAAAGTAGGTGCGACAATGTTTATAATCGACTTAGCAACGTCCACAGAATTACCCCATAGATCTGCGGTCTTTTTAACATTTAACGTGTGAAAGGTTTTAATTACATCTTTACAGGTGACATATTGGAAACTAAATTCTGAATCACAAACTGGAACGTTTTCTATAAGTAAAGACTCTGCGGCAGTGGGTGATGAGTTTAGAGATTTTGTAGTTGATATAGGAATCTCTGTAAAGAAATTTTCAAATGCCATGGCGACTTCAGAATCTGATTTAATTATATTGTCATAATAGCAAGGCTGTAGTCACTACTTCGGTTGGATGACCTTCCCGTTTCACTATTAATGATATTCCATGTCATCTTAATCACATTACCACTATTTTTAATTTTTGAGCTCAAGTAACGTGACTTGGCCATACAACAAACTTTTTTAAATAATTTAGAATAATTCTTAACATATAAATTAAATTCAGCAGTGTTTATACTAGTCCGTTCATCATACAACTCATATAGTCGTTTTCTACTTTTATGTATACCAATGGTGGCCCAGTCACTGAAGGAAGTGATACTATTAACCGACAATGTCTTAGGAACGAAAGCATTCTCAAATTGTGTGCAATACATATTAAAAAAATCATTATATTGTTGATTAGGGGCATCATTAGTTGACAATAGTGGTAATTTACTCAGAATTTTAGTTTTAAATGTTTCCAAACGCTTAGTCGTTCTTGGGTTCACAGTGATTTCTTTTTTAGTAACTTTTTTGCTTTGATATGGAACAGTGATAAGTTGTCCGCAATGATCTGATTCTATTAAATTAATAATTTTTTTGTGGGCTGGTGTAACATCTGTATAAATGTTATCTAGACATGTGGCACTAGTGGGGGTTATTCTAGTGGGCTCTAAAAATTGGTGAGCAAGATTGTATGACTGAAACAAACTTATAATTTTAGTACTTAAACCTAACATTAACTAAATTAAATTAAAACTAAGGTAAACCTAAAAATGGCCCTCGAGCCATTGTACCGAGGATGCTGGCGGCATTTCCTCACTGAATTGCGATGATGCGCGAGAAAGCCGCCAGCTTATCGGTCACCAGTTACATCAACCAGACGCTTCGCGATTTCCGCAAATAACTTTTAAGTGATTAAATTAATAACTTCATGTTTGACGACGATTTCCTAATTGCACAAAAAAGTCATTTCAGAAGGATAATTGGATGTAGTTATGCGAAAACGTTCCAACCCACAAGTCACTCAAAATTGCGAAAAAGTGACCAGTATACCTTTTTTGAGTACTTACATCATTCTAGCAAAAACATTCCAGCCCTCGTGTAATATTTCTCTATTTATATTACTCACTGTATGTTCCAATCCACACTTTTACCAATCAAGTACTTTCATTGAAAAATGGAATGTATTTATCCGTCTGAAACATTTTTATTGAATACGATTTTACAATGACTCAATGATCTTGAAACGTTTTAACAAACCCATGTAATGTACTTTTTTCATGGAAATAATGTTCCAGTGCACTTGTTTTAGCTAAATAACAAAAGTGATGCATAAACGATTCAAAATGTGTGGTACCTTTTGGATTAGTCCAAAATAATCAAATTTTAAAGTTTTTAAGGTTCCATGGAGTTTGTACTACCTATTGTAACAAAAATTGAGGTCTTTTTTAATGTGATATGTTCATTATGAATTTTATACGTAACATTATAATAGGTGTCTTTATACGATCCCGTAATAATAATTATTATTATCACAGAACGGTTTCTAACGGTTCATCTTTAGGTAAGTCAACATAATAACTTTAAAATGTTTATGACAGGAAGAAAAGAAAGTTTGTATTAAAATTGTTCTCATGATGAAAGCAATCTTAAACTCTCATCAAAGACCAATATCATTTCGATTTCTTGAGTCTGGACACACGTTTTTACCGAACAAAAAACTGTGTATTTTTCAAAAATCGAAACGGCTCTTAAACTTCACCAACTTGTTGTGTTTTTATAAAGCCGAAGAACATTAGATATTATTAAAAACATTAAAAGAAAAACCTTTTCAAGTCTATAAAATGCAGAAAACTGACTTTTATAGCACAGAAAAATTGGAATAAAACAATGAATTGAAAAAAAAATCAATGATAAAAGTAAAGTTAATTGGTTACATACGAAAGAAATAAAAATTGAAAAGGAAAAAATGTTTTCTATTTTTATGAGGTCATCATTCGAAGAAGACTATCAGGAGTTGATTATAGAAAAAAAAATGTTAAAGGAGAAATACGTCAAATTAAACAAAATGATTTCTGTCTGTTGTGGCATAAAGGTAAACCAGCGAAATCAGCTGATTTACAGTCAATGTATCAATACATTCATGAGGATTGAGAGTTTTATAAAACATTAAAAAGTTCGGAGGACATCATTGATGATGTCGACGGGTTCGGTGGAGAGTCAGACTTCGACATACAAGTTGATTATTTACTCGATGACGATATTGTATGAATTCAGTTCATTCAATATCATCATAAAAAAAATCGTCGTATCGTCATAAATAAACAAATTATTCCTTATTATTTTCTTTTTATTGCGTATTTATATTTCACATATTTATAAATATAATATCATGTTAGGGTTTAAAATACGTATTGGAACGTTTTTGCAAAATGATTTAGAATGTGCGTTCATATAAAAAGTAATTTTGCAAAAATGTTTCAATACCATTTTTCCTAATAACCTACCGTTTTAATGTAAATATCCAAAAAAAATGTACATGATTATTTAATGAATATATTTTACTACAGTAAAACCTAAAGTGTTCGCCTGTACTAGTTACGGCAAAAAAGTGTACCACTGAAACACTAAATTGCGTTTTTCTCAAATTGCAGTCATTGTGGAATGGAACGTTTTCGAATAACTACGTCCAATTAAAGATGTCAATTCAGAGTAGGCTAAAATGAGTGGTTTCTACCAACGCAAGCCATTCATTGTTAAACACTCAGAGTGCATATCTTCTATTCTTATTAACCAATCATTGCTATCAAATTGCTCATCTAAATGAGCTGTGATCTGTGGCTGCCTCTGTGATGCACTGATAAAAAGACATAGGATCATTGTCATAGACAATAACATGTTATTTTTCTAACAGAAACAATTCTTCTGTTTGCAATAGATATTAATTAAGTCTGTCTAGGTCTGCTAACTTCTTCTAGCCACTTTGTTTTTCATATCAATTTTGTACACAAACAAGTAACAAAAATAAAAAAATTGCAGTACCTTTGTACCCTTTTTTTTCCATCTGTATATATTTTTGTCATAAGTGACAAAGAGTGAGTGAGTGTTTTTGTTTTTGTTATAGATTGAGGGAAAGAGCAAGAGCTCTTCCCCTCAATCTCACTTGAAGGAAAGTGATGGATGAGGTCTCCAATGTATCAAGTGTGCCCAGAACATGTCTGTTCACTCTTGATTGTTTACAAAGTATTTTAAGCAGTTTTCATCAACAGCTTACCTGTACATCAGTATGCATCCTCGGTGCCACCCAAATAAGAGTGGATATGGCCTCTGCAAGGCCTTCGTCAAGCTCTTTCATCTGTGTCACAAGTCCAAACCTTGCCAAGATAAGGTCACAGTACATTTCCACTATTTCCATAGCTTCCACCATGTAATCCTCCCTGAAAAACGATTATCATGAATCTTCCATTCAAAAGATGTTTCAGTTTGCTGGATAGAATGATTTATTATTCAGACTTGTACATAGGAAGGATGTTCATAGAAATAGTTCAAAGTTTGGGGTGTAACAAAACCTTTTTCAGAAAGTTAGTTTTGAACTCCTGACAAAAATACAATGATTAACAGTTGTCTCAAATTGTAGTTGTTTATAGAAATGCTTGTTTTTTATATTGTTTGCCTTTATTTGGTAATTCAACATGATGTTTTGATAATTCAATTAAATTTACAGTTAACTCAGCCTATTTTTTATAGTGAATGCCCAGCCTATTACGACATGACGCAATGGTTTTTATTAAAGTAATCAAATTATTTGAAGGCCAAGTTTGTTTGCAGGTATTTCTTTTTTGGAATTACATGTTCTTTTACCTTATGATGTGTTCCACTCGTATTTTAGCTCTTTCACTTTTACCAGCAGCAATGTATTCTGCTATTTCCTTCCTCGCTTTCTGCGCTAACTCCGTTTTCTTCTTTTCTAATAACTTAAGCCTATTTATAGCTAGTCGCAAGTGAGTTTTGAGTTTAGTATAGTTGGGATTTGTGGAAAACATGGTGTAAATAAATTGATATTTAACAATAATTTATAACACGTACGAGATTACGAATGACTAACGCGAGATTTCACTATTTATTGTTTGTTGGACATGAATCACCGTACCACAAAATTATAAGACAGAATCATCAGTACGTACACCATTACGTCTACTGGTACTGACAAGTGACACCTCATGACACCTGTCATTTGACCGCGAGATAGCGTATAATGATTACCTCGTGAATGACAAGGACAGAGTTTAATCCATGCCTAACAAACTAGTTTCAAGAAATGTAGCAATTGTCCAATTAATGTTTTTTTTCGATTGTCATACTGATGTTACGTTCTGTTAATGCTACCAAAAAGATAAACCTTATCACTTTCATAGTAATTTTGTTCAAATTGATGGAGAAGATTTGAATTAAAACCTATTATGAAAGTGATGTGATCCGTCATTTTGTGTCCACATTTCAAATAAAATGTGCACAAATATTAAACACATTTGTGAACATTTTATTTTCAAAACCTATATATAACTAAACGAAACAGCACAGTCGGACGTAATCGCAATCGTTCTATCGAATTCGATTGTTATGGTTCGTTTAGGGGGAACGCTTCTTCTGCTTAGCGTGTCGATGGCAAATATAATTTGAATTTCCTGTCCTCGCGTACATACGTCCTCATTTCTACTGGTTGCCTTAAAGCGGTAAATAAATGATTATACTTATTAGGTATTTCGCAAATTTTAAGTTTATAGAAATTATATTTTTATAAATAACCATGGGGTTATTTTATAAAAATACAAGTCTAAAAACCGTACCAGTAACCGGTACCGTTAAAAGAGTAATAACATGGGCTTACCCTATTACTCTTTTAAAAGTACGAACGATTTGTAAATTGTTAATTGTAAGTCTTACACATTTGTAATAAGCAAACACGGAGTAATTTATCTGTTAATTTTGTTCTACAATTTCACTATTAGTTTGTGGAATTGTACACTGTCTTGCAAAGTTTTGTGGTATTTGTGCCCGGTTGATGGCAACTTGCTCGCCCCATGTCCCATACATCTAATGCCAATCAAAAAAAAAGTGGGTGTACTATATAGAGTATAGTAATAGATTGGGGTGTACTAGAATATGTACTATAGACCAAACTTCCGCATACTTATCTCTAAGGCGATACTCTCATAGCACGGCTCATGACTCGATCAATCGACCAATAGGATGCACGAAGTGTATTTTAGTCATGTACATTAACAACAAGATCAAATTTATTGGAAAATTATAAACGACGAAACTAACAGGAGTTAAAGACATAATAATGATTTCACTCTAGAAACTTCGCGTGGTCTTTTAAGCTCAAACAAAGAAGTAGCGCAAGAATTTGTAAATGTCTTTACCAGTATCCCAATTAAAACTACTGAAACCCTAAATTCCTCGCCCTCGCGTTCTATTGATTTATTAAGAGCAAACGTTTCATCCTGCCCAATTGAATTTAAATTCAAGTATATTAACCCCATAGCAGTAATAAAAGCTTTCAAGCAAATCAATATCAAATTAACAGAAGATCTATGGGGAATGTCAATCAAAGTTTGTACCTCCATTATTGAGACTATAGCGCCGTATTTAGCATTATTATTTAATTTGTGTGTTGATCAAGGAGTCTTCCCGGATCTAATGAAATATAGTAAGGTGTTAAATACCACTTTTCAAATCCGGGGATAGTAGAGACACAAATAATTATAGACCCGTTTCCGTGTTCCCGGTTTTCAGCAAGGTGTTTGAAAGGGTAATGCTTAATTAAATGCTCAATCATTTTAACACCAATAAAATCTTACACGATCAACAGTATGGCTTCACCAAGGGACGTTGTACGACTGACGCCGGTGTCACCTTATTAAAACACATATTTACGGCGTGGTAAGAGGCCCAAGACGCAATAAGAATATTTTGTGACCTTTCCCAGGCATTTGATTGCGTCGACCACAAAACATTACTCTTGAAACTTAAGCATTACGGACTTGGAGACCTTGCGCTCAGTTTAGTAAAATCTTATTTAAATGATAGACAGCAGCAAGTTCAAATAAATAGTGTCAATTCACTCGGCCTAAAAGTAGAAATGGGTGTACCACAAGGCTCGATATTGGGTCCTTTCCTCTTTTTAGTATATTTTAATGATCTACCCCACTTGTTAAAAACCCAACCACAAATAGTGTTATTTGCTGACGATACTTTCTTAATTTTTAAAATTAATAGACGTGCATCAAATTTTGACGACGTAAATAACGCCCTATTGCAGGTCCAAAATTGGTTCACTGCTAATAATTTAGTATTAAATGGGAAAATAACTAACTGCATAAGATTTTCTTTACCAAATTAATGTCAAAAGTAGTATTTGTGAGATATTATTGAATCAAGGGAAATTAGAATTCGTCGATAAAACTGTTTTCCTGGGGATTACGCTCGACTCAAGGCTTCAATGGGGGCCTCATTTAACTTCCCTTGCAGGACGGCTAAGTTCAGAAGCATATGCTGTGAGAAAAATCCGTCAATTTACTGATGTAGATACCGCACGGCTAGTATATTTTAGTTACGGTATTTTACTATGGGGACGCGCTGCAGACATCGAGTCTATTTTTATTCTGCAGAAAAGAGCCATCAGAGCCATATATGGCCTCCGCAGGTGCGACTCTCTAAGGGATCTGTTTAAAGAAATTAACATCTTAACGGTACCTTGTCAATATATCTATGAAAACATCATGTACGTAAGGAAAAATCTACATCTTTTTAGTAAAAGAAGTGAAAGACACAATTATATCACTAGAAATAGGGACCAATTAGTTCAACCAGGTTTCAGGCTGGCTAAAGTAGACTCATCTTTCATGAGGTACAGTTTAAAATGTTACAATAAAATACTTCCCCACATACCTACTTCAACTGAATGAAACAAAATTTAAATCTTGTATAAAACGCACACTATGCAGCCAAGCATATTATGGTTTGGGATTACATCGCTGATAAAAATGCATGGCTCAACGCTGATCCTGCTCCACAAGGGCGCAAAAAGTAATTGATTAGCATTTGAAAATAGTGTTGGAGCTGCTGAAGATTTCAAAAACTCTCTTTGCATTGTATAAATTCAATCTCTTAGTATTGTATAGTTGCACAGCACACTGTTATGTGAGTACTATGTACTATAAAGCTGCCATTTACTGGATAGGTACGTCTTTCATTGACTTGAATGTGCCCTGGCGGCTGGGAGTATGTCGTGCTCACTCTAATGTCTCGCTGATGGTGGCGCGTGTGTTGGATAATTTAGCTCCCTTCAAAATGGTTGAGCTGAATGGTGCTAATTCATGCGTCATGTTTGTGAACGGGCGCCGTCAGTAGAGACTGGTCATCTCTTAGCTGCCACGGCTTATTTTAATTTTTGAATTGCCTTTTTTTCTGTTAGTCTTTTTTTTACGGACGCTTTTACGTTTTGCATCGTTCTCACATGTATAATTTCAAAATGAATGATGTAAACAATATTTTGTAACCATAATACATTGATTTAAGAGTGTCCGTGGAGTTTCTTGGCCGTTCTTCTCCATAGGTACCTACTACGCTTTGGAATGGGCAACTAGCTTCATCTTTCTGCCTGACTGATCGACCGACCCCTTGACAATTCAAAAGTGCCTGTAATTGGTTTATTTGAAATAAATGCTTTGAGTTTGAGTTGAGTCGTGTTCGTATTATAAAATTATGTATAGAAGTGTGACACTCACAAGGCGCGTGCTGTGCTCAATGCTGTTTGTAAGATATTTTTTTAATGGGCACGGCCTGCGTAATCTCTTTGAATTATTGTTGTTGACAAGAAGTAATTTTGTACTCTCTCTCTTTCTAACATCTATTTCGTTTAGAAAATGTATTATTTGCTATATTAAACTTGGGAACATAAAAAAAGATTTGGTATCTTTTTCTTTTATTGCTTAATGTTTTTAGGGTTCCGTAGTAAACAAGGAACCCTTATAGTCGCCATGTCCGTCTGTCTGTCAGTTCACCTCAACAAATAAAACTACAATTTATTTTTACAAAAATGAACATTTTATTTTGTTTCTTATACAATCATTATGTTACTATTAAGTTTGTCGCTACCGTGGGTAGCTAACAAATGATCTATACTACATTAAGAATAATACAGTAAGTCAACATTCGATACATATCTGATTAGTAAAAAATCTTATTTCATATATTTTATACATTCAAATCATAGTTCATGTGTTATGTATGAACTTAAGAGACAGTCTAACTTACTTCTTTTTTTTTTTAATAGTTACTGTATATTTGATATTCTTAACAGGCATTATATTATTATTTTCTATGATCAAATGGTAACAATTTCGTAACAAAAATATTTCAATATTTTGTTATCCAAGCTTTGTGCAATTTCTAGGCGTTATCTTAGTTTAGTCTAGTCATATCTAAAAATTATGTTGACTTTACACATTATCGCCTTCAGCGTTATATAAACTAAATACTTCACGAATCAAGAAACCCGTTTTCACACTAATAACAGTTAAGTACATGGAGTGAGGTGAGAATTATTGAAGATACCGTCACACTTCGAATATGCTCGTTACGTGACTAAAGCATCGCAGAACAAGTGAGGGCCTGCTCAAACTATTGGAATCGATAATAGCTTCACTTAAGCCTGCTTGCACCCTAAATCACTAAATACATTTACCTCTAAACATTTTTAAAACATCGTTCTGTCCCTACCAACTTCAAGCAATTGACAGAAATTGATCGATATTTTAACTTCGTTTAGCGTAAACGTATTTTAATAATGTGTGGTGCAAGTGGCATATTGCACTTTTTTAATCATCTTGCCAGACTTGAATCAAGTATGCATTTTTGCGGTAGCAAGATTGTTATTTATTATAGGTACGGTATGTTTGTTATGTACAAACATGTGTATGTGTGTTGTTATGTATGTTTGTTTGCTTGTTCTGGCCAGTGGAATAATGACGCCATGACGGCATTCTCTTACCTCTGAATGTATTTACACAACACGGAATCACACGGCGGGAAATTTAAACATAAGTGATGGGCACTTATATGCATGAAAAAGTATGTAGTATGTGCGCGGGAAACTTGCCGAATCCCGCTCAAATGTATTGTATTAGGATGTCAACATTAATGCCCAAAAAAGTGGCATAATAAGTACGTGACTGGAAAGTGGGCATTATCATTAGGTACATTAGTCAAGTAGACGATAAAATACATAAATATATTTTAAGTAATATGCAATAACAATTTCATCGAGGATGTGAATTGACATTAATACTTATATGCTTATAACAAGAATACATCAATAAAATAACAGTGCAAAGTAACATCAAAATACTTAAACAGGTATAGAATTGTAAAATAGAATAATAAGTACGGTACGGTACATTACATCATATCATTATATTATCATAATTTATAGCTACAAGTACATATTAATAGTAAGTACCTACTTATCCGCGTCTGAATAGAAAAACAATGTTTGGGTTCTGTATGTTAAGTAACTCAACATGCAAGCTAAGCTCGTTAAGATCTTATATAGTCCCATGTGAATATTTATGTGATAATTATTGTCACATCGATCATTCCTATAAATTGAATTTAAATTATAAGTCACGAGTATTTACAAAGACAAAACTACAATAGTAAATGAGTAAAAACAGCATTTAACATATAAAAATTAAAAAAATAATACTGTTTCATCATAAAAAAATACTTCAAAATATACCTTATAGGTACTAGGTACTTAATTATCTAATTCTAACATTCAGTCATTTTCGGAAAATTTATTATTACTCGTATCACTAGACTTCTTAACAATTTTACTGTGAGAATTTTCGTAATCGTCATGCAAAACAACGGTAGTGGCACTAGCATTCGAGGGACTGCGAGAGTGTGTGAGATTCGTTCGATTGCTGTCAGCTAGATGCTCCAGTTCATGGCTCTCTAAATTGGGTACCTCTGAACACACAGAGCTTACTCGCGATACTGATTTTCGTTCCTCAGTGGGCGATTCTTTTACTGAATTACGTCCGACTAAGTGGAATAAAGAACACAAGAAAAATGTTGCATAAGTCCAGCTGACTACCATTATCAGAGCCAAAAACGAACCTATTTGAGAATAAGGCAAGAGGTTCGAGCGCAATAAAAATATACCAGCAAAGCCAGTAGTCAGCGCAGCGGCAGCAGTTGGACCTGACGATGATGACAGTGCACATTTGACTCTCGCAGACTTTAAACCGTTAGCATTTGCATAACTAAGCGCATAATGAAGATTAAAATCCACAGCTAACCCTGCCGAAGTTGATATTGCTACACTCTCTAAAATATTGAGCTTCCAACCATTTAATACTAGAATAGCTATAGTTACAGTTGCGGAAAATATCATGGCTGCCAAAGCGCACGTGCTAATCACGAGACTTAATGTTGCCGGTACAAGTACTATAAAACCTAAAGTAGCCGATAGGATTAGGGCAATCACAGTTCCACTAGCTAATGTTTTTTGTAGGTCGTAAAATTGTAAGTCTGACAAAAACCAACCGCATTGCATTCCTGGTGGCGCTGATTTCAACTCTAACTGTGTCCAATTTTCTACCTGATTGTAAAAATAATCCATTTCTTTGTACGACATAGAGTAGGGCACTACACTTTCAAATTCTACTACCATAGCTGAGACTGTTGGGGGAATGGCACTTCTAAGAAATTTAGGTCCCGCCACGCCCGGCAAAAACAGCTCGCGGGGAGTTTGATACAAGGACTCCATAGCTTTTATGATACAGAAATCGAATACATCCTTTTTATAAGGAAACATTGAAGTTTCACAGCATGGTGTCCTATTTATTTTGTCATAATGGTCAACACACCGTCTACTCATGTACATTTTAAAACTTTCAATAAAACAATTGGGAAGCAAAGGACCCAAAGTTTGCTGAAAAAATGGTTGTGCTTTAATTCTAGTACAGAATCCTGCCAACCACTTTTGAGAATCAGGATCCGATATTGAAAATTTTTCATCAAACTCTAAGTTGCCCTTTGAAGCAGGATTCATGTGATTTCCATTATCTATAGCCTTTACCCCCCACACCCACCTAAGAGGCATATTACTGCCTGTGCCAATATCTTTTCGGAATCTTTCGAATAGGAACCTACTACTGTAGAGCATGTCATATTGCTCAAAAGGATGGGATGTTTGAAAAAGTTGAAACTGTTTTGAATCTGGCAATTGAAGCCCAGGAGAGTAGAAAACTACGACAATACTGCCAATTCCAATAGCACCCAATACTATAACAAACATTATGTACAATCTTGTGACACATGTTATAATAAATCTATTCAGTAGCACTCTGATATCTTCACAAAATTCAGTAATACTTTTATGAATTACATCTAAAAACTGTCTTCGTTTTGTACACAGTTTAACATCTATTATAAATACTGATGCAGGCAACAAACTTATCATTAAAAAGAAGTTGACTAGAACAGCTGTACCTGCAAAGACGCTAAAGCTGTTTATGGCTGGAATGTAGCTTACATAGGAAGCAAGAAAAGCTACTGCAGTGGTCAAAGTGGTGATGCTCATAGTCATTATAGAGTGCCTCATGGTCTCCACAAGTATTTGTATGAGTATAGTTTCACCCGAACTAGATACATTCTTTATATCACTTAGACCATTATTCTGACAAACAATATTGTCTCGAATGAGCTGCTTGCTAACCATTTTCCACACTTTGACATAAAGAAATGCGTCATCTGCCCCAATACCCATCACAACAACTATTACTAATAAATTCATAAAGGGAAAAAATTCCAAATTGAACACATAGATATACAAGAAGTATGCTATACCAATTGAATATGTAATAGCTATAAATAACAGCAGAGTGAGAATAACAGATTTTGTATAGAGCCACACACACACAAATACAAACACACCACCTAAACCTATCAACCAGGTATCTTGTATTACCCATAAGTCAAAAAGTGCATTTTTCAGTCCAAAGTCCATAGCAGGTATAACAAGTGTTTCATAAGATAAATTTGAACTTTGCAATAGTTCGTAATAAGGTAACACGGTGCTACTGCTTGGTAATGGTAGGAAGAGCATGACGTTTTTTACAAAAGTCTGTGAGAGATCTGAGGGTGTGAATGCTTGTGAATCTATTAAATAAAATAATAAATTATATATAGCATCATACTGAGAACAATACTTTGGGACTTTACACCTATCTAAATCACAGGAGGCCATAAGTGAGAAATTATGAAAGTAACCTGCACATTTCTTCAGGATTGTAGTAGCACTGCTCACATCTTCTCTACTTAAATTTTCACAGGAAGTCTTGCCGGATATTAAAGCTATGTAGTTTGGCACACTCCACACTGGACAGCAGAGCTCTTCGGAATGTAAATCCCTTTGGCACATTTTATAGTATTCTGCTCCTCCAAATTCTACGAGCATAGATTGTAATCTACACATTCTTTGTACATTTACAAATGTTAATAAAGATGTGTTATCAGTATTTGTAATAACTAAATGAGCATAATCTGATATGGGTGGTCCACAGGCCCCCGATGCATAGTTGTGATTTATGGGTTGGTCAGGCTTACGTTGCATTTTTTTTATTGATACCCACTGTTTTCTTGTGTGGTCTTTAAGAATAACTGTGTTCTCATCTTCAATTGTCTTGTTTTTTCCGAAACCCCAATGAACATGGGTATTAGATATGTTAGGTTCTGATGGTGGCCAGCTCTTTTCAAAGTTAGTGTCATTGTTGTGGTCAACTTTTTTCTTTTTATTACGTCCTTTGTTTTTGGGGCGCCGACGACCTGATCTTGGTTTGTTCTGGCGCGGTCTATTGTTATATGTTTGGTTCATGCGTATCTGATCTTCAATTTCTTTTGGATTTACTGCAAGTCTTTTAGAAGGTCTCGTTTCATCAATAAGGTTTTCCCATGCAATGAACCGATGGGCTAGGGTCGTGCCTCGCGTTTCAAAGCCTTCTATAGGATCAGAAAATGATGGTAAATCATGGCATACTAGCGGAATTACAGTGAGGATGGTTGAGATCCCAGTTACAGTGAAAAGAGCAAGGTAGGAGTGGCGGACGATAAACCTGGCGTAAGCTGACAACATCTTTATGTAATGACTTCACGGACTTCATAGTTATTTCACTGCACCATCTTCTCATATCACCGTAACACATACCCAACTTAGTTATGCTAACGTAAATAAACGTAAAAGGGATCACATATTGCAAAACAAAATACACAACACATTAGAAAAATGGAAGGAATAAAAGTTTACCCTTATACAAAATACACAACTCTAAAGTGCCACAGATTATACAATGTCTGAAACTTCTGAAACTGAATGTCAAACAAAATTACAAAATGATTCTGACAACTAGTGTCAGTGTCAATCTGATGGACATAGTCGGGTCCATGCACAGGTCCATGTCCGGCACTATGTCGGGTTAGATAGCGGACTAGAAAAAAAATTGAAATTTGTTTATGACTCATTAACACGACGAGAGACTTAATATATTAGAAACATATGGTGGTATATTTAGAGGTATTCTATTCAACACAGATTACCTTAAACTAGGTATTCTCATTCAAATCAACGCGGTCATGGAATTTTAATAAATTGCATAATATTCTGAATATTAGAACAAAATTAAGGTTAATTGGTTGTCAAAAATAAATGATTTGATAAATTTACTGTTTTTATCATATAAAGGACGCTTTTTTAGAGGTTTGGTTTTAAAAATGAAATAAAACACGTAAAAATAAATTTAATTGCCATGGTATTGAAAAATAAATTAAAAATATATCTAATTGCCGAGCCAGCCGTGGCGCCCGAAATCATGTTTAAAAGCGGCCAATGTGACTGTTTCTAATTGGGTGACTCTGGGTTATTTGAAATTCATTGTGAAATGGGATTTTACAGAGTCTCTTCCGATTCTAATGGTCGCACTAAAGTTATTTATATCAAGCGTATCAGTTGCTTCATGTGATATGAGTTTCAGCAAATTAAAATTAATCATAAATTACTTGCGGGCTACAATGACTGAAACCAGATTAAATGTTGGCATTTTAACGATAGAACATGAAGCAACACCAAATATAAATTTTGATGACGTGATTTCGGAGTTTGCAAGTGTTATAGCTAGAAGGAAGAAATGTTATTTTTTTTACTAACTAAATTGGTTTCACGCATCGTTGATTAATAATAAAATCATGTATAAAAATCTAAATTGTAATATTTTAATAAAACAAAAATTATTATTATAACATACTTTATTTTTTTTATTTTAACAGTTTTGATTGATTTTTGGGGTGACACCAACAATATCCACATCGGGTGCCACCCATGCTAGCTACGCCACTGCCTGTGCCCCCGTTTAAATCCACCCTTGAATCTTTCTAATGCTAAGCTTACACATGCTGCTCACATTATAGTAATAATCTATGGTCAGATGACCCGCTACCGCCACCACTTAAATGTGAACACCTAAAAATGCAGTGACTGGACTCTTGATTTACTAGGATCATACCTGCAAGATAACGGCATAAACTCCTTAGGGTCTAAAATGGCAATGGGCTCCTCATGGTTCGATATTGGGTCCATTCCTCTTTTTAGTTTACAATAAAAGATTTTAACAGTGGAGTTTCTTGTTCATTCTTCTCCATACGAAACTACGTTTTGGAAGGAGCAAATAGAATTAGTTCTATTTTTCTGTAAATTTGACGTTCAAAAGTGCCTTGTGCCTATTTGAAATAAATGTTTTGACTTTGACTGACTTTGATGTGGTGGTGCCGTTTTTAGAGCGTAAGGCACTCACACCACCACCCACAGTGGCGCCGATTCCCTTGTTCACAAACTGAACTAAATTTAAGTTCAGTGCATCTTTTTCTTTCTATTTCAATAAGAAAAGGACAGTAAATACATTTTAGTTTCGTCCTGTCAGATTAATCAGCGCCTGTCACTACTCTATACAAGTTTAGACGCGATTAAAAACTTGCCTACTAAAATTACGTCAATTTACGTCAACCGCTGATTAATTTGACAGGACTAAACTAAAATGTATCTTCTGTCCTTTTCTTATTGAAATAGAAAGAAAAAGATGCACTGAACTTAAATTTAGTTTAGTTTGTGAACAAGGGAATCGGCACCATTGTCTTTTCTTTCCCCCTGCAAAAGGAAAACGCCGCATAAATTGTTACAATTCAGTGCACTACATACCGGCATTACATTGAATTACACGTAACACTCTAGAAAATGAATGGTGTTTGACAAGTAAACAACACCAGTGATGATGATGATGATGAGTGATACCTAGCGTGATAAATAGCTTGCTACATATTAGTATTCTGTGGTGATAAATGTATAGTGTCTCTCCCCATTATAAAGCGTGGAATTTTGTAATGCCACCTGAAGGGAAAGTACTCTTAATACTGTAGATAGAAAATTTTACTAAAAAAAAACATTCCTTTTTTTTTTAATAGAAAGTAAAATGCATTCAAAGATTTTCAAAAATTCGCTTGCCACACCTGGGAATCGAACCGACTAAAATCTGTAAAAATTACTCCCTGCAGTACATTTATTGCATTGATCGTTAGGATCAAATAAGGATGAAATCTCTCTAACAAACTTAATAAATTTAATGATAGGAAAACCATGGAATCTGAACTTTTAAATTCAATGAGTCATGTTAAAGCTCTTTAACTCAAAGATCCATCTGTTTATCCATTTGTTAGTAATTAATAATTATCATTGACGTCATTTATCCATTAAAATGACGAATTACTATTTAGATAAGACGATTGCAATTTGCACGTGTTTGTAATGCAGACTCCTTTCTTGGATGCGACATAACTGCGTGTATGAGGTAGTTTAAATATGAAATGTTACATTTGAAAATAGATTGTCATATTAATTTGTTATTCAAATTTGATTGTTTTTACTAATCATTTCATTGTCTCACGGTAAAAATGGCTTATCAAGAACAATTTGATTTAATGGAAGCTTATTTTTCAAATAAAACATACATGAATCTAGCTCAGCTGTGGTATGCAGAGAGATATCGAGACCGACAGGCACCAACTCGGTTCGTATTGAAAAGAATGGTAGAAAATTTAAAGAATACAAGTAGTTTCAAGAAGCGACGGCAAACTCTTCAGCAGAACTATTTCGATTTTGATCTAAATGTTTTAACATACTTTGAATCATTTCCGAAGGCTTCAAGCAGAGATGATGCCGAAGAATTAGGCGCAACCCACACTCGCGTACTTAAAGTATGTTATCGTGAAGGTCGGTTGGTGCAAAAATTGTATCCTGGGGATTGTGAGAGACGATTACAATTTTGTCAAAACATGCTGAGAGAAATTGACCGTAACCCTATTTTTTTAGTAACATTTTATGGTCTGACGAAACCAACTTCAGCAATAATACTGTACAGTCGCCGCAATAACCACTATTGGTTTTGAGCGAATCCTGTTCGTGTTCATGAAACTAACAATCAAGTAAAATTTTCTTTCAACGTTTGGTGCGGAATTATGAGAAATATGGTTGTGTTCGTCCACGCGTAATAAGGTCATTTAAACATTGTCAAGTATCTTGAAATACTGGATCACTTAAGAAATGAGTTAAATGGTTTCCTCGGGGAAACCATTTAACTCATTTCTTAAGTGATCCAGAGAGATAAGAGATCCAGCAAGAGCGTAACCAAATAATTCTACAGCAGGATGGTGCTCCAGCCCATAACAGCAGAATCACTACTGCCTACATTAATAACCATTTTAATACCTGGATTGGTACAAACGGCACAATCGGATGGCCTGCGAGATCACGAGATCTCACCCCTTTAGATTCTTTTTGTGGGGATATGAAAAATCAAATTTACATTAAATCTTATGCGAATGTAAACGAGTTGAGAGTTGAAGTTCAGAATACGATTTATAATATTCACCAAAACACCTTATTAAAGGTTACTAGAAATGAATTCTTTAGAAGAATTCATTTGCGTATCCAAGAAAATGGAGCCCATTTCGAACAACTAATTAGTTAGTTTACCATTTTTTGTAAATAATTAAAATAATTTAAGATTCCATGGTTTTCCTATCATTTAATTTATCAAGTTTGTTAGAGAGATTTCATCCTTATAATTGATCCTAACGATCAATGCAATAAAAGTACAGGGTGTAATTTTTACAGATTTTAGTCGGTTCGATTTCCGGGTGTGACAAGCGAATTTTTGAAAATTCGTGAATGGTGTTTTCTTTCTATTCAAAAATAAAGGAATGTGTTCTTTGAGTAATTGTCTATCTACAGAGTACTTTCTCTTCAGGTGGCATTACAAAGTTCCACCCTGTATACTTTCTTATAAAGAGCGAGAATTACTATTTTAAGTAAGAGGTCTGACTCACACACTAGTAGGCGATTATAGACTACACAGAAAATGTCTAAGTCATAGACAATAAAGCATGATTGACATGATTGCACACCAGTGTTAAAGGTGAATTATTTCAATGGCAACAAGGAATTAAAATTCTATTGGGTCATATTTATTTGAAGGCATACCTATGCAGTGTTAAATACAATTTTTGTCTAAAATTTGATTGTTTCCGTGATCATTGACAGATTTCATTAACATATAATCAGTGTTTCGCAACCATCAGAAAAGGTCACAAGAGCTTTAATTTAACATTTTTTTAAAATGGTAACTCTTTTATAGTCTATGACAACTTGTGATCACAAGACCTCTCCGTTTTTGAGTATTCTGTCAAGGCAAAAATTGGGCGAAAAAAGGCCGTCCCTTTCGGGAATATCGGGTAAAACAGCACCAATTTGCTAAATAAAATATTTCAAGATGAGGTACTTCCTAACTTACCTGTTCGCGCTGCTGCTGCTGCTCGTGATTCCGACAGTTGCTATGTTCTATCTTCTCCAAGGAAAGGGTGAGCAATTAAGTATTGGATGGTACCTGGAGAATACTTCTCCCTACATGTGGGGAACGTTGGGCATCGCTTTCGCCGTCTCCCTGTCCGTGGTGGGCGCAGCCATGGGCATCCACACGACCGGAGTGAGCATAGTCGGCGGAGGTGTCAAAGCTCCCAGAATCAAGACCAAGAATTTGATCTCCGTCATCTTCTGCGAAGCCGTCGCTATCTATGGGCTGATCACTGCCATCGTGTTGTCAGGAATGTTGGAAAAGTACACTGAGCCCCTGACTAGTGTGTTTGTCAAGGAACAAAACTGGTTGGCTGGTTATATCATGTTTGGAGCTGGATTGGCTGTGGGCACCGTCAACTTGTTCTGTGGTATTGCTGTTGGTATCGTCGGCTCTGGTGCTGCCTTGGCTGATGCAGCTAATGCTGCTCTCTTCGTCAAGATCCTAATTGTAGAAATTTTCGGATCAGCCATTGGCCTCTTCGGTCTTATTGTTGGTATCTACATGACCTCAAAGTGCAAAATGGGCAACCAGTAATATAAGAATAAAGTAAAACTTGAATCTAAGTGTAAGTATCACTTTAATATTTGCATTTATAACATTTGTAATATTCTTGTCTAGTAACTAGTAATTGTGAGAAATGTGTAACTTGTTAAAGCTATGAGCATGATTCATTGCATATGTTTGAAATGTAAAAAATTAAGTTATGTCTTGGGATTTAGTATTGAGTGTAAATCTTTATGTCAAAACTACTAGATGGATATGTTAGTACTACAGACTGTTTTCACCCCAATTAGAATTAGAATAATCCATATTGAGCAGTTTTTAAAATTCTGAAATAGGTTCATTCATGCTCTATTTTAGTAAACTTTAGTCTATAAATATTTTGTTGATGCTGCTCTATATAAATTAATATTAATAGTATTGGTATTACTACCTACTTGGTTTCTAAATTATATATAAAATAGGTTTTATAATCTAGGTCACATGATCTTGAGAGTACAGAAATCGTAAGAGTTAGTTACAGCATGTTTTAGTCACTTGACACTCAGTTATATATTATGTAAATTATAAATATAATTCATGTCTTTGTTTTCCTGTTAACATATGTACCTCAATTAAATAATTGATTCTTAAAAATTAAGTTAAGTATAATTTTACTTGTATACCTAATTAAAATATTTGAAATAATAATTTGAGTTTTTCTTATATTTTCAGTGTACAACAGCACTGGATGTTACCAGCCTTGACCGACCCTAACAATCAGAGTGTCCAGTGCTCACATACTTATTTTTCCATTGGAGAAGCTTCAAGTTATATCATTGCAGTGTTGAACTTGTGTATCTTTCCTGCCTACTCTTTGTTGATGTGTTTATATAATGTAAATGATTTTTTAAAATCTTAATGATCAATAAAATATCTGATCTTAGCACTTCATAGCAAAGTAGCTTAAAGTAAAATTACATTTTTGATGTTATAACTGTACTATACACTAATTTTAATTGTTGTTTCATATGATAAGGCATTTGTGCTAAGATTTCAGATATTTGAACTGAGGTTTGGATTGTATTGCAGTATTTTATTGACAACTACATAGTAACCAGTCGAGATTGTGTTGTATTGAACCAAAACAGTGTCCTAATGTTGAAATGACTAGGTACACATTGTTTTTAGAGTTTCCGTGGCCTAAAATAAAGCTCTGCCTTGACATAACTACAGTACCGTACCTAGTCATTTATAAGGCTTATACATTCCATAAAACCTTGTTTCAAGTTTTGTAAAAGCTTTGATTGGTCAATCTGTAACCCATGTTATACATAGTAATAAAATATAATGTACATAAATTTCGTATTTGGTGTGAGTTATTTTCCATTGGACATGGATAAAAAACATGGGTGATGTTGATGACATTGTATACAGCCATCAGTAGCACTGTATTGTTATCTTAATATTGCAGAGCACAAAGTCTTACATTTAATAATATAAAACATCTTTGATGACAGATAAAAATAAACTATTGTTGAATAGATTTTATTTGTAAAAGCTGCCTATGTCTGTTTGGAAAATATCTAAATTGTTAATGTTCTCTGGTATCGATAAAGCACGGTTTCCCTTTTAAAATTATATTAAAAAAACAAATTATTTAACTCCCAATTGTAAATATTAGTTTGCTTACCTTACTAATTTATTGTACGTACTTGTAAATTCATCTGCATAAACTTAACTTTAGGAGTTGATATGTGGCCACACTGTTGGTATTTGATATATCAATCGAGAATCGACATTGGCTATTAGCAGTGTTCACATTTCGGAACAAAACGAACGAGAAGTATTATGTCAGTCTTAAAACAGTTTACTGATGTAATTCTAAGTAAAATATATTTTATTTGTGCAAATGTAGATATTATGTATGTTGATGAATAAATAGATAAAAAGTTTATTTTTATTTCTTTCATAGTTTTATGTGTTTTTTCAGCCAGAGATGTGCTATGCTACGTTGCTATGTATGCGTTTGATATCCACCAATCATGTTCATTGGTCCACATAGCATAGTACTGGTGGAAACGGGTTCAACTCGGCTATTTTACATGGAAGGATGCCTGCTATGGATGAGAGCTATGGATGCGTGTAGCTATGGATGCATAGCTCGAGCTCCGCATCTTCCTCGGTACTTCGCGGCGGCGCATCTTCATAGCACATCTTACTCGCTCCGCTACACAGCTTAGCAGTAGTGAAAACGGTAACATAGTTTCGTAGCTTAACTTTCACATACTCGCAGCATAGCTGCATAGCATATCTCTGGTGGAAAAGCAGCCTTAAGGTACCTGTGTCTGTATGTAGCAGACATTGAAATTGTAATAAAACATGTTTGTTAGTTTCGTTTAAATAAAGACTAGATTTTTGCATACCTACAATAGGTATATTCTCTAATAGCGTATTATGGACTTAACCAACATCATCAAAAACTTATTACCTGCTGCTGGCATTCTTTGCAATTGAAAAAAATAAGCACGGAAATAGCCCTGAAACTGATGGAGCAGATGCATTGAGCCTGGATATTCACGAACTAGACAGTGTGTCAATCAGTGGCACACAACAGAACATACTTTATTATATATTGTCCATCTAGGAAAAGTGGAAAACATTTCTAACTTCCAGTTTGTCAGTCTTCATGTACCTACTTAATTACTTTGATTGGTTAGCTTGCGAAAATGGTTTCCTCTTAAGTCTGTGTAAGTAATCAATTCAGTATTGATTTTGGCATTATCTCGAATGCGCGTGAGTAGTGCTTACTGTAGTGTGATTGTGTCCGATAAGAATATTATTAGCACGTTTGAGAGATTATGTCTGCACACTACCTACTCCTAGCGGAGCGCACACTTATAGCTTTTAAAATCGAGCTGTTAAGTAGGTACTTCATGCAATTGTATGCACACAATTGACTTAATTATTTGGGGGCAATTAATATTAATTTCAAATTTTGTGACTCCAACGTCTTTGTGGCTATACATGATATTCGTGTGACCCCATTTTTTAGAGTTGTAATAGTAATATTTTAAAGTTTTTCGTTAGGATTGAAGTTATATACCTACCCAGGTCCCACGATGTCAAAACGCTTTTGCATGTTTTTTATTTCGATTAGCGCGGCGCAAGCTGTCTCTCGTAATTTACCCGCCATGAGTAATGAACTTGACAAAAAAAAAAAAAAAGTGGCGATTGAGCTGCTGACGTTCCTGCAGCAGAAGCTGGATGTGATGGACGAGGTGTCCGCTGTCCAGATCTGCGCCACGAACTTCAGCGAGGATGACATAGCTGCTGCAAAGCTGTTGTTGTTCAGTGTGCTGAACAAGCGCGAGCAGATGGTGTCCCGCCGGCGTGACGGGACTAAGAGGAGCCTGCAGGATATAATCACGCTGTTCAAGGAGACCGACCCGGACGACGTGCCGACGTTTGTGGCAAAGCAGCTACACAAGCTTCCTCCCGTCACCTTCGAAATCGTCGATGTAACGAGCCTTCTGAAAAACGATGTCCTCGTTTTTCTGAAGGCCCGCCACGTGGATGTGCTGACGAAATTAGATGCATCCCAAAACACCGTCGCTGATTTGTGCAAAGAAGTTAGAGAGTTGCGCAACAGTGTGGCGGTAATTAGGTCACCTGCCGATGCGTCAAACGTAAACACAGGTCGCGGAGTCGGCCTCGATATTTCGTCGTCGAATTCCACGTCAGCAGTTTCGTCGCCAGCGCGTCTGTTGATTGCTAAGCTTGCAGAGCGCCAGCGCGCCCCGCAGCCCCGTGCTCGTCACCGCGGCTTTTCCTCGTAGCGTTGTCCGCGCCCCTCGCCCCTTCCCGCTGTTAGAGTCTGCAGCCCTGGCGAAACCCCTACAAAGGGATTTCGCTAGCGTCACCGCGAGTGCCCCTGGCGCTCCTAGTATCAACCCCATGCCAGTAAAGGCGCCGAATAGGGCTGATAATGATGAAGGTTTCGTGACGATGCAAAGGAAGAAGCGCCGTTCGCGAACGAACAAGAACCGCTGCAGCAAAGCTCCTACGGTGCCCGAAGTGAGCCTGCGGCCGCAAAGCCGAATACACCGGTGTACATCTCCCGCCTACACTACACCACTAAGGCGGAGGACATCGTGGAGTACGTGCGCCAAAAGACAAGGTACACGCCGAGGGTACAGTTACTGGAATCGCACCGGAACGTCAACTCCAAGGCGTTCGTCGTGCGTGTACCGAACTTTTATTTGCCCCTCGTCATGGAAGAAGACTTTTGGTCGTGGTGTTCCGTTGCTTCCACGGACAAGTTCCACAGGACAGCACAAAGTCTAGCTAGTGCAAAGTGAAGTGCTACTAACATAGTATTAAGTCTATTTATTAACCCAAGTTTTGTTTATTAAAATATGTATGTTTAGGTTAAAGTATTTTTCTACGGGCCTTTGTCGCCTGAAATAAATGGTATTATTATTAAAATGGATCTGCGCCGGGAACATTTTCGCGCTATGGTTTTTTACAACTTCAAAGTGTCGCCTGAAACCGGATGAATCGAACGATAGACTTCAAACGGCATTCATGGATGAAGGCCCTTCTAAGGCAACCGTGTATCGTTGGTATAACAAATTCAAGCGCGGTCGACTAACTTTGGGGGATGAAAAAAGAAGTGGTCGCCCTTTGACGGCTGTTACGGAAGAAAACGTGCTAGCCGTGAAAAATTTAATCCATGACAATAGGCGAGTTACGTATCAAGAGATTCAGCACATACTGCAGGTTGGATCGGGAAGCCTTCATGAAATTCTACACGTGCATCTTCGCGTAAGGAGGATAGTTCACCGATGCTCAGAAGCAGGCCCGGGTGGAATGGTGCCGTGATATGATAAACAAATTTGAAGCAGGCTCGTCTCGGCGTGTTTACGACATCATTACAGGTGATGAGTCTTGGATTTATCAATACGATCCAGAAACGAAGCGCCAGTTGACGGTTTGGGGGTTTCAAAACGAATCAACGTCTACCAAAGCGTATTGAAAAAGCGATCAAAATCATGGTATACCTACTACCAAATGATTGGCAGAAGTTTTCTCTGTTGTGAGCAACAAGCGACCAAACACAGGGCTCCGCGGGCTACTGCCCCACCACGACAACGCGCCACCGCGCTCAATATGAGGGACTTCCTGGACAGCACGCCGGTCAAACCCTGGTAAGTGTGCGACTGTGTGCGTGCGAAAATTTTTAATATGACCACAATTTTCTCCCACAATCAAATTAGCTAATTTAAGGTGTAAGTATTATGATTATAATATTAGGTTTGGTGGTGTGCGTCAATTCTGGGACATGTTGTGAATAAGTAATTAAAATAAAACAAATGAAGGATTTTAGCAATAAAATACTTTATTTCATTATAAAACAATTAAAGGTTTGTACCACTATTTTATAAATATTGCCAGTAAAAGTACATAAAAAATGGTGAAAAAGATACATAATATCACAAAATGGAATGTAAGATATAAAAATGAGCCGAACGTTATTTATAAAAGTGGCAAATGCAGTTGTACAAAGCAATCTCGAACTGCTTACGTAGGTATCTAAAATAATATAACACAGTACATTTGAGCAGAATAAATGGAATGACCTTATTCGTGATGTGATGACTGATTTAATTATTGGAGGGGGCTAAGTAATAACAGCCTCACGGTTCTACGCTTGCCGGGGTCGGTCCCAGACCATATTTTTCATAAACAGGCCCCTCCATACCTCGGAAAGCCAGGCTTTATTTGTAGATCTTTGACAGTCGTTACGGGTAGTCAGAAGCCAGAAAGTCTGACAACCATTCTTACTAAAGGTTATCTTGTTTACCCAATGACTGGGTTGTTGAGGTCAGATAGGCAGTCGCTCCGTGTAGAATACTGGTGTTCAGTTGCATCCGGGTAAATTGGAAGCCGACCAACATAGTTGGGAAAAGGCTAGGCAGATGATGGTCAAAACCACATACCATGGAATGTACTTAGGTGTTTCGAAAAATGATAAAAGTTCTATCTTTGTTCAAAATACCTACATTCTACTTTAAAAGTACCTACAAAGAACCTACTACCTCCTTTCATAGAACATTTGACAAACGTGCAGTCTTGCTGATCATGGTTTTAATTGTTATTAGTAATTGTTTACTTATTTTACTTCGATTATCGATTAGTTTATCATTTCTCACTTCGAGCTACAGCAATTGCCTTATGTAAGCGGGCACGCCCTTTATGCCTGGAGGCTTTTATTTAGGTCTTAAGTTCTATTTACGTTTTTTTATGTTGTAATTTTTATCTGCTTGAGTACAGTTTGTTCATTGTTCTCGTACTGGCGCGTGCTAGCTAACGTATGGCAAGTGTGTAATTTAATCCAATGTTTTGTGTTTCGTAATGTTAATTACTTTGCATACAATTTGTATAGAATCAAGTTTATATAACTAAACAGACAGATGTGCTGCTGGGGAGTTTGTTCCACCACTTCTTCTTCCCAGCTAAAGCACTAGGAAGTGGTGAAGGGCGGGCATTTTTGGGGGACTGTCTCATGTAACTTTGACGATCGAAAAGTGCTGATTTTCAGCCTAGTTTGAATAAATGACTTTTAATTTTGATTTCACATTATATCATTATTAGGTAGGTACCATGTAAAGCTTGGGTAAATAAGATCAGATACCAAAAACTACACCAATTGAATTAAGTCTTCATAATTGAGCTAATGCCAGAAACTGCCACTTTTAACATGAAACTAAAGGTTACAAAGAAACGCCTGATTTTAATAAATAGCAAACAGTAGCAGTTCAATTAAAACATTCATCAGCTTTGATCATATTCATAGTGCATTCTACGAACTCATTAAATAATAATTATGGCAATCTGACACTATAGAATATCTAAATAAAGCTTTCACTTAATATTCCACTATTATCGTAGCCCCTAATTTAACTACTAAAAGTGTAAAAATCTATTATTTACAAAATAGGTGGACTCTTCGTTAAAACGCTAGAAATGCACACAACACGCTATTTACATAAAGTTTGATAAGAACATCAAAACTAGAATCATCCTTTTTATTATAAAAATAATAACATAATAGGATAACTAGAGAATCATCATAGTTTTTGTAATTAATGAAAAAGGAACACAGGATCTACGTACAGTAAAAAAAAAAATCGCTTTCACACAAACAAGTAAATGACAATTTCATTCACAGTTACATAAACATTATCTTTAGCTACTCTTATTCATACGTTGTTTACAAACGATAGTTTTGGTTTTCTTATATAAAAATAAAATTAATTCATATTTTGCACTAAAATATAAATATTTGAAGTACATTTACCGGATTAAACTCCAAAACTTTATTATATTCATTTTGAGTTTCTTTTTAAAGCATGTTTTGTGAAAAGTCCTTTTTTTAAATTATCTTTTGGAGATAATTCGGCAAACGTCTACTAATAAGCTAACTTATCTATTTACATGACTGACTTTGGATGTCATTCTTACTTCAATAGGCATGCATTATTTCTCTATACCAACGCACGCTTAAATCAATTCTTTATAAATTTTCTAATACATTTGAGTGTTTGAATAAAGATTCCTAGATTATTATATACACGTCTAAATTGGTAGAGGTATGTGATCTAAATAATAGCATTGTACCCAGTTGCTGGGCACATTTATTTAGTTATGCACAGTGGATTTGATACACTTAGGTAACATATACCTATATTTGCATTTGTTTACAAGTTTAAACCTAGGAGCAGACTTTCAAACGCTAAATTCAACAAAGAATGAGTATTCAATACGTTAAACTCTACTTCAGTTCCACTATAGTTACTACTTAAAGCATAGACATAAATTCAAAATAAATACTCGTTATTCTACACTATGGCAGTGGGTACTGATTGAATGACAGTCTTTGCGTAAATTAACACTAATCATTATAAAAGTACTAAGAACATTAAAATTAAATTAATAACTAATTGAGATTCATTGGAAATCTTGTACTATTTAGCGTTATTATACTCTCGTCTCCGCGTCGTCTTCAGTAGTAGATTTCCTGTAATAGTTATAGTTTGATGTTATTAATTTTGAGATGTTTTACTTGAGTAAAACTCAGTCTCAGTTTGAACTGAGACTCAAGAGAGATCCTAATTAACCCGACTGGGAAATAGTGAATAGCACATGCATGACAGTTATTTTTTGCCATATCAATTTAGATTTCAAAAAGTCTTTTCCAAATAATAAAGTTACATACATATACAGTTATATACATAGATTAACAATTAAAAGTTTAATAAATTATGTTTATTTAGACCACATTCAATATACCAATTTGTTCAATTAAAATTTGAAATTAAACTTTCTGTGCTTGACTAAATATAAGGTAGGTAAGAATGTGGTCAGACTATGAATAAAGAACATTAGATTACCTCGTCCCTAAATGGTTGAAGATGATTGCGCGGCAACACCACCGGTTAGCAAAGCAAAAGATGATTACAATGAGTGTTTCTCATACAACCGCCACCATCTATTGACAATTTTATTATTATGGCTGGATTTAAAGAAAAATAATAATAAAAACCTATAAACGATATTCAGGATGTCTTACATCAGATTTTTTTTTTCTTTGGGTATTTTTTAACTGGTAGTTTTGTGACTCCTGAAATACGTTCCTTGCAGAATTCCGTATCAAGGCGTGGTTATAGGAAAGTTTGTACTAAATTAATAGAATAAAATAAGATTTTTGAACCGTCTTAATAGTACCGAGCTCAACCATTTTAAAGTTGTTATACGGAATTCTGAATAGCTTATAACATAATATAAAAAAAGGTTTTACAAGCATTTAGTAACCGTGCAAACAGAACAGGTTTCACACTTACTCGCTCGTCTCTCCCATACTCGCTAGTGGCGCCCCCATCTGCTGTTGTTGATTCTCGGCTAAGAGAAAACAAAACACAAAAATGTTACAGACCGAAAAACATTGAATCTAAAAATATAACACAGCACATAACGTGAAACTAAATGCGAGGCTCGATTCTGCAATTATTTACAAAAAAAGCCGAGAACACACTTTGGCTAGGGAACAGAAAGAAATCTAAACTCCGGATAGCAGAAAACGATTATGTGCAATAAGTAACCCAAGCTTCGTACAACTGTACTCCTAGCTTTATGCCCTAAATTGGCCTTACCTAGTCTAGCTAGTATTATGAATGAGAGTGATGAAAACACTATGAAAGGTGCAATAAAACATTCTAAGTTTTAGATCAGCCAAAGTGTATCCTCAGCTGTAACAGTTACCTGGATGTGCCATCTCACTACTACGGACTTGCGGTGCCTGGTTGATCCCACGTAAGTGAGCGTGGTCTTCCTCAGCTAAAGCAAGCAAAATAATAAGGTCAAAAGCAGTTCAACACTCTCAAACGCTAGATAAGCTAAGGTGAAGAAAAATTAACAAAAAATAAAAGCACACTCTCAAAGTACAACGTCAAAGGATATTGTGGAGTTTGTTATTGCCAGCTTTAAAAATAATAGTTCTGTGTTGCTGATTTTTTTTTATTTAGAATTTTTTGTGGACGTTTTTTAAAATAGGTTAAGTAATAAACTTGAAATAATCGTTCATTATAAAGATACGCATATTTCTGGAGTATTTATTATTTCTTTCCGAGTTCCGGAGTAAGGTCATGAAAGTATCGTTCTCTCCGAATCAATATAAAACCGACCAAGTGCGTGTCAGACCACGCACAATGAAGGGTTCCGGAGTTAGCATGAATTTATCTAAAAAACAAACTTAACATTGTAGTTGGAAAACATGTTCTCCCATAAATCGATATACGTCACGGTCAATTCTCCAACTGCAAATTGAAGTTGGTCGACTATTACTCGTTAACTCGTAAAGCCTACTTAGCTGTGATAGTTTTCCTTTTAATTTCGTTATATATACTACTACCATAATTTTTTTCACATATCCAAAAACAACCATTTAGCCGGCAGGGCCCGGGGTGACACTTGACTCTAACAAAAATTAGCACTTTGAAGCTTAATATTACGCAAACGGACCCCTGTATCGAAAAATGGTTTTTACAGACCCGCAATATTTTTGAACGATCTATCCAACGATACCCCACACCATGGGATAGACGAGAAAAAAAAATATCACCATTTTAATCCCTTTTACCCTAAAAAAATTGTTTTCAAGATTTTATTTTACCACTTCGTCTGCTTGATTAGCATGTGTACCCATGCAAAATTCCCAAATTACAGTTTTCTAGTACTAAGAGTCTCTAAGTCGGGGACCGACAGACTGAGGACATGGCGAAACTAGAAGGGTTCCTTGTTGTCGGTTCTACGGAACACTAATAGATATGGGATTGGGACTCTGTACAAATACAAAACCAATCACAAACAACTTTGAAATCTTTCACATACCTGTATATGGGAACAAATATTTATCATGATGCTTATCCGATCCTTCTGACATCCTATCTGTATAGTCCCCCCCACCATAATGACTATCCATCTTTCTTTGATAGTCATTCTTCAACATGGTTGCTATGCCAGAATCCCGGAAATCTCTTTGAGGATACCCATCATGTTCTCTTGTGGATACTCCTGAGTCTCTAAAATCCCTGGATCCATAGACATTTTGATCTGAATTCAAGTATTTTGTGGGGCTGTATCCATAGTCTGATGTTCGCGTGGGCAAGTAAGTCTTGGATCCGTAAGGATTGCCGGGCAGTCGGTACATGGTCGGTGATATCGGGTAGTTTGGGTCGTACGGGATTTGTTTCTCAGTGTCCGTTGGAAGGACTCCGTACATCAGTTCGTCGTCCATTACACCGTATCTGAAATGTATTTTTAAGAGTCACGAGTTATGTATATTTAGTAGAAGCCTTCTGTGTAATATGAACCGAACAAGGTGTTATTTATTTATTTTATTTTTTTATGTACACACAGTAAAAACATAGACATAATCAGCTTATAATGTTATGTTTCTACTGCTGGGACACAGGCCTCCTCTCTGTGAGAGGGAGTGGGCCGTAATCCACCACGCGGGCCCAGTGCGGGTTGGTAGATGTCACATGTCTTCGAATTTTTGGTTTTAGGACATGTCGGTTTCCTCACGATGTTTTCTTTCAGCGTTTTGAGAGCAGTGGTGATGAAATAATTTACACAAAGTAAAGCGCTTGTCTGGGTTGGAACCTACGACCTACAACTCGTAAGTCGCGACCGTTACCACAGGGCCACCACCGCTCTCTGCTACATTTAAAGGCGCTATTAATGTCAAATTGTAACCAATAATGTGCCGTTGAAAGAACATTTTCCTTTTTTAAAGACGACTATCGGCCGCGACTTACGAGGTGTAGGTCGTAGGACCTACACCTCGTAAGTCGCGGCCGTTAGCACTGGGCTACCACTGCTCTCCAGACATAGACAAACGACATATTATTATATAACTTATGTTATGTGATCGCCAGGAGAATTTTGGACTAGATTTTCGATCAATGTCAACTAGTTATATGTGAACTTTGTCACAACTGCATCAGAAATTTCGGAAATGGTGAGTAAGCGTGGAGGTGAAGCTCGCTCATTTTCTGTCATCATTGTCTGTTTTCATTTATAATACTCTACCTACTATCAGACTGATATTTTTTAATAATAACCCATTTATTTCAGGAGACACAGGGTCACAGGCCCATAGAGAAATACATTAAACTAAACATACCTACATATTTAAAAAAAAATATAATTAATTGAACTTTAAACTATTTTACACGAAGTGATGACTGTGTCAGCGTCGTGTTGCGCTGCGTAGTGTCGCATAACGTAACTTTCCACGAAAACGTACGCCACACCTTTCGACCAAAAATTTTCGTCGAATATTGAAGATTTCTAGGTACTGAGTTGGAACCCGCACCACAAACGACTTGAATTTTATGGCGCGACTCCAACTTCTACTCTTAAATTTTTCTCTATTCTCAAGGTCCATTTGGTCTTGATTCTGATGTATTCTATGATGCGTTCAGCCACCCCTACCAGTCAGTCCCTTACCTGTTATCGAGCGGCAGCCTGCCGGCGCCCACGGCCACGTAGGCGTCGTGCACGTTGTCCAGCAGGCTCGGCTTCAGGCGCAGGCGCGCCGCGTACACGTCGGCCGTGAGGTCGGGGCTGGGCAGCGGGCGCGGGGACGGGCAGGCCGCGCCCGGGCCCTCGTCCGAGCCCGTCTCCTGCGACCAGCGACCCATGTCGGCCCGGTTTGGGTCTGCTGGACAGTTTTTCATGAATTTGATAAGAGTTGGGTAGGTATAAATTAAAAATAATATAAGTAACAACATGATGTTGTCAAAATTTTTGTGGAATAGAAACATAAAATAATAGAATATTATTGGTAGAAAAAAATTACCAAGTTACTTCCAATTTCCACGCATTATTGATAATTATACCGTTGTTTAAATCGGGTAGTATATCAGACCCTACTAATTATAGACCTATTTCAGTACTACCTACCTTTAGTAAAATTTTCGAGAAACTTATTTTAGATCAAATCCAAATATTTTTCAATAAACATAAATTAATGCATAACAAACAGTTCGGTTTTACAAAGGGTCGTTCGACTACTGATGTTGAACCGGTGTTGAACTTTTAGGACATGTTTATAATGCAAGGGAAGATAAATGCGATGCTTTGGGTATTTTTTGCGATTTGTCCAAGGCATTCGATTGCGTTCTTCATGAAACTTTGATCAGAAAACTGCACCACTACGGAATCCGAAACGCCTCTCTGGATCGTCTTACTTCATATTTGAGTGATAGGATTCAGAGAGTTGATGTTCGCGGAAAAAGATCACCCGGATCTGTAGTAAGAATGGGGGTCCCCCAGGGCTCAATTCTCGACCCATTGTTTCTTATTTATATAAATAACTTGCCTTGCATCATAAAGGATAATCATGATATACTGCTGTTTGCAGACGACACTTCACTTTTATTTAAACTCAAACGTCAGCAGTTGTACAGTAATAAAATCATTTATCATTTATGTAATATGCTAAAGACTTTTAGGATACAAAGATTTGTATTAATGCAAGACGAAAAAAATGTGCAGGCGTGTTATGACATTCATTTTCTTATTGGATTTATTACAATAAAGTTCTTTCATCAATTACTACGTTCTCATTTTGAGGAAAACGTCGCCTAACGTCGCGTGTTGCCGGAACGATGTATAAGCATAATATTTTACCTCACAAATCGGAGATGTGCAAGTGTGTGTGCAGGTGAGATCTTTTTCTGTTTGATACCCATGATTAGGTTAGATTACACACATACATAACAACTGCGATACATAAACTGATTTAGGTCGTACCTTCTCGTATGTGCGACGGCCATCTTGGTTGAATGGCTAGCGGTGCTCCTTCAGTGATGTTCGGTAGATAGCTCGCGGCACTGCCACTTGTTGCTCGATCCCCTACGACGGTATTTATGATAAGACCAGCCGATTTGTTTTGTAAAAATCTCACCGTGAAATCTGAGGTGAAGTAAGCTGCCAGTCACTAGCATCAGGTGGAATGACAGCTTATTTCAAGCACTTCACCTAAGCTTAAGCCGAATATATCGGCTGAACATCGTTATTATGATACAGACAAAGTTAAAAGCATAAATGTAACAGTTATTTTTATGACTACATCCTGACATGAACAGTAGGTACTGTAGAAAGCAGTTCCCTTGGATATGTTCAATGTTAATTTATCTTTGTAAATCTTAGTTTATTGGCATGTCTCAAATAAAAATAAATCTAAATATAGTTATTGAGATCGTCTTTAAAAATTTCACGCTCGTCCATTGCTTGTTGCATAGACAGGTTCAAATGTTTTTATATACAACAATAAATTCGATGATCTCTACATGGACGAAGGTCTCCTTGTCTGTACAGTCACATCCAAAATATATCCGGCTCTATATGTCCGTCATGTAGGTAGAATCTGTTTTAATTATGCATTTTAGAATACGTCGTAACGTCAATACCGCAGAAAGACATTCAGCCAATTAAAAATGTGACACTGACAGAACCTACATTTTTTTCTAATGTTTTATTTAGGACGAAAGAAAAATTGTTTATTCTGAACAAATAAGACGCACATTAGCTACAAAAAAGGCAAAATCGACAAAATTCACACATGTTATTTAAACGTTGGTTTTTTATTTTTTTGTTATTTTATTTATATTTTACCTAATGGTCAGAGGACATTGGTCAAAGGTGTATGCTACATTAATATTTGTTATAAAGTAATTAAAATATAGTTTTTTAATAGCAATAGTTGCCCAGTACCACTTGCCCAGCTTCAAAAGGAAAGAATTTGAAAAGTGACAAAGAATAAAAATACTTGACTTAAAATAAGTAACACTAACTGCTAGCAGAAGGCGGGTGACTGGACCGGCGTGTGCTAGTCTCGTCATCGTCAGACGAGTGACTGGAGGCCAAGTCCAAGCTTCTAGCGCTGCCATCACTGTCGCTGTCTGTGGCCTCGGTAGCTTCTTCACCGGTCTCTCCTGTGGTTTCTCCGTCTGTGGCCGCTTTGCGACGGCGGCGACCTTCGTCTAAGAGTGTTGTGAGGTAGAAAATAAGGGATAGTTATTGTAAAAGAGATTTTGTTATTATTTTGATGGTAAGTACTAAAACATCATCATCTGCCTAGCCTTTTCCCAACTATATGTTGGGGTCGGCTTCCAGTCTAACCGAATCCAGCTGGTATTTTACATGGAGCGACTGTCTATCTGACCTCCACAACTCAGTAACTGGGTAAAGGCTCTTACAGACTGGGACGATATCGCGGGCGCGACAGGCGGCAATATGCCTGTCGCGACCGCGATAGCCTCAGTATGCAGGAGCCTTAATACGACACCCCTTGGTTAGACTGGTTGTCAGACTTTCGGGCTTCTGACAACCCCTAACGACTGTCAAAGATCCACGAATGACAGCCGGGACCAACGGCTTAACGTGCTTTCCGAGGCACGGAAATCTCGGTATGTAAAGATGGTCTACGGACCAAGCCTGGCAAGCGTAGCTTAACCTGATGGATCGACCCGTGTGGCTGTTATTACTTAGCCACGAGCTCCTTCTAAGTACTAAAACATAAAAGAACTTAACAGAAAGCTGAGGGGTGCTAAGCACACGTTAAGGTCGGCATAATTTGGCGTTGTATTAATGATTCTAATAATAATAATTCTGTAAAAATTCATATTTGTTACGGTCGGGAATCATATTTTGATCAACATACAACCTGACAATGGTGCGGATTCCCTTGTTCACAAACTAAACTAAATTTAAGTTCAGTGCATCTTTTTCTTTCTATTTCATTAAGAAAAGGACAGAAGATAAATTTTAGTTTAGTCCTGTCAAATTCATCAACGCCTATCACTACTCTATACAAGTTTGGACGTGATTAAAAACTTGCCTACTAAAATTACGCCAATTTACGTCAAGCGTTGATTAATTTGACAGGACTAAACTAAAATTTATCTTCTGTCATTTTCTTAATGAAATAGAAAGAAAAAGATGCACTGAACTTAAATTAAGTTTAGTTTGTGTACAAGGGAATCGGCACCACTGACCTTTCTGAAATATGCATCATTAAACACGTCTCAACTACCGTGTTCATTTCATAAAGAAGAAAGAGATAGCACTATAAAGGAAGAATTTTACCGTCTTTCCTAGTGTGCAGTGAAGAGTCGAATCCTCTCAGGTACGCGGGCATATCACTCGCGCTAGTGTTGTAGTTGGACGTCGAAGTGCTCGTGTGACGAAGTTGGCCGTCACTGCGACTGTGTAAAATATTACACGTATTAGATTTTAACAGGGGGGTAAAGTTAGTTTATCACGCTTAGATGATTATTATTCATACTAAACTTAAAATAAAATATAATATCCTAACCTAATGAAAACTATTAACAAGCTAAAATATGGCTTCGAAAAATTCCTCCGCATCGCTGTCGACTGGTAATGTACCCAAGAGACTGGCGGCATTGGCACGTTGTATGGCTTAGCCTCTGGCCAAGGTAAAAGCCAGTATTTGGTTCACGGGAAGTGTCAACCAGCCTTTTGGAGATTTCGTTGAACAAATAATAAAAGAATTTGAACTGTATGTAGTACTAATAATAATAAAATTTATTGTTTCAAAAACTGTGTTACAGTTGTATTGATGTTATTTTGTGTTTTTTAGGCGATTGATGCCTTTTTGTGAAATACAACGACTTGAAAGCTGTTTTTTTTAAACCATTTTTTAAGCCCTAATCAGTCTCTGATCATTAAATCTACAGTCAAATCATAATAGAGCTCTTGTGATTGGTTTGACCAATATGATGGAGATGTTAAGATGGAGAGTTTGACGAGGAATTTTCTACATGGAATATTCTTTTAGAAACAAGAAAAGCCGATAAGGTATAAAATACTTATTAAGTTAATGTAGCTTACCTGTAAGGGCTAGAACTAGTTTTAGTAGTAGATCTAGAAGTGGTCGATGATGCTGATATCCCGATGTTTCTCATCTGACGTCCTGGCTCCGTGCTACTGTGATACGCCAAGGCAGACCTAAGAAAATATAACGTTTAAATTTCGACTTTAATCTGTAGGATATCAAGTTGAATTTAGTTTGTCTAGATGTGATAACGGGCTTAAAAAGTAGATACAAGATTTTTCGAAAATGGATTTTTGACAATGTAATAAGGTTGAAATTAATTTGTGAAAGTTACCTGTTAACTTGTGATAAGTTTTGCGCACTGCTGCTGATTATGACTGATGTGTCGACTAGGGGTACTTTCTTGCCCAAACATCTCAGTACCGTCCTGAAACAGATTTTAAAGTTATTCTTGTTGCATGTCATCGACGGTGGCGATATGTGGGTGTACCGTAGGTAGGTTACTGGATTTAGTTAGGGTACCGGCACACATAGCTCACCTCCTCAGATTGTCTCGCACGCGCCAGTTAAAGGCGATGTACCCCAGGCTGGCGGCGGCCGGCGTGGTGGCGATATGTGGGTGTACCGTAGGTAGGTTACTGGATTTAGTTAGGGTACCGGCACACATAGCTCACCTCCTCAGATTGTCTCGCACGCGCCAGTTAAAGGCGATGTACCCCAGGCTGGCGGCGGCCGCGTGCGCCGCCACGCCAGCCGCCAGCGCGGCGGCCGGCGTGGTGGCGATATGTGGGTGTACCGTAGGTAGGTTACTGGATTTAGTTAGGGTACCGGCACACATAGCTCACCTCCTCAGATTGTCTCGCACGCGCCAGTTAAAGGCGATGTACCCCAGGCTGGCGGCGGCCGCGTGCGCCGCCACGCCAGCCGCCAGCGTGGCGGCCGGCGTGGTGGCGATATGTGGGTGTACCGTAGGTAGGTTACTGGATTTAGTTAGGGTACCGGCACACATAGCTCACCTCCTCAGATTGTCTCGCACGCGCCAGTTAAAGGCGATGTACCCCAGGCTGGCGGCGGCCGCGTGCGCCGCCACGCCAGCCGCCAGCGCGGCGGCCGGCGTGGTGGCGATATGTGGGTGTACCGTAGGTAGGTTACTGGATTTAGTTAGGGTACCGGCACACATAGCTCACCTCCTCAGATTGTCTCGCACGCGCCAGTTAAAGGCGATGTACCCCAGGCTGGCGGCGGCCGCGTGCGCCGCCACGCCAGCCGCCAGCGCGGCGGCCGGCGTGGTGGCGATATGTGGGTGTACCGTAGGTAGGTTACTGGATTTAGTTAGGGTACCGGCACACATAGCTCACCTCCTCAGATTGTCTCGCACGCGCCAGTTAAAGGCGATGTACCCCAGGCTGGCGGCGGCCGCGTGCGCCGCCACGCCAGCCGCCAGCGCGGCGGCCGGCGTGGTGGCGATATGTGGGTGTACCGTAGGTAGGTTACTGGATTTAGTTAGGGTACCGGCACACATAGCTCACCTCCTCAGATTGTCTCGCACGCGCCAGTTAAAGGCGATGTACCCCAGGCTGGCGGCGGCCGCGTGCGCCGCCACGCCAGCCGCCAGCGCGGCGGCCGGCGTGGTGGCGATATGTGGGTGTACCGTAGGTAGGTTACTGGATTTAGTTAGGGTACCGGCACACATAGCTCACCTCCTCAGATTGTCTCGCACGCGCCAGTTAAAGGCGATGTACCCCAGGCTGGCGGCGGCCGCGTGCGCCGCCACGCCAGCCGCCAGCGCGGCGGCCGGCGTGGTGGCGATATGTGGGTGTACCGTAGGTAGGTTACTGGATTTAGTTAGGGTACCGGCACACATAGCTCACCTCCTCAGATTGTCTCGCACGCGCCAGTTAAAGGCGATGTACCCCAGGCTGGCGGCGGCCGCGTGCGCCGCCACGCCAGCCGCCAGCGCGGCGGCCGGCGTGGTGGCGATATGTGGGTGTACCGTAGGTAGGTTACTGGATTTAGTTAGGGTACCGGCACACATAGCTCACCTCCTCAGATTGTCTCGCACGCGCCAGTTAAAGGCGATGTACCCCAGGCTGGCGGCGGCCGCGTGCGCCGCCACGCCAGCCGCCAGCGTGGCGGCCGGCGTGGTGGCGATATGTGGGTGTACCGTAGGTAGGTTACTGGATTTAGTTAGGGTACCGGCACACATAGCTCACCTCCTCAGATTGTCTCGCACGCGCCAGTTAAAGGCGATGTACCCCAGGCTGGCGGCGGCCGCGTGCGCCGCCACGCCAGCCGCCAGCGCGGCGGCCGGCGTGGTGGCGATATGTGGGTGTACCGTAGGTAGGTTACTGGATTTAGTTAGGGTACCGGCACACATAGCTCACCTCCTCAGATTGTCTCGCACGCGCCAGTTAAAGGCGATGTACCCCAGGCTGGCGGCGGCCGCGTGCGCCGCCACGCCAGCCGCCAGCGCGGCGGCCGGCGTGGTGGCGATATGTGGGTGTACCGTAGGTAGGTTACTGGATTTAGTTAGGGTACCGGCACACATAGCTCACCTCCTCAGATTGTCTCGCACGCGCCAGTTAAAGGCGATGTACCCCAGGCTGGCGGCGGCCGCGTGCGCCGCCACGCCAGCCACCAGCGCGGCGGCCGGCGTGGTGGCGATATGTGGGTGTACCGTAGGTAGGTTACTGGATTTAGTTAGGGTACCGGCACACATAGCTCACCTCCTCAGATTGTCTCGCACGCGCCAGTTAAAGGCGATGTACCCCAGGCTGGCGGCGGCCGCGTGCGCCGCCATGCCAGCCGCCAGCGCGGCGGCCGGCGTGGTGGCGATATGTGGGTGTACCGTAGGTAGGTTACTGGATTTAGTTAGGGTACCGGCACACATAGCTCACCTCCTCAGATTGTCTCGCACGCGCCAGTTAAAGGCGATGTACCCCAGGCTGGCGGCGGCCGCGTGCGCCGCCACGCCAGCCGCCAGCGCGGCGGCCGGCGTGGTGGCGATATGTGGGTGTACCGTAGGTAGGTTACTGGATTTAGTTAGGGTACCGGCACACATAGCTCACCTCCTCAGATTGTCTCGCACGCGCCAGTTAAAGGCGATGTACCCCAGGCTGGCGGCGGCCGCGTGCGCCGCCACGCCAGCCGCCAGCGCGGCGGCCGGCGTGGTGGCGATATGTGGGTGTACCGTAGGTAGGTTACTGGATTTAGTTAGGGTACCGGCACACATAGCTCACCTCCTCAGATTGTCTCGCACGCGCCAGTTAAAGGCGATGTACCCCAGGCTGGCGGCGGCCGCGTGCGCCGCCATGCCAGCCGCCAGCGCGGCGGCCGGCGTGGTGGCGATATGTGGGTGTACCGTAGGTAGGTTACTGGATTTAGTTAGGGTACCGGCACACATAGCTCACCTCCTCAGATTGTCTCGCACGCGCCAGTTAAAGGCGATGTACCCCAGGCTGGCGGCGGCCGCGTGCGCCGCCACGCCAGCCGCCAGCGCGGCGGCCGGCGTGGTGGCGATATGTGGGTGTACCGTAGGTAGGTTACTGGATTTAGTTAGGGTACCGGCACACATAGCTCACCTCCTCAGATTGTCTCGCACGCGCCAGTTAAAGGCGATGTACCCCAGGCTGGCGGCGGCCGCGTGCGCCGCCACGCCAGCCGCCAGCGCGGCGGCCGGCGTGGTGGCGATATGTGGGTGTACCGTAGGTAGGTTACTGGATTTAGTTAGGGTACCGGCACACATAGCTCACCTCCTCAGATTGTCTCGCACGCGCCAGTTAAAGGCGATGTACCCCAGGCTGGCGGCGGCCGCGTGCGCCGCCACGCCAGCCGCCAGCGCGGCGGCCAGAGCGTCGCGGCGCGCGCCCGCCTCGCTGCCCAGCAGCAGCGCGCTCGCCCACGACACGCACAGCAGAGGAAGGCACACTACGCTGACGCCTAGTAGCATTCTAGTTGGCGAACAACAAAGAGACTAATTATTAGTAATAATAACAATCATAATCATAGTTTAAATTCAGATGCGTCGTATACGTAGAGATAAACTACGATAACATGGCGCGCCCCTCCAAATTACTGTTTCAATGTGTGTAGTCACATCCTTACGAAAGAGTTTGTTTGTAGTTGTAAGTATTCGTCTTCAGTAGCAGGCCGGCAGTGGTCGGAGACAGTCAAGTTATTGTTACTACGTCGCTCAGTGACACGAAAGTACTGATTGCAAAATAATTAGTCATGGAAAATTCAAGAAAAATATTTATGCGGACTCAGGTAATTTTGTTTGTTTGCGAAATAAGTTTACGTAATGTTTTGATTGACTTTTATGGCTATTAATGTAAAATCTTTTCTATATATTTTAGGCAAGAGAAGTGATAGCTACAGTACACCAACAAATGAAGTATGAGGCTGAAAATGGAGTGGAGCGCTTGACAGACGCTAGATGGAGAACTTCAAGAGCTGTGGGAGTTAGTGAAAGGACTATAACAAGAATTCTCAAAGAAAAAGCAAAATGTGATGCAATTGGCACAAAAATGAGTTCACCGCGTAAAAACCAAAATCCTCGCAAACGTTTAAAGCGTGACATCGATGAATTTGACAAGGGGATAATAAGGCGTACTGTCAGTAACTTTCACAGAGAGTATAAACAATATCCAACATTAAAAGCTCTGAAAAGGGTGCTTACTGAAAAGATAAATTTTGACGGATGTTTGGAGACATTACGGCGTATACTTCTTGATTTAGGATATGAATGGAAAACTACCGAAGACAATCGTCAAGCGCTTGTTGAAAAACATGACGTACAGTTCCTCCGCTATAAATATTTAAAACAATTGAAGAAATATAGAGAAGAAGGGAGGAATATTGTTTATACTGATGAAAGCTACATTCATACCACACATGTACAAAATAAGTCATTGGGAACTAAACAGGGAACTGTAGCAATAAAAAAAATTCTAAAGGGTTACGCATCATAATAGTCCACGCTGGTGGGAGAAATGGTTTTGTCCCCAATGCTTCTTTAATTTACAAGGCCAGTTCGAAGACAGGCGACTACCACGACAACATAAACCATGACAATTACAAGAAGTGGTTCATATCACAACTACTACCTAACATACCAGAAAAGTCCGTAATTGTTATGGATAACGCGTCCTACCATAACACATTTACAGAAAAAGTTCCCACCTCCAACAGCAACAAAGCAGCCATGAAAGATTGGCTGGTGAATAAACACATCCACTTCGAGGAAGACATGAAGAAAATCGAACTCTATGATATCATTTAAAAAAATGAAGATTATTCTAGAAATTACGCCGTTGATGGCGAAGCAAAAAAGTTTAATTGCGATATTTTAAGCCTTCCTCCATATCATCCCGACTTAAACCCGATTGAGAAAATTTGGGGAGTGTTAAAAAACTATGTCGCAAACAAAAATGTAGACCAAAACTACACATCTACGAGGGTCATTCAATAAATACTTAGCCTACAAAAAGTAAACGAAAATTTTGGAAAAGTGGCAATTTATTTTTCAACAAAGTCTCCTTTTAGTTCGATACACTTAGCCCAGCGATGCTCCAACTTTTTTAACCCGTCCGAAAAATTGTTTTTGGCAAACTCTGCAAAATAGGCCTCCGTGGCGGCGATGACCTCCTCATTCGATCCATATCTATTCCCGGCGAGTGATTTTTTCAGATTAGGAAACAGAAAGAAGTCACAAGGGGCCAAATCTGGAGAATACGGTGGATGGGGCAACAATTCGTAGCGTAATTCGACCAATTTGGCCATGGCAACGGCAGACGTGTGAACCGGTGCGTTGTCGTGGTGAAACAGCACTTTTTTCTTCGCCAGATGGGGTCGTTTTTTCTTTAATTCGGCGTCGAATCGGCCCAATAAATCGGCATAGTAAAGCCCTGTAATTGTTTTACCCTTCTCGAGGTAATCGATGTAGATCACACCTTGTGAATCCCAGAAAACGGTGGCCATAACTTTTCCGGCCGATTTTACAGTTTTCGCCTTCGAGCACGTTCCCCGGTCTGGATCCATTGTTTTGATTGCTCCTTGGTCTCTGGTGTGTATGATGAAACCTGGATCCACTGGGATCCAGGTTTCATCGACGGTCACAAAACGACGCAAAAACTCCGGTGGATTCCGCTTAAACAGCGCCAAACACGTCTCCGATGTGGTCTCACGGTTGCGCTTGTTTTCTGGTGTGAGTAAACGCGGCACCCATCGCGCCGACAGCTTTCTCATGCCGAGTTCCTCGTGAAGAATATGATGCACTGTTCCTTCTGAAATGCCTACAGTCTCAGCTAGCTCCCGAACCTTCAATCGGCGATCTGCCAATACGAAATCATGGATTTTTTAAATGTTTTCCTCCGTAGCAGCTGTTTTCGGTGCACCTGGACGTGGTTCATCAAAAACCGACGTACGGCCACGTTGAACCAATTCTTGACGGTGGCCATCGATGGAGAAGAGTCACCGTACACAGCATCCAAGCGCTCTTTGATTTCGATGCGCGTTTTCCCTTCCAAAAATAGGAATCGAATCACCGAACGATATTGCTCTTTTTCCATTTTTGTAAAACCGATCGACACGTTCGCTTCCATAAGTTGTCAAATTAAAACAAATGAAGGGATTGGAATGAAAATTTGAAAAAAGAATTAAAAAAGAATGTGCTACACTGTGGTAAAACTCTTTTGAAACTATAGCGCCCTCTGGCGATGAGGCTAGGTACTTATTGAATGCACCTCGTATCATGAAATTACTAAATGAACGTCTAGACATGATCGATTGCACGATGTGGACCAACACTTGCAGACATGTAGAGGAGACGGAATCCAAATACTGGGAAAACTACAACGACGAGCAAGAATTTATTATTCATGTAGGAGAATCAGATTCTGAAAGTGACATATCAAGCTTCTATGACAGCGATGAACAAAATTTTAGTTCCAGTGCCAATAGAGATCATTAAGACTTTTAATTTTATATAAATGTTGTGGGCCAAGTGATTAATGAGAGTATTATTAATAATGTTATCACTTGGATCTTTTTAGACCTATAAACTTTTGTATAATGATAATGATCAGGTATGTATTTTTGTAAATGATCTTGATGTTTTGGTAACTAAAAATAAATGTGTTACAAATACTTACATTATAACTAAAGGTTTCATATTATTGAAAACATTCAACATGCAAAATAGTATAAATATAGTAAATGAAATTTTAATATTTTAATACAATAAAATTTAGTCATAGTTTTTGTGCAATCAGTACTCGTAATATCTCACTTACTACCAGATTTGTTGGTGAACTAATCATAACCAGCCGACCGCGCAAGACAACGCACGTGTCATTTTCATAGAGTACGTCAGTGCAGCGCCATACTAATAATAATGAGCGATTAATGACGACACTAGTCGAGCAACAAATTAGTGGATTTGTTTTGTTTTACGGCCGTCTCATTACGCACACATGCGTCGTGAGTCTTGGTGGCGCTTTGTAAATACTTTCACAAACACTTTCAAACTTTTTGAATTTTGGAGGGGCGGGCCATGTTAGTGTAGATAATCTCTAACCAGCGTGCATGTATGACCAGGAGCTGCTGCAGCACACACATACATAGTAATTGCTTAAAGACCGAATTCGGTCGCTTAGTCTTAATGGGATATCAAGACAGTCAAAATTGCTTGACAAGCACGAAAAAATAACAATCTTGTCAAGCAATTTTGACCGTCTAGGATCCCATTAGGACTTTCAAAATCAAAATCATTTATTTGCATAAATAAGGTTGTTAAAATCTACGAAATTGTTCTCTTATTCTGCCTATAGTTTCGGCGTGCAAATATAAAATAACGTTACATATTTAATTTAAATTAATTATTGATCATAAACATGCAGTCATTAAACAGATAATCCCATTAAAATTGTATATTAAATTTAGTAAATGTCAATATAATAATGAAAAAAAAAAAAACAAATGTCAAAGATAATCATGTAAATAATGGGAGAGATTCGCCACAATAATAATAACAATAATATTTTAAAATGACCGTGCAATTTACAAAACTTACAATTTATAATAAAAAAACTCATGTACACTATAAAAGCATTTTCAATTAAAAAACCTTGTCAAATTATTTTTAAATCTAGAAAATGGTAGCGTTTTTATGGAATTTGGTATTTTGTTATACAATTTTATGCACGTAATACTAGGGCGACACTGAAAGTTTTTAGAACTGGCCACTTGTATACGATATAATAAAAAGAAAAGTTCAAATTTTGAAAATGGAACTCTTTGCCAATATTATTGTGTACGTATTTTATTAATTTGTCATTTGTTTACGGTTTGGCGGCAAATTGAAAATTGTCTGTGTCACGTCAGCATGAATTTATCGCGAGAAAATTTTCGTACAATGTTTTTTTATGACTTTTGATGTCATTTAAGTCAACAAGAAAGTTTTCATAACTTTCTTGTTGACTTCGATTGGCCTTTCACGATGAAGCCCCATCTCGTGCCACTGTTTACAACTGGTTTAATGAGTTTAAACGTGGTCATTCGCGCTAATCTCGCCGATGATTTGCGTGAGGGACGGCCTTCTACGGCGACGACTGAAGATAACATAAGTGTTGTGTATGATAGAGACTGACAAAAGAGTGACTTATCAGCAGATTCGGACAAACTTAGGCATCGGTATGAGTCAAGTGCACCAAATCCTCCATGAACATTTAGCGGTCAGGAAGCTTTGAGCCCGGTGGATACTTCATAATTTGACAGAGGCCCAAAGACTCCGTCGTGTTGATTGGCGTCGTGAAATGGTTCAAAGATTTTACGGAGGTGACTCAAATGCTGTGTTCGACATACTTACGAGTGACGAAAGCTGGATTTATTGTTGTGATCCTGAAACTAAGAGACAGTCTGCTGTCCGGGTGTTTCCTGCCGAGTAGTTGCCAACTAAAGTGAAGAGAGGTCGAAGCGTGGGAAAAAAGATGTTGCCTCGTTCTTCGGAAGGACAGGTCATTACGCAATAATTGTTTTAGAGTATCGAAAAACAGTTACTGCAGAGTGTTACACTAGCAATTGTTTGCAACTTGTCTTGGAAAAAGTTCGGGAGAAACGACCTCGCAGTAGGATCCTCCTTCACCACGATCATGCCTCGTCGCACACCGCCAAGCAAATAATCGACTACTTGGCGACGTCAGACGTGGAGTTACTGGGTCACCCGCCTTATAACGCGGACCTCTTGCACCTTGCGATTTTTATTTATTTCCGAAAATAAAAGAAAAACTTCGAGGAAAATGTTTTATGGACGCCGAGGAAGCAGTGGCTGCGTTTCAAAATGCCGTCGAAGAGACCCCTAAGGACGAGTGGGTAAAGTGATTTTCTCAGTGGTTCCATCGGATGCAGCGATGTATTCATGTAAATGGACACTATTTTGTATAAGTTATTTGCGGAAATCGCGAAACGTCTAGTTCAGGGATTCCCAAAGTGGTCGATATCGACCCCTTGGGGTCGTAAATGGTTTTCCAGGGGTCGACATAAACGAAAACTGATGTTGGGGGTCGACGAGGTCTAAAAATCGACCCCTATTAATTAACACAAGTTCTTATATGGAACTTTCAAGATACTGTATAAGTTTTGTTACGTGTACCAACTTGCTATAAAAATGACTAATATTTTAGTAGGTGGGGTCGCGGGAAGGTACTAAAGGGTCACCGAGGCCCCCGCAACACAGGCAACGGAAGGAATACGGGTGGGTTTTAGTCAGTAAGAGTCTGACACACCCTCCCGCTCCGCCCAGAGCGGGAGAAGTTATTTGATGATTTCCCAAACAAACAAACAAAAATAAAAAAAAAGGAGGTATCATTGTTATCACTTTTGAAAAATTCAACAAGTCGATATGCGTGCACGAGTGAGAAAAAAATTGACTATGGGGACTGAGGTATCAGTTCATTTTGGAAAAGGGGTTTCTTGCGCAAAATAGTTTGGGAATCCCTGGTCTAGTTGATGTAACTGGTGACCGAAAAGCTGGCGGCTTTCTCGCGCAACGCATCAGCATTGCAATTCGGCGAGGAAATGCCGCCAGCATCCTCGGTACAATGCCCCGAGGGCCTTATTTACGCTTAACTTAGTTTTAATTTAATTTAGTAAATGTTAATAATCATCTTGTAATTTGGTTATGTAAAGTCTTTTGAAAATATATAATAAAACTAATAACTTGCTAGTTTGTTCAGTTTTTGATTTTCTAAGAACTTTCGGTGTAACCCTCGTATAGCTGTTGTTACTTGTAAATGTGAGATTCATCCTCGGTCGAAATAACTTATTAGTATACATGAGATCATGGGGTGGAGTAGCTTGTCGCTTGCTGAAAAAGTTTCTTATGTTTGAAAACTTCTAATATTACATATGCATGGTAGATTTAGTATTTAATATTTCCTAAAGAATGGACGACATGATTCTATTTGCTTCAACCCAAATATAGCTCTCAGACACTTTTTTTTTGCATTACGATAGCTTGATCAATCTCCACACAACTACCCCACAGAATAATACCATACCTTAGAGTGGAGGTTATATAGCCATGAAAAGCCGTTATTACGGCATTTCTAGATACCTCGCAGCTAATACGCCTCAAAGGGTATATAAAATTATTTATTTTAACACAAATGTCATTTATATGATTTTTCCATGAGAAAAATGTATCTAAATTTATTCCAAGAAACTTAACAGTGTCAGTTTCTGCCAGGGCGACCCCTTTATAAGATATATTTAGGGCCAGCGGTTTTGATCGATAGGTATTTTGCATAAATTTTGTTTTATTAATAACTTTTAAACTAATATTAATACAACCACATTTTAATAGTCAGCGACGGACTACTATACGAGACGCACGCGCGAACGCTAAGCAAACTTATACGAATACCCCCAGCCCTAATAAAAATGTCTAAGTGTGATATTTGTAAAAAAAATATAACAAAAACTTCACCGGGGTTAGAGTGCAGTAAGTGCGAGCGGATAGTACACCTGAATCCAAAATGCACAGGATTAACTAGCAAACAGATCGCTGCATTAAAAGCTGCATCCAGTCTGGAGTGGACATGCCCCGAATGCCACCAAGAATCCCCGAGACGTAACTCATCCATCATTTCACCTGAAGATGACGATGAAGAGGAGGATACGCCCGTCCAAATAAATTCAAAAACTTTATTAAGCAATATCACTAAAGAGGTTGAAAAAGCCATTAAAAGTGAAATGGCACAACTAAGCGATTCCTTGCAGTTCCATAGCGACAAACTTGATGAAGCAATGGAGTCCATGGAAGCTTTTAAGCAGACTATAAAGGCTCTCGAACGTAAGAATGCGGAACTAATTAATAAAAATAATAACATGGAAACCCGTGTAGGTGCCTTAGAACAACGGCTGCATGAAATTGAACAAGAGAAGCTTGCAAAATACGTGGAAATCGCAAATGTCCCAACCCAAAATAATGAAGATGTCAGACTTCTAGTGGATAAAATTGCAATTAAACTGAACCAGTCGAAAGAAACGATCAAAAGTGCACGAAGACTCCATGGATGGAAAGATCAGTCGGCCAACATACTAGTGGAGCTCAAAGACGAAGAAGTCCAAGAAAACTGGATTATTGCCGCCAAAAGTGTAAAGCCAACTGTTTCCGATGTAATTCCTAGCGAAGAAAATAACAAATCTGTCGTATATTTGAGAGAAGCCATGACTAAACATCACAAGCAACTATTCTGGAATGCCAAGCAGGAGCTGAAAGTCAATCACAACTACAAGTACGTTTGGTTCAAAAGAGGACTGGTCAAAGCTCGCAAGGAAGACGGCGAAAAAGTGTGTATCCTACGCACCATGAATGATATACGCGGATTAGCTATCAACAAGGAGTAAGACGGCACGACATCGCAAGTAAATATAAATCAAATCATTATACGAATGTCATAAATATCCAAAAATGGCGAATTCCTTTAATGATATTAATGAGATGAATGACTGTATAAATGTAAATGATTTCATAAACTGTACCCCTAACAATCAACTTAATCTATTGTGTATGCATATTAATATTCGCTCAATAATCAAAAACTTCTCCGCATTAGAACAAATGATTCTTATCTCAAAAAAATGTATTGATGTCATTATTCTAACTGAAAGTAATATATCAGAAAACTTAAGTGTTTTGTATCAAATAACCGGGTACCGAATGTACACAGCCTTACGTAAGTCTCGAAGAGGTGGTGGCATTATAGTGTATGTGAATAATAAACATAAATGTAACATCATTAATATAAAAACTATACACTTTGAAAGTGTATTCTGCACAATCACCACACATTCTAACTATACTGCGAACCTGTGTGCGGTATACCGACCACCAAGTTCTAGTAAAATTCTATTTATTGACGAACTACAAACTACGCTGCAACAATTCACTAAAAACACAGAACTATACTTGTTGGGAGACACTAACATAGATTTAAAAACGGATAACCCTGTAAGGCATAAATACAATAACATGTTATGTAGCATGGGCCTTTTGTGCGGGATCACTGAACACACTAGAATAGCAACATGTAACGAAAAAATAAGTAAATCTTGTATTGATCATATTTATGCTCGATCCCGTACACAAGACCTATTTACGGCAACACTCGGTACCACACTGGCTGACCATCGCGCTGTGATGCTCGCATGTTCTGGCGTGCAAATACAGGATGTCCTTAAATACAAGACCTGCATAAATAACCAGCAACTCATTAAATGTTTCGATGAAATCCAGTGGGAAAAATCACAGGATATAAAATGCCCAATAACCCTATATAACTTCATGCATACACAGTTCAATGAATGTTATAAAAAATCTGAATATAAAATCAAAGTCAAAAGCAGATCATCACGTAGTAAAAATGAATGGATAAATAAAAAAATAATCAACGCCTGCGAACATCGGGACAAGTTATTCATGAAATGGATAAAAGACTCTAATAACGTAATCTTAAAACAAACATATAATAAATCAAGAAACTATGCAAATATTTTAATACACAAAACTAAAAACAATAATATAAAATCTGAAATTTCATCAAATAAGAACAATATTAGACAGCTGTGGCAAATTCTTAATCGAATAACAGGTAGAATAAAAAACTCCATTGATGATGCTATTGAGAATTCATTTAATAAAACAAGTTTATCTTCTAAGGATATTGCTAATAATTTTGCACACACTTTTGATAAAAGCGTGAAACAAATTATTCCTAAATGCTCAAAACCACTGTTAAATAAAACAGAGTACACAACTCCAGCTAACGTTACTATGCGTGTAAAGCCTGCAGAGCCTGACTCAGTTAAAAAAATTATTATGTCTTTGAACAATAATAAAGCCCCAGGAATAGATGGAATTAGAGCCATAGATATCAAAATGTTGTGTACGAAAATCACCTCAGTGATTTCTAACTTAATTAATTTATGCATACAAACATGCAAGTATCCATCTACACTTAAAACAGGGATTGTCAGACCGATTCATAAAAAAGGAAGCAGGCTAGATTACAAAAACTACAGACCTATTACTATATTGCCTACAATTGATAAAATAATAGAAAAATTTATTTGTAAACAAATACACGAATTTTATGAAAAACATAAAATACTAACAGACAAACAATATGGCTTCCAACCAAAAAAGAATACCACTCAGCTGCTATCAAGGTTCACAGATAGTATTCATAAACACTTAGATGAAAAAAAGCACATTCTAGTTGTATTTATAGACTACAGCAAGGCATTTGATACACTCAGACATGACCGACTACTAGAGTGTCTTCAGGACAGCGGAATTAGAGGCAAACTACTTGATTGGTGCGGAAACTATCTTGATGACAGAAAATACATGGTCAGAGTCAGTGACGCGACTAGTGAACCAGTCATCGTAACGGAAGGAACGGCGCAAGGCTCGGTCCTTGGGCCACTGCACTACCTCACTTATGTTAATAGCCTAGTTAATGTGATAAAAATGTGCGTAATGTATCAATTCGCCGACGACACCTGCCTTATAGCCGCTGGACATAGTGTTAGTGATGCCCAAAAGCAACTACAAGAGGACTTTGATTTGCTAACTAAATGGTCCCATGACTCTGGCTTAGCATTAAACGCTAGTAAGACCAAATTAATGTACATCAGTTCGAGTCAAAATAGAAGCTCTGTCTTGCCTAAACTAACAGCACACTGCCATGAGTGTTTGCATGACAACTGCCGTAATAAAGTAGCCAAGCCTTGCAGTTGTGACGCCATAGATCTCGTGGAGACCCAAACATACCTAGGGCTTACCATTGATAGCCGACTTAATTGGAAGGAACACATTAATGGGGTGTGTGATAAACTGAGATGTATGTTAGCAAAATTCGCTATTATAAGATGCAAAATTCCATATCAAACACTGTTAACGCTTTACAAAGCCCTGGCTGAATCAACGATATCCTATGGCCTGTCGAGCTATGGTAGGACATATAAAACTCACCTAGATCAAATTTACGCACTTCAACTACGTATATTAAAAGCAATTGTCCCGCATAACATTAAGAAGAAGTACAAGAATGACTACGGTAAATTATTTGAATTCTGTAAAATAATACAAATACATGAAAAAATAAAATTTACATTATTAAAAGAAGAATTTTTTAATGAAAATCTTAAGAAAACAAAAATCATAAATAATAATGAAATTAATACCCGTAGTGTCATCAATGCTAAGTTGTTGCTTCCTAAGTACAACAATTTACACGGCAAGAGATCGTTAAAGTATATAATACCATATCTTATTAATCAACTACCTATATCATTGAGGGACAAAATAACTGCTAAAAACATAAAGTACAAATTAAAGGAACATTTCTTACAAAATATAAATATCTAATGTATATTAAGTGAATAAATGTTATAAATGAATATAGTTAAATAGTAAATAAATAAACATAATAGCCAACGATACCATTGGAAAATTAACTATTACTAATAATAATATACTTTTAGGAACAACCTGTATCAAACTAAATCACATTCCTCCACCACTTTTTGTCTTAGGGACGGTCAGATTGGTCATCGATGTTCGCTCGTAAGTAATAGATAAATATTTCGCTAATTACCCACGATGTTGTTTTTGTTACTGTATCATTTTATGATTATGAACTTAAGTTTGTTTTGATTGTTTAAATTATGTGGTCGATGATTTTGGTGCACGGTAAAACTCTAATGAGTTTATGTTTGCATCAACTTATTATGTATAAAGATGTAAGTACTGAATGAATGAATAAATAAATAAATAAATAAATAAATAAAACATTATTGTTTGCGACCGAATGCGGTCGTAAAGCGATCGCTATTTATGTCAAGACTGCAGCCCCTGATGTATGAACGTAAACGAAGCAAAATGTGTATTTAAGGAGCGTAGCAGGTGGTCATGCTATAGTTTCTGCCTAACCTCATGGGAAGTAAACATGTGTTTATAATATATATATATATATATATATAACTTATTATACATATATATATATATGTATAATAAGTTATACTAAATTCAACATAATTAGTAAAAAAAAATATGAATATTAAACTAAATTATACCTCAAAAAAAATGTTAACATTACACAATAATATAGCGCACATAAGTAAGAAGACAAGGCACCCTTCCAATTACGACATATCAATTTAGACGTTAAAAATATTCTTGAACTATCAAACGCGTTGCCAGAACAGAATATTGTTTTTATAAGTATTATAATTTGCTCTGTATTTGGAAAATGATCACTAACACGAGTATGCGAAATATATTCCTTACCTCAAATTCCCAAAGCCTATGATATGATCTCGTACAGTGAAGGCGGCTCGCGTGGCCCCTGCCAGGCACACTAACGCTGCACCAGCGTACACTGCCGCTGGTATGACCACCCACCATACAACTGGTTCGTGGCAGCTTACCCAGCAACTGTATGGATAAATAAGGAATTATGATAGAATATAATAGAATTTTTTTATTTTGCACTAGCTTCTGCTCGCGAGTTCGTTTGCGTTGTAATTTTTATTTTTGCTTGAGTACCTACAGTTTTCATTGTTTTGTTGGTATATTGGCGTGTGTTAGCTAACATATGGCAAGTAATTAAAATGTTTTGTGTTTCGTAATGTTAATTACTTTGCATACGATTTGTATATACTTAATCATTTTTTTTCTAACTGAACAGACAGCTGTGCTGCTGGGGAGTTTGTTGCGCCACTTCTTCTTCCCAGCTAAAGCACTAGGAAGTGGTAAAAGGCGGGCGTTTTTGGGGGACTGTCTTATGTAATTTTGACGTTCGAAAAGTGCTGATTCTCAGCCTAGTTTGAATAAATGATATTTGATTTTGATTTGTCTATTGGTGGTTTGACATGTTATCTATCATGATACGGATGTGTCCAGACCATTTCAATATGGCAATTTTGTTTTAGAACTGATTGCTGTGTTCTTGGTCCTGTCTGCTACTTCAGTACCGCGGATCAAAGGCTAGTCGGAACTAAAGTGACTTACAAGAGTGCGTTCCCGTACTGGTGCTGGTGGTGGCTGGCCGCCAGCGCCAGCGCCACGGCGGGCGCGGCGTAGGCGGCGGCCAGCGGCGCGCACAGGGCGCCGTGGTTGACGTCGCGCAGCTCGCGCAGCAGGCGCCGCAGCTGCCACGCGTCGCACGCGCACCACGCCAGCGCGCACAGCCACCAGTAGTGCAGCGACATGGCCAGCAGCTTGCACACGAACTGGGCCACGGGCACAACAAATATTACAATACAAAAATGGCCACTTCAGGGACATGAATGGTCTGTGCAGAAGTTTAATCATAGCCATACAAAAGACGAGGTGTTACTGATGTGTAAGTATCTACGTCAACATTGGTGCCGATTCCCTTGTTCACAAACTAAACTAAATTGAAGTTCAGTGCATCTTTTTCTTTCTACCTCATTAAGAAAAGGACAGAAGATAAATTTTAGTTTAGTCCTGTCAAATTAATCAGCGCTTGTCCCTACTCCATACAAGTTTAGACGTGATTAAAAACTTGCCTACTAAAATTACGTCAATTTACGTCAAGCGCTGATTAATTTGACAGAACTAAACTAAAATTTATCTTCTTTCTTTTTTCTTTTTTTTTCTTTTTTCTTCCTTTCTTAATGAAATAAAAAGAAAAAGATGCACTGAACTTAAATTTAGTTTAGTTTGTGAACAAGGGAATCGGCACCATTATATAGGTAAACAACCAACTAAAAGCAGCATACTAATAGAAGAAAATCTTTTGGAAGGAAATTTTTATTGAAATAATTTTGTAACAATGGACGAATAATTTATTCTTATTTTGTGCGGACCCTAAGTAAACAGTAAAATTTGTAACTAAAACTTAATCTACAAATATAAAAAAGCACAATTTTAGCTTGCACCAACTCTACTCCAGACTTCAGACGGACAGTTCAAAGCACAAAATATCATTTTTCACATTATTAATATGAATTACGTAGATGCTTTGTTATTTTTGTTCAATAAAAATATTTGTTTATAACTTAACTAACTTCTACGCATGACTTAATTCGCTTGGAAATCGTAAGACACCTCCTTATAAAAAACTGCCTCGTTGGTCTTGTGTTCGCAAGCGCTACTGTTCCTGAGACCACGGTGGAGCTTAAGATGGAGGCCTGCCCGGCTTGGGCAGAGCACCACCGTGACTTCGTGGAGGCGATAGGCGGCGGAGATCTCTCGCGTCCGGCCCTAATTCAGGCCATGGTGCGGAGCGAGAAGGCATGGGCAGCCGTCACCTCCTTCTGCGAAGCAGTAATGCTCGCGAAGGAATACGTCTATCATTGACTTAAATGTGCCCTGGCGGCTGGGAGTATGTCGTGTTCACTCTAATATCTCGCTGATGGTGGCGCGTGTGTTGGATCATTTAGCTCCCTTCAAAATGGTTGAGCTGAATGGTGCTAATCCACGCGTTATGTTCGTGAACGGGCGCCGTCAGTAGAGACTGGTCATCTCTTAGCTGCCACGGCATATTTTAATTTTTGAATAGCTTTTTTTTTGTTAATTACGGACGCTTTTACGTTTTGCATCGTTCTCATATGTATAATTTCAAAATGAATGATGTAAACAATATTTTGTAACCATAATACGTTGATTTAAAAGAGTGCCCGTGGAGTTTCTTGCAAGTTCTTCTCCATAGGTACCTATTACGCTTTGGAATAGGCAAGCTTCATCTTTCTTAGTGACCCCTTGACAATTCAAAAGTGCCAATAATTGGTTTATTTGAAATAAATGCTTTGAGTTTGAGTTTGGAAGAGGCGGGACGGGTGAGGGAGAGGCAAATTTCGCGCCCTCTCGCCCCTAGCCGCCGCAGGAGACGCCCCGGGCGTCGGGAATCCCGGGCGGATTTCCGACCACCGTAGGCGCGGGCTTACGGACGGTGAGCAATGGGTAGCTCGCAGTCTGATAAAGACCAGGCCCGGGTCGACGGCGCGTTGTGTTCCTCGCGCGCCTCAAGGAGATGTCAGCACAAGTGTAGGGGTCCACTAGGGCCGATGCCTGCCGGGGTCGCAGGAAAGTCCGATAGGGTTCGAGGCCCCTGGCATCACAGGCAACGGAAGGAACACGGGTGGGTTTTGGTCAGTAAGAGTCTGATACACCCTCCCGCTCTAAAAATGTTGTACTGTTTTTGTCGTTTTATTTCTTAATTGATGTTTTTAATCTTGGTTGCAAGTAATGGTAGGTATACCAAACGGATCGCGACAGTCATATAATTTTTAAAAACAAACCCCCAATAAAACTAATTGGTGATCCCTGGTCTAGAAGAGTTGACGAGTTTCAAACTTAAATAGCAACGGCACTTGTATACTCTCGTTGTAATCGTAAAGAAATTGAGGCCATAAGAAAATCTTTTTTGGGTAAAAAAAAATACACAAGAAAGGTTTTCTTATATACATGGGTAAAGGTACAACGTTTTGTTCCGGACTTTAATTTTTGGGTACAAAATTTTCGAAACCTGAATTCCTTAGGTAATGATCTTAAAACATTGAGGGACCTGCTATTTATCAGAAGAGCCTTATGATTACTAACCTCATTCTGTACCAAAGAACTCCTGGCTTTCAAAGCTATAAGGTACAGCAGTTCAGCCATAAACACGCAGAAGATGAGATGCTTGTGTATAGAGTTGGAGACGGTGGCCGCACCACCACGCATCAGACATAATGCTGCCCAGGTCATGAGGAGCAGTGGCAGAGATATGCTGAACGCTGTGTAGGATGTTACTGATTCCAGGAGTGACGGCTCTGGGATGAACTGTATGGGCAAAAAAAGGTTGACGTAAGAAGTTATGTTTCTAATGATTTTTTTGTCGCTCACCTGAAGTCAGTTAAAACAGTTGAGGTTTTTTTTTAATGCTGTTAAAGGAGGATACAAATGGAGAGTCCATTTGACCCTCAGTTTTTCAGTTTTTGTCGAGCTCATGATTGTTGTCTAAGGTTATGTTGCAAGGAACCGGATTTAGGCACAAATTTCGGTTTGGGCCAGGTACAATTCAATTCTGTTATTTTTTTCTTCACATCTAGAGTTTTATATATTAATATTTAATCTGCAACTTGTACCTTGGGACTTCTTCTTGAAACATAGATTAAAATTTCTAAATATTGTTTTACGTAACTTACTTCTTTGGGGAAGTCACTTACCTCAATATCAACTTCATCAACTAACACAGCGAATGTAGACATATGATTGCAGGTGCAGTTGATAAGCAGTGGTTCATTAGAGTACGGCGACCAGTCGTAGTCTATCTCGGTATGACAACCAACGCGGGACCATTCGCCAGATCTAGGACAGATGAAAAGAAATCAGTCGAAGGATAATTATGGGGAAGGCCGGGTAAAGCCATTTGTAGGTGGCGTGACCATAGCTGGGTCCCTCCGGCCTATACTAAATTGACATTTCGTCCATACAATGCCTTTCATTCCATTTCGTTTTCATTTATGAGTTTGATGTTACTTCACTATTTCGTTATTTTCATTGATTTTAATAGTTTAAATCAATATATTCGATTATATTCAAAAGTGCCAGAATTTAAAGTGTTAATTATTTTTTTCTTTATCGTAATCACTTTGTTTAATTGCAAATTTTCTCTACGAATAGCACGAAGCCACAATCTTCTAATTTTAAAGTCTTTCGGTAAATGGTGGAGAACAATTGAGGAACACAGCAATGAAAAATTCCCGCAATAATGAAATAAAACCACCTTTCGACTTGAATTATTAGCTTCTTATGGGAACTAGCTACGACATGAAAAGTATTATGTGGGGTCATTTTTATTTATTTCTTTTTGTTTTTTTTCTCAGTTAGTTTTAATGATAGTCTGGCATTTTGAGTACTTTATGCGGCCAACCCAAATGTCCTTTCCTTGGTACTGTTCGTCGATTCGTTGAGCTCCTTAATTTCTGAGTTGAGCTGCACGATTACTGACAAATGCGTTCACTGACTGGACAGGTCCACTCAATCTGTGTGGTTCTTTCCTCAAAAGGACCATTTCAGACATGGATCTACATGGTCCTCACATGATCTGACCAAGATTATGTCTGGACTTTAAAAGAGACTTTGACCCTTGAGTTTGTTTCGCCATTTCTTCACAAGGGTAGTCAGATAGGAAATGTCAACTCCATTTAGCTTATTTTTATTTTTTTTAATATGACGTGTAAAAGTGATTCTAATATCCTATTTACAGAATAAACAATTTCATTTCATTTAATTTCATTTCACAGCTCCAATTTAAGAGTTGCCTTCCCCATTAAAAGCTGCGAAACTGCATGAAAATTTTCATCTCAAAAAGATATTGTGTTGAAAAGACAAAAAGGTTTTGCAAAAAATATGACTTGGTCGGTCCAAAACTGTTCGTTATTGAAATATACATTTTTTTGTCACGCAGTGGGTATATTCCAGCTGTTAGTATGTTCATGAATGAATTGATAAATGACACTGTAGGTACCTATACCTGAAAAACTCACGTTAATCCAATCATTATGTATTTCATGAAAACTCACCCTCTCAGCGTAGACCAATGCACGCACTGGGGATTAGTCCTAGACCCGAACGTCTCCCGATCAATATCGAGCCACATCTGCAGCCTAATCGGTCTCTTCAAACGGATCCCACTCAAGCTTTTATAAACCAGCTTTTTCTTCACACCATCCTTTGTCAAATTCCCGCTTTCCATGATCAGGGCCATTACTTTCGGCCCGTCATTAGCTTCTAGTTTTTCTGCCACGTAAGATGATTCGTTTTCTTGTAAGTTGTCGCTGGTGAACGATTTTTCATGCTTTTTGAACGTTGGTTGTATGAGGACCGGTCCGTGGTTGTCGTGGTTTTGGGATTCTTCGAGGGGCCACGTGTTTTTTGATTGGCTGTTCGGGTTAATGTGGTTGGTTTGTTGGTGGTGTGTGTTGCCTTTGTTTGCGTAGATTATGCCTGTTGAAAATAATTATGGTTAATTGCAGAATTTGACGAACGTCTAGTAATTTTAATAGCCTAAATTACTGTGATAGCGTGTAAATTACTGTAATATCTATTCTCTTTGGTGTCAGAAAGTACATTTTTTTTGTCTAAAGTAACTTCTGGCAACTTGTAGTCACGACAGCCTGTCTTTTTTTTATTGTGTCCTTAATAACCCAACCACTGGGGATTTAGATAAGATTTGATTTAGGCATTTAAGCCTAGATAAGTCAAACTTACAAAACAGCACTGGGTTCTGCTTATTGGATTATGGTCTATCCCTCTCTCAGAGAGATAGCCTGAGTCCCACCAATGGGAACGTATTTGTCGGCTAAGCTAATGCTAAGAAGTCAAACTGTGAGATGCAGATCCTAAAGGTGCATCCACACCAAAGTTACTTTTTGTAGGGCAACATTTTGCAACATGATAAACATTGACAACATTGAGTAAGTTTCTGTAACTTTTAGTAAATTAATTTAATAACTTTTGTTGTCCATTGTTGCCTAATAAAACTTGCAAACGTTACTCCACAAAAAATAAGTTCGGTGTGGTTGACCTTAATATCCCATAACTTTGATCACAACTTCCCCATATTAACTACATGTTCTTTTTTGTATTTGTATTCCTTCTTTGCGTCATGTTTACCGCAAATGAACGTATGTTCTTTCTTTTCTATTCTTTTACATACCTTCAACGTCATCAATATTACTCTCCATTGAGTTATCTTCGTCACTGGCCTCCTTGGTCCACACATACTCGGGCACAAACAAGGCCAGCTGTATGATGGGCGAGCCCACTGTGATGTTGACGCCCCAGCGCTGACTGATGGACTCGTCCATACGGAGCGGCATCAGTTGTGATGTGTTGCGAGAGTATTGTAGGTACGAGAATACGGCGCGGGATTCGTAGTTTAGGTCGAGGTTTTCTGCAAGAATTGTATTGTTTTAATGCCATGATAATCGTTGAGTTTTATATGAAGATATCAGAAGAGGTCACTCAGGAAACAGAAAGTTGAGAATAGAGTTTTTAAATGTTTAAAAAGTATTTGTACCAATCAAGCTTTTCGACATCGCGAGCAGCATCTTTGTATTTCTCTGGTTTTTAGAAATCAATAAATCAATTAAAAATGCTATAACGTTCTTTTGGCGCGTGGTCAAACTTGGAATTTAAGCCGCCATTTTGTTTTTTCAATACATTTCACAAAACAATCCCACTAATGTTTACCAACAGCGCCACCCTGTCAACGTCATTCGAGCGCCAAAAGATTCTTGTAGCACTTTTATTGTTAAAAATCTGATCTGACTTAACTTAATAGAGGTATGTAAATGATTTGATGTTCTTATTTTGATCGATCAATCAGACATCGTAACATGAGTTTGCTATCACCTATAAACTAATTAATAACCAAAGTTTTACAGACTGGTAAGTACAGGTTCTCCAAATACAAAATTTATTAATTTCTGAACAAAAATTTTACAAAACAAACTCACCTTGAATATTACTATTGGTAATTCCGAGCAGATCAAGCGGGAGCAGCACCCTGGTATACTTATCAAACTTATTCTTACTCTTGACATAGTTGTTATACTTCGGGAACGACACGGTAGGACTAGATGGCTTCCTATATTTATTGATCCTGCCATTAGCATGGTATATCGGCGTTTGTATGGGAGAGTGTATGAAGGATGACGTGTCCGGTAGTACGACGCGCTCGGTCGTGTAGGTATCTATGTTGTAGCGGTTTAGTTGGGTTGGTTCGAAGCCGTAGATAGATTCTGCTGTTACTATGTCGACGCCGATTACTAAAAAGAAATGTTATATTAAAATTATTTTATAATTTGGTATAGGTGAGGTCTAGGTCTTCATGTTATAAAGACTGGTTAAGTGGAATAGATATAACATAAAAAGCTTTCCTGAAATCGTAATAGGTAGACAGAATTAATTTTCTGCCAATCTAACTGATGACAGTGATGCGAACGAGACTTCGACGTCTAAGGGCCGATTGACAGCGAAACGGCAGACGCACGTGACGCGACGCGGGCAGTGCCGCTGACCAGACGCACGTGACGCGACGCGGGCAGTGCCGCTGACCAGGCGCACGTGACGCGACGCACGTGACGCGACGCGGGCAGTGCCGCTGACCAGACGCACGTGACGCGACGCGGGCAGTGCCGCTGACCAGACGCACGTGACGCGACGCGGGCAGTGCCGCTGACCAGACGCACGTGACGCGACGCACGTGACGCGACGCGGGCAGTGCCGCTGACCAGACGCACGTGACGCGACGCGGGCAGTGCCGCTGACCAGACGCACGTGACGCGACGCACGTGACTCGACGCGGGCAGTGCCGCTGACCAGACGCACGTGACGCGACGCGGGCATTGCCGCTGACCAGACGCACGTGACGCGACGTGGGCAGTGCCACTGACCAGACGCACGTGACGCGACGCGGGCAGTGCCGCTGACCAGACGCACGTGACGCGACGCGGGCAGTGCCGCTGACCAGACGCACGTGACGCGACGCGGGCAGTGCCACTGACCAGACGCACGTGACGAGACGCGGGCAGTGCCGCTGACCAGACGCACGTGACGCGACGCGGGCAGTGCCGCTGACCAGACGCACGTGACGCGACGCGGGCAGTGCCGCTGACCAGACGCACGTGACGCGTCGCGGGCAGTGCCGCTGACCAGACGCACGTGACGCGACGCGGGCAGTGCCACTGACCAGACGCACGTGACGCGACGCGGGCAGTGCCACTGACCAGACGCACGTGACGCGACGCGGGCAGTGCCGCTGACCAGACGCACGTGACGCGACGCGGGCAGTGCCGCTGACCAGGCGCACGTAACGCGACGCACGTGACGCGACGCGGGCAGTGCCACTGACCAGACGCACGTGACGCGACGCGGGCAGTGCCGCTGACCAGACGCACGTGACGCGACGCGGGCAGTGCCGCTGACCAGACGCACGTGACGCGACGCACGTGACGCGACGCGGGCAGTGCCGCTGACCAGACGCACGTGACGCGACGCGGGCAGTGCCGCTGACCAGACGCACGTGACGCGACGCGGGCAGTGCCGCTGACCAGACGCACGTGACGCGACGCGGGCATTGCCACTGACCAGACGCACGTGACGCGACGCGGGCAGTGCCACTGACCAGACGCACGTGACGCGACGCGGGCAGTGCCACTGACCAGACGCACGTGACGCGACGCGGGCAGTGCCGCTGGTCAGACGCACGTGACGCGACGCGGGCAGTGCCGCTGACCAGACGCACGTGACGCGTCGCGGGCAGTGCCGCTGACCAGACGCACGTGACGCGACGCGGGCAGTGCCGCTGACCAGACGCACGTGACGCGACGCGGGCAGTGCCGCTGACCAGACGCACGTGACGCGTCGCGGGCAGTGCCGCTGACCAGACGCACGTGACGCGACGCGGGCAGTGCCACTGACCAGACGCACGTGACGCGACGCGGGCAGTGCCGCTGACCAGACGCACGTGACGCGACGCGGGCAGTGCCGCTGACCAGACGCACGTGACGCGACGCGGGCAGTGCCGCTGACCAGGCGCACGTGACGCGACGCACGTGACGCGACGCGGGCAGTGCCGCTGACCAGACGCACGTGACGCGACGCGGGCAGTGCCGCTGACCAGACGCACGTGACGCGACGCGGGCAGTGCCGCTGACCAGACGCACGTGACGCGACGCACGTGACGCGACGCGGGCAGTGCCGCTGACCAGACGCACGTGACGCGACGCGGGCAGTGCCGCTGACCAGACGCACGTGACGCGACGCACGTGACTCGACGCGGGCAGTGCCGCTGACCAGACGCACGTGACGCGACGCGGGCATTGCCGCTGACCAGACGCACGTGACGCGACGTGGGCAGTGCCACTGACCAGACGCACGTGACGCGACGCGGGCAGTGCCGCTGACCAGACGCACGTGACGCGACGCAGGCAGTGCCGCTGACCAGACGCACGTGACGCGACGCGGGCAGTGCCACTGACCAGACGCACGTGACGAGACGCGGGCAGTGCCGCTGACCAGACGCACGTGACGCGACGCGGGCAGTGCCGCTGACCAGACGCACGTGACGCGACGCGGGCAGTGCCGCTGACCAGACGCACGTGACGCGTCGCGGGCAGTGCCGCTGACCAGACGCACGTGACGCGACGCGGGCAGTGCCACTGACCAGACGCACGTGACGCGACGCGGGCAGTGCCACTGACCAGACGCACGTGACGCGACGCGGGCAGTGCCGCTGACCAGACGCACGTGACGCGACGCGGGCAGTGCCGCTGACCAGGCGCACGTGACGCGACGCACGTGACGCGACGCGGGCAGTGCCGCTGACCAGACGCACGTGACGAGACGCGGGCAGTGCCGCTGACCAGACGCACGTGACGCGACGCGGGCAGTGCCACTGACCAGACGCACGTGACGCGACGCACGTGACGCGACGCGGGCAGTGCCGCTGACCAGACGCACGTGACGCGACGCGGGCAGTGCCGCTGACCAGACGCACGTGACGCGACGCGGGCAGTGCCGCTGACCAGACGCACGTGACGCGACGCGGACAGTGCCGCTGACCAGGCGCACGTGACGCGACGCGGGCAGTGCCGCTGACAAAACGCACGTGACGCGACGTGGGCAGTGCCGCTGACCAGACGCACGTGACGCGACGCGGGCAGTGCCGCTGACCAGACGCACGTGACGCGACGCGGGCAGTGCCGCTGACCAGACGCGCGTGACGCGTCGCGGGCAGTGCCGCTGACCAGACGCGTGTGACGCGACGCGGGCAGTGCCGCTGAACAGACGCGCGTGACGCGACGCGGGCAGTGCCGCTGACCAGACGCGCGTGACGCGACTTTTTCGAGCTTTTCAAGCGATATGGTCGTTTAGGTATTAGGCAATACGGGCTGGTGTCCGCAACTTCACGTCAATGCGCGTATTTTGCGTACGGGTGGGAAATCGATTATTTGCTCCACCCCAGCTCCTCAAGTAAGGCCAGCAACGCCTTGGTGTAACTGACCATCTCACGGAGGGTACCTGGGTATGTTCGTTTAATTATGTAGCTAAGTTTAAAATTAATTTCACACTGAAACTGCTCCCCGAGCCACTGCCGGCCGCTGCTTTCCTGGTGTGAATCGGCCCTAAGTGTTCTTTTCTTTTTTGTATTTATTTGTATATTTAGTTAGCAATTTAATTTAGTACCTAGTGTAAATAGTTAGTAGCGTCATATATTGTATGTAATCTAGATTCTATTAGTTTTTAAAGTGATTAAAGTTAACTGATTCGTCCCTATTCTTAAGCGTGAGACAAAAAAAGTGTTACACACATTAGGTGTTTCTCGTTTTTTGAAATTAATTCATGAATCTAGAGTATGTCGAAAGTGGCCAATTTGAATTACATACCCACATTACTAGTATTGCCCTCGAAGGGGCTGGTGTACCATTGCCGACGCCATTCTTTTTACCAATGCAATGGCTGTCCACTCAACGGTGGTTTTCAAAGGGCGCCAGAAATAAAGCGAATGGACTTTACGAAAGTACATTGGAGAAAGCATTCGCCAATATTTAATATTGGCGACCTTTTGAAGGCTAATGAATAAAACTTACCTAAATCACTAGTGTTGATTTCAAAGGGACTGGTGTAGGTGTCGTGCTGGCTTTCGGCGAGCACTGCGATGTACTTGTCGAACCGTTGAAGTAATAGCTCCACGCCGTGCCCGGTCAGCTCTCGAATGCGACGCCATTCTTTGGAGTATTGAACATCCAGGATTGTGTTGGCGGATTTGATTACGTTCTGTAATATGGTGAATGGTTAGTTTGTTGACAACAAACTACAAATTGTTGTAGCAAGAAATTAATAATGAGCTAAACTATACTTAGTTTTAGGTACTTTCGTGTGCTCATTATTAATTTAAAAAATTACAATTCCAAAGGTCGTGAGTGGATGGGTCACCCTAGTGGGTGGGACACCCATCCACTCACTTTTGTAATTTTTTTGCAATTAAGTATCTAGGTCCCGAGTTGCCATACTGCGGCTTGAGATACGATAATGGTTATTTTTATGCTTTTAAAATGTTTTTTTTTGCTCTGATTTCTACCGTTTTGTATCGTGGATGCTTTTGGGCTTTGTCAAGCAATGGATTACATAAACAGAGAGGTTGATCATTTTTGGGAGCACTCGCAAGGTCACAATATAGGAACAAGACAACTGAAGATTTTTTTCTACTACGAGGGCTGCACTAAAAGTATCGGGAATGGAATATTTCCACTGTTCCTGTCATATTAAAATCTTTTTAATTGAAAACTCCTTGGTTTTAAAAATCGAATACCATTTATTTATTTAAAAAAAGATTCTCGGTCTTGTCACAAGGTTTTGTCAAACTTGTTTAGTCGTTGAGAAAATGGAATTGACTCGAGAAAATTCAAGAGCGATGATTTATTATGACTTTCGAAGTGGTTTAACACAAAAACAGTGTGTTGACCGGATGATTTCTGCATTTGGTGATGAAGCCCCATCCAAAACCACAATTTATCGCTGGTTTGCTGTATTTCAACGTGGACGTGTCAAGCTCAGTGATGATCCCCGTCAAGGTCGTCCAAAAACTGCAGTCACCCAAGAAAACGTTGATGCTGTGCGGAAGCTCATTGAGGAAGATTGATATGTGACATACCGCGAAATTCAGGCAACTTTAGACATTGGCATGAGTTAAATACAAATAATCTTGCATGAACAATTAGGTGTAAAAAAGTTGTTTTCCCGATGGATACCGCATTCGCTCTGTGAAGAGCAAAAAGCGGCTCGCGTTACTTGGTGCGTCAGAACTCTCGAAAGATTCCACGCAGGATCCTCAAATGCTTTATACAACATCGTATCAGGTGACTAATCCTGGATATACGCGTACGAACCCGAAACAAAAAACCAGTCACGAGTTTGGGTGTTCGAAAATGAGTTAAAGCCAACAAAAATTGTTCGTTCACGGAGTGTTGCAAAAAAAATGGTGGCCACGTTTGTCTCCAAAACCGGCCATGTTACGACTATTCCTCTTGAGGGACAAATAACGGTTAATGCAGAATGGTATGCTAGCATTTGTTTGCCACAGGTCGTTTCTGAACTCCGTAAAGAGAACTGCAACCGCCGCATCATCCTCCATCACGAGAATGCGAGTTCTCACACCGCGCACAGAACAAAAGAGTTTTTAGAGCAAGAAAACATAGAATTATTAGACCATCCGCCGTACAGCCCCGACCTAAGCCCTAATGATTTCTATACTTTCCCTAAAATAAAGAATAAATTGCGTGGACAGAGATTTTCATCACCCGAAGAAGCTGTGGACACCTACAAAACGGCCATTTTGGAGACCCCAACTTCCGAATGGAATGGTTGCTTCAATGATTGGTTCTATCGTATGGAAAAATGTGTCGAATTTCGCGGAGAATACTTCGAAAAGCAATAAATACATTTTTAATTAGTAATGTTGTGTCACTTCCTTGATTCCCGAAATTTTCAGTGCCGCCTTCGTACTTTCGTGAAGGTTTAGAGAAGGTAAAGATTACTTTGTGTTATTTTTCTTCTACAAGCACACATCTGCTTATAACTTCAGAAGTCTTGTTAGTAATTTATTGATGTGTAACATCTCTTTCCTCGCGCTTTCTGTGGTTGTGATTTCGTGAAAGGGACGGAAGTGTGTAGACGGGGGTAGTGACAGCTTGGGCATGGAATAAGTAAGTACTTTTTAATAGCATGGAATTAGTAAGTACTTTATAATAGCATGGATTTAGTAAGTACTATATAGACTGTAAGTAAAAGGGGTCTTTCGACCAGTGGGGGACCACTGGTAATGAATAATTGTTCGAATATGTAGAACTATTTATTGTATCTTAAGATCTGTACAGCACCATATTTCAAGCAAATAAATTATTATTATTATTAATAATTATTCCAGTATTTAGCTTTTTTTAAATCTGAGGTTAATTTTGAGTTTAATTTCTGTCGCTGCTTAGGTGATACCAAGGTAAAATGTCGGATATTACACATCATATGCGACTACTTACTGTAAGGCTCGCTCGTTTTTTATTCATATATTGCACACAATGTACATAGTTGCAGGCTATGAATAGGCTAAACTTATGAGTACATGGCCCTGTTAGGGCGCGGCAAGTAGGAACGTTTACTCACCCGCACATAATCCTTATCCTGACTATGCGTGAGGTTCAAGCCCGCCTGCCTCATCTCATACTGCAGAAGCTCCAGCAGTATGCCCTCAGCCACCAGGACATCAGCGCCGTACAGGAGCGGAGTGTTGGCGCACGCGGAGGTAAGGTCGGCGGCCAGGCGGACGCCCACGAAGGTGTTCACTGATAACTCGCCGGTTTCAATCTTGCTTAGCTGTGGAATAAAGGTTGACATGAAATGATTCTTAAGGGGCAAAGTATACCGATTTTTTTAAATATTTGAATTCAGAATGTTACATAATTTACATTCGTTGCCACTTACTTAATTTTTAAGTGATAATAAGGTCCCAAATAAATGGCTTCAATAGAATTTGAACTTTGTAACGAATTATATCAAGTTTATAAGTTCCGAAACGGGATAATTATCTCAGATTCTGAATTCAAAATAATATATATTGATTGGTTATTGATAAGTCAAATGCTGAGTGTGCATTGAACATACTGAGGTTCTGATACTCGTGGTAGCTTTTTGAGTCAATATACCACAGAGCACTTATTTCTTTAGATTCGAGCCAAAAGTATGCTATAAGTACTTTTTGTAAGTCTGATAACATTAAATGATGTGTTAACATCTTATGTGGCAATAAATACCTGTTTCCTTAATTGATAGAAGGTGGATGTGGTGCAATTAAACATATCTGGTTCCTGCCACGGCACGACTTGAGTTTCATCACACATACGAGTACCCTTACCACTTGTACCTAAAAGAAAATGGAAGAAAATATATCTACATCTCTTTTTTACCACAATTATCAAACAGTTAAACCAGAAAAGAAATGTGCTTCGGTAATGTTCGTGTTACCCATTTAGTACGAACGTCGTGCCACATAGTTACCCCAATAGAGTCAAAGCTTCTAAGTCTTGTACTGCCTGCACATACTTTTTCTGGGAGATCTGTTCATTATTTATGTAGACTACAGTTGAATGTATAGCTTACCAGTAGGACAGTCAGTAACAGCTTCGATTCCAAACTTAGTTCGTGGCCACCAGACGCCGTGTGAGAAGGAGCGGGGACATCCATCGTATACAACTGTAGGCAAAATGCAAGAAATATAAAATCACAAAGCTATTTTTATTTTTTATAATCCAAATCAATCAAAGTCAAAGTATTTATATAAAATAGGCACATAAAAGGCACTTTTGAACGTCAAAATTTACAAAAAAAAGGAATTGATTCTAGTTGCCCCTTCCAAAATGTAGTTTCGTATGGAGAAGAATGGGCAAGAAACGCCACCTCCAACTCTTTTAAAATGTTTTACAAAATGTTGGATAGGTACATTATATAATATATGTGAAGACGATGCACCTAGAATAAAATTACTATACCAAAATAGGTAAAAAATAATTAAAAATGAAGCAATGACTGATAAATTAATTATGTGATAGGTACATGATGCTCACATATTTACAAACACATCCCAATCGGGCTGACTCTATAAAATTAGGTACATAAGTATACTGAAACTATTTTGTATACGATGAATCTCTGAAACGAATAAAGGTCTCACAAGATTTAGACTATCCTTCACAAATTCATTATTGGGTTTTAACATAACTTTGGCTTAAACAGTCAAATATTTTTTTAATAAAAACCGGCCAGGTGCGTGTCGGACCACGCCCAATGAAGGGTTCCGTAGTTTGGATGAATTTCTTCCTAAAACAAACTTTACATTGTAGTTGAAAAACATGTTCAAGGTCACAGTCAATTCTCTACCTGCAAATTTAAGTTGGTCGACTATTACTCCTTAACTTGTAAAGCCTACTTAGATGCGATAGTTTTTCTTTTGACTTCGTTATACATAAGTACCTACTACAGCCATGATTTTTTCACATATCAAAAAATAAACATTTAGCTGGCAGACGCAAAAAATGTACTTTAAACCTTACTATTACGGAAACGTATCCCTGAATCGAAAAATAGTTTTCACAGACCCGCTATATTTTTGCCTATCCAACGATACCCCACACCATGGGGTAGACGAGAAAAACAATATCATCCTCACTTTACGTGCAAGGGAGGTACCCTACATTTTTTTTTTCAGGATTATATTTTACTATGTCGGCGTGATTAATACTCATGGCGAATTACAGGTTTCTAGTACTAAGAGTCTCTGAGCTAAGCTGCGGAGAGACAGACAGACGGATATGGCGACACTATAAGTGTTTCTTGTTGCCTACGGAACCCTCAAAAGCAATTCTGTATCGTTATTTACCTTCACAGCCGGTATTAGGCGCGACCTCCGCGTACAGATTTGCACATGAGTCACAGGCGCGTCCTATGACTCCCGCGCGGCAGTGACACTGGCCGGTCAACACTTCGCACGAGCTGTTCACTGAGCCAGCCGCGTAGCATTGGCATGGGAGGCAGTCGGGGGAGCCTTCGGGCTTGTAGTGGTTCTCCTGGTGAGGTTGGTTAGAGTTAGAAAAAAGAATAACTTTTATTTAGCAACAATTCGTGAAACACAAAAACAAATAAAGAAATTAAAGTTTTAACAAAAACAGTGTGTGCCTCGCGGCTGCGCCAAAAACCTCTATTTTAGCATTAATGCCAGACAGATGCTGTCTGCCGTTGATTTTCTAATGAACCTTTAGGAACAAGTGACGGATAAGTAACGAGCAGTTTCAACGTAACTTAATAAATGATAAATGATTTTTATTTCTGTAAGTAGGTCTGTACAAATACTTTTACACGACAATCATATTTTTACAACTAGATGAGGTCGGCGTTTCCCATCTGACTACTCTGAGAAGAAAGGCCGAAACAAACTCAAAGGTCACCTTCTGTATCTTTTAAAGTCCAGATGTAATCTTGGTCAGATCATGTGAAGACCATGTAGATTGGTGTCTGAAATGGTTTTTGGAGGAAAGAACCACACAGATTGAGTGGACCTAAATAAGGTTTTGGGTTACAGTTATAGGTTGGTTAGGTAACGCCTCTGACTCTGCTATAAATGTGACCCACAGGGCCCAAACAGTTTGTGCAAAAAACGTCGGTACCTATGAAAAGAAGAAGATAGGTTCAAGATTTTTTTTTTTTATGTATGTCGTCTCATAGTTCACCTTGAGAGGTCGTGACTACTTAACCGTACTATCCTGTGGCTGCCTTAAGCGAACTCAAAGCCTCCAGCCAGGGGGAAGATTTTCATACAAGCGAGATTGAATATATAAACATCACGAGTTGGATGTAACTTGCACTAAGATGATAAGCTAAACATAACTTCAACGAGATAGAAGGCGAGAACGTGAATTTAGTATGTACTACTCAAGTTGAACTATACGTTCATTTAATAAGCCGTATAGGTAAGTTTTTTGTAAAATGTTTGAACATAAATACCTATATTACTTACAAATGCGAGAGAAAATGAAATGAATTTTATCATAGATGTAGTTGTAGATTTTTCATCAGAAAAAGAACAGAATAGGTGCTTAAAAAGTTGTTCAGACACGAAGTTCCTTCTCACGTATGAATTAAAATAAAAACGAACTTTTTGTAGTTACCATATTGGGCTCATTTTGATGTCACTATTGGCTTTAATAGCACCCTCGAAAACTATGTAAATGATACCTATGATGAAAATTTTCGCAGCCGCCATGTTGGATTTACATTTTAACCTCACTATCGGCTTTAGCACCCTTGAAAACGATGAAAACGACACCCATGACAAAAATTAGAAAATTTTCACAGCCACCATCTTGGATTTACTTTTGACATCACGATTGGCTTTAGCAATCTCGAAAACTATGAAAACGACACCCGTGACGAAAAATGTGAAAATTTTTGTAGCCGCCATCTTGGATTTTTATTTTGATTAAATTCACACTTTCTCTCTCTCTCGATAGAGGGAGAAAATTTTGCAGTATGAAAGTGTAAATTCGTACTTTCTCTCTATCGGGAGGGAGAGAAAGTGTGGATTAGAAGGAGAAGCTAGGTCGCAAGTAAGTACGCTATTTCGTGTGACGATTTTTGCCAGGTTACTCCTACCCCAAGCCACGTTAAAGAACTTCGATCCAACACGATAGTGTTACCTTGCAGTGACAGCGGCCCGTGGTGGCGTGGCAGTGCGGGTGCGCCCCGCGCGCGGCGCAGGCGCACGGGCCGCAGGCGCCCGGCGCGCCGCCCCACCAGCCGCGCGGGCACGCCGCGCCGCCCGCCTGCGCGCAGCCGGATGCTGGGGACACAAAACAAGTTTAGATCTACGTAGTAGCCTATTAATATGACGCCATGGCCTTCTCACATAAAGCCGAGAATAAAATAGATGTCTTAAGTGAACTTCATAAGATTGATTTTTGATTACACGGGATTGGACAGCAGATTTTCTAATCAAATACTTGTACAAAATTCCAGAACCGGTAGTTCTAGAACAGGGATTCCCAAAGTGATCGATATCGGTTTCCCAGGAGTCAAAATAAACAAAAACTGATTTTAGGGGTCGAATCGACCCCTATTAATTAACACAAGTTCTTATTTAAACCTTTCAAGATACTGTATAAGTTGTGTTACGTGTAACAACTTCTTATAAAAATTACTAATATTTTAGTAGGAAGTATCATTGTTCTAGTTTTAAAAAACTCAACAACAAGTGAATAAGCGTGCACAAGTTCGTACAAGATGAAAAAAAATTTGGTTGTGGGTCTGAGGTGTCTGTTCACTTTAAAATAGAGGTCTCTTGCCCAAAATAGTTTGGAAATCCCTGTTCTAAACTAATTCACAAAACAGTAGTAGCACTATAATCTCTAGAAAACGCTAACTACAAGACAGTCAAAATGCCACTTATTTGGGTCGAGCAAAAACTCACAAATTAAATTAAAACTCACGTGTCATCATATACCCGTCGTCACAGCTACAACTATAACCTTTGTCGGAGTCGTGAGGCGTGCACACCGCATGCTGCCCGCAAGGCTGCAGCTCGCATGCGGGCATGCACTGCGGGCCCACGCGACCGCGGGAACACACACATTCTGTGTTGTCCCATGATGATACGCATGTGCTCTGTGGATGTTATTACATGTTAGGAGTCTTTGGAATATTATGATGAATGAGAGCAATAATTGTTCCAGTCAGAGAAAAAGAGAAATAGTGCCACATAAAAAGAAGTGCACATCACTTTTTCACAGCAGAACAATGATAGTCGTCTTTAAAAAAGGAAAATGTTCTTTCAACGGCACATTAGTGGTTACAATTTGACATTAATAGCGCCTTTAAATGTAGCAAAGAGCGGTGGTGGCCCTGTGGTAACGGTCGCGACTTACGAGTTGTAGGTCGTAGGTTCGAACACTGACAGGCGCTTTACTTTGTGTAAATTATTTCATCACCACTGATCTCAAAATGGTGAAGGAAAACATCGTGAGGAAACCGGCATGTCCTAGAACCAAAAATTCGAAGACATGTGTCATCTACCAACCCGCACTGGGCCCGCGTGGTGGATCACGGCCCACTCCCTCTCACCAACAGGAGGCCTGTGTCCCAGCAGTGGGAAATGTAAATGTAGTAGTAGTAAGGGTGATCTTCGTAGTGCAAGTGGTAGGTACCAATGATAAGCGAGGCGAACGGCTGTTGTTAGTGACGTCACTACACTTATCACGTCTGTGAAGTTTCGAACAAATTCGTTTTTACAATCTGTCGAATGGATTGCGGTATTACTTTCTACGCAATAAACTGAAGTTTAAATGAAACAATATAACACAAATAACTTACATAAGGTGGACAGATGGACAGCATACAATCGGAACGCGATTGACATCCGTCCCTCACGTTTTCTCTGACTGTGGGCCGGTTGAGAAGAGATTGAGCTGTTCCCACTCTCACGTCCTGAAGAAAAATGTTGATGAAATATATCGGATTCTCTGTGTAGTTCATTTTGAAAGTTAGGGCAAAATCGTTGAAAATTATTATTGAACAGTGGTGCCGATTCCCTTGTTCACAAACTAAACTAAACTTAAGTTCAGTGCATCTTTTTCTTTCTATTTTAATAAGAAAAGGACAGAAGATAAATTTTAGTTTAGTCCTGTCAAATTGAGCATACGGTGGAGGTCTGCCCGGCTTGGGCAGAGCACCGCCGTGTCCTCGTGGAGGCGATCGGCGGCAGAGACCTCTCGCGTCCGGCCCTGGTTCGGCAGCCGTCACCTCCTTCTGCGAAGCAGTAATGCTCGCTAAGGAGGAGGCGGGACGGTTGAGGGAAAGGCAAATTTCGCGCCCTCTCGCCCCTAGCCGCCGCAGGAGACGCCCTGGGCGTCGGGAATCCCGGGCGGATTTCCGGCCACCGTAGGCGCGGGCTTGCGGACGGTGAGCAATGGGTAGCTCACCGTCCGGTAAGGACCAGGCCCGGGTCGACGGCGCGTCGTATTCCACGCGCGCCTCAAAGAGATGTCGTCAGCACTTAATATAGTAGGGGTCCACTAGAGCCGATGCCTGCCGGGGTCGCGGGAAGGTACTTATGGGTCACCGAGTCCCCTGGCAACACAGGCAACAGGAAGGAATACGGGTGGGTTTTAGTCAGTAAGAGTCTGACACACCCTCCCGCTCCGCCCAGAGCAGGAGAAGTTATTTGATGATTTCCCACCCTTTAAAAAAAACAAAAAGTCCTGTCAAATTAATCAGCGCTTGACGTAATTTGACGTTATTTTAGTAGGCAATTTTAGACACGTCTAAACTTGTATGGAATAGTGACAGGCGCTGATTAATTTGACAGGACTAAACTAAAATTTATCTTCTGTCCTTTTCTTAATGAAATAGAAAGAAAAGATGGACTGAACTTAAATTTAGTTTAGTTTGTGAACAAGGGAATCGGCACCAGTGTGACACTAAATGGGAGATTTTGTATAAAAACATTGTTCCAAAATTAGTTTCATCTACTTAGAACCTTGTACTTACTGATAAAGAGATTAATCTAAAATGGCGGCGCTAATCATGCCCTATCACTCGCACATTATACAGTGTGAGTGAGAGGGCCGCCGTTTGGCCGCCATTTTAATGGTTTTATGGTCATCAGTGTTATACAGAACAAATTAAAGCAAAAGTGTATACAGTAAAATTAATTCAAAGATAACACTAACCTGAATACAACCTTCGAAGTACCCAACCTCTGAAGCAAGCAAGCCTGCCGTACTATCCGGTCCACCAATCAGAATCTTGCCAATATACTGTCCTTGAATCTTATTGGCTAGCATCGGCAGCAGGACAGTCCTTAGTCCGTAGTCCACACTGACGGATATATCGGTTCCCAGCCATTTGATGTCTATGCGGTGCCATTGGCCGTCGGAAAGGGTGGTTGTGGGTAGGAACATGGATTCGCCGTTGTATGAGTAGTGGAGGTGGCCGGATTTTAGCTGTGGAAGAGAAGAAAGGTTAAATCAATCGAAATAAATGGGACGGGGTACGGCAACGATGGGATAATAATAATATTATTATTATAATAGACCGGAATTCGGTCAGGAGGACATCCTCCTGACCGAATTCTGGTCAAGGCGGCCGATTTCATCACTCTCATAGTCCGATGGGATGGCAAATCAAAGTGACCGTGGAGAGATCAGGTTCAGGACCAACGGATTTACGTGCTTCCCGAAGCATGAGATGGAACGCAGATGATCGAAAATCTATCTATTTGTACAGGTGAATATGCAAAAAGAGTTGGTTATATTAACTGTCTAATAAAAATATCATGAGTTTTAACTTGAATACGCAGATAGTTATTTCTTTGGCGAATCCAGCTCAAGTCTAGATTACTTTCCACCAGCCAGCTGAATTGAAATAAGGCACTGACCATGGCGCAAGGATCAGCACAGAGCTGGGTGGTCTTTACTTTTGTAACCACTCTCTGGATTTCCTTCTGTTATCTTAAGAGTCAATAATACCTCAGCGCCACCTCACTTATTATCTCGCCAGCAAGCAAGACTGAGTGGGGTGCTGGATGGCAGGGTGAAGGCTCCAAGGCACCGATAGTTTAGGTAATTTATTTTTACGGTGAAAATAATAGTAATTAAAAAAACAAAGAAGATAGTAACTGCTTTATATTCATTTTTAGAATACTAGCGGTTTATTGTTCGGTTTGGAGGTAACTCTGTAATTTAATTCTGTCCAGAAAATTTTATGGAATCGTGTTTTCGTCAAACGTAGTAGGTACCTACTTAACATTAATCCTCAACTTTACCATATATTATATTTAATTCAACATTAATGCTGCAGCATTTTCGATATAACGGAGGATCATGCTAAGCAATTTGAGGTACTGTAGACTCTTAACATCTACAAAAACCCAGGTCCCAAGTCACGTTAGGGTTCTTTTGCAATTACACCCCAACAGTTGAATTGCGGCATTATTAAACTACAAATATAACCAAAATCAAAAGTCATTTATTCGAACTAGGCTGAGAATCAGCACTTTTCGAACGTCAGAATTACATAAGACAGTCCCGCAAAACGCCCACCCTTCACCACTTCCTTGTGCTTTAGCTGGGCAGAAGAAGTGGCGCAACAAACACCCCAAAGTTCTATCTACAAAACTCACAGTGATCAGTATAGTACTGTTCTGTCCAACTTGTATGGACATGAGGAAGGCATCCTGTTGTCTAGTCCGGAGAGACAGCGCGTTCAGCCACGGCAGTTGTATGGGACGCAGCAGTGGGTTGAACGACAGCATGCCGTCGCCGCTGAAGCGCCACGGTGGGCTTGTTGCTAAAGGGAGATGAAGAAGGTGCTGGATTAGAAATTGATGTTTTATAGTATTGGAAATATTTTAAGAATGAGGCTAAATGCATATTGTAGTAAGGTCAATCGCATATCAAGGTAACAATTTAACTAAAAGAATCACCCTAAACGCTACGAACTAAGGGCGCTGTCAAAGCTAAATTGTAACCATGGACGTGCAGTTGACAGTACCTGTTTTGTATGTATTTGTTTATTTCTGATAGTGTGACAGAAAAAGATTATCATACGGTTTATTTCTAGTTCTTTTTCGAAAAGCAGTTCAAGCTACATTAGTTTTTAAAAATGGATTAAATATCCATAAAAAAATGATCTATTTTGCAAAACTGTTTTCAAAATTACAAACAACAGTCTCTCATAATTCATAATATTAGGAGTACTCAGCACAATCTTTCCCCGTATTCTAGGTACATTTTTTTAAATGGATCCATAAAAAAGTGTTCCATTTTGCAAAACTGTTTTCAAAATTACAACAGTCTCTCATAATTAATAAAATTAGGAGTACTTACAATCAGCACAGTCTTTCCCCGTATACTACTAGGTACATTTTTTTTAAATGGATACATAATCCATTTTTAAAAATGGATTAAATGTCCATTAAAAAATGTTCTTTTAGCAAAACTGTTTCCAAAATTACAACAGTCTCTTATAATTCATAAAATTAGGAGTACTTACAATCAGCACAATCCTTCCCCGTATACCCTTCAGTACAATCACAAAGATACGTGTCCCACAGATCTTTACAGTCTGCCCCATTGTAACAGGGCGCGGAACTACACTGCGACCTCTTTTCTGGACATCCGGCTAAGGTCCCGTTATCAGCCACGAAACTATTGAGGTCTATGAACTTGTGGTCTATGAAGAGGTCTGATATGCAGCCGAGGTAGTCTTTGTTCTTCACTTGGAAGCTGCTCGGGATGTTGGGGAGGCCACCGATCTGGAGGGGGCCTGTTAGGTCGAGGAATCTGGAAGGAAGAATAAATGTCATGCTTGGAATTTGGACAGTATTTTGTGTAATGGTTGACATAGGAACGATGACCTAGCGGATTGTAAGTTGTCACTTATATAATTGGTAATCCTGAAAAAGGTAAGCGCGAGGCCTCATTAGTGCGTTGCGTTGCGTTGCGTCGTCGCAGCGTCAACGCTGCGTCGTTTTACATATTATATTTTTTAATGACATGCCACATTATGCTTTGCGTCGTCGCACGCGAGGTTTCAACGGATTGACGGATGAGAGACGAAGCGGGGGCAGGGTGATGCGCTGTTGGAGCTCCGGTGCAATGACGGACAGTGTTCCACTGCTAGAGGGGCAAACTAGACGTGCGTACACGACATTTATCATTTCAGCATGAGTGTGGAGGATATCGATATAGATTTTCTCATCTCTTTGGTGCAAGAAAGACGTGCGATCGCCTTCGCCCTCGTCGTCGACATCGTGCATCGCCCTCTTGCGTTGCGTCGTCGTGCGTCGTCACCACGCAGGTTGGCATACAATGCGTTGATCCGTTGCGATGACGTAACGCAACGCTCTCATGAGGCCTCAGCCTAATTGATACGTGATCTTTATATACGTCCAATAATAATATTGTATTGTAATGTAATAAGGTCATTTACTATTATGGATCAATCATTTTCAAAAATGCATTACATGTCATGCACGGACGGCATCGGGCGTCTTCAGTGCATTCATGCAAGGACAGTGAAAGTGTTAAAATAAACACTAATATGAGTTTAATCAAGTGAGCATGTTTACTTTAGAAAAACTTGACTGTCTCACGTTATGCTCGGCCATAGAAATAATAAAGTTACGGCGAAAGCCGATAAGATATAGGTACATATAAAAGTACGGGCCATTTGTATCCAAAAAAACAATTAGCTCAATATTTTTCAGTCTGTAAGTAAAGTTGGAAGATTTCCCGCGACCAATTTTTTCATGTTAGTTTAATTTTTTGTCATATTTACCTGTGACAAGTCTCCGTGGCTATTTCACATCGCGGTGGTAAGACCTTTCTAGAGAAGTTAGCGCACGCGTACTTGAGGCCGAATTCCGCTGCGCCAGCCAGTGATAAAGCTTTATCGCAGTCATCCAGGATCAGAGTAGCAGTCTACAAGAGAACCTTTATTATAATATCAGGGGAAAATAATGTTCTTTAAGGATATATTCATGATTCTAATGATTATATACTTAATTCTGTAAAAACATGTTCGCTACGGTCATGAATTATATTAAAGCAGGAAATACAACTCAACGTTTCAAGTTGATAACAAAATTGTTGGCTGGTTGTTGAAAATGTAGTTTGCGTATTTACTTTGGTCGTTTCAGGGCTTTGCCTATTTCTAAAACATTTTAGCATGTGATTACGTTACAAAGAATAAAATAAACCATTTATTTAAATCTCCTACTCGTATGCTCATGCGCACCTAGCTTCTGACGTTTCATAAGTGCCCATGTGAAATAAAATATTTTGATTCCATGGATTTATCAATCGCTATATTATTTACTCGGTTCTTTCTTCCTACTGACTTCTTTGTCATTTACACCAAAGAAGGCAGCAATTCTACTCACCCTATTATAATAGTCAATCTCCACAGTGTGCCACGCGCCGTCAGCCACGTGGGCGGCCACCGTGACGTCAGCGCGCGCCCCCCCCAGCGCGAACGTGAACCGCAGGCCGGCGCCGCCCGCCCGCCCGGCGCCCGCGCCCACGGTCTCCAGTGCGAGGAAGTCGTGCCGCTCGTTGTAGCGCCCGTTGTAGAGGAGTACGCCGTTTGGGGATTGGGTTGCGAACCTGGTGCAAGAATGTAGGGATTCATTTTAATATGTGTTAAGAAATCGAAGAATCCATTTTTAGCATTGGGTGGGTAAAAGCTGAATATGAAAATGCATGTTTGTTTGTTTGTTTGTGGTAGCTTCAATCACGTGCCTGTTATCGGAATGGCACGTTTAATTTAAAAATAAGTCAAACTCAACCGGAGGTCCAATCGTGACCTAATAGACAGGCGACGACTGTTTGTTCAGATATATCACATGGGATCTATAAACAGACCTTTACCGTTTTTCAGATTGATACACATTTATTTAATGCATAAAAAAATTACCAAGGCGGATCTAAAGGTGCCATCTCCACAGACGAAAGAATCGCGACGACAGTCACTCTATGGCTTCCTTTAGGCACCATCTCCACGGATGAGAGAATCGCGGCGACAGTCACACTGAGCCTTCAAATTATCACCGCGACAATATCGCCGTGTAAAGATTGTTTCATAGTTTCTATTGAATTTTATGGCACGACGAGACTACACGTGACGTTGTACGACTGACGGGATCACCTTATTAAAACACATATTTACGGCGTGGAAAGGGGCCCAAGGCGCAATAGGAATATTTTGTGACATTTCCAAGGCATTTGATTGCATCGACCACGAAACATTACTCTTGAAACTTAAGCATTACGGACTTGGAAAACTTGCGCTCAGTTTAGTAAAATCTTATTTGAATGATAGACAGCAGCAAGTTCAAATAAATGGTGTCAATTCACTCAGCTTAAAAGTAGAAATGGGTGTACCACAAGGCTTGATATTGGGTCCTTTCCTCTTTTTAGTATATATTAATGATCTACCCCATTTGTTAAAAACCCAACCACAAATGGTTTTATTTGCTGACGATACTTCCTTAATTTTTAAAATTAATAGACGTGCATCACATTTTGACAACGTAAATAATGCCCTATTGCAGGTCCAACATTGGTTCACTGTTAATAATTTAGTATTAAATGGGAAAAAAACTAAGTGCATAAGATTTTCTACCAAATGTCAAAAGTAGTAATTGTGAGAAATTAGAATTCGTCGATAAAACTGTTTTCCTGGGGATTACACTCGACTTAAGGCTTCAATGGGGTCCTCACTTCCCTTGAAAGAATGAAATAAAGAAAGAAAGAAAGAAAAAAATCATTTATTTGCTGATAATGTAGGTATACATATAAGTTGGAATATTTATTAAGAGTCCCGATACATTTTACCTTACGGCATGAAAAATATTAGGTTTGAATCAGTAGTAATATAGATACAGCTATTACGTTTATTATTAGCCATACATAATCAGCCTATAATGTTCCCACTGCTGGGTCACAGGCCTCCTCTCTGTAAGAGGGAGTGGGCCGTAATCCACCACGCGGGCCCAGTGCGGGTTGGTAGATGTCACATGTCTTCGAATTTTTGGTTCTAGGACATGCCGGTTTCCTCACGATGTTTTCCTTCACTGTTTTGAGAGCAGTGGTGATGAAATAATTTACACAAAGTGAAGCGCTTGTCTGGGTTCGAACCTACGACATACAACTAGTAAGCCGCTGCCGTTACCACTTTTTTTTTTTTTTGAGGCTGGGAAATCATCAAATAACTTCTCCCGCTCTGGGCGGAGCGGGAGGGTGTGTCAGACTCTTACTGACTAAAACCCACCCGTATCTCTTCCTGTTGCCTGTGTTGCGGGGGGCCTCGGTGACCCATAAGTACCTTCCCGCGACCCCGGCAGGCATAGGCCCTAGTGGACCCCTACCTATGCGCTGACGACATCTCTTTGAGGCGCGCGTGGAATACAATGCGCCGTCGACCCAGGCCTGGTCCTTACCGGACGGTGAGCTACCCATTGTTCATCGTCTGCAAGCCCGCGCCTACGGTGGCCGGAAATCCGCCCGGGATTCCCGACGCCCAGGGCGTCTCCTGCGGCGGCTAGGGGCGAGAGGGCGCGAAACTTGCCTTTCCCTCAACCGTCCCGCCTCCTCCTTCGCGAGTATTACTGCTTCGCAGAAGGAGGTGACGGCTGCCCATGCCCTCTCGCTCCGTACCATGGCCTGAACCAGGGCCGGACGCGAGAGGTCTCTGCCGCCGTTCGCCTCCACGAGGACACGGCGGTGCTCTGCCCAAGCCGGGCAGACCTACACCGTATGCTCCACCGTGTCCTCCGGGCGATCCACATAGTGGTGACACCCGGACGTTTCCTCCTGCCTTATCCGACACAGGAACCTCCCGAAACTGCCGTGTCCGGTGAGGACGCCGTGGCGCCTCTCTAGCCATGCCGTTACCACTGGGCCACCACTGCTCAGCAGCACCACTGCTGAGCAGTATTAGCCATAGTCGTATTTAATAGGTAATGAATTAAATATAAATCTCTCGCATATCATACAATGAAGAATAGATGTCGTAATGTGTAATGTCAAAAAGCTTAATGTTAAAATATTCAAAAACATTAACAACAATCACAATTATTTTTAGGTATAAAATTTAGATTACCTATCTGGTAATGTCAAAATCTCATAATCAGCCTATAACGTTCCCACTGCTGGGACACAGGCCTCCTCTCTGTGAGAGGGAGTGGGCCGTAATCCACCACGCGGGCCCAGTGCGGGTTGGTAGATGTCACATGTCTTCGAATTTTTGGTTCTAGGACATGCCGGTTTCCTCACGATGTTTTCCTTCACCGTTTTGAGAGCAGTGGTGATGAAATAATTTACACAAAGTAAAGCGCCTGTCCGGGTTCGAACCCACGACCTACAACTCGTAAGTCGCGGCCGTTACCACTGGGCCACCACTACTCCAAATCCGTTATGTCAAATTACAATATAACAAAACCATAAAAAAAAAAATCGCTAATTAATAAATAACAATGTCATTATTATAATCTAAAACATTCGAAATTGGAAAGACAACGTGCAGCAGGACGACTAAGTTCAGCAGCATATTATTATGCTGTTAGAAAAATCCGTCAATTTACTGATGTAGATACCGCACGGCTAGCCTATTTTAGTTACTTTCATAGTATTATGTCTGCAGCCCGTCCCCATAGTAAAATACGGTATATTTTAGTATGGGGACGGGCTGCAGACATCGAGTCTATTTTTATTCTGCAGAAAAGAGCCATCAGAGCTATGTATGTATGGCCTCCACAGGTGCGACTCTCTGAGGGAACTATGAAATTAACATCATGACCTTGTCAATATATCTATGAAAACATCATATAAGTAAAGAAAAATCTACATATTTTTAGTAAAAGAGGTGAAAGATTCAACTATATCACTAGAAATAGGGACCAATTACTTCAACCAGGTTTCAGGCTGGCTAAAGTAGACTCATCTTTCGTGGGATACTGTCTAAAATGTTACAATAGAATACCTCCCCACATACTTCAACCGAATGAAACAAAATTTAAATCTTGTATAAAACGCACACTATGTAACCAAGCATATTATAAGTTGGGGGATTACATTGCTGATAAAAATGCTTGGCTCAACGCTGGTCCTGCTCCACAAGGGCGCAAAAACTAATTGATAAGTATTTGAAAATAGTGTAAATTCAATCTCTCAGTATTTTATAGTTTCACAGCACATTATTATGTGAGTACTATGTACCTACTATAAAGCTGCCATTTACTGGGTACGTCCTCTCATTGACTTGAATGTGCCCTGACAGTTGGGAGTATGTCGTGTTCACTCTAATGTCTCGCTGATGGTGGCGCGTGTTTGACTAGCACCATTCAGCTCCCTTCAAAATGGTTGAGCTGAATGGTGCTAGTCCATGCGTCATGTACGTGAACAGGCGCCGTCAGTAGAGACTGGTCATCTCTTAGCTTCCCCGTTTTTTTTTAATTTTGATTTTTTCATTGTTTTTTTTTTTTTATAAAAGATTAACTTTATTACGGAGGCTCTTACGTTTTGCATCGTTCTCACATGTATTATTTCAAAATGAATGATGAAAACAATATTTTGTACCCATAATATGTTGATTTAAAAGAGTGTCCATGGAGTTTCTTGCCTGTTCTTCTCCATAGGTACCTATTACGCTTTGGAAGGGGTGACTAGCTTCATCTTTCGGACTGACCGACTCCTTGGCAATTCAAAAGTGCCTGTAATTGGTTTATTTAAAATAAATTCTTTGAGTTTGAGTTTATCGTCGCGATTTTCTCGATCGTGAAGGTGGCGCCTTAGGGTACTTAATGCAGAGTCAAAACTTAGTAGATGCAATGAAATAAATCGATAACTTGAAAACTTTTGGAAATAATTAATTATAGACAACAGCCGATAAAAAAAAGAGCAGTTGAAAAATATGTGCTTACTTTAGTTTCAAATGCAGTCTATTCCTCCGCTTCAACCCAGGAAATGTCAAGAACGACGCCGTAGGAAAGCTCCTAGCCCTCAGTTCACAGAGCGGTGTGGTATGATCCGCTTCTATAGCACATCCTTGACAGACGAACCCGCCTTCTCGAACGGACACGCATTGAGAACCACTGCGGCAGACGGCGGACTGGGTGGCGCAGGTCGCTGATGTTAGGATTGTTTCGCAGTTTACACCTGTAAAAGAATTTTTAATGTTATTTTGTTGTGAAATCAAACTACAGCAGACTTAGCAAGACACTTTCTGTTTCTAGTCTACTGTAGAATAGAAATCACTTGTCTACAATTCTCGGTAGAAAACTGCCAATTGTCTACACAGAAACGTCATTTTGGTCAGTTTCCGTCGACGCTTCTCTTCGCTTCTCGTGCTAAGCCTGCAGACGGCCAGTTTCTCGAACGAAAATTGTCAAGCGCGCGTAAACTGCTGCGACTCGTTGAATTATTTGTCAACAGCCAGTTGCAGCAGTTTACGCGTGCCTGAAAATTTGTCACATTAATTTTATGCTAATTTTCGTTCGAGAAACTGGCCCGTAGTCATAGTTAATAATTAATGTGCGTACGTCATGTGGCTTTTATTGACATTGATTTAAGGTTTAAATTATTACAATGATTGACGCGTCTTCGTGAAACGCGTCACGTGTATTAGATCCTATAGTAGGAAACGAATAGGATGGCTTTTACCATATAGTTGTCATGTTTAGGGTTCCGTAGTAAACAAGGAATCCTTATAGTTTCGCCGTGTCTGTCTGTCTGTCCCCGCTCTGGGTCAGAGACGCTTGATACTAGAACGCTGTTCTAGCTTGGCATATGTATACATATTAATCACGCCGATAAAGAAAGTGGTACTATAAAATATAGAAAAAAATATATTTTAGGTTAACTCCCTTGCACCTAATGTGGGGATGATGTTTTTTCTCGCCTATCCCATGGTGTAGGGTATCATTGGATAGGCCGTTTAAAAATTGCGGGTCTGTGAACACCATTTTTCGATCCAGGGATCCGTTTGCGTAATATTAAGCTTTAAAGTGATAATTTTTGTTAAGTTAAGTCAAGTGCAGCCCCCCCCCCCTGCCAGTTAAATGGTTGTTTATGGAGATGTGAAAAATTTATGGCAGTAATACATATAATGCAATTAAAAGGAATCATTCACAGCTAAGTAGGCTAAGTTAACGAGTAATAGTCAACCAACTTAAATTTGCAGTTGGAGAATTGACCGTGACATATAACGATGTACCTATGGGAGAACATGTTTTTCCAACTACAATGTTAAGTTTGTTTTTCGGATAACTTCATCCCAACTACGGAATCCTTCATTGTGCGTGGTCCGACACGCATTTGGCCGGTTTTTTAAACAATGTTTCTTTTTCGAAAAAAATAAGAGAAGCATCAATAAGGCGTGGCCTCAAAGTAACAAATTGGTTGTTATTTCATTTCATTACTTAACTCAAAAATATTCATATACCTATGCAAAAAAATCTTATGGTATAGTAACGCATGTTTACCTGTAAATCCCGGTGCGCAAACGCAGGTGTACCCTCCTTCGCGACGGACGCAAGTTCCGTTGTTGATGCACGGCGAAGAGTAGCATAGATCCACTTCTGTATCACACATGTAATGCTCACGGGAACCTAGATGAAACAAAACAAATTGTCAGTCATATTACATTACTTAGTATCATGTGTTGTGACTAAACGCAACGTATCACGTCATTTATTTTGATGATTATGATTTTAGTCAAGCATTAACATTTTATAAACTGCCGTTTCTTTTAGGATTTTGGTCAATCGTTTACTTAAGCAATCTCTTCAGTTCGGGGAGCGTATTTTATGTTCGGTTCCTATAAAATAAAACTTTTTTTTAACATTTTGCTTACCAATGCATTTTTGATTGCCAATAAATACGAAAGGGTTACCGAGGCCCCTGGCAGCACAGGCAACGGAAGGAACACAGGTGGGTTTTAGTCAGTAAGAGTCTGACACACCCTCCCGCTCCGCCCAGAGCGGGAGAAGTTATTTGATAATTTCCCATCCAAAAAAAAAAGCTGGTGTATAAATAGATTCGTAAGCTAATTTTACATGTGACAGCTACTTCCATATGGAAGTAGCTGTCACATGTAAAATTAGCTCTTTTTTCTTTTTTTAAATAAGGGAGGGTCTACTATGCAAAGCTATAAGGTATTTGCTTCATTATTGGTAAAGATACAAGAATCTTAATTTTAACCAATTACGGTTTGTAATTTCACTGAAAAAATAATTTCTTCCTACACCACATTAAAGTGATTTCATTAAGACTTACTGACTTTATACAGTAAGAAGAAATGTTGGTAAAACGATAAAAGATAAAACAGGAACGTTTAATTGTTGAACATACTATTTACAAAAAAAAGTTTCCAAACAGTTTTTATTTACTGTTTTACTTAGTACAATTTTAGATAGATAGAATACTCTTTATTATGTACACCATAAAAATTACAGATACAAACGTTGAAATTTAGGTTGTGTTTAGTTTAGGTTAGGGTGAATTTTAGGTTGTTTTAAACAGTTAATTTATCACTGTTTTAAACTATTATATTTTATGACCTTTAAAATAGTAATAAATTAAGCTACTTAAAACGTGAAAGTTTACTGTTATGACGGTAACATTTTGCCTGAAGCTTTAACTGTTTTCGAATCAGTAAAAAATGCTGTTTTGAACGTTAGGGTCTTAAAAAAACTGCGGGGCAATTGCGTAACACACATAAAATGACAATTGATCATAATCGGTTTCATTTTGACAGTTCACTCACGTACATTTTTTTTTTGTGGATGGGTAATCATCAAATAACTTCTCCCGCTCTGGGCGGAGCGGGAGGGTGTGTCAGACTCTTACTGACTAAAACCCACCCGTATTCCTTCCGTTGCCTGTTGCGGGGGCCTCGATGACCCATAAGTACCTTCCCGCGACCCCGGCAGGACCCACGTACGCTGCGATATTTACGTTGTTGATCAGACGAATTTTTCAAACCTATGAAGCAATGCAGTAGCAATATCCTTCAAAACTCTCGGATTGTGATTCAAAATATATTACGCAATTAAGGTGCTGTTTAAAGCAGTTCAGATTAATGGTTTTTTCATTTTCATTTACTGCTTATTTCTTTCAGTGTTATAGGAATCAGCCATTAGTGTCTTTTCGTCTAGAAAAGTATCTCTCGTTTCTGCGGAAGCAATGTACGCGATGGACGAGAATAGCTGGCTCATCTGAAACGGAGCTCACAGACTAGGTTAGGTTACAAAAATGACTTATCATCTAAATCTTATCACCTGTAAATCCATGCGGACACTGGCAAGAGAAGGTCGTAACAGGGTATATCGGTCTGAAGAGCACGGAGTCGCTGTTGATGAAGCCCGACGCGTTGCCGAACTTTAGCACTGTGAGACATTCCTCGTAGTTCAGGCACGGCTCGTGTACGCAGATATTGTCGTCAAATGGTAGGACCTGGTGGATATTGGAAGTTAGATTAATTTTTCTTTAGCCGTTTTAGCGTGAAAGCGTAACGAACAAACTCACTTTCGCATTTATAATATTAGTTAGGATTCGTATGGTGTACATAATAGTGATCATAATCAGCCTATAATGTGCCCACTGCTGGAACACAGGCCTCCTCTCGGGGTGAGAGGGAGTGGGCCGTAATCCACCACGCGAGCCCAGTGCGGGTTGGTACATACAGGGTTGGACATGCCGGTTTCCTCACGATGTTTTCCTTCACCGTTTTGAGAGCAGTGGTGATGAAATAATATACACAAAGCGACTGTCAGGGTTCGAACCTACGACTTACAACATAATAGAGTATTCTATTGTATTCTGTATAGGTTGTTGAGCCTGGGATTGCCTTAGATGCTACCATACTGTGTAATGTAATAGTAAATGCCGTCAAGTACTTCCAAACACTTCTACTTCTCCACATTCTCATACAAACTAACCTGTACCGTAGCTAGCCTGGCTAAAGTAGCACGATGCAGATACACTCTTTCCCTCAAGTGTGTCGGCGAGTAGTATTGTGAAGTATCGCCGGCTACTCCAATCTCTGCATCCGGACGTCGAGCGGAGAATGATACGTTTAGAATGTTGCCTGTTACGTCGGTATCGTCCTGTAGAAAAATTAAATTTAGGTTCGGTTTTTTGACGTATAACAGATTAGACGTCACTTTTAAGAATGGGTTAGTGCGACACAGTTTAAGTGAGTTGAATATATATATATACATAAAAAGACAAGCAGATTTATGCATAATATTTCCAGGAAGAAATACAACAGGAGATAGCCTTGATATACTCCTTGCAAATGACGAGTGCGCGTCTTATATGACATTGATATAAGATTCAACTTACAATTTATTGATGCGTGAGCCTGTAACTGCCCTAGCATGGAATCTTAATGAAATCCAAGTATAAGGAAAACTATTTATGAAAATATTATATATGTAAGAAAAAATCGACATCTTTTTAATAAAATAAGTGATAGACATAATTTTAATACTAGAAATAAAGACAAAATAGATCAACCATTTTTCAGATTATCTAAAGTACATACATCTTTTATGGGTACTGTGTCAAATGTTACAACAAAATACCTTGTGAAATATTGCAATTAAATGAAAGAAAATTTAAAACTCATGTTAAAAGTACACTTTGTAAACAAGCATATTACAAATTAGACGATTATATCCAAGATAAGAATGCTTGGAAACATGCTGGTCCAGCTCCATAGGACAATCTAGAGTCTAGGCAACATCAAACTGGTTGCTATTTTAATTGTACAATTTATTATTTGATACAAATAATAAATCAATGTTGAATTTTAATTCTGTGATTACTTTAACTCAAACACTGACTTTATTTATTATTTTTAGGAAAACGTATACTTTTACAATGTTTGTAAATATGTGAGCATCATGTACCTATCACATAATTCATTTATCTGTCATTGCTTTATTTTTCATTCTTTTTTTACCTATTTTGGTATAGTAATTTTATTCTAGGTGCATCGTCTTCACATACAATTTTAAAATGTAGTGTAAAAGAGTAACGGTGGAGATTCTTGCCCATTCTTCTCCATACGAATCTACCTTTTTGGAAGAGGCAACTAGAATCAATTCTATTTTTTTTTTTTGTTAATTTTGACGTTCAAAAGTGCCTTTTATGTGCCTATTTGAAATAAATAATTTGACTTTGACTTTGTTTATACCTGAACACTAAAAATATAAATATTCTCCTTAGGACACGGTATAATAGCTGCGAGCCCGTCAATAAAGAATCCTAGTAGCGGTGACAGGAACTGTTCGGCCGTCATATCGTTCAGACGAACGGTGATGGAGTTGAATAGCATCTGTTCTGTGATGAGGCGGACTGAGAGTTGCATCATTGCTTTTACTTCGTTTACTCCGTCTGTTGAGAAAATATTGTTATTAGATTTACATCATAAAATACCCTTGGTTCAAGTTATAGCAACTAGGTAAGTACCAAAGTCGTCATTGTTCCAGTGCAAATAAAAGAGATGGCGCTATACGAAAATTGTAGCGCCATCCCCTTTTAAAAAACTTAAGTCACGTAATCGAGTGACATCAAGTCGTGTGCGATGAGATTTCCTATTTGCAAACATGGCGCGCTTCCTTATAGAATACTTTAATCCCTTTACATGAGTTTATTTTCTGCTTTGTTTTGTTTGCGTTTGTAATTTTTATTTATGCTTGAGTACAGTTTTCATAGTTTTGTTGGTATATTGACGTGTACTAGCTAACATATGGCAAGTAATTTAATTTAATGTTTTGTGTTTCGTAGTGTTTTATTACTTTGCATACGATTTGTATAGAATCATTTTTTTCCAAGTAAACAGACAGGTGTGTTGCTGGGGAGTTTGTTGCACCACTTCTTCTTCCCAGCTAAAGCACTAGGAAGTGGTGAAGGGTGGGCGTTTTTGGGGGACCGTCTTATGTAATTTTGACGTTCGAAAAGTGCTGATTCTCAGCCTAGTTTGAATAAATGACGTTTGATTTTGATTTTGCTCGGTTTGGTTGGTGGTAGGGCTTGTTCTAAGTCCGCCTGGCTAGCTACAACCATCTTATTGAAGTCTATCGCCATAACAACAATGCTGTTAATTGTTGTGTTTCGGCAGTTAGAGCTAAGATAGCCAGTGCCTCTGTGGTTGAGGATTCCGGGTGAAGCTCGCTTCCACCATCGGCTCATCATCATTAACTGTCAGGTGAGATGAAGGGCAAGAGCTTCCCCGTTGTGGTTAAAAAAACAAAAAAATTGTTTTCTCCAAAATCCTTACTAGTGCTCACCTTCATTATAAAACAACTTTTGTACAAAATTTCATACTTCTCGACCGGGCGGTTTAGGTTGTACGTTGTCTGTCAGTCAATGAATGCATTTAAGATTTTATTGATTAGATTGCTATATTTAGTTCGCTGCTCAATCTAGTTTGCCATTATAGTAACCAATAATCCATTGACAACTCTTCGATTTGTTGCAAGACTTAATTGAGTGACTACTTTTGCTGATAAAATATAGTACATTGTTCACCAAGGGGAGAAAGTGACCGATTACAAGGGTCTAGTTTGAGGCGCAAGGCTCAGTTGAGGGCTTAAGGCCCTGGCCCAGGCTGAGCCTCAATTAAGTCTCGCAACAAATCACACACGAGTTGGGAATCGCACTTCCCCCCTTCGGTGAACAATGAAAATATAACAAGGAAATTATTTTTTGTTTTTTAAGTGAATTTTATATTAAAATTGTTACAGTTCCCTGCCTCGTTGGTCTAGTGGTTGCAAGCGCTACTGCTGAGCTTAAGGTCCTGAGTTCGATTCCCGGAGTCTGGATGTGTGCCCGGTTGATGGCAATAGACTCGCTCCCTACTACATGGGACTTAAACATAACTGGCGAATTGTGGGTGTACTAGGTACACCTCTGCCCAACCCTTCGAGGAAACAAGGCGTGATGTTATGTGTATTGTTACAGTTATTAAAACCACATGTAATAATTTTGCCAGGGAGATTAATATTGGTTTGGGACAGTACATTTTTCTCGCTTTTCCACTGTAAAAAATCTTCATATGTCTGTTATATTTATTTCTGGATGTCTAATTCTGGCGGCGATTACATCACACTTCACTGTCATAGATCGTAAACACAAATTGAAAATTCTGATAAATAAAACAAAAGAAAGCTACCCGAGCGCACGAGATTTTTATTTGTTGTCTTTTTAGGGTTTTTATTTTATTCTCAATGTTCAGCAAAAGTATGTGGCACTGGCCACATACTTTTGCTGAACAATCATTTTGCGCTAGGTGATAAAAACTTTTTGTCTTTTGGCATCATACTATATTTAATTGCCGCTCAGCACGTTAACAATGGAATTTCATACACTTTTTCGAACCGCACATTTGTACTGTTGTACAAATGTGTGTAATGACGTACATTCTGCCTCATTTTTAAAAAGTTATAAGGTACTTTCGGAGCAGGTATAGTATAAAGTATCTATATAATTTTTAGACTGACCTGTAACTGATATTTCCATGGTAGCTAGTTTGGGCACGTTGGTGTTTAGTTGTGGCGATAATGTCATTTCTCCACTAGTTTCGTTCAGCAGCACTAAGTTGGCGTTGTTGCCCGATAGAATACGGTATTGGAGCTAGAAGCAAGAAACGTTAGTTTAGTCTTTAGATTATGACTGAGAAACCAATTGGTTTAGGTAATCTTGCGGGTCTTAGGAACACTATAATGATGACGTGGTATCTGCTCTGATGCTTTGCTTTCTATAGTTAAAAGTCGTGAAGAGTGTGTAGAGAAGTGGGGTAGATCATTTCAACAGGTTGTGTCCAACCGTTAACTTGGTGTCAAGCTGTTGCTGTACGTAAACGAACCAATAAGTTAGGTAAAATGCTAATAAATTGCTAGTAAATCAAAGGTGTCATGGCACAGCATTGTTGGGTGTGGTGGCATGGTATCAAGGTGAGGAAACCGGCAGATCCTAGAACCAAAAATTCGAAGACATGTGACATCTACCAACCCGCACTGGGCCCACGTGGTAGATTACAGCCGATGAGAGGAGGCCTGTGTCCTAGCAGTGGAAACATTATAGGCTGATTATGCAAAGGTGTCATGTCATATAGTTTACATTACACCTTTGATTTACTTAATGGGCTGAGTTCCCATCATTTAAAAATAATTCAGTTAAAAATAACACTATCTTTACTGTCACGCAGTTAGGTAAAAAACCAGTCCTCACCTTATCAGTAACATCAGCATCATAAGCCGGGACCCTTCCAAACGGGCCCACCGGAAAGCAATCCTTATAATTATTGAAAATAATCTGAAAATCCTTCATCATAGGCGCGTTATCATTGACATCTGTGACTAGTATTTCCACTCTGACGTCATTCCACAATGGCGGACTGGCTGCCCGTATGATGAGCTCGTATTTCTTGCGAGGGCTCTCGTAGTCGAGGTCGACCATTGTTACTAGTTCGGCTTTGTCGGAGCCTTGGCGCGTTTCGAGGGTGAAGCTGTTGGAATCGTCACCACCTGGAGGAGAAGAAAGTAAGATTAGGTAAGCTTTTTTGTAACGTTTTATTTGAAGGTTTTCTAGATAAGTCCTCTATGCCTTTCCTAATGCTATTGAGAGCTTGCTTGTTGAGATATTTTCTCTGATAAGTTATATTGGGTTTGATATTTTTATGTTGTTTAATAAAGTTAAGTATGCTTTCTGGAGTATCATATTTTGTATCAAGCTAAGAATAAGAATACGAATAATAATAATTTATTTGTGAAACAAAGGCATATTCAATACATACAAATGATTAATATTATTACAAACGACTAAATGAGTACTAAATTTATTACAATATAATTATATAAGTATTTAGTAGGGGTATCGTGTTACCCAGTATATGGGTTGTGGAGGTCAGATAGGCAGTCGCTCCATGTAAAATACTGATATTCAGCTGTATCCGGTTAGACTGGAAGCCGACCCTAACATAGTTGGGAAAAGGCAGGCAGATGATAATTATATAAGTATTTGAAAAACCTAATTGTATTAACGCATGCATGCAAATATTAGACAATTGTATTACAATTCAGAGTCAATTTCATTTCATGTCAAAAATTTAAGTCAATTCAATTCAAAAGATGTAAAGTATTAAAAGTTATTTCAACATTATATAATTACTAGCTGCGCCTCGCAGTTTTACCCGCATAAGTCTTGATCCCGTAAGGATATTGGTATAAAAGTATTCTATGTCATGGTGTACCTATGTGCCAAATTCCATCTAAATTCGTTCACCCGTGAAAGCGTAACAGACAAACAAATATACTCACTTTTGCATTTATAATGTAAGTTAGGATTAGGATAGAGATTTATCATTAAGAAACTCATCTAGAGAATAATAACATCTTTCAAGCAGTAACCCGTTAAGTGTTTTTATAAATTTTTGCAGTGGCATACATTTTATTTCATCGGGTATTTTATTATGTACTTGTAGAGCAGTACCAATGAAGCTTTTCTTCATTACAGAAGTTTTACATTTCACAAGGCATAACTCATTAATATATTAAGCACGTTTCGTTCTTTACTGCACATAGTTTTTAAAGTAAATGTGGATTTGTTTTTACAAATAATGTAGTTTCTAGAATGTATAAGGCTGGTACAAGGGTAATATTAAAACTTAAAAAAATGGAATGCAACTATCTGTTGTTTTTAAACCACGCATTGAGTGTATACATCTTTTCTGCATCCTGAAAACAATTTCCTATTCGTTGAATGTGCCTAAAAATAATTGGAAAAAATAATACCGCAGAACTGAAGCGACTAGTCCATGATAGGCTATTAACAGTGTATAAGTATTTACTTTTTTTAAAGTTGATATAGCAAATGTGCTGATTTACTTAACCGCTTACAAATTTACTCCAAAAGAGGTTTTTTTCAGGTAAGTTTATCATAATATAGTTATACCTATGAATTTCGCATTACTAGCTTCCTCTATTTCAGAATCATCATAAGCAACATTAACTAGTGGTTTCTTAAGACGATGGTGAAAGTGCATAACTTTGGTTTTATTTAGATTAATTACAAGATTATTATCATTAAGGCGCTGACAAGACCCAATTGACAAAAATGGGCTTCTCTTAAGAAAAAAAATAGCTAAATCTGTATAGTTTGTGGTAGCGGAAAAAATATATGTTAATTTTGAACATATTTCCCAGAACTTGGTTGTTACCAAAGCACGTTTTGAAGAAAAAATCTCGATACAAACTAACGTTAAACTAACCTCTTACCTTGAGTTCTAATCCAAAATATCTGTATTAAATATCAACATACGTTACGTATTTAATTAATTACAAGAACGTCTTATTTTAATGCAGAACTTGGTTGTTTTTTATTTTCGATTACTCAACTCAATTTTGAGTAAATTGCGTCATATTTTGCAATAAATTACAAGCGTTGTGTCATCGCGCTTTTCTTTCTTTTCTATGCAATCTGACAGTGACTGCGGTTTAGGTGTTGTCAGCCTCTTTAGCCAATTTATTATTTGATATAGGTAGATAATTATTAATGTAATTTTGATAATTTATTGGATGATTACATTCTATAATAGCCATGCTATCATCTGCAAAGAGTACGATTTTTGTCCTGTAAATTTTGGGAGGTAATTTATATATATATAAAAAAAAAGCGGCGGTCCAAGAACGCTACCCTGAGGCACGCCATATTTTATGTACCTTGTTTCTTGTTTATATTTGGTTTCTAATTAGGCTATAGGACTACGGAGGTTTCCGTACATTGTCATCTGTCAGTTAGGTATGATTGTAAAAGTTTAAGGATGTTCGCTCTAATACCATAACCATGTAATTTTTGCAGTACAATTTTATGATCCACAAAATCGAACGCCTTCGTCGTGTCTGTATATATCGCACAAACATGATTTCTTTTATCAACAGATGTCATGACACTAATAGTAGGTCAAACAGTGAATGCGAATTATTATTGGTTAACTTGTGGAAAAGGTTTTTCTAAGTCATCAAAGGTATGCAATTTTGAAATAAATATTTATAGGTAAAATTAAAATTAGATTTTTTCACAATGGGGATAGGCAAATACTACAGATGCTTACATATGTTTTTGTTTTCTGTCTAAGGAACTGTTTTTTCTATACATTAAGTATTTTCTTACCTTTAATAGAATAATGTACCACAGCATTGGGTCCTTCATCAGGATCATGCGCGTATATCTCCCCTACAGTGGTTCCTATAGGGCTGTTCTCGGGAATGTAGAACGTAAGGCAGTCGCTCTCGAAGACCGGTGGAGAATCGTTTATGTCTTCTACTTTTATGTGGACTATTACCTGAAATAACACGGTTTTGTAAAGTTTCCCTGTAGCGTTACCACCCATTACTACCAATTACTCATTGATGAACATTGAACGTTTTCATTAGATCACATACGTAAAGCACACGAGATCAACAACTACAAAGGATTATTAGATAGATATTTTAGCGACTGAGGATTTAGTTTTACTGGATACAGAAAATTTACCACAAATTTATTGATGCGCGTTGACCCCCGCGCGCAGTAGATGACTAATTTATATCTCCAATGTTAAAACCCGCGTCTATTCTTGATAGTAAATATAAATAATTTATGAAACAAAAAATTGCAACTTACAGTAGAACTCATAGGCGGCGTCCCTCCATCAATAGCCAGCGCCTTCAAGTCATACGTGGCCACGGACTCTCTATCCAAAATCTTGTTAGTCCTTATAACCCCAGAGGCGGGGTCCACTACAAAGGAACCTTCCTCTCGGTCTCGTGGCTCCAGCTCGTAGTGGACTCGACCGTTAAGACCTACGTCTGCGTCCGTGGCACTCACTTGTGTTACCGATGTTCCTGCAGGAGAGATCGTAGGGTTAGCATAATCAGCAGCCTATAATGTTCCTTATGCTGAAACACAGGCCTCCTCTCGGTGAGAGGGAGTGGCCCGTAATCCACCACGCGAGCCCAGTGCGGGTTGGTAGATGTCAAATGTCTCTGACAGACCCGTAATTCAAGTAAATAAATAAAGTCAACTACAATTTATAATACAATCTTCCTGCTAGGTACTTACCAACTAAAGCGTCCTCCATGATAGTAGCAGTATACAGCTGTTGTTTGAACACCGGCGCGTTATCGTTTACGTCCACCACTGATATTTCCACGTCTGTTGTGTCTGATAGGGATGGAACTCCACCGTCTCGAGCGGTTACAGTAAGAAGGTATCCTGGAGGAATAAGAAGTAGGAATAATAAATAATGATTTCTGGTTTAGGACAAAAAAAAACAAAGGTCACTGGAACAACTTGCGACCCACGGATGCCCCTCAACTTAAAGGGGGATATCTACAAGTCAGTGATAAGACTTTTCGTACTGTATGGATCGGAATGCTGGGCCGTGAAGAAGATGGATGAAAAATAATTGCATGCAGCCGAGATGAAAATGTTGAGATGCATGTGTGGAGTGACGAGAATGGATAAAGTAAGAAATTAGTATAAATTATTTATTACTAATATTATTTATTACTTTACTAATATTATATAAGTATTTTAGTGATATTTATTTTAGAAGTATGTATTTATGTAAGTATATTCTCTTATTGTATATTTAAATTAGTGAATAGTTTTTTTTGTTCTTTTGTATTTTGTTTTCTCTTCTACTCTTACACACGGTGTCTACATCTCTTTGTCTACTGTCCTATAGCAGGTATGCTGGAAGAGATTTCTTTAGAAATATGCATCACCTTTGTACGTATTTTTCTGTTCCTTTGTTCTTGTCTGTTTATATGTGTGTACATAAACTGTGTTAAATAAATAAATAAATAAATGCAAAAGTGAGTTTGTTTGTTTGTTACGGTTTCACGCTAAAGCGACTGAACGGATTTGGATGAAATTTGGCACATGGGTAAACCATGACCTGGATTAGGACATAGAATACTTTTTATCTTAGATATTCCTACGGGATCGAGACTTATGCGGGTGAAACCGCAGGGCATAGCTAGTGAGTATATAAAAGGAAGTTTCAAAGTGGCGGCAGTGACAGAAACGTTGAAAGGAAATCGTATGGCTTGGAATGGGCATGTGATAAGGAAGGAGGAAACGTATGTGACTAAAAGAGTGATAAATATAAATGTTAATGTATGGAGAGAGAGAGGAAGGCCAAAGAAAAGATGGATGGATTGTGTGAGGAATGATATGAAAGAGAAGGGAGTGAATGTGAGCGTGACGGTTGACAGGGGAGATGAAGGAATGCGGAATGAGGGGAGGGGAAGATTGGAAGAAGAAAACGTATTGCGTCGACCACAAGTAACAGGGGCAGGAAGATAATGATGGTGAAGGGCAAAAAAAGGTTAACGTACACGAGGGATGTAGAACACTACAATAATTTGTTTAGAAGTGTTGAAGGATCGTTTACCCTACTAATAGGTATGTAGAACGAACGTTCAGTAAGTGGTTGAAGCCCTTAATTTGAATCCGTATCATTTTCATACACATCGAGGCTTTCAAGTTACGGGCTTACTCGAGAGGCATCAGCATCCCATAGTGCATCTGTTGTATACAGGTTGAAATTGAAAACTTGCGACAAACTGAAATTGGACATTGTATACATCATTATTAACAACTTTTACTAAGGGACCAAAGCTGCAATCCCAAAAAAAAAAATCTGCTTTTCCTACATTTTGATGAGGTATTGCGAACATAAATGTAGGGGACAGCAGTTTTTTTTTTTGGGATTGTAGCTTTGGTCCCTTAGTAAAAGTTGTTCATAATGATGAGTACAATCTCCCATTTCGATTTGTCGCATGTTTTCAATGTCACCCTGTATAATATTGAGTGCCTTTTAGTCTTCTAAATAAATGTATTTTCTTTCTTCTTCTTTCTCGTTTTCACGCCATGCCATGTCTCAAATTCAAACTTCAAGCATTTATTTCAACTAAACCAATTACAGGCACTTTTGAATTGTCATAGAGTCGGTCAGTTAGTCAGAAAGTTGAAGCTAGTTGCCCATTTTAAATCGTAGATCTCTATGGAGAAGGACGGGCAAGAAACACCAAGGACACTCTTTTAAATCAAAATATTACAAATCCTGTGTACATTATTCTTGTTGCTACTATATGTGAGAACAATGTAAAACACAGATAGCCGAACCGTACGATACGTCTCTTTAGTAGCTCTTTTTACGACTCTAACGACCAACCCTTCAACAAGACAAAATACAGCATAACCACTTACCGCTCATAGTCTCTCTATCCAGCAATTTGTTAGTAGTAATAGCTCCAGTCTGCGGGTTGATGATGAACTCCTGGTCGTGATGAGTGACTGCCTCGTTGGATATCTCGGAGCTGAGGCTGTACGTGATCTGTGCGTTGATGCCCACGTCGCTATCTGTTGCGGATACTACTAGGACGGTTGTGCCGGCGGGCGCGTCTTCGAATACCTGCAAAGAAGATAATTATTGATACTAACAAGAGATGAAAGCAAAGAGTTTCATAGCTTAATCCCATTTTATTTTGTGACCATAATTTGCTACCTCATATCAAGACACGCGGTTAACTAATGTAATAATACTAATAGTAATAAAAACACTTGGTTCTCAGGAATTGGTGCTGGTATAGTGATACATGATAAATGATGATAAATTATTTATTTTCTGTAAGTAGGTTTGTACAAACACTTTTACACGTCAATCATATTTTTAAAATAAAGCTAGATGTGGTCGGGTTTCCTATCTGACTACTCTGAGAAGAAAGGCCGAAACAAACTCAGAGGTCACAGTCTCCTTTAAAGTCCAGACATAATCTTGGTTAGATCATGTGAAGGCCATGTAGATTGGTGTCTGAAATGGTCCTTTTGAGGAAAGAAAGAACCACACAGATTAAGTATTAGTAGTATGTAATGTAAGTAATAATTTAGAGAGTGATAATGTTCATAAGCTTACTTAAACTTTATGAACACCAGAGTAACGTAAATAAATAAATTTTGCATAACGGGGTCACTTTTAGGAGACAAATTAGAAAATTTAAAAAACTGTTTTACACACTGTACCACACATTAAATAAGGGCTTACTGTGAGTGTTTTTTTTAATATTTTAAAATAAATAGTTTAAAGTTATTTAAGAAAATAGATGAAAATTGATTATATCCGATTAAATACTGAGCCCTACATTTTAGAAAAAAATACAGGAAAATACTTTATAGATTACAGGAAAACCTATAAGAAGTCTAGAGCACATCTTTTGCAACGACAATGTTAAATTTGTTCTTGGAATAAAAAACATAGTAGATAACATATTCATTCAACCCTCACCATAAGTATTCAACTCGCACTTGCCCGGTTTATTTTATCACGAATTCAAAAATTATAAACTAAATAAAATTATATTTATGATCTCAAACTCTAGCTAGAACTAAATTGGATATGTCTTCTATATAACGTTCATTCTAACTCAACATTGCTTGGTTTTAAACTTTACAAATCACTGTATTATAAAGATTTGTAAATTTTATGTAGTTACAGATTCTACGTAATACATTATTATGGGTTTAATTTCGGAAGGAACTTACTGAAGCCGTATAAGGAGCATTTTCAAACACAGGCGCGTAATTATTAGCGTCAGTTATATTAATATGGACCATCGCAGTATCACTCCTTCCTCCACTGTCAGTCGCGGTGACTGTCAGTACGTATCGACGTTCTTGCTTGAAGTCCAAAGGTTGAGCCACGGTGATCAGTCCGCGGCCATTTTGAGAGGTGATCGAGAATCGGCCGCGAGTGTTGCCACCTGTGATTTCGTAGTGTAGCCTGGAGAAAAAAAGTTGCAATAGTTTGAAGGTGTAATGATAATGATGGGACTTAAATAAGACAACAGGATTTAGGTGATGTAGAATTTTAATATGTGCCCAAAAACGGGGAAACTTCGATATAAATTTTTGGTCCAACCTGTTCCTATTTCTTTTCGCAATGTGAGCGGTTGAGACCTAGTAATAACAATTCAATTCAATCAAGAAATATTTTTTTTACGACTATCAATTGTTTTATGGCTATATGAACCGGTCATTGCCTTTTGCGTCATATACCGCTTGGGGCTTCAGCACATTTCCATATTTCAAAATCTACAATCACTTTTATCACGTACCTATTATCTTCATCAGCATCAGTAGCAGTGAGCGTCACAACCGGAGTGCCGGGCGGTTCATCCTCAGCTAACTCTACCTCATATTGTGGAGGAGAGAACACCGGGTCATTGTCGTTCACGTCTTGAACGACTACTACGACCGAGGCGGTCGCTGAACGGGACGGGGAGCCGCCGTCTGTTGCTGTTACCTGGTAACAATTGAAAGATCGATGTTAATAAAAATATAATACTTTAAGTCACCAAACAATAACTTCAACATTTCTGTAAGATCTGGAGCAGAGATTAGAACTAAATTGAAAGTTTTGTAAATTTTTTTCATTCTTCGTTGAATTGTTAATACAGTACCGGGTAGTTAATATAGCACATCTTGTTCGGTTTTGTGGAAAGAAGCGTCGCCTGTGTCACTCATTACTGTGTGATAGTCTCTTGCTGGAACTTGATGTGCCATTAACGCCCAGAACCTGTTCCTCACATTTGAATTTTTATTCAATGAGAGTACGTATAGAATATTGCCTCAATTTTTCTAAATATGTCCCGAAAGCATCTAAGTATCTAATTAATTGCTCATTATTTTGCCCCATTCATCTAATTCATTGTTTTTTTTTAAAGGTTGACTGGTAGAAAATGCCTATGGCATTAAGTCCGCCTCCGTACATTTGGGTGCTTAAAGTATTAAATAAATAATGTATCTACTATTCTTGTGGTTAGATTCACTTCAATATAAAATGCCTTCTACCACAACTTACCGTCAGCTGATACTTGGCCTGCACTTCTCTATCCAGCTGTGATGACGTGAACACCCATCCGGACCGAGGATCGATGCTGATTGGCAGATCGTTGTTGTTGTTATACTCTTTATCAGCCAGCGTGTAAGTTATCTCCGCGTTCATACCTTCGTCTGCATCGTAAGCTTGCACCTGTAAAGCATTATATTGCATAAAGATCAAATTAGAAATACTGCCCTATTATTTATTGGTCTAAGGGGTCGCAGCATTGTTGTGTTTCGGCTGTTAGAGGTAAGATAGCCAGTTCCTCTGTGGTTGAGGATTCCGGGTAAAGCTTGCTTCCATCTTCGGCCTTATCATCATTTACCGTCAGGTGAAATGAAAGCCAACTTCAACGATGCGGATAAAAAAACAAAATTGTGAATAATGAGCGTGGATAATGAGTTCGGTTCAAATATCGAACCCAAAAGGTTCGATATTTGAACCGAACTGTGTATTTCCAAAAGGATTTTTTTTCTAACAGCTCGGATTAGTGTCCGATTCATAGGAAACCGCTTATTCCCTATTACGTGATACAGTAATAATTGCTTTGTCCCTTCGATGGATAGAGGGCGTGATGTTATGTATCAGCAAAAAAGCGCTTGGCACGGGACACCTATACAGGCTGTATTTCTGAAACACCGCGATAGATGGCGCTGCATGTCGAGTCTCGACGTTGTTTTAGTTCAACTTAGTTTACCTACACTTTTCTTTCAGGCATGATTAAATAACATAAAGATTACCCACGAGGATGGTTATCTTATTAGAGAAATAAATTAAATAGATCCGACGTGTTTTGTTTAAAAACAGATAGTACCTTTTGCCCTCAAAGTTTAGTCACATTATTATGTCACATCTAATAAAAGTTGTAAATGAAAACACACAGTGTAATCTAATATAATAATAAATAGGTATTATTCTTTATAATACTATTGATATTTTATGGGACTATAGCCATATGGCCATAGTCCCATAAAATATCGATCGAGTGTCGGTCGATTCGAACGTCCATGATTGGTAGTGGACTTTTACGGGCTAAGATAACTATAGTCTGTTCCAAAAGTGATGAAGTGTAAACAAATGGATCATAATACTACCTATGGATGCCAATTTGTAGTGCCATTTACAAATTGCGTGCTTTGATTTGATTATTTGAATAGTTTAATTTGAAATTCTAATAATCACCTTTAAGATTTTTTTCATTTGACAATTATATTATTTATACATTAAATTTAATAACGTTATTCGTTATCAATAATTGTTGGAAAAAGTTGTTAGATATAAAGTTGAAACCTTCTAAATACCTACAGATGAATGTGTTACTAATTCTAAATAGTGAACGATGGCGTAAGAGTTTAACTTGAACGATTTAATCAGAAACTTTTGGAACAGACTATATTAGGTACACGTTTGATCACAAGACGCAACACAGACTGCCACAGAACGGATTTATCTATCGTATGCCTCCGCACGGGCTCATAACTTACTATCTCGTACTTAAGGGTGGGGTAAACGCCGTTGACCTAAGCCATACAAATGCGCGTGGCGCTCACGCCACGCTGCCAAACGGTTTCAAAGGGTATATTTATTTTTAGTAACGAAAAATGAATATTTGAAAAAAAAAATCACTGATATAATAATAGATAATAAAATAGTGTGTTCATACAAATAAAACATGAACATATATTAAGTAGTTTGAAAGTAATATCGTTTTTATGCTTTGGTTAGAAATCACTTCCTAAATGTATTTTACTACAATATATATTCACATATAGAATTGATGTGTAGGTAGGTACGCGTTCTAGTTTAACATATTTTTTTTGTATAACTTTCTAGAATTATTTGAAGGCGTAATAACAGATTTAGAAGTCACTAAAATCGTATATCTCTGCGCCTTAAGCAGGAAAATCGAACGCGATATCAAGAGAAAGAGAAAATACTGAAAAACTTAGTAAGAACTCTTTTATATTTTCAGTGACTTGTAGGACATGCAGTTATGAATCAACTTTTGACATCATGAAGAACTCTAGAAATAGTGACCCTGATTTTATAATTTTATCCTAACGATCGATATTCATTTATGTTTTGATAAGCAATGATCACTGCTTTTAATTGAAAAAAGTAAAAAAAAAAAGTTGCATGCATACTCACTCAAGGTGGGGGACTTCCCCAGCTTGAGTAACCGTTTTTTTAAATAAATAAAATTATGGTATCAAATTCCAGAAAAAATGCTAACTTTCTCCACTCAGAAATAATTTTACAATGTAGAGTTAAACTTTTAGGCTAAATTTACATTGCCACGGAACGGAACGGAAGCGAGTTTTTGTAACAATATTGTACATAGCAAAATTAACTTTATGTCAATTGTGTAACGTGCTGCGGGAATTACCGAGAAAGCGCGAGAATTCTTCAGAAAACGCGCGACATGTTATTTGACTAGTATCTAGTTTGTACGTTACACTATTGACATAAAGTTCATTATGCTTTGTAAAAAAAAATCGCTTTCATTCCGTGGCAAAGTAAATTGAGCCTTAGGATTGAGTGTTTGAAACCGATATAAAAAGTCCATTGAACCGACAACTGAAGTTTTATATCATGGCCTGTAATAAGCGGCGACAGTCCTGTAATTACAGGCGCTCGAACGAAATGCAGCGGGTGGTATTTAGAGCGATCGATGTAGCAATCAAATTATCAATGGTTAGAACTTCCGTTGGAAAAAATATACCCGTAGGTACTGGGTAGTTCTGTGACGTCATGTTATGACGGAGTATCTTATCTACCCTTATTTTTCTAAACAAACGTTTGTTTAAATGCTTATTTGCTGGTTTTGTTGCAGATCTGTGAATCCCGGGTCCCATAGTGCGAGAATAATAATCACCTCAGTTTGAAATGGTTAAACACTAACTTATGAGTTTTGATCGAAAACTTAGCTCTTACGCCGAATGAAAGCACTGCACCTGTTAAATACGGTTATGGGTAACAATACAGTTTACAATCATTAAACAATGGACTGACATGTATAAAAGTCCTTAATAAATAAAGAGAAAAAAAAATCATTAAACAAGCTACTCATTTTTATCGACAGAGTTTTACAGTAGGTAGATATGTCATCATCGAGGTAAATATTTGCACCAACTATCCGATCCTTGTGACATGTATCGGATAGTTGGTGCAAAAATAGTTTTTTGATATTACTCACCCTAACAATACTGTAACCAACCGGAACGTTTTCGCTGACCGACTCTTGAAAGAGTGACGTATAGAATCTCGGCGCGTTGTCGTTCACATCCTTCACGTTTACTAGTAGTTGTGTCGTGTTCGATCGTGAGGGACTGCCGCCATCTGGAAGGTAATCAGTTTATAATGAGGATGAAGTTACGGCAATTTTAATATTATTTTTTTTTATCACTAAAGTTGGATAGAAGGGTTTATGTAAGAACAACAACGGTAAAGATCTTGCCTTACTTCCAAATGTCAATCTTAACAAAAGAATGTGACGATAAAAAGAGAATGCATTACAATAGTGGTTTACTATACACTCAAGATATAAATATTAGGGCCAATTTCATATTGACTGGATAGACAATTACCATCCAAATAAATAAATACAGAGTTTTTAGAGCAGAGTATCTGCCAGAGAAGTTAACTGCAACTTATTATGAAGATGGTGAAACAGGCCACTTACCTTCTTTTGGGAAATGCCCGTACTCTTCCCAAATATAATAGGCAGAGATAAATTGAAACGAAAAGCCTAGAAATTGTACAAACCTTGAGCTCTAATAACCAGTCGATAGCTCCGAACTTGTTCAAAGTCCAGCGTCTTCACTAACGACACATCGCCGCTGAGACTGTCTATTGAGAACTGCATCTGAGTGTTTCCTCCGATGATCGCGTAACGGATTGCTGCGTTAGAGCCATCGTCGGCGTCTGTCGCTCTGAAAAAGGGCAATGTATTAGTGACATTAAAAAGTTACCTAGTATTTATACACAATGTTTTTTTTTGTTGGAATCTAAATTTTCGAAGGCGACTACTCATTTCTTTGTAACTACGTATATATATATAATATATATATATATATGTAAAACGATCACTACGTCGACCAGTTCTTTAAGACTACATAAGTAAATAGATTTTTAAATCTTATTGGAATACATGCTTTATCAGAAGGCTTAGAATTTCTAGACAATTCTTGCTTATATAATCAGCCTATAATGTTCCAACTGCTGGGACACAGGCCTCCTCTCTGTGAGAGGGAGTGGGCCTTAATCCACCACGCGGGCCCAGTGCGGGTTGGTAGATGTCACATGTCTTCGAATTTTTGGTTCTAGGACATGCCGGTTTCCTCACGATGTTTTCCTTCACCGTTTTGAAAGCAGTGGTGATGAAATAATTTACACAAAGTAAAGCGCCTGTCTGGGTTCGAACCTACGATCTACAACTCGTAAGTCGCGGCCGTTACCACTGGGCCACCACTGCTAAATTCTTGCTTGGTTGCAACCAAATAATATATCAAAGCACTTTAGACAGCTGAAATAATCAGCCGGATACAAACGACGACGGGCCAGAACCGTGTATTCATTTTGGAGTTTCAATAACAGAACAAAATTGAATATAAACCACAGCACAAATTCTATTCCCAGCAAACTTATGTTACAAATGTATTTAATAACCAAACATCCAACACTAGCAAAATTAATAATTTCGGTCTAAATGGTATACAGATATAGCTATATATTTCTAACGGCTCACCACAATAGCGGGATGAAATATTAATATTTGCAGTTGTACGGGAGTAAAACAATAAATATGAACGCGGGGCTTTTACAACAATTTCTATAACGATTTATGGCGATACAAATTTGAAAAGCAGACGGTGCTTCGTGTTCAGGGGAAGATTGCCAAGCTGAAAATATGGCTCTATTGGACCCTGTTGGATACCGAGACAATGTTCTATTGGAAAACGCTTAGCGGAGTTTTGAAAGTGTAAGATATATTGAAAGTGTAAGTCTTGGAGCGGCTTTCACCCTTTACTGCCTCGCTTTCATATAATATTGATTGCAAAACATACAATTCAGACCATACATATACACAATAGACTAATTATAACATATGCAAGCACTGACGTTGTTCGCTTAACAAAACCATCCTTATCATAATTTGGTTTGGCCTCGTTAACCTGTGAATTTCACAACTTATAAAGAATGAGATGACTGACGGTAATTATGACCTTGTTGGTATGGAGCCGTAAATAAAATTTTGGTAGACGAAGACGCTTCTTAAATTGTCATTACAAACTCATACTATGTTTAGAACTCATATTTATACTTCCTCTTCCTGTTCTATGGGAATTCGAGTAACTTACTTGATTCTCGCAACGACTGGGTTATCGTTAGCACTGATGTCCTCGTCAACTGTTACTGTGTAGGTCTTTTCGCTAAATTGTGGGTAGTTGTCGTTGTCATCCAGGATGTTGACGTGGACTGTAGCACTGGTAAGGAAAGTTTTTATTAAGTTACGTATACTAGAATCATCGAATATTAATCCATAGAAAAGTGTTGCATAGAGGTTCGATCGGTTATTCGAACCTTAAATATTAAGGAGAATGACGCAGAGGAGTAGGATTTATTCATAGAGAATGTCGGCTTTATCACTTAACAATTTAAGACAAGCTTCTCATGTTAGTCATCAGAAGTTCAAAAACTCATCTACTTACCAAGTCTTATTAATTTATCATCATCTTCTAGCCTTTGTGGCCCTATCTATTTTGAGATCCGCTTCTATTCTAACTACAATAATTATCAAAAAGGGAACTACTCAACACAACCTTTGTCAGGTTCTGGTATGCCGCGCACTCAAAGGACATACGTCGATCACTATTAATGGGCAGGGAATGTTATTAAGAGGCTGACAACAGCTACAGCGCGGTCACTGTCGGACTGCATAGAAAAGAAAGAGAAGCGCGATGGCACAACGCTGCTAATTTATTGCAAAATATGCAGCAATTATTTATTAACAAAAAATCTATTGATTGGATGAAAAAATTAAAACACTATTATGATAATATGTTGCTTGTAGAATAATCTGCCAAAAAATCAGAATGATTGCATGTATATTAGTATGGTTTTTAATCGTTAAAAGAATTTTTAGAGGTATCTTCGTGATCTTTTTCTATCGTATCAAATTAGTCGTATTATGTTTTTAACACACTATCTACGTAGCATATAATTATGCTGAAGAATATCATATATTTTTTTGATTTTGTTTACTGCAGTGGATCGTATACTTTTAGGCATTATAAAACTTGCGTTTAGCTCCTATAGTCCCCTTAAGAGGAGGTTCTGGAGAATGCAATTAGTACGTAATTATTAACTGAGATTACCTACGCGGTAACTGGAGTAGTAGAATCTAATTATGGTAGGGTATAATCATGCCAAGTACCCACATGATTAGATGTTTGGGCCAGAAAAGATTGAACTATGTATAGATGCAAAAAGCCGCGAAAAATAAACTGGAATGAATGGTGTTCTTGCCCAGAAACGGGAAATACATTACCTGATGATATTATAACAATAACAGCCAAGGAAGGCACTATAATAGGTGAAACTTAAACAAATCCTTCGAATAAATTGAATTGAATGTAATAAAGTCAACCTGTGTGGTAAAACAAACCCCTGTTTGGCAACTTGCCAAGAGGTATAACGCAGAGCGAATTATCTGATTTCAATCTTATTACATAAAATGAGTCCTATCCAGTGCCGCTTTGGGACTTATATTAAATCATCAAAAAGTCTAATATATATAGAACACGTCACCCTGCTTGATAGAAATTCACTACGGGGGAGCTATTAAGAGACAAATGTCAATAGGATACACATATCCCGCATCCCCTTTTGTTCTAATATAACAACATATTGCCTTCAGCTACACATTTGGGGACGGCAGGAAATAAAGCCATATTTATCAAGCGTAGTATTTATGGGCTCACTAATGACTGTTCATTGCGGAAATCGTTTACAGGTACGGTTTACATTTAATTATATAAAAATATTATATAAGTGTAATTTTAGTGGTAATAGAACTTTTTCTGAAGGAACTCGTCCAGGGAAGTGCTACCATCATTCCTTTTTCTGCCGAGAAGCACCATTACTGTTTTCTGGACGAACACGGGCGGGCGGCGGTGTAATTCAGGCAGATGAGTCATATCGGCGCTAAAGCATATCTACGATGCCTTTAGTATTGTAAATGTCCGGGGTGACAATATCAGGTGGGTCGTGGGTTTGCTTGCTAACCTATAATATAAAAAAAATATCAATAACTCACGTGCTAGACAATCTATCAGATAAAGGGCTAGCCTGATCCGTAGCCTTCACAATCACAGTATATCGTGCCACTTTTTCCCTATCTAAAGGTGATCTGGTCAGTAAAGCTCCACTTCTGCCGTCTATACGGAATACATCCTGTGTTTCTATTTCTTCCGAATTGTCGATGGATTCGTTTATGTCTTCTGGGTTTAAAGTCTCTGCTGTTACTGATTCGATTGAATATTCCACCTGTAAAAGTACTTATTGTTAATTAAGATTTACATTATATTGGCGTCTCACATCACGATGAAGAAAATAGCTATCCATGCTTCGAGAAGTGGATATGGCCGTGTCTGCTCAGCTTTCACGGGGACAGTGTCGTATCCCTTGAAGAGATCGTATGAACGTGTAATTTTGAGCATTTTAGTTAAGTAATGTCAAGCATGTCTTACTTCAGCATTCTTTCCAATATCCTGATCCGTGGCTTTGAGAGTAAGTACAGTGGTTCCTGGACTGGCACCTTCTCTTACTGAAGACTCGTATTGTTGCATCTCGAAGACTGGTGAGTGGTCGTTGCAGTCGAGTACGTTAATCTGTACATACGTTTAATTAATATATTAGGCTCTTCAACAATGAGTACACTATACATAAATTATACATAAATATATTACGATTAATAGATATTAGTTTAGGGTATTGATTATAAATTATAGGTAAAGTAAAGACACTGTGTCATCTTTGCGTGGGCATCGTAGAATGTGACAAATTTATTATTTAAATAGTTGGACGATACTCGAATTCATATTATGTAAATGACGTAGTTAGTGAAAATATGTTTTTTAAAGCTTAGCAGAATTTAATCGACGCTCATTGGAGAAACACAATTAGGTCTTACAAATAAGGTACCCAGTTCTATCACGAAAACTATTCCTGATGAACCAGGCATATACTGCAAGAAGAAAACTGAGCTCACCTGTAAAGTTGTAGTACCACTTCTAGGCGGGAAGGTGTCATCCTGAGCCACGACTCTAAAGTAATGCACATCCAGTCTCTCCCTATCCAACCTCGCTTGAGTAGTCACCACACCAGATCTTGAGTCTACTGCGAACATGCCTGCAGACCGGGAGTCCAGGAGGCTGGACATCGAGTACGTTACTGGACTATTTTCTGGATCCCTACAAAAAAGTATAAGTAGGTTTTTAAATATACAATGGAATTGACACACGATTTCAAAATGCAACCACCATTGGTACCAAAAATATTGTATTCAGAGTAAAGCAGAAATTCTAGCCGATGAGTAGGGAACGTATAGGGATCAGGGGTGTCCACTGTTGACTTGATATGATCGGTATTCAGTCGACCGTGGAGACGGGTGGGTGATTTGTTGATGTAAGCAGTCAGGCAGGACGTCTATGAAAGGTGTTTATCCTGCTAAAGTTAAAAGGAGCAGGTGCGAATATATCGTTTGTTTAATTAACACCCATGCTTTTATAAAACTGATGAGAATCAAGTTTTTATACGTTTAGCCTGGTCTTCCTTTTCTTTTTCCAAAGATAGATATCAAGCAAACAATATCATACCGTACAAAATATACTTTAATAAGAGTAATATACTAATGAAATTTAAAAATATTAGAAAACTTAAGGTGGATCCGCAGTGGTAGCCCGCGAAATTCAAATAATCTTACGTTTTTTATAACTAGCAGGTCAGTGTCAGGTTGTATCTTGATCAAAATATGATTCGCGACCATAACAAATATGTATTTGCTGAATTATAATCAATCAATACATCTCTCTAAGTTAGATTAGATAGAACCTGACACTGAACTGCAAATTGCAAAAAACGTAAGAAAGTTTGAACTTCGCGGGCTACCACTGTGGATTCACCTTAAGCAGAAAAAGAAAACTGTATCAAACGGTAGGAATCAGAAGTAATTACGTAATACGGCAAGTTATTTATAAAGTGAGTTCAATAACAAGTTCTGCGGCGCAAAACAGATGAAAGTAGCAATTTAAAAATGTTGAAAGCAAATAACGTCTGATTACACACGTATTACTGCAATTCTTCGGACGTGATAAACCTCGGAAATACGAGGAATGAAGGGGAAATGTTATTAGTCTACTATGGCCCGTAGGAGATATCTATTAAATAACTTTAATTTTATAACAACTCAACAATAGCTTTTCTGATTGTATTGTCCTGTAAAGGTTACTTCTCTGTCTGGGCTTAATCAAGAACTTTTTATAGAAACAACTTTCGTGAATAGGATCATTCATCGGCTTCAAAGCGGTTCTATATTTAGAAACTTTTAGAGCTTCACTTGAATACAACAACAAAATTAATCCTTACGTTCCAGATTTAAAAATCACACCTAATAAGGCATTCAGAGAAAGACTTGACCCCATTAAGGGCCTAATAGAGTAAAACTCGACAAGCAATGATCTCGTTAGGAATCTAAAATAACAACGTCATCATAGTTAATGATGTGATCATACGAGAACAAGCGCCTCTGTATTCGCCGACGCGTTCAATGGCCCATGACAGTGGTCCCAGACCGCATAAAATAGATGGGTCCATAAAGACCCAGCTTAAAGTCAATTAAAAGGACAGATGGTATATGACTAGGTGTTATATCCTGACGTTGATTAGGATAATGCTCACGTCCTGTTTGTTAGTACAGGTTTAAGGAACTTCGAATTAAGAGGTTTAGAAGTGATTAGTCATCATTAATTCCTAGACTGCGTGACTCTGTATTATTTTGTGAAGTTATAGGAAGATTTACTTTGCGCATGTTATGTGTCTATGTTAATGTGGTTATTATGAAGTGCTTACCGAGCTCTAACTGTGGTAACAGTAACACCAGGTGGTTGTTCTTCAGCTACAGACGCGACGTATAAAGCCTGCTCGAAATACGGCGACTGGTTCCGAAGCTCCCTTTTTACTCTCCGCGCAATGTCAGTGTCATTCAGTTCTTGATGATGGTACACTATCTTTAATCTATGATCGGAATCCACAATGTTGATCTTGTCACAGTTGAATGTAAAGAGTATGGACACTTTCCACATAGGTTCCTGTATACAAATATCTCCACTCGCGACCAAATCACCTTGACTTGCCTCAATCATAAACCTCGGATCACTCACATCCAAAAATTGCACTTTACACATCTTTTGAACCGTCCTAGGTAAGAAAGCTGTAAGGGAATTCACGAATTGCGATTGCTTCAGACAAATCCCCTGCCATCGATCCGTTGTCGGGATAGCGAAACTGGCGTATGTTTCCGATATCCATTGCTTCGCTTCAGCTATTTTTACATCTATGGCCATATCGAAGGGTATTAAACTGTGAGATCGTTTCCACCTACTATTATTTTTCGCTACGAAGTCCTCGAACATCGTGTTCGACCACGGATAAGCCGTGGAAAGGACATTATATTGACTAGTGACTAATTCTTCTCCTTCTAACAACCTCCAGTCTATACTCTCTTGATATATCGCCTCCCTTTTATCTCTGATCGGCAGATCCTCATATTGTAGCGCTGCATCGTTTTGGTCGTAGACGCGATCGAAATCTATGTCATACAGTTCAGCGTGTCTCCTACTACAGTCCTCGCCGGTCACCAGGACCCTTATAGGTAGACTGTAGTAGTCGATGTCGCGGATGCGTTCCGATGTGGAGTCTACGTAGAAAGTGAAGAGGTTTGGGTAGAGAACCCCGTCACATCTTAGCCTTTTTCTCAAAGTGACGAGGCCACTGGTCCTGTTGACTTTGAGGATGTGATGGACGAAGTTAGCTGTTCGGTGGACATCGATGTTATAATTTCGTTCAGAGCCTAGTTTGTATACGGCAGCATCGAGGACCTCGTGCCCTGGCGGCGCGGTGTCGGAGATGAGGATAAGGTAAGCGCGAGTGGTCACCAGCGAGAGGATGGCGACCACCGCGAACACCCACGCCTGCGCCATGTTGCTCGTTGTTCACCTACACCGGTGCCGCCGCGTACACCAACCGCTTCGGTTCTCCATCTACAATAAAAGAAATTGCGTTTATAAAACATAATATTTGCGCTATGATGACATTACACCAAAGAGACATTTATCGGTTTGTTATAAATAAAAAGCGAAGATTACTATACATTATTACAATGTCTTTCACACCGGAGGAGAAAATTACAATGGAAACTCAGTAGACAAACGCAATAATCCATCTTTTATCGCTACTCGATGTAGTTTATGACGAATAAAACGATCGTCAAATAGATATACATTCTAGAATATGTTTCCACATAAAAAAGAGGCCGATTTAGTATCGTAAAAGTTTATTATTTAGCCGTAATACAGAGCTACTTCTTACAAAGAAGTTTTATAATACAGGCGAAGTAAAAGTGAACGGAAATGCGAGGTAAATCGAGTGGAAACAACGTAACTTCAACAACACGTTTGTTTAAAGGGAAAGAAAATTGAAAGAAAATACGGACACCTGTGCATCGAGTTTCGGTCGAAATTACTTATACCCCACGGTATAAGTAATTTTGACCCAAACTCGATTGTTTATACAAACTAGGATTAAACACGTGTAAGTGACAAATAAACTATTTAATACGTGACCGAATAAACACTCCTAAGCAAACAGGCCTAATCCCATTAAGAAAACGCTACCTAATAACATTGTTTAATGCAGGCAATTACGCGTGTTCGGGCTTTGTCGGCCCATTCCGTGGACGGTCGCGCAGAGGTGTCCGTTACGGTCAAAAGATTAATGGCGTCAATTAATGGAGTCGGTCTCGTTCCCGCTAATATCCGCGTTTTCCAATTTTCCACGAGGGGGAAGATCACTTTACACCTGTGCATCGATGTTTCCGACAATGTTGACGCTTCTAATTAATATACGGGTTGCTGCTGTGCACGCAACATGATTTATGCTTTACGCAAAATGTTAAATAGGACAGAAACTTTTTAATGCAAAATATATGTTTCGTTTACTTTAAGTTCAAAGCTTTTTAGTATGATTAATTATATTTTTAGGGTTCCGTACCTCAAAAGGAAAAAAAACGGATCACTTATATAGGATCACTTCGTTGTTCGTCCATCCGTTCGTCTGTCAGACAGTCTGTTAAGAAACTTATTCTCAGGAACGCGTGGAGGTAAGTTGAAATTAATATCAAATACGTAGGTCTTTTTTTTTTTTGAGGATGGGAATTCATCAACAGTCCGAGTCCCCCTGACTCGGTGACCCATAAGTACCTTCCCGCGACCCCGGCAAGCATCGGCCCTAGCGGACCCCTACATTTGTGCTGATATCTCTTTGAGGCGCGCGTGGAATACGACGCGTCGACCCGGGCCTGGTCCTTGCCGGACGATGAGCTACCCATTGCTCACCGTCCGCAAGCCCGCGCCTACGGTGGCCGGAAATCCGCCCGGGATTCCCGACGCCCAGGGCGTCTCCTGCGGCGGCTAGGTGCGAGAGGGCGCAAAACATGCCTTTCCCTCAACCGTCCCGCCTCCTCCTTCGCGAGCATTACTGCTTCGCAGAAGGAGGTGACGGCTGCCCATGCCCTCTCGCTCCGTACCATGGCCTGAACCAGGGCCGGACGCGAGAGGTCTCTGCCGCCGATCGCCTCCACGAGGACACGGCGGTGCTCTGCCCAAGCCGGGCAGACCTCCACCGTATGCTCCACCGTGTCCTCCGGGCGATCCACACAGTGGTGACACCCGGACGTTTCCTCCCGCCTTATCCGACACAGGAACCTCCCGAAGCTGCCGTGTCCGGTGAGGACCTGCGTCAGGTGGAAGGTGAGGACGCCGTGTACAAGTTTGTTTTTGGGATAAATTCATCTTAATTACGGAACCCTTCATTATGCGTGGTCGCGCACGCACTGGGCCGGTTTTTTAAGTTTCTCTACCGAAAATTCATAATTAAAAACTTTATTTTTCGATTCTATATGAAAGCATCTTTTAAGGCTTTCAATCGACCACTATCCACTAGAAACTATGTAAACATCAGCTTATATTACCTTTCTACGCACCCATAAAACATCTACCTAGACCCGTTTACCTAAAAGCCTGTGTAGTTTCAACTGGAAATGCTTTTAGAAATACGCCGCAGGACATAAAAATAAAGCGTTTCTTTGGATGCGAATTGCGATGACCTGACTGACTGACTGAAATCATAGACTGAGAAGCAAGTAGTCCTTTGGTATAGAACTGGGGACTGAAGTTTAGTAGGGTGACATAATTATGTTTTACTAGCGGCTTTGTACATATAAGAGTAGGTAGGTAGTCTAAAGAGTTCCACGGAAAGCGCTTTGAGTAGTAATGAAAGGCGTTTCAAAGTCCGACGTGTAGTTTTTTTTATTTTGTGATTCTTTTTTTTAAATGAAAATGCGGACAGGCTGAGACTCCGAGACGAGACATAGGCACTTGGAAAAAGAAAGAAACAACGTAATATTGCCATCAATAAAAAAAATACGTATATTAATAAATTAATATTATCGTGCAGTGCACTATTTTTAAATACTGTGGACATGGCATTGATTTACGAGTTTTATTTCAGAGTTCATCTTGTGTTTTTAAAACTGGCAACACAGTTTAACGACGGGTTTCCTATATATCACAGGAAATAAATTGTTACTCTCATTTCAGTTACGGAATTCAGTGAAACAGTAGGTAACCGTTTAAGCAAACTGTTTAATCGGTTTGTAAACCACAGAGTACTGAACAACTAAAACTCGGTAAAATGATTCTAAAACTTTTGTTAAACGAAATTGTGTTTCGGGATAATATAGTGAAGAGCGTTGTATTGTTTGTTTAATTCGTCTTTTACATTTTAATTATTTTAGTTTAATAACACATCTTAATAAGTTATTGAAAAAGAAGAAATTATTTTAGGGTTGCATTAATAAGTTTCTTTTGAGAGCGTACCTCCTTTTATTGTCTTTACAGATAATAGAGTTACGAATGGTTGAAATTGTAATATATTAATTTTGTGTTGCCAGTTCCCATAATATAATAAATAACGTATTTTTTTCCACCAACAGATAGTACCAATGATCGTGCTGAAAAGGCCCGAGTAAATGGTATACCTAATAATGATTAAAATTCGCGAAAGCTTAAAAATACGTCGTCAACTTTTTTTCAAATTCTGTTCTCACGCCACCATGTTGAATGCAGTTTATTATAAAGACCACACCAGCAATAATTGAGAGCCGTTCCTTCTCAGACCAGACCTAACACTATTAAGTCTTTTCCAACATAAATTGGATATATCTCAACTCTCAATAGTAGTATTAAGTGCTATCTTTTTAGAAAGGAAGCTACAAATTACATTTTATTTCCTTCTATCCGACATCTACAATGTTGTAGACACTGTAGTGATAATGGTGCTATCAATTAAACGTGCCTCGAATAGCCGATTGGATTCCCATCGCGTCCCTTTTGCCGGTCATTCGATTTAGCCCCCTTTAGCTAGTAATAGTATGCTTTTATATGAATAGGATCATGCTACTTTGGCGTACCTATTATGGCTTTATTGTTGCTATAAATTAAGGTTTAAGGCTCCTACATACTGGCGCGACGCGACACAAAGACACCGCGTGTAGCGCTACAAGCGGTGCCTTTGTGTCGCGACGCGTCGCGCGACATGCCGCGCCAGTATGTAGGAGCCTTTAAGTTTAGTTGGATTGTTCATCATCATCTGCCTAGCCTTTTCCCAACTATGTTGGGGTCAGCTTCCAGTCTTACCGGATACAGCTGAATACCAGTATTTTACATGGAGCGACTGCCTATCTGACCTCCACAACCCAGTTATTGGGTAACACGATACCCCTTGGTAAGACTGGTTGTCAGACTTTTGAGCTTCTGACGACCCGTAACGACTGTCAAAGATTCGACTACAAATGCCAGCCGGGACCAACGGCTTAACGTGCTTTCCAAGGCACAGAGTGGTCTTGGTATGTAAAGATGGTCACCCATCCACGAACCAACCGCGGCAAGCGTAGCTTAACCTGATCGATCGACCCGTGCGGCTGTTATTACATAGCCACAAGCCCCTCCTTTAGTTGGATTGTTATAGTTCCAAAAAAAAATAACTAATTTCATACGAATTTGTAATAAACGAATCAAAAACGAACGTATCTGTTAATTAAATTAAAGTGTTCACAATCTAAACGAATGACTATTAAATTACATTTTCTAATCAGTAACCTCGCCACACTTAATTACCAATAAACTCGAATTCATTCACTTCAAAGTGCATTCCCGATATTGTCTATTAAAACTTTTTACTCAAGAATCCCTCGAGGTAATAAATGATTGAACTCTCCCTTTGAAAGGTAAGGCTCCGGCGTATTTCGAAACTGAACTAGTTCACATTTATTAAATTGGTACCATAAACAGTTACACCAGCTCAACTAGCTCACACAGAAGGTATTTTATTCACATTTAATCGTCGGCTACTGGTTTTATTCCGATATTCCCGACATAATGCGTCGATTCAAATGGTAATGGTTCAAATATTAAGTGTCGGAAAAACACGCGATAGTTAAACTTTACAGCCGTGTTATCGGTCAAGCCCTTTCGGGGTGCTTTTTAGGAGATATGGTCTATAAAAGTTAAGACTTTTTCATTGAAATCTAAGATTTTATATGATTTTAAGTCCGTTGTCTAAGCTCTGAGCAACTTGTTCATATATTCTAATTCAAGTGTAGGTAGGTTCCGCCTGACGCAGGTCCTCATCGGACACGGCAGTTTCGGGAGGTTCCTGTGTCGGATAAGGCGGGAGGAAACGTCCGGGTGTCACCACTGCTTGGATCGCCCGGAGGACACGGTGGAGCATACGGTGGAGGTCTGCCCGGCCTGGGCAGAGCACCGCCGTGTCCTCGTGGAGGCGATCGGCGGCAGAGATCTCTCGCGTCCGGCCCTGGCCTGAAGCCATGGTACGGAGCGAGAGGGCATGGGCAGCCGTCATTTCCTTCTGCGAAGCAGTAATGCTCGCGAAGGAGGAGCTCGGGACGGTTGAGGGAAAGGCATGTTTCGCGCCCTCTCGCCCCTAGCCGCCGCAGGAGACGCCCTGGGCGTCGGGAATCGTGGGCGGATTTCCGGCCACCGTAGGCGCGGGCTTGCGGACGGTGAGCAATGGGTAGCTCACCGTCCGGCAAGGACCAGGCCCGGGTCGACGGTGCGTCGTATTCCACGCGCGCCTCAAAGAGATGTCAGTACAAATGTAGGGGTCCACTAGGGCCGATGCCTGCCGGGGTCGCGGGAAGGTACTTATGGGTCACCGAGTCCCCTGGCAACACAGGCAACAGGAAGGAATACGGGTGGGTTTTAGTCAGTAAGAGTCTGACACACCCTCCCGCTCCGCCCAGAGCGGGAGAAGTTATTTGATGATTTCCCACCCTCAAAAAAAAAAAAGTGTAGGTAGTGGACAAATAATACATCATTTGTGCTTTGTAAATAGGTACCGATATTAAACCGGAGTACCGACTCAACATATTTATAGAGCTCTATCAATTTATATGTATGTAGATTTTCTGAGATTAGTTGGTTAACAGATGACACAAGAATTTACTAAGCTCCAAAGTTTATGAATAAATCAATCACAAAGATTATCAAAAGTTAGTGATCATAGCACACAGTTTCCAAATTATTATCGAAGTATACTAAAGTACAAGCCAATTTGAAATAAAGGAAAAGTTAATAATGACAGAACAATGCCCAATAATTATGAATTTGAATATCGTATATAAGTTTTTTAAGACGCTGAGGATTTACGGAAAGTTAATAAAATCGTGTTAAGGCGTAGATATTTGATTTTAGTGACTTTTAAATCTGTTATTACGCTTTCATAATAATGCAAGTAAGTTATGCAAAAAGTTTTAAACTAGAACGCATACACATCAATTCCATGTATATGTGAATATTTAAGTATTGTAGTAAAATACTTTATGAAATAAATTCAGGAAGTAATGTCTACCCAAAACATAAAAACGATATTACTTTCAAAGAACTTAAAGGCTCCGCGAAGACGAAGACGCGACAGAAGGGCACCGTGTGTCGCGCCTGTTTGAAGGAGCCTTAACACATTTCCATGATTTTTTTTTGTATGAACAGACTATTTTGTATATAATTCTGTGATTTTTTCGAATATTCATGTTTTCGTTACAAAAAATAAATATTCCCTATGAAACTGAACGGCGCGCGGTGCGGCGTGAGCACGGCGCACATTTATTTGGCCAAGGTCAACGGCGATTACCCGACCCTTAAAAGGAAAATTGGTCGGTATTCTCTTGAAATCTTTATGAAAGATGAGGGTTTCATAATTTACTTTTCCATTAATTGGTGGTCGTGAAAATAATAGCTCGACGCACAAAGGTTAGTAATTTTGACAAATGAATGAATGAAGGAGAGGACGAATGAAACGAATGACTAGAATGGTACAGTCTGCATCCGGAGGAAGAACGATGGCTTTGTTTATCCAGTCAGTTTATTTAATAATAAAATAAAAAATAAAATACATTTATTTCGAGCAACATCAACTCATATGTGGAGTACACACAAATACAGACAACACACAAAGGATAACATAACAAAAATAAAATAAATTAAAATAATAAAATAAAATAATAAAGGGGCAACACCTAACCGGGCCCACTGACGGCAACATGCCTGTCACAACAGTGCCGTATGTATGGGCAATCCATCCGGTCCGCGATCATCGCCAGGACAGCATTGTGGCTGCCCCACACCCTTCGCACCATCCCCGCTTGCGCATGGTCGCATAAAAGCAGTCAGTGCGCGCTTCAGCGAACATACCTGAGGCGCTGCAGTAGCGAGGAAGCCCCAATACTGCCCTGAGCGCGGAGGGCCCCGTATGATGCACGCGTGTACCTCGCCCACAGGCTGCACGTGTAAAGGGACGTGCAGTATGCCCTGAAGAGCGTTATCTTTACCTCCCTCGAACAGCGCGCAAACCTACGTGCGAGCATGTTCGCCCGCACCGACAAGGCCCTCCGTTCCCGCTCCATGTCAGCATTGTCCTTGAGGTCGGTCGTAACTAAATGCCCTAGGTACTTAAATTGACCCACCCTTTCGAGTGGAACACCGTTTAGAAAAACGGGTGGACAATTTTGCAAACGTTTCGTACCGGCCTAAATATCTTTGTTCGGAAACTTTAAAAAATATCACTCCAAAAGCAACTTTTTGTCATCATAACATACACAGAACGTAAAAAAAAATAATGATTTGAAAATTACACTATTGTAACCTTTGATCATTATAATTATAATACATACAGGTTGGCATGTTGAAATAGGGAAATGAACTTTCTTTTTGCAATATCTATTTTCAATATAATTGTCTTCGTTTTCCAACTTTGCCTATTTCAAGTTGGACGGAAATTCCCGGTACATGTAAACTACTGTAGTAATTGAGCCATAACTGCAGTTAATAGTTGACTAGTAATTATCAAAATCGATACAATAGAGGAGAAATCGAGTTCAGCACGTTTGCCCTAGAGTGGACAATTTAAGTCTTAATAACATCATTACAGCAACGCAAACTAATACCACGCAATAAATTATTTTAAGCAATTTTCTTGAAATGAAAACACATTTGCTCAAATTACAATGGGTAGGTAATAATATAATACTATTATTCTTGGAACATAAAACAGAGTAACATAATATGGAATATATTGCCCATTTTCACGTGACAGCAAAACGTGAAATGTATATATTACTTATTTAATTAGTTTAACATGAAATTGCCTAGATGAAACGAATTGTATTTTGGGACATAATTCAACTGTGAATATTAATATTATTATCTCCAGTAATCATAAATCGTTCCATTATATCTACTTTTTATTCAACACAAAACACATTTATTAATTACACAGGGTGGATTTTTGAGATGGGGCAGTAAGGGTAAGAATCTTAACCGTTGTAGCTACAGGAAAACGGTCTTAGGAGATTGTCCTTAACTTTTTGATAAATAATCGGCATTCATTGATTACTTACCAAATGTATGGGAAAAGATTTTTGCCATATCAGACTTCGCTAACTTAACGTAACTTCGCTGCCGCGAGAAATCGCGGCACAGCGGACGGAGCTCCGGCGGGATCTCATGGCGATATGGAGAGTACGGTTGTCGCAACCCAGTGCTGGGCACGCCACAATTGCGGCGATAAGTCCCCTCTTTTAGGAGTGGCTAGAGAGGCGCCACGGCGTCCTCACCTTCCGCCTGACGCAGGTCCTCACCGGACACGGCAGCTTCGGGAGGTTCCTGTGCCGGATAAGGCGGGAGGAAACGCCCAGGTGACACCACTGTGTGGATCGCCCGGAGGTCACGGTGGAGCATACGGTGGAGGTCTGCCCGGCTTGGGCACCACCGTGTCCTCGTGGAGGCGATCGGCGGCAGAGATCTCTCGCGTCCGGCCCTGGTTCAGGCCATGGTACGGAGCGAGAGGGTATGGGCAGCCATCACCTCCTTCTGCAAAGCAGTAATGCTCGCGAAGGAGGCGGGACGGTTGAGGGAAAGGCAAATTTCACGCCCTCTCGCCCCTATCCGCCGCAGGGGACGCCCTGGGCGTCGGGAATCCCGGGCGGATTTCCGGCCACCGTAGGCGCGGGCTTGCGGACGCTGAGCAATTAGCTCACCGTCCGGTAAGGATCAGGCCCGGGTCGGCGGCGCGTAGGGGTCCACTAGGGCCGATGCCTGCCGGGGTCGCGTGGCATTCCATAAGGGTTACTGAGGTCCCTGGCAACACAGGCAACGGAAGGAATACGGGTGGGTTTTAGTCCAGTAAGAGTCTGATCCTCCTACCGCTCCGCCCAGAGCGGGAGAAGTTATTTGATGATTTCCCACCAAAAAAAAGACGTGATGGGTATCGATATCTAAATACGACAAAATAAAAATGATTTGAAAATGTTTTTTGTTGGATCAACGACCGCTGGTTGTTACTTGAAGCGTGAATTAGTTTTTTTTTTTGTTTTATCATATTTAGATATCGATACCAATCACGTCTGTGGAGTTTCGCTGCCTAATTTAATTTGACCCTGTATATATTTTTTTAAATCTGTGGATGCAGGTCAACATTTCTCAAAAAGTTACGGACAGTCTCCTAAGACCGTATTCCTGTAGTTACAACGGTTAAGGTAGCTGCCCTTACTGCCTCATCACAAAAATCCATCTTGTTTCTTAACACATTTTTCATATTGCGTCGCCATTTTATATCCTGAATTGCTGATCTCAGTTACATTACTAAGAAAATTTAATATCGTAATACGACTTTCACACGTGTTTGAAAGACAGTAGGTTTGAACGTAGGCAAATAAAAGTGGGGAATGGGGAGTTAGCCTAATCTGCATGCAACGTAGGACCGCGCGTTATTCCGAATCGGGATAAACGGTTTCATTTCGATATTAAATTTTTACAGACGCGTGTTATTTTTATTTCTAAATTTTTTACGTTGCCTACATTTTTTTCTGTAATGTTTTTATGTGGAAGGTGGCGTTCAATAACGTGTTTCCTCGGTTTATGTCTGAGTTATACAAAACTGATATAATTTAGGAGAATTTTATGGCAATCATGTATAAACTGAACTATAAGTAGCACAACAACAATACTGAGGGTTTCCCAACGAATCGACTAGGAAATTCATTAATTAAATTAAATGTATGCTGCTAGAACTGCAACGGATATTACCTTTGATTGACGTAGCTTGTGGGAAAGGTAACATTTGGTCTAACCCCTTTTCTTCGTAGATACTAAATACATTTAGAACTAGCATTTATATAATTGTTTTATAATTGTTTACCAGGTCTATTAAATTAAATATTTTGAAATTTTGTAACAGGATAATAAATTATAACTTAATTTATAATAGCCATTCAACACAAATCGTTAATTGTCTATGATAAATCTAAATGTTTCAAGTAGTAAAGTCAGTGAGTTTATTTTAATTAAAGATTTTTATGGCCTTGGTAACGATTTGAAATAGGAGCATTTATGTAATGAATGATTATTGTTATTTTATTGGTCGTTTACAAGCTGCAATTGAGTTTTCCTCTGGCTTTTAATCGTCTGTTTTGGGTTTTGGATTACAAAGCTGGAGCACAAGTTCGAATTTGTTTTCCAAAAAAAAGCTTTAAAGTAGTTTTGTTGCCTTAGCACGTGCATTAAAACAAGCGTTCATTCCGAATACAGCACTATCGTATATTATTTTTATTACCTACTAAGCACCAAAAGGCCTACCTGCCACAATCCCTACCAAACTTTCCAAAACAAAAAGAAATATCGCGAATTCGGCACGCACATTTTCGAACACACACATCCGAACTGTTATCCGAGCTCTAACTCTTTTTCACTTTTAAAAATACAGCGTGATTTGTTAGGCCGCTCACGCACTAAGTTCTCAAACGCGGGGATCGTACGAATCGTACGATTACGTACGGACGTACGAATCGGGAGATTTAACCCTCCCGTGTACGTTTGATGAATAGGGACGTTCCGTGGAAGTCGTGTGATCTTGGAGACAAAGTTTCAAGATCTCAAGTTGATTTACTTTTGCATTTTCTTGCTATAATATGGGGCGGGATTGGATAATTGAATTTTGAGATTCGGGATGATTTTTTAGATACTTGGAGCTTTTTTGTGTTTTACCTTCCTACTTTTAATAGAAAATCAAAGTATTAAGCAAGTATTTTATATTTAGACGCCCCGGGCGTCGGGAATCCCAGGTGGATTTCCGGCCACCGTAGGCGCGGGCTTGCGGACGGTGAGCAATGGGTAGCTCGCCGTCCGATAAGGACCAGGCCCGGGTCGACGGTGCGTTGTGTTCCACGCGCGCCTTAAAGAGATTTCAGCACAAGAGTAGGGGTCCACTAGGGCCGATGCCTGCCGGAGTCGCGGGAAAGTACTAGATGGTTACCGAGGCCCCTGGCAATACAGGCAACGGAAGGAACACGGGTGGGTTTTAGTCAGTAAGAGTCTGACACACCCTCCCGCTCCGTCCAGAGCGGGAGAAGTTATTTGATAATTTCCCAACCAAAAAAAAAGTATTTTATATTCGTTAGGTAGGTACTGTGTAATGTTAGTAATTAAAAGCTTTATGTTCCTACCCACTTGAAATCTTTAACCGGTTGAATGAATGAATGAATGCAGCTTATGGTCTATTGAAAGTTATTGCTCTATTTCCTGTTGAAAAGACTTTAATACCTTAAATCTTCTATTACGTTTAGAAAACACTTATCTACCCCTGATTGCAGGTATAATATTCTACTTACCAATCTATTAAGTACCTACTGGATTAGGATGTATTATGTTATATTTTCAAAGGACTTGAAACTCGAAGAAATGACTAAGGAGATGCAGAAAATACAAAACAACTTTTATAAAACGACAAAACAAACCAGTTTCGCTCAAAATACGAGTATTTGCGTTCCTTATAAAATCATTAAAAAGAATATCATAATAAGGCATGGATTTTAATTGGAACCCAAACAGGCCCGTTTATTTCAAGTACCTAACAGTAAAAAATACGATATTTTAATGGCTTCATATAAGTTCTGCACCGTTTTTATTGCGCTCTGATATTTTTATAACTTTATGTACTTGCTCTGGTTTATAACTACTTTTGTATATGCATGGCAGGCAGGTGAGTACCTACCTTTTCAAGACTGGCTAATCCCGGCAAGTATTAAAGTCTGCTTACTTGGTTCTAGTAGTTTGCATCTAGTACTCAGCTTTAATGATAGCGTATTATCGCTTATTTAATTAAATATCTTGGTGCGCTATAAAATGAAATAATAACTTAGCGTGGCATTTAAGTCTTTTCAGCGTTAGCTAAGTTGGAAAATAAGCAGACTTAAATTAAAAACGTACGTGCCTACAATCAATCTAATTTTTCATACAGAAGTCGCATATCCTCTAGAACAAAAATTATTTTTAGTAAATTTTGTTTTAACATACGAATGTACTTTGACCATTCATTTTCAGAATTAAGTAAGTTTTGGAACACTAAATTTTCTCCCTAACCAAAATATCTTATTAAATCTTATCTAGGTATTTGACTACCACCACAGTTCAAAGCCATTAAAAACCCCACTAGAACATGTCTCCACGTTACAATGTTTGCACTTTCCACATATCGTCGACGTGTATTCCAGTTATTTACTTATGTAGATCAAATACAGGACCCGTTTGGCTCGTTCTTCGGATCATCGGCTTTCTGTGCAAGATGCCTGCCTCTGGCAGAATGGCTATATACAGCACACCAGTGCTTCTTATAGCTATGATATTAATAGAGCTTATTAGGTCAGATTTTTATGAAATATGAAAGTAAAGGTATTGGCTTGTTAAGTGGCTGGAAAAAGAGCTTATGATTGACAACTTCCTACTGGTGTTTTTGTTTTGTTAATCAAATTCAAAATATTTTACTTACATAAACATACAATAGGCACTTATGAAACGTCATTTTTTATCGTATGAAGTAGGTACATAGAAGCTAGAATGAGGAAGAGACTCTCATTTCACTTCTCATTTTCACAAGTTTTAGTTTGAAAAAACATGCAATTTTCCGGAAGAATTTATTTTCATCATGCAGGCCGATAGACAGTCGTTAAAAGCTAGTTTTAAATGACACTTTTCAATTCTCCTAAGCAAAATATCTAACGGTAAAGATGTCCCACCAAGTAAGATCATTAAACAAAAACAAAACTGTCTCATTAATATTAAAATAATAAGGCTTTTTCTCATATAAAAATCAATTATTTCACGTGCCATTTAAGACTCCGTGCCCATTTAAGACTCTTTAATACAATTTTTGTGTAAATTTCGTATACTGCAAGTGGGACTAATGTGGGTCAAAACAAAAATATTTCTCATATAAATGTGTGAGAAATAGAGAAGAAACCTCCAACGTGGAGGGCCTTGTCAATTTATACTAGACGATGTCTACTCTGTAATCTCTTCAACGAGTCTTCAATAGACAGCATCCTATACTTTATACACTGTAAGATTACTTACCAACACGATCGTCTTGTAGAAAACAGATAAGAAACATCGTCGAGTAAAAATATCAAGATAAAGTATCCGGTTGTATTTCAAACGAACAGTGTGACGAAACTAAAACAACAATCGATTCGATTCGTCCGCATAATCGATGATAATCAAACGATGGTTATCCGTTACTCGATCATAGTCTCATAGACAATGTGATAGTGATGTAAAAAAGAAGGAAAAAAACACTATAACACAAAGCAGTATCGACCGCAAGGGGTCGCCGGCCTATGATTGCTGGCTTCAGTGACGCAGTGGCACTTAACGAGAATTTTAAATTCAAACCAAGGATTTATTTGACCCGACTGCAGGTTTGCATAAACATTATTTTCGGAATAGATATAAAAAATACGAATACGGAACAAAAGAGCTCGCAAGCGAGATCCACAAACTTTTTCGTGTTTCTACCAAAGTTTAATTGGGTTTTTTCTGTTAGGAAAATCTCAGTTTTAGGAAGTTTTGACTTACATCCGTACCTGATTAAAAGAGGTGATAAACTAAGCTATCTCTTACCTAGTTACCACATCATGTGAAGTATAAACGTTTATTATCCTGAACTCCTGAAGAATTTCTTACATTTGTTTTCCACTCAACAACTCAATGTTTTAACTATTTTCCTGGTGAGCCAATGGTCAGCAATAGATTTATATAGCTGTTAATGTATACCTAAAACAACGTACAACCGGAGTTTCCTATAAAAATCGATGCAAACACCGAATGCCATCAACTTGACTCTTGGTTGTCAGAAAATCAATCCATAAAAGTTATGTTTTTCGAAAAGTCTTCGTGAGGGAACCTCAAAAAAACTGTCAATTTTCATAATTTAAAGGAATTTTAATATTGCGATTGCACAATTGTTTTAGGGAAAAGCCTCGTACAAATAAAATGCAAGCACTTATTAGATTTTCTTTACGAACTATTCGACAATATTGGTACTTTACTACCATATTGTACTTCTACTAAAGCGGGATTTACATTATGAAACTAGTGTCGTATCGTTTGAAAATCTGATTAACACACTGTCATATAGAGAAATAATAACAATTATTTCAGATAACTAATCTGAGCGGAACCTCCCATTTGTTCAATGGAACATGACGTCATCGGACAAAATAAGATATTGTTTTCTTATTTGTAGGTAGGTACTATAGTCGCGCCAGTATGTAGGAGCCTTAATAATCTTTTTATTTCTCAAGTTGTTCTATTGAACAAGGAGTCTTGTGACTTACAATTGTCAAACTGGCCACTAGTAAATAATTATTTAGTGTCACTTGTCTTAGTGACTTGATTGTAGGTAGTCTCGTATTTGAAAACTGTTGATTTAAAAAATTATGTGTTTGTTCATAAACTGGCGATTTGATTTGTTTTACATGTGGTTGGAATTATTTACAAACTGATGGTAGAATGCTCTAGGATCTAGGAGTCTTCAATTACATCAGCCGAGGATTCGTCCATTTCTTCAGTTATACGTACATTAATTATGTATTTTAGCAATATGTGTAGCATGATGTGTCACTCACAAACTCACAATCACAGATCTCTGTGTCAAACATCACATAGAACAATTTGGGAAATATTCAATCCCGATCTTGTACCGTGACGTCACTAAGAAGTGAGCACGGATGAAACGCTAGTATATAGATAAATGGTACAAATAAATAAACAAAATCTCATTTTGTCCGATGACGTCATGTTCCATAGAACAAATGGGAACTATCGAATCTGAGCAGCTAACGTGAGGTATGACAGCGTACGTTAGTTGAATTTATCAGCTTTTCAAAATCCAGATGTAAAGTAGTTAGCTATAGCCCGAGGCAGAACAGCCAAGCTACTGTTTCACGACACTAGTTACATAATGTAAACCCCGCTTTAGTATCTGTATCGAGTAAAGGACTTGAAACGAATGCTTACTCAAGGAATATTCTTCTCAAACATTGTTACACGTATATTTTCTTAACAAACGTGTATTCGTTTGAAGGTGTTTATCTGCGAAGCCCACGTCTTGGTTCGAGGACCCACTTCATATTGTTGGAGATTCTTCATAATAATATGACATGTGTGCTACTACACTACGCATTGTTGTACCTAGACTTAAACGTAAAAGGAAAACAAAACGGCTTAGTAAAATATGTTATTGATACATATTTTTGAAGAACAAAAACAAGTCCCAGACAATATTTTAAAAACCACAGACAATGAAATCTTTTTGGCGGGAAATGAAAATGGGAAAGTTTAGCACAAAAAGTTTCCATGAATTTATTTTCCTATGTAAGAGTATACATAATCGAATAATTAAAACAACAGCTACGTATGATGTAATTGGAACCCTGCACATCTAACCTTGGACTTTTTACACACATAATCAAGATCGGTCAATGACCGAATGACGTTTCATGCAGTGAGTACTTTTTATTGTCTGTGGCCGCTAATGGCTGAGGTGTTAAGCAGAAGAATAACTGTTTACACGAGCTTTTTAACACCGCGTTTCGAATGCTCAACGGTTCTACGAAATATTTCCTTGATTACCATATCGATCCAAGCAGACTAGAAATGCTTTAACGTTTAGACGATCGATTGCTGCGATAAATTATAGTACTTACGGCAGTATTCCAAGTCGGTTAATGTTCCTAAATTATTGTTTACTCAGGTGCTCGTTAAATGGATTGCTGATGGTTGATCCTGTAATTGGATTACCTATATTAAAATGCCTTGGTATAGATATAGTATGGGTGATGGACTCGCATTCCTATGCAAAATTATTACAGGTCAATCGGATATCGGCAAATAGGTCAAAATCGACTTGCAAAATTGCATTACCCACGAAATGAACAAATGGATAAGTTTCATAAAAGCTTTCAATAAAATCGTACCTACAGGCTGCTGTATTAACATTATAAAAGCGAAGCATTTACTTTTGTAAGTTCAAAGAAAAATCCAAGAAGTCGATGAAACCACATAAATTAGGAACAGAAAATTGAAATTTATAAACTCGTTCTTTTCTCGACTTCCCAGCCATTTTTTCTTTTGGAAGAGTAGGTACACGATTGTTTAAATAATTTATTGCTGATGAAATATGCTGAATATTGAAAGCAGTTTTATCAATACGAAAGAACCGTTGTCTTTGGGAAATACTAGTTAAAAATTGTCATGTTCGGGAATTAAATAGGTACCTACTAAATAGTAGGACAAAGCTGGCAAGTACTTATAATAATTTTAAAAACATAACTTTGAGGAAGTCAAGCATTCAAGAAACAGTAAACAGTTTACTTCTCTTTTCGCTTCAAAAACGAATTATCTCAATTTCACAGTATGAGCCACTTTAGATTCAACTCATCTCTATAAGACACGCTTTAAAAACAATCAATAAATAATTGATACTACATCCTGGGAAGAACGAGTGAATAGGCAACATGCTTCTAATCCATCAAATGTTTTTCCTTTCGTGAGGGGATCAAAGGAATTGTTCACAACTGTATAACAACACTTCCTCTGTAAGCTCAGCCTTCATGAAATATTCTGAACAAAGTTAGTTCGCGGTCGCGATAGGGATGGGCTTGTTGGAAACTAACTAAAGTTTTGGTAAATAACTTGAGGAATTAATATTTTGAACTAATCTAAGACTCGCTTGCACCACAAATCATTAAATACATTTAGCGCTGAACGTATTTCAATTATCCTTCCATTTCTGTCAATTGTTCGAAGATGGCAGAGACATAATGTTTTTTTTTTTTTGCGCTAAATCCATTTAGACCCAGTTTCTGAACGAAAATTAACACAATAATTTGGCAAAAATGTCGAGCGCGCGTAACCTGCTGTGATTGGTTGATTGAATGATCAACAACCAATCGCATGCCATGCGTTTACCGAGTTTTAGTGATTTGTGGTGCAAGCCGGCCTAAGCATTCGTGCATGTTTCCTATTCAAAACATTATCAATTTAAATACTGAATGTGGAAACATCGCTATATTTTTTTATGAAAAATAAAACAACTGCATTTAAATTCTCTCTTCTGATCCAGATCGGTGGTGCTTACTCATAGTGATAACTTTGACAGCCTTCCGTTATCTTAATAACTAGAGTATGCAAGAATTTTCTAGATTCTCGCCTCGATGTCCTTGGTTGGCACGTGTCAAAGTGTGTTTATAATATCTTGCTGTTTTTTAGTGATTATTGATATTTTTTTGACTTTTTATAGCATAACTGTGTTGTCCTTATCTTCGTAAACAGCTTTGTACTGTAATTGTCCTATTTTAATCTCTTTTATTTAAGATGGATACAAATAAACCCCCCGATCCTGATCCCCCCAACATTCCAGTTCCTTCATCTCCGCTTTCCCCAAATCCATCCTGGATGTATCAATCCCAGTACATTCTAACTCTCTAAGGTAATTAAGATATTTTGACACCTCCCCCCCCAAAGAAACAAAATAAAAGCTAAATTGGACGTGTCGAATATTCGGCAGGCAATAGATGTCTCCACATCAAAATCAAAAGTAATTTATTCAAAGTCATAATGTAACAGAAGATCCTTTCGATTACTTTGGAGGAATTGAAGCTCCTGGTATTGACAGCGTAAATATTTTAATTTTTTGTTACATTCATAGTTGTCCCAGATCCGTGGAAATTACAAATTAATACTCCTCTGTTGAAACTAGGCAAAGATGCAGATGATCCGAATGGCCTTAGGCCAATTGCATTCTCTTCAGTCCTAGCCAAATTACTGGACCACCTTATTAAAAATCATCTCGAGTGGATAGTCGAATCGAGAGACTTACTGCCGAATTCACCAATTGGGTTTTAGGAAAGAGCTTAGTACAACGGACAGTGTTGGTATTTTAGTTGCGGAGATCCGCTTAGTTTTTCTGAAAATTAAGCGGTTGTAGCCTTTTATTGACATCTTTCTCTTTACGCAGAGGTGTATGACAATGTACTTCTTCCCGTACTAAGGCAAAGCTGCAACAGCTGGGTCTTCCGGCTAAGAGGATACAATGCATATGTGAACTACTGTCCCGCTCATTGGTTTTGAGAGTCTAGGGTGAGGAATTCCATGAAAGGCAGCCATGGAAGGGAGCCCCACAAGGCTATGTCCTCAGTCCTATACTCTACAATTTATACGTGGCTGATATTGGGTCCTGCTTAAATAACAATAGTCAGATGATTACAATATGCCAATGACATTGTTCTGTACGTGACAGATTCCTCCATAGTTGACGCTGCGTCATCTTTGTGGCTCTCTCTGGATTCATTGAATCACTGGCTTTTAAGCCTTCGGCTGCCGTTATCTGCACAAAAAGTTCGGTAGTTATTTTCTCTCGCAAAAGACTCATTCATCATATTTCAGTGAACATGTTAGGTAGGCCACAATATTCCTATAGTTACTAAAGTAAAATTTTAGGCGTTATTTTAGACACAAAATTAACTGATAATCATCACATACATTTTCTTATCCAAAACTGTAAAAGAATTAGTTCTATTTTTAAAGTCCTTGCGGGTGTTTGGCGTAATGCTCACTCCTACACCATGAAATTAGTTTACAAGGCCTTAACTCGTAGTGTTTTCGACTATGGAACATATCTTCTGCAACACATGTGCTTTGGCTGGGCTGGATAGAGTTCAGTTCAAATGCCTTCAAATCATCTCAAGTTGTATGGAAGTCCTCTCCCGTCAGCACATTGCAAGTCAAATGTGCTCAACCTCTACTGGCCCTTAGACGGCAATATCTGGCCTCCCGTTTTGTGTCTAGACTAATATGTAGATCCTCCCATCCTCATAAAGGCAGACTGAAAGAGTTAGATGCCATATTATTATGCAGAAGCTCAAAATACTGGAAAAATAGAGAAATCCCCTTAATCCTAAAATCCTTTCGACGAATTCTAAATTTAGTAAACCCGATCGTCGAGTATCCTAGACTACCCCTTTTTAGGGTTCCATAGTAATTTTTTTTCGGTACCTGCCTTGCACGTAACGTGGGGTTGATATTTTTTTTCTCGTCTACTGCATAGTGTGGGATATCGTTGGATAGGCCGTTAAAAAATATTACGGGTCTGTGAACACCACTTTTCGATTCAAGGTTCCACTTGCGTAATATTAAGCATTAAATTGCTAATTTTTGTTGAAGTCAAGTGTCCTGCCTGCTAGCTAAATGGTTGTTTATGGAGATGTCAAAAAATGTATGGCAGTAGTAAATATAATTAAATTAAAAGGAAATCTATCACGGCTAAATAGGCTTTACATGTTAACGAGTTATAGTCGACCAACTTACATTCACAAGAGTGGGGACCGACACTGTGTTAATAATTATAGACCAATAGCAATTCTGCCTGCCTTATCAAAAATTCTGGAACGGCTATTGAACAACAGGTTAGTGAAATATCTTAAAACAAATAACCTGCTGTCCCAGTATCAGTACGGTTTTCGTGCAGGGAAATCAACGGCCATGGCGGAGCATGAGTTGACAAACTATATTGTTTCTAACATGGATGATAAAAAGAAGTCCTTAGCCATCTTTTAGACCTAGCTAAAGCTTTTGATACAGGGTCAGTTCAAATTCTGCTACGTAAGCTTGAAAACCTTGGCATACGTGGAAATCAGTTGTCACTCTTCAGAGATTACCTAACTAACCGCACGCAATATGTTAGAATTAATAACTAAGTTAGTAACACTCTTCCCATAGCTTTTGTAGTTCCCCAGGGAAGCATCCTTGGACCCACATTATTTCTGGTCTATATTAACGACCTCTGCAATCTCTCTCTCTTCAGAATGGACGCATTATTACCTTTGCGGATGACACTGTGATTCTTTTCAGTGCGGATTCATGGGAAGAAGTTTATAACTACGCTCAAGTCGGGTTTAATACGGTAAATGATTGGCTGAGAACTAATATACTCACTTTAAATTCCAGTAAAACCAAGTATATAGCCTTTACTTTAAGGAACAGCCCACAGTCATCTTTCCAACCACTCTCCATTCTCGCTCACACCATCCCCTCATAACAGTGATTGTTCTTGTTCTAAGATGCAGAAGGTCGACGATATTACCTAAGTACTTCTCATGGTCATCTTGGATTCTAAATTAAACTTTGCTGCACATTGCGGAACGTTTAAAACTAACCTTTTAGTACTTGAAAGGGCTCAAAGGGCAGTCCTTAAAATTGCATTATTCCTTCCTTTCCGTCATCCCACTGTAGAAGTTTATAAGTCCTCTAAAGTCCTCTCAATTCGGCAGCTTTTGATTCTCCATGTTGCTTCGAAACAACGATCTCTTATTCCTGTTATAAACACCCATCAAAATTCTGACATGAGAAGCAGAAGAAGGAATGTATGCCAACCTAAATCAGTAAAAACCAAATTTGCCCGCAATTTCTTCTCTTTTCTCGGCCCCTGTTTATACAACAGACTGAATGATTTACTTTCAATTCATACCCTGAACAAAACAAGTTTTAAAAGAAAAATAACTGACTGGCTTATTACCTTAGATTATACCCAAGTTGAAGATCTTTTCAAAACCATGTCCTAACACAATCTTCCCTTTGCAATGCACAATTACCCCACACCACGACCACGCACTCCACATTGCACACACCACACACATTTACTTACATCTTCCCTTGCATGTATTCTTAATTACATTATTTTCACTATTTTTATTTTTGTAAATCAATTTTTATGAACAATATTCCAAATTATAATGTATGAGATTTTTATTTGAAGAATATTCATATAAAATACATTTTTAAATATTTCTTAGCAAATATATTAAAAAAACATTTAAAAATATATAAAATTATTATTATTATGTCGTTTATTCATCTTTTTTACATATAAAATTATTATTATTATAATTATTACTTAAATTTGCAGTTGGAGAATTGACCGTGGCATATATCGATGTTTTTCAACTACAGTGTTAAGTTTGTTTTTCGGATAAATTCCATCCCAACTTCCCAACTACGGAACCCTTCATTGTGCGTGGTCCGACACGCACTTGGCTGGTTTTTAATTTTGCTCATGAAGTCTTAAGTTATATCCCAAAAAAATCTTTGATATTGGTGTATCCAAAAAATCTCCGTCAGCGAATTTGGCTTTCAATGCGGTGGTGGGTGAGCGATGGAATGGTTTTTAATTATTTTTTATGGATGCTTCGAAACTAACCGATCTCAGTCACACTGGCGCTGCGGTCTGTTACCAAAGCTCCAAAATTATCTTACAGTTTAAATGCCCAAGGAGTCTTCTATATTCATGGTGAGCGTGTGTTTACATTGCAAGCGTGTGTTATTTTTACAGATTCCCTTAGCTGTTTGCAAGCCTTAGTCCAAAACCCCTTTAAAAGTAAATTGCACAATTCCCTTATTATAAAAAAATCTGTTCAGTTGGTTTTGATTAACCTAGCCATTGTGGCATTAGGGGTAACAAATGTGCGAGGCTTTGTCAAAAGATGCTAGTTTGTCTTCCTCGTCAGATCTCACGCACAATACCTGTCAGGGTTACGACCTTTAGGAAATTTAAGACCCCTTTTCCGATTATTTTTCCCTCCCTTTTAACATAATTATCGTTCTCAAGATCTGCTTGTGTTGCCGATGTTTCATCCGTCACAATAATATAAAATTATGATTTGTTTCTCCAAATATTAATATGTATATTTAATGTTCTAACAATTATAATATTTACGTAATTTTATCTTTTTGTTTGTTTCGGTCCAGTACTAACCCCACGACATCTACATTAAGTTCATCTTCAAGATTTCAGTATCATCAAAGATTTTTACAATTCTATTTATACAGGTTGAAATTGAAAACTTGCGACAAACTGAAATGGGACATTGTATACATCATTATTAACAACTTTTACTAAGGGACCAAAGCTGTAATCCCAAAAAAAAATCTGCTTTTCCTACATTTTGATGAGGTATTGCGAACATAAATGTAGGGGACAGCAGTTTTTTTTTTTGGGATTGTAGCTTTGGTCCCTTAGTAAAAGTTGTTCATAATGATGAGTACAATCTCCCATTTCGATTTGTCGCATGTTTTCAATGTCACCCTGTATATTATTTACTAAAGAACAATGGACACTTGATTATCCAACTGCTAAGCAATGCATATGTTATATATAATTACATCTTTCCTTGGACTATATATGTTATATATAGTCCAAGGAAAGATGTAATTATCTCTCAAGTCTTTCACAACCTAATAAACTTAATTTTATGTGAGAGATAACAGTAAAAGTGGATATGTAAGTGTTCTTGTAATGAATATTTTCATAATACATTAACCACGAAAGAACATCACGTATCCATAGAATATACAAAATTACAATTAAAAAAACAAAACTATTAGGAAACACTGAAAGGTTTAATGAAATATTTTTTGAATAAACTACATACAGACGGACTTTTCGTTTATATGTAGGGTGAAATCAGAAACTACTGAGAAAAACCAAAAAAACTAAACAATTAAGTCTAAAATAAAAATTCTCAGGTTCACGAAAATACTCCTATTTTTACCGGAAAACAAATCAGATGTTTATTTTTTTTAATACCATCCTATTTCACAGCACATAATGAACGAAACGTGCGCAAAAGCAACCAGCTCATACCAACCGACACAAAATTTTGTGTACTCGTATAAAATTAAAAAAAATATGGCCACACGAGGATTTTGATAGCCATAAATTCAAAGCATGCTAGCAATACTTTTATTTTATAGCTGCCACAACTGGTGGCTATCCCGTTTCCCAAGGCTACTCATAACGGCATTACAACCAGTATTCCCATACTGGGTTCGGAATCCTTGCCACAAGCACTACTAATAAGTCGAAGTAAATTAAACTTAATTGAGACGTAATAAGCGCTATGAGAACTGATGAAAAGATGAGGTTTGAATTGGAATGATATGTTCATGTAACTTAGTTGCCAACTCAGTTTATGTCTTCCTTGGATCGCTCCTTAGGTGTGTGGAAAGTCAGATAAATATACTGGTATGAAAATAACTTGTTTTTCCTGTATTTCCCAAAACAAAACATCACGACTTTAATCCTCGATGGGTAAGGCAGAGGTGTACCTATAGTACACCCACATTTCACTAGTTATGTTTAAGTCCCATGTCATAGGGGGCGAACCTATTGCCATCAACCGAGCACAAATCCAGACTCCAGGCTGCGAAATGAGTGAAATGAGCTGCAGACTGAGAAATTCCTAATGGAATAACCCAATAATACTTTGTCCGACCTGGGAATCGAACCCAGGACCTCATGCTCAGCAGTAGCGCTTACGACAAGTGTACTAGACCAACGAGGATTTCCCGTTTTCTAACTTTTTTTGATTTTTCTTGAAGAAGGGATAAAAGTTTTTTTTATGACTCAAATTCATTCCCCACCTTTATAATAAATTAAATCACAAGTACTTACGTGAGGCGTCCTCACCTTCCGCCTGACGCAGGTCCTCACCGGACACGGCAGTTTCGGGAGGTTCCTGTGTCGGATAAGGCGGGAGGAAACGTCCGGGTGTTACCACTGTGTGGATCGCCCGGAGGACACGGTGGAGCATACGGTGGTGATCTGCCCGGCTTGGGCAGAGCACCGCCGTGTCCTCGTGGAGGCGATCGGCGGCAGAGACCTCTCGCGTCCGGCCCTGGTTCAGGCCATGGTACGGAGCGAGAGGGCATGGGCAGCCGTCACCTCCTTCTGCGAAGCAGTAATGCTCGCGAAGGAGGAGGCGGGACGGTTGAGGGAAAGGCACGTTTCGCGCCCTCTCGCCCCTAGCCGCCGCAGGAGACGCCCTGGGCGTCGGGAATCCCGGGCGGATTTCCGGCCACCGTAGGCGCGGGCTTGCGGACGCTGAGCAATTAGCTCACCGTCCGGTAAGGATCAGGCCCGGGTCGGCGGCGCGTAGGGGTCCACTAGGGCCGATGCCTGCCGGGGTCGCGTGGCATTCCATAAGGGTTACTGAGGTCCCTGGCAACACAGGCAACGGAAGGAATACGGGTGGGTTTTAGTCCAGTAAGAGTCTGATCCTCCTACCGCTCCGCCCAGAGCGGGAGAAGTTATTTGATGATTTCCCACCCTCAAAAAAAAAAAAAAAAAGTACTTACGTGAAAAGGTTGTGAATAAAGCTTTTACTTTCTCTGACTTATGATTAAAATGAGAGAAACACATTTAATCTTACAGAGAGGCCGCCATGCGCAAAGATAAATGGCGGGAACGGCGTTATCTTTTTACAATCATCTTTTTCATACCAATTTCATGAAGGCAACGGAGTAAGGTATTCAGCCTCTCATGCTATTTAATCAAGCGAATTTGTTTCATCGTGTACCTACAGTCAACCAAGCATATTTTAAATTACTTTTTTTTTAAGTTGGCAAGAACTTTTGCAAAGGAAAACGGAAAAGTATGTAGTGTTGCTATATAAAAAAAATGTTGAAGTGAGTATTCTCTTTAAAACTTTCTCTTTTAGTTTTCAAGTGTTTAAGTGACTTTTATGGAATACTTTATGAACTGAGTGTAGTTTGCTTCACATGTTGCTCTATCTACGAAGAATAACACACAACTTTATGACATTCCACGAAGCAAAATATTCAGCTGAAACATGTACAAAATGTGAAATGACACTCGCACTAAAAAAGGCAATACAATGTTTAAACATATGACAACTTTAAGTAGAAAAAGCAGGCGGTAATAACCGAGAGAGGTTCGTTATCTCGGCGCAGACGGCACACGTCTGAATGGCCTCCATTGACGTCGGCGAGAAGCATTTGAGTATTGCCCCCCTTAATTAAGAGGGACGAAGAGTGGTTTCAAAGCGTCGGCGGTGTACAATGCCTAGACATCCTGGTTGTTTTGAGGGTCTTCATTGTTCTTGGATCGCTTGCGTTTCCACCTGGAGTGAGCGAGTGAGCCTCTAGTTTGACTTCACAAAGAGTTTTCTGAACATACTGTTATTATACATGCGTTTTCTGAGATTCTCGCAATTATTTTTAATTGCTAAGAACTTTTTGTGAGGTGTGCAGTTTCAAAACATGCCTTTGGTTTTTGTTTTTCTTTGGTGGAACGTCGTAAAATATTATGGTTTTCTTACTTACATGTTTGTTTATGAGTGAATATTGAAAAGTTTCTACAAAATGACTTCGTGTTGCTTTCTGATTTTGCGAAGAAATTAAAAAAAAAACTTTCTAAGATACATGTGAGCTGCGAGTGGGGGGGCAATTTTAGTTACACGTCGGAATCACCGGGGTCATCTACTAGCTAGTTTTATGGGGAAGGAAGGCCTCTTTAGCTTTTCTTTGAACTCTTTCTTCAGAAAGCGTGAGCATAGAAAGTGAACTCAGAGCCCGGATGGTAATATGTTTTAGCATAACAAAATACAGGCCTAATAATTTCCCTTAAAACATTATTTCAGGCTGTCATCGTCCAGCAAGAGTATAACGCGGTACAAAGTCTCATATCCCCGAAACCCAAGTATCACGTATGTTGACGAGATAAATCTGGTATATCAACAAAAGCGCCCAATTCTCTTTTGTTGTAAGCAATTTTCTGTGGAAATCATATCAGAGGGTTCCTTTTGAATCGGTGTAAGAGGGTTTAGGCCGTCCCATTCAAGCCTTAGTTACAGTTGCGACGTTAAACCAATGCGGTGTGGCGTGGGGTGTCTTCAATGGGATAATGTATGGTGTTTTGTGAAAGACGCGGAAAATATTGAGTTAAGGTGTTTAGGGTGTGCTGGAGTTTTTTTAATCGCGGTTCTTTTGTGTGTCTTTTAATGGGGGCGAGACACGACAAAGTTTGTAACAAAATATTAAAGCAGTGCCTTTTATGTGAAGTATCTATAACCCCGTATTCATTCATGGCTGTAGACACCCATAACTAATGATAGTAAGTAATTACACCAAATCATTGTATTAAACTATCAAAACCGGACAATAGCATCACATAAAACAAATCGGCCATAAGCACAACACGATCGGCCATAATCCAGATACACCATAAAATATTATGTCGCAGTAAAAACGATATAGTCTAATAACACGCATTACGTAACAAAGGAAGTGTACACGCATATAAATCTTTTGCACCTCGATCTGCTATGATTGGACGAATTACATGGCCATATCACCCGACCAGTGGACGAAGACCCCTCATATAACACCCACTATCCTTTCTTTGTAGCGAAGTGTCGCGAACCAAGGGGGGTGGGCAGGTCATTTGTGGCGGTGGTAATACGAATTGCTCGCATTCACCGGTGGACAATACGCTCAATGGGACCTTATACACAATAGCTGAAATCCACAAAGTGGTTTCCTAGATATTTTTAGATGGGACTGTTTTTGAAGATATTTTTGGTGTAATCTTGTAGCATGGTAGGGAGTTTTCAAGTTATTTTTATGATTTGATTTTGGGGTAGAAGGTGTCACCTACAGCTATTGATATAGTATATCCGTATAAATAATATACTTAACAAGTTGTGAATTTGGTAAATAGGGTTAACACTTTTGGCGCCACCCGTTTGTGAGTCCGCGATGAAATATTATGAAGTTTAGCTAAACTGAGTTGTTTAAAAGTGAACTAATATTTATTTATGTGTAATAAGCTTGGTAACTTATATCTTTATATTTTACGACTATCAATCCTTATCAGCGTCTGTCTGTCTGTATGAACGTGATAAACTCAAAAACTCCCAAACGGATTTTCAAACGGTTTTCACCAATGGACGGAGTGATTCATGAGGAAGGTTTTGGTGTATAATTCATTAAAGTTTTGTGTAAATTGGCTGACATATGACGATTATTGTTGAATCATATGGGATCAAATCATGGCGACTGGGAGTTTTATTGGCGTGCGCCGCGGAAATCGTAAGAGATACATAAAATTAATGTTCTACAGGATTGTACATCATAAAAAGTTCAACAAAAAGTCTGCGATAGAATATGTCTATCTTCTAAGGATGATCCACAGCAAACATTTTTATCTTTCAGAATTTGATAAAAAAATCATTGTTATTTCCAAAGCTATTTGGACCGATATATTTTTAATCCTTATCCAATAAAATATATAATTTGAATTGGGTATTTAATTTAGATTAAAATATGCTTTCATAAAAATTAATATTTTAAAAGATATCACAGATTTAAAATTACGCATAACAAAATAATTATGGTTGACGGCGGCGCGGGAGTCAATGACCTTTTCCTCTGCTATTACTACGATAGAAAAAACGGCAGAAACGGATTTGGATGTTTGGCACACAGATAGGTAATACAAACCTGGATTAACACATAGTATAAGTTAATCCCGGTAGTACCTTGGGATAATTTCCGACAACCACGCGGGCCAAGCTGCGGGCAAATGCTAGTGTCACCATAAAACATAAAAAAAATATTGTGGCATTATAGATGTAGTGGTCCGATCGTAGAAATGGCCATGACGTGATCTGTCTGGCCATTTCACGATACGCCGCCATTTCACGATTACACTGCAAATATTATACAGCGTAAACAAAAACATTAAACGCTTAAATAATAACCAGAAAGTGAAATAAAGAACCCTAGATATGCTACGCGTAAAGTCCAATTAAAACGGAGGTTTTACTTAATATAATATGTTACTAGTTAGGTATCTGGCTTAATTGGTCGCCACACCGCTTTCACATACCCATGCGAAGTAACATTTCCAAATGATTTTCTAATTTAAACCGTAACGTTGTTATAATAAGGTACTATTCCTATTTTTCTTTCTATAGTGAAGAAACACGAGTTGGCAGCATACGGTGAAAGAAAACTTGGAAAATGTTTCTAGGGCCGAACGAACACATGTTACCTTGATATTTTATTGCGCTACTTAGAACGCTAAATTTCTTAGAGATTTATATTTTTTGTTTTACATACGAAAAAGTGTGAAGAAAAGTAAAACAGGAATACTGTATAGCGAAGTCAAATTACTTAGCAATTTGTGATCGAAGTGAAGTATCAGAAAACTTGAACAAAAGAAGTCGACGGAATTGTTTAGCTGATTCAAAACAAAAGAGAATTTCCTCGCACGTTACGCCTTGTTTTGTTGCATTTAAAATTTAATCAATATGACGTCTCATCACAAAGATTAATATATTGAAAATACTATTGGGGTGTAATATGCCGGAAAATAACAAAGTTCTTGAGTACAACAAAGGTCTTTGTTAAAACAGAACTCAGTAAATCAGAAGTCTAAAATAAAAATATCATCGTAGTAATGGCGCCAAGTCGTAGCACTGACGTGAAATAAATTGCGAAAAGACGATAAAAATATCGTAATGGCTTTGTCGACTTCTATCGTTTGCAATAAAAAGCTTCTAGATTTCAAAAATATGATTCGCAACGCAGCCAAGGAATCCTTCGAAGAGAGAGATGAAGCAAAAGACACGGCTAAAACGACGAAACGAAAATTTGTAAACTGAGTCCTAGGACGAAGTAGTAAAGTTTAAATTTCTTTACGTACACAATTTGGTAACGTTACGCAGGAAATGTTGCAAGCTTGCCGCCAAAAAGAAAAATATTAAAGGACTCCTGAATTTCAAACGGCCATTTCCTATTGTACAAATTGAATGGAATTTCTTGATAATATCTCGTGCCTTTATTAAAAGAACAAAGAATGTGCAATGAAACATTTTGATGTAGAAATATTTTATGTTCTTGATGCAGATAAGAATTTCTTAATGTTGGGAAGGACAATTATACATAATAAGAACAATTTTGTTTTAAGAAATGTATAATTTCATAATTTTAGTATCGTTAATCATGGGCTTTATGTAATTGTATTTATAATTAACACAGTACATATTACATCTCAGCTTAGAACTACCTACTCGTACTACAAGAAACTGGCAGACTGAAGTAATCTTCTCCCAAACCATTCTGTATTTCTCGGACCGTTTCCGAACATAACAATTACCTTAAATGAAAGCCGTAGAATCTGCTCCAGACTTCCAAGAACCCTCAGGAACACTCAATCATAATAGCAGCAACTTAGTTGCACAACATAAATCTGACGAAAATGCTTACGGGTGTTAAATTCTTAATTGCTGTTGAAATAAAATTTTACGCCTCCATAATATTAGCATAGGAAAACTTTTACTGGAGTACTCCAAAGTGTCATAGCTTTGCAAAATATCGGGGACAGTCGAGGATCTAAGGATTGGAAGTATAGAGGGTCTTCAGATGTCAAGTGTGAGTTCACCGGTTCTTTCGCCTCTCGGTGAGGGCTGCCCCCTTGTGTCGTGAGAGTGAATAAGGGTTCATTGAGAAAGTCAACATTTGCGATGTAGGCACTTCACTTTTATGATCTGGTTTTGGATGATGTTCTTTGAAAATTCTCGTGTTTGGAGATTTTGCTTACTTGTGTTTTTTGTCTGTTTATTTGTTTACAAAATTTTTAGTGTGGCGCTTTTATGCGTGCGGGGTAAACTTCCACGTAGCGGTAGTTCGAGGAAACATTTACAAAAATATTAGCATCGTGCCTGTATAACAGAGGCCGTTTTCGTTGCAAACATTAATTAGTTAACCATACCTAGGTTAGTGTAAAGTTTTAAAGCTGTTTTATTTCAATTTGGCCAAAGTTATCCATTCATTTATAAAAATAAAATCTACATAACAATTCCACGTATTCTGAAATTCCTTTAAAATAATAAGGTTATTCCAATTCAAATTCAAATTCCAATCACAGACACGTCTGAATTGCCTGTGTACATTCATGTTACTTAGAAGCAGTTATCCATTTGTTAGTTCATTAAAGTAGATAACTAAGAACTCAACGCTGTTCAGAATTTCAAATGCGGGTTTGCAGCTAAAACCTGCCTTGCCAATGATAATGGATAGAAGGTTGGAGGGTTACTTATTTGATGAGCCCATTTTCATTAGAGCTTTAATTAATTATTATCAGTACCATCGGTAAATGTCACTCAATTCGCCATCGACATTTCTGTTTACAACGTAAATGTCTGCTATACCATGTGTCAGTAATTAGTAAGAATGTACATTAAAATCAGAAGCACTCTATTTTACACATTGCTCAAATATTTGTTCCGGGCCCGAAATATCTTCTATCACCAAAGCTATTAGCCCCGTATTGTCTTGAAAAGCATTCTTAAAAGGTAAGACAATTTCCTGACAAGCGAGGTATATAATAATGATTAATTATATGTGTGAACTATGTATAATCTACTTTCATTCAGCTCTTATCTGCATCTGTCCAACCCAGTAGTAAATGTGAGGCACTTAGTGCTTCTCACAGATGTACCGCTAAAACCAGTCCCGAGGCTGAACAAATATTTGTTCCGGTCTCGGAATGTCTTGATGAAGCTCATGTGAGCACAGATTATCAAATTACTGAAGCCGGGACAAAACGAATGATATAAAGGGCACATAACTAAGATTTTAGCCGTATCTGATACGTTTTTTGTTAGTATATCTTGGGTTGGACTTCCGTTTTCGGGATGAAGAATTTACCTGACACCATTTTTTACCATAGAGACACCAATGCATGGAATAGTTTCTACACAAGTATCGACGCCCCCAAGCAATAAGTTAGTAATCGTGAAACTCAAGTGTTAAAGGATAAATGTTTTTCAGTTTTTGTTCAATATCTTTTTAAGGGGACTACAGGACCTAAACGCAACTTTTATGAGTTTTATAATGCCTTAAAGTATATGATGCACTGCAGTAAACAAAATCAGAAAAATATACGATATTCTTAAGGATATATGTTAGGTAGATAGTGTGTTGAAAACATAATATAACTAATTTGATACGATAGAAAAATATCACGAAGATACCTCTAAAAAAATATTTTAACGATTAAAAACCATACTAATATACATTCAATCATTCTGATTTTTTGTCAGATTATTCTACAAGTAATGTATATTAGCATAATAATGTTAAATGCATAATAGTGTTTTTTTTTTTATACAATCTATAGCTTTTTTGTAAATCGATAATTGCTTCATATTTTGCAATAAATTATCAGCGTTGTGTCATCGCGCTTCTCTTTATTTTCTATGCAGTCCGACAGTGACCGCGCTTTAGGTGCTGTCGGCCTCTTAACTAGTCGGACTATTGATGACATTGATACATCAAATTAAAGTTACATTCAATAACGAACTTGTTGAAATTCAATTCATTTGTGTAATTCAAGTATGATGTCAATATTTAAATTATGTGTGTAAAAAACTTTGCAATTTGAGAAAATAAAATTACAAATATATGATACGTAAATTGTTTAATTAATATACATTTCCGCCATTATTGCAGTAAATTTGTTGAAAATATTAATACGTATTTACAATAAGGACTTTTCGAACGTTATTTCATATCTTGAAAACGATACGTAATTTGTTATTACGGAGTTATTGTGGTTATTTTAATTGACTGAATAATTGATACTGTAACAGTATCGTCATAAAACATTGTTTTTGTCGAAAACGGAACCAGACACGTTCAAAGATGCGTATTGCAATTTTACACATATGTATTAATCAATGAAGTACTTTAAAAACATTGGGGGCATCGATAAAGACGGTATAATATACGACAAAGTTTTGTAGACTGGACTGTAAGTTGGAAACCAAACCACAGGAAGTTATATGGCCTTAATACGACAGGTTACTTAATCCCTAAGGAAGTCAGGTTAAAAGATAATACGTTTTTTTTGTACATTTTACATGGCTTCTTATGGTAAGACGTGGTAGAACCAATAACATAAAGAAACGAAAGTCAATTAGGAAATAAGGTTGCATGGACAACTTTTAAGTACTATTGTAGGAACATCTTGAGTGAAGCTTAAATCACATAGGCTAGCTGGACATTAAACACCTAGCAACAGCAAAATCAGTGGCAGTGAAAAATACCCCTGTCGCAACACAAGATAAATTAAACAAAAAGACAGTAAAGAAATGTATGGTCATAAGCGGACACACAGTGCATGAATGTCCGCGTGGCGCGATGGTGGGCCGAGCTTGACAAATTGGAGAGCCAGGATTATCCTCTCAATGTTCTCTATTACGCAACCCGGGAGAATTATATCAGAGCAATCGACTACCACACTTTGTTTCATTACATTTTCCCGAGATTTTTAAACGGTCCCGCCAATTTTTGAGCTGGATTATACCGAGGGATTATTTTCATTGGCTGTGGTTTAATTCGGGACATTTGTTCGTGCGCCATTTTTGACACGCGGTATTTGGAGGGACTTTTCGGGTTTATTTTATTCTCTTGTGGGATTGGCACATTGAATCGTGATACTCGCTTTTGCCTTCGACATCATTCGCATGACTTAATTGTTCAATAGTTTACCGGAGAATATAAAAAAAGTGACAATATAAACACATTCAAACGCAGATTAAGGCAATAATACAGCACAACTAGTGTTGCCCAAATTCAGTCTTGGTCTTGCAGTCTTGGTCTTGTTCTTGCGTTTTTGCAAGACCAAGACCAAGAACAAGACCGCGTATTTTTAGCAAGACCAAGACCAAGACTGACCGTGCAAGACTTGAGCAAGAACAAGACATAGCCTGCAAGACTCTTGCGTCTTGCAGCTAGGACTTAGCGCTATTTCACTGAGTAGTTAGGTGTAACAGTTCGGTGTATAGGTAGGTACGCTTAGGAATTCTATGAGACGCAAAAAACTGTATCAAAGAATATGAAAAACTGGACCTATGCGCACGACCATAAACATAGCGAATAAAAAAATATCTATTAAAATCAAACTGAGTGCATGCATAGTTATGTTTTAACCATCGGCACTTTGATAATGCGGCATCAAAGGTTTTGTACTTACTTCTCAAAGAAATTTGCCGCTTTTCGGAAGTACATGGTTATGATACACGCGCCGGCGGCTTCTTTTGAAATCTAAAACAATCGTTGCCGCCACGCCGAAATCATAACATTTGTGACACTATTTGATTGCCGCCATAGGGCGTAGGTATACTCATGCAAAATAATTTCGAATTTTTTTAAGAGTACCTACAGGTGTTCCAAAGAATAAATAAGTTTCAGAGTGCTTAGAATGAAAATGAATACATTATACTGATCACGCAAGTAGTATTATGATTAGGATAAAATGGTAAGGATAGGTAGTAGATGTCATATTAATTCATTCTAGTAAGTATATATTATAATATTGATTACTTATATGGTTTTAAACTAATTACTTAGGTACTATTATTGTATATTTAGTCATTATATTTCTTAAGTTTTTACAAGAAAAAATAGCAAAAAAGTGTTCAAATATCACCCGTTTAATAAATATTGTAGCCACTTTTAAATATACTTGAAACGTGTAAAAAAATTCTACAAAACTAATAAAATAATATAAAAAGCGTAGGTACTTACCTACTAATAAAATAAAAAGCCTGCGATAAGAGTTTTGTATTACTTACCAGCCCGAATATCTCTGAGAGAGATGATGAGAGTAAGTATTTACTAGCTGTGCCCGCGACTTCGTCCACGAGGAATAGTAACTTTGGAGGTATAGTGACGTTCAGGACTTATTTATTTATTTTAAAACTTCTGTCATCAAACATACAAACGAACTCTTCAGCTTTATAATATTAGTATAGATGTACGCCAAAACATTCACTTATATGTAAAGAATAGTGATTGGCACTAATTCTATTTTATTCACGCGTCGCGTCTGTACAAGTAGGTAATATTTAGTGTGTGTTTGTACGCCGCACGCGGCATTGTTTGATTTGCGGCGGCATCCTTTTCATAGAGCCGGCACGTGGCGAGGCGGCGCGGTAGAAAGCAAGGAAACGTAGGGGAATGTGGGGGGAAACCGGGTAGAGGGTAAAACCAGATAGTTGCTATTTCAATACTCCGCGTACAGCTGTCTCGTTCAAGCTAGTGGAGAAATATGTGCGAACGCTTACTCAATGCGGTTGCAAATGGCGGGAACGGTAACATCTCAGCGCGTGCATCTATAAACGAACATTGAAAACAAAGGTAAGTTATCTAATATTTCGATATTTTTAAAGTGTGATCATTAAGTTTAGCAGTGTGCTATCATATTCAGTTGTATTTTTTAAGAAGATATATATATTTAACCTTTTAAAACGGTAATTGTTGTTGCTATGAGTGTAAACATAATCTGTTAGTTATTACAATTTCAAACATGGTACCTATGGGGCACAAGCGGACGGGGTGATCTCGACTATCCGGTTTCACCCGATTGATTTTATATGTAGGTATTGTGGGCGTTTGTTTTATTCCTCTTTTGAATTACTATTTTTTTTACCTTTTACAGAGTGCGAGCGTCAAATGCCACGAACATATGTGAGAAAGTCAAATAGGCTACAATGGTCGGAGTCAGAAAAAAATCAAATGGTAGGAGTCAGGGAAAATTTATGGCTAAAAACATGAGCTTTTAGCCATAAATTTGGTCATGGAAGGTAGAATGGGATATCTTTTAGTGTCACACACCTAAAATGTAACCAAAAGTTCCTTAGAAGATCGTGTAAAGAAGATCAAAGGTTCGAAAACCTAAAGACGAAGTGTTTAGAAAGTGCCCTGCTACTGCAAAATGCGTCTTCACTGATGAGCTGGAAGGTATGCTAGTCGAACATATCAAAACTATGGAATCTCGACTGTTTGAATTGACTAAAACGGATCTGCGACATTTGGCATTCCAATTAGCTAAAAGAAATAATTTAAACCATCCTTTTAATAAATAAACTGGACTCGCTGGCTTAGATTGGGTTAGTGGATTTCTTGAGAAATAACTCCATCCCTGGCAAGCAGGAATATCTACAGAAGGACAAACGTTTTCAGATTCTATAAGTCTTGTATCAACCGATTGAAGATGTCATGCCGATTCCTCATTTTAAAAAGAACATGCGGCCATCAGCGCGCCGTCATTTTGAGGAAAAACCGTAATTTTGACGGAATCACTACATAAAAATGAACTGGCTGAGAAGGCTACGTCATCAGTAATTAAAATAAAAAAGGCAAAGGTAAAGGTGTCGGTAAAAAGACGAATAAAGAAAACTATCATGAGGATTCGGAGTGTTTGGTTTGTGGCGAAAAGTACAGTCAAACTCACAGATGAATGGTACCAATACATTGCTTGTCTTAAATGGGCTCACGAAAGTTGCATCGCCTGTTCTGAGCAAGAATTATTATTTTTATGTATGCAAAAACTGCGAATAATTGGAATATTTAGTTTTATTGTTAGTATCTGTATTCACCCCTTGAATATAAAATTCCTATCCGGTTTGACCCATAGGTATGGGGTGAATTCGGATTTATAATATTTAATTTAAACCGTCCTATTTTTTAGTTATTAAGATTAATCTCAAACATTTTCATGCCAAAGTTACGCCTAAGGTATAGTTAAACAATTATGACATTGATTATCTCAATAAATTACAAAGTGATTTATTTATTGTGTCTTTTTCTTAACTATCCGGTGTTCCCCCACCTTCCCCTACTATAAATAAAGGAATTATTTTAATTCCAGTCATTTCCAATTGAGCTGTGCTTCGAGTCTAACTTAATAATTGTTTTTACTAATTCTCGTTGTTTTCTAAAAACGTATCACGTGTACAATTTAATATGAGTGACGAAGATTCAAATTATTCTAGTCCGAGTAACGAGAGTTTGAGTCACAGATCTAAAAGACCCAAAAGCAAATTTGAGGAGTTTTTCGAAATAATTCATGCATCCCAAACTGCCTTCTGTAAATTGTGCCAACATAAAAAGATTGAAATAAAAATGAAAAACAGAAACACTTCAGGCTTAAGGAAACATCTAATATCTTTCCACAAAAGGAATCAGAAATATTTCTTCCTGTTAAACCAAAATTAAGTGGAGATATCACAAGCTTTTTAGTAACCGCTGGAAGAAGTGGACAGGTAAGAATATTTTTTTAACAGTTAAAAGAATTTTAACTCCGCGTAGCTATTCATGCGATACTTTAAAAAACGCCATTAACTTACGTAAGTATTTTTGAGTTAGTGGTGTTTTCATCTAGGGGTGCGACATATTAAGTATGTAATTATCGTCTTAAATATTTTTTATAAACACCCATATTTTCATTTAATCGGCCAGTAACAACTAAGTACTTTATTTTGGTAAATTACAGTACAGTGCAACCTTAATATAACAAATATCAATTTAACGATTTTCTCGATTTAACAACAACAAACCTCCTCCTCTTATACGCTCAAACCTAGTATGTTTTAAATAATAACACAAGATTTATTGTTTTGTTTCAGTCGGAAAACAGCAGTGACAACATCACGACAGCTACAGTTGATTGGGTGGTGAAAAAATATCTTCCCTTCTCATTTTTCGATGACGAAGCTACACAAGTATATTTTCGACGTATTTGCCCTAATATGGTGTTTCCTAAAAGGTCTACACTTAGAAGGAAAGTCAAAGAGCGATTTGAAGAGCTCCAATTGAATCTCAAGGAACGACTTCAACAATTATCATCTAAAATGTCTTTTACCATTGATGGGTGGACGTCAATTGCTGGTAGGAGTTACTACGGGGTTACTATTCATTATATAGACAACGAATGGAAGTATCAATCTGTAGTTCTTGATTTTATACCATCACGCGGTCGACATACTGGGGAAGATATTGCAACGATTTTCCATGAATGTTTATTGGAATATGGCATAATTGATAAAATACAAGGTATCACGGTCGACAACGCAACTGCAAATACCAAATTTATGTATGAACTGGGCAAACAGCTGCCGCCACACTTTGATTCAGACAATCAACATTTCCGGTGCTTTGCTCACATTTTAAACCTTGGTGTACAAGATTTATTAAAGACCTTAGCATTACACTGTGAGTCTGACACTAACGCGCAAGATCAGCAGTACGAAGACTATGCAGACGAAACTGAGGATGAGGAAGATGAAGAATCTGCACCAAATATTGCTGACTCGCGTACATCTGTAACAAAGTTACGCAGTATTTCCAGTAAAATAAAAAGAAGTGAGATAGTGAAGAAGAAGTTTCAGTCTGCTTGTGAAGCAGCTGGCGTGCCATCAAATCTAAATGCCATTCTTGACTGTCCAACGAGATGGAATTCCACACATGATATGATTGGATTTGGTTTAAAAGTGAGAGCGGGCATTGACATATTGTGCAGTTCTGTCACCGAATTAAATGATTTTCAAATCACAGCTAATGAATGGCAGGTACTCGAAAAATTACATAAATTTCTAATAAACTTTAAACTTTTAAGTACAAAACTTGGTGGAGACAAATATGTTACATTACCGCTAGTCATTGTATCATTCAATCTCTTGCTAGATAAAATTGAATCCATGGTAAAACAGTTAGATGAGAAACCTAATCGATCTGAAGTGGATGAAAGGCTCATTCTAGCTTTCCAAGCAGCTCGAGACAAAATGCTTAAACATTACAAGAAGAGCAACTGGATTTATTGTACTTCTTTAATTTTAGACCCAAGGCATAAGGCTCAGACTTTTGACCTGACAATGTGGGGGAAACAACTTAAAACAGAAAGTCTGCGCAAGTTCAATGAACTTTATGAAGAATATAAAAGTCTACACTCACTGAACAAATCTCTGGAATTACCAGAAAAAGAAAATAAAGTATGTGATGAAGATGAAGACGTAATAGACTTTGATAAACTCTATGAATGTCCCTCGACGTCATCTGGATCTTGTCTTCAAGGCTTAGTGATAGACGAGTTGGAGGAGTACCTGAGAAAACCAAGAACTGCCAGCTCGGAAGACATTTTAGATTGGTGGAGGACGCATGAGACAGAGTATCCGATTTTATCGAAAATGGCCCGTGATTTTCTCTCAATACCTGCAACTTCAGTACCTGCTGAGAGGTTATTTTCTAAAGCATCATTAGTAATTAGAAAACATAGAAATAGGTTAAGTGATGAGTCAGCCAGATGGTTACTTTGTATTAATTCTTGGTCAAAAAAATTGATATAAAGTATCATAACCTAATGATAAAGCTGTTGATTTGTGTTGTATTTTATTTTTTATTCAAATAAATGATAAATCGTAAAACTCTTTTATTAAATTTCTTATAAGTTGAGGGTTCAATCTCTTTCTAGACAGATAAGTATTGTTCTTTAAAATACAGTCAAGTTATTGTAATTAATTTGTTTTTTTACATGTTTTAGCAAATGTAAGCTTATAAATCATAAATGTTTATTAAGAAACAGTTACTTCCATGGAAAACGACATATAGGTCAGTTGATTTTTCGAATTTCTTATCAAATCTTCAGTTATTTATTAATCTGCTTGATCTTTACTATGGCTATGTTAATTCAAGCTCACAATGTTCCAATTCTAATACGTTTTTCTAAGATTTAAAGTAAACTTTAATAAATAGTAATAGACTAATAGGTAATTGCAAGACTTGCAAGACTCTTGCTGCAAGACCAAGACCAAGACCAAGACTGGGAGCGCAAGACCAAGACCAAGACCAAGACCAGGTGTATTGGCGCAAGACCAAGACCAAGACTGGCTAAGTCTCGTCTTGTTCTTGCATTTGGGCAACACTAAGCACAACATTTGAAATAAGATTAAACAGAATAATTATGCTAATATAATGTCTCCTACACCCTAGAGGTAACTAATGTCTATAGTATTAGTTATAATCACTTAAGTATCTCTTAATAAGCGAACTGTTATTATTTAAGTTCTTATGAGAAATAAAGTTCTTTAGACCCAATTGGGAGCAGTTCCTGTAGAGCTAATTCGGGACTCTTTAGAATAGAATAGAATATCATTTATTTGCAAATATGGGTAATACAAAAGTATATACTAGTAAGTATAAATCAGTTCTGCCATATTTCACCATTCGGCATGCAAACATTTTCATTATACAAAATTGTTAAAATTTAAATTCTAATTAAAACATGAATTTAATTATTGCATTCAATAAAAAAATTATTACAATTCAAATTGTCATTAATACATTAACTTAATTATAAAAAATATACCTACATTAAATTAAAAATTTAAATTGTCATTAACAGTATAATTATATAGGAATAAAAATCGTGGTCGAACATAATTAAACAAACAAACATTAAAATTCCAGGTCATAGATAATATGTAACATTCCTCACAAATTAATCACTAATTAATTAATTAATTAAAACATTACAGGTATTCAGAAAACGTTTTGTCCGTTTAGTAGGGTCTAAAACGAGTAATGTCTGTGATTACATTTCGATAGATTGGTTGATTTTCTAAGTCGTCTCTTTTCCAAATCGATATTAAATCTAGTAAGTAACCTTTGTCAAAGTGAAATGATGAATGTCGGTTTCTTAGTGACAAACATCCAGCCTATAATTTATATGGTATGATCGATAATACCCAATAATTTGTGATATATAAATGACGGCCGATTTTTCAGCGTTATATCCGGGAAAATCCGAAATAAATGTGAGGCGTGCAAGGGTGTTTTCCGTGCAATTTATAAGCGGAGAGCGATAACGAATATGTTTAAAGCTAGAAGTTTGGATTCGATTTTGCAAATAAAGGAAACTAAAGTATTTTATTATACCAGGTTGTGTGATCTGGAAAAGAAACATAAAATTCGTACAATGGTGCATGTATTGTTTAGGTGAAAACACTCAATATACATTAATCGGTCAAGGATAATATCTAATGAGACACAATTGATTTTCCATTGTTTTACACCGAATAAGTGTCGCGCGGGGCTTTACACTTTTTAAAGAAACAACGTAATTTTGTCGATATATCCACCCAAGTAGGTTTATTTTCATAATAATCATTACAATGTTTTCAAAGTCGCCTGAAACACAGGTTTGAGTAAACCTAGATCGGGCGGGTCGCTATCTAACATTTTAATTCCGAACCATCATTACTTAGACTTGTAATTAAAAATATTTTAGCTTTAGTTTATTATTAGGTATTATAAATGTATAGTAAATTTACTACTGTTGGCTAAATGTACACTTTTGTAAACGGTCTTTTACGGAGCAGTGGTGACCCAGTGGTAACGGGCGCGACTTACGAGTTGTATGTCGTAGGTTCGAACCCGGACAGGCGCTTTACTTTGTGTAAATTATTTCATCACCACTGCTCTCAAAACGGTGAAGGAAAACATCGTGAGGAAACCGGCATGTCCTAGAACCAAAAATTTGAAGACATGTGACATCTACCAACCCGCACTGGGCCCGCGTGGTGGATTACGGCCCACTCCCTCTCACAGAGAGGAGGCCTGTGTCCCAGCAGTGGGAACATCATAGGCTGATTATTTAGGTATGTTATGTAAAAAAATAAAAAAAAATACATCAAGGCTCGTGCAGACTGGGGCGATATTGCGGGCGCGAGGGCAACAATATGCCTGTCGCGCCCGCGATATCGCGCTAGTCAGCATGAGCCATAACGCAAGACACGTTTTTTTTACCTATTTTGTTTGTGACTTTCTTTCTTTCATTTATTCGATTATATTATGAAGTCAGATGGGTACTTGTTATAGTAGGCTATAACAAAACCTGAAGTAGTCATTTGACTTTATCATGTAGACAGCATTTCAGAGCCGTAAACATTTACAGTGAATAATAATTATACTCGAGCTGTTAACGAAAATATGTTTCTTGCGCTTCGTCTTATAGTTTACTCCGTCTTAATATTAGACGACATGTCGTTTGTATAAAAATGGCTGTCGAAAGCCCCGGATAGGGTCTCACAGGAAATGAACCGTGGACTTTGTGCCCCTTAATGTTGGAACACGCCAGACCCTGCCGATTTAGAATTACAAATATATTTCACACAACGTCTCCTTCAGAATAAAGTGAAGGAGGAAACATTTTCCACCCATGCTTGCGTATTACTTACTCCATTTATATTCATCAGTAATACCTGATACCTTTTGACAACCCTATCTTGGTACTACATTTTCTCAGAACTCCTTTCATATTTCTGCTCTGTTTTAAATAGACCTTACATTCCAAAGGGATGATGTTATACCACATTATAAGATGCATGTTTGACTCCATTAAAATTATCATTCGAAAATATGGCGTTTGAAGCACGCGAGTCCTGCGGGATGATTTGAAAACAGTCTAATTTAAACCTTATTGAAGGAAACAGTAAGTTAATTTTAGTTTTATGTGTGAAGGGGGTAATTTCGTAAACTGTTTACAACTAATACAAGGCTCGGGGACCGGTTGCACTCGTATTTACCTGCACGCACACCCTGTCTTTGCCTTCCCTTTTTTGGTAAACATCTCGTTGTACGTCCTGATGGTTTGTTTGGTTGGCTGTGGATGTGAGCTAGTTACGGCTTGAATTAGTTTTTTACTCTGTGGTTTGAATACGGAGATTGCGTTGATTTACAAAATCGATTCGGGTTACTTGAAGAAACATTGGCAGTTTTGTTTCTTTACTGTTTGTTTTATAAGTGATTATTTTAATTCCTACCAAGTGGTATCGTATTACCCAGTAACTAGGTTGTGGCGGTCAGATAGGCAGTCGCTCCATGTAGGTATTCATTAATTTTATTTATTATTATTTACTATTATTATTATTTATTATTTTTATTATTCATTTAATTTATTATTATTCAGCTGCATTCGGTTAGACATGACGCTGAACCCAACATGGTTGGGAAAAGGCTAGGCTGAATAATTTTTAATATGTGGTTGGTTTGTGGAAGTTGGTGGTGTTTTCGACAATATAGGAGTGAGTTGGACTAGACGCCTTAAGTAGAATTGACATCTAATTGAAAGAAAAAGCGTCAATTGAGACGCCTATGTTGTACTTAATCGAAAAGGAAAAAATATTCTGTCGGAAATTCCCAACAAAGATTTACAAGATCCTTTTTTATTTACATTACAAGATCTACAAGAATTACAAGATCCTTTTTATGAGCATGCACCTGTTAAAAGTCTACTCTTTGGCATACCTAAGACTTAAGATTAAGAAATAAGTGGAGATAAACATGTGGCCATTTTCTGCATACCTGTAACAGTTACGGTCAAGTGGTACAGTTAGATGTTTAAATTAATATACTGTAATTGCCTGACCAGGGACTGGAACAGTAAATTTAAATGATAGCTACGACTGAAGTAATGAAACGAAACTAAAGTGCTACATGAGTCTTTTGGCGCTTAATGACATTGACACCGGGGCGTTGTTGATAAACATTTGAGAAGTTGTTTAATTTTTTAATAAAAAAAAATAGGCAGTTTTGGGGACTGCCGACAGAAGTGAAAACGTCGGAATAACTGTAAGTAGGTATATATTATGTCACCGTAACATTGAGAGAACCGTTGTTTATAATCTATCGGTATTATTTCCGTTAGATTATAAACTGTCCAAAAATTGTGAACTGGGTGAAATGGGTTAGGTTAGGTTAGAACTGTGACAAACCGCGCGCGAGCCGAGCGAGCGAAGCGAGGGGTGCGGTGCCGCGGGAGCGGCCGGCGTGCGCTACTTCTAATTTGCTCGTAGCTAGAGGCTATTTAGTATTAACGCTAGTGGTGGTTAATAAAGCATATAGCATAATAAAGCATCTTGCTTATCATACACAACATAAAGCAAATGCTATCGTGGCTCGCACTTGTTGCTATTTGCTATTTGCTTTACATCGCCCACCGTCGCACATCGCAAGCGCATGTAGTAATAAGCAACCAGGCATAGCAAAGCGGCGGGTGCCGGCCGCCGGGTGGCTAGTCATCGCATGCTAGCGTTTGCTTTCGGTCGTGTGTGTAATCTTTTTAGATACCGCGTGCGTTATCGCGATCTCAGGCGGCTCACGTACGTAACGTAATATTATAAACAATGTTGTTTTGCTTCGTGCGTTTTTAGTGTAAATAAACAGATAGGATACGCAATATTGATTATGTAAATAAAAACTAATTGTGTAAGTAAGGACGATTGACAGAGTGAGGTATCGTGTTGTTGTTTTGTGTGTAGGTATTTAACAGACGAAAATGTGCAGAAGGAACAGTGAACTTTTAAATACGCCTATAATTGTTTTAAATACTGACATACCTACTTTATTTCTCAATAACACTTAATCAATTATAGTCCTAAGCCTGGAAAAGGAAAGATCATTGTTTTTTTTTACTGTTCCGTAATAAATTCATAAACGCGATGTAATATTCCGCTCTGACAACACCGCGCTGGTTTTATTCGCGCCCGCCCGTTTGGTCGTAATAAGTAAAACAGATAAAAAAGCATGCAAATAAAGCATATATTATAGTATGCTTAATATAAAGAGCATATAGCATTAAGCAAGTGATTGCCATAAAGCAACTTTGAACACCACTAATTAACGCAAGGTGCGTTACGTCACAAGCAAGTTTGATACCAGAATTTGTCGGTTTCCCATGGATATATTATAAACTATATAAAAATAATGCGTCAAATTGCAAATGGTTGGTTGTAGTTCACAATTTTTCAACAGTTTATAATCTAATATAAATAATACCGATAGATTATACTAACATCATCATCTGTCTAGCCTTTTCCCAACTGTCTTGGGGTCGGCTTCCAGCCTTACCGGATACAGCTGAATATCAGTATTTTACATGGAGCGACTGCCTATCTGACCTCCACAACCCAGTTACTGGGTAACACGATACCTATTGGTAAGACTGGTTGTCAGACTTTCGAGCTTCTGACGACCCGTAACGACTGTCAAAGATCTACAAATGACAGCCGGGACCAACAGCTTAACGTGCTTTCCGAGGCACTAATATTATAGATTATACTAACGAAGTTCATAATTATACGGTGACTTATACGAGGGTGGGTCAAAAAGTTCGCGGAATGGAGAGGTTAGAGGGGAGGGAGGGTAGTTATTTTTACCTGTCACTACTTGGTGACTCAATACAATCATAAATACTAAGTTTCACCCCAATCGGTTCAGTGACCTTTGAGATATCTCTGGATAAACAAGTCAATCGGGAGAATGCTCACAGCTTCAAAAACAGCAGCGCGTCGAGTATTCGTGCGCGTTTTTGGAGTTGTCTAGTTAAAAGAGAGATGAGATTATGAACCTCATTGTGACTGCAGATGAAACTTGGTTTCATCCTTATGAAGCTGAGCCAAAGTAGGAGTCAATGCAGTGACACAAAAAAGTCGCAGCACCGCCTAAGAAGTTTAAGGTGTCACAATTGGCCGGAAAAATTATGGCTACAGTTTTTTTGGGACCGAGGGGATTTTATTGATCAATTATAAAGATAAAGGTGTGTGTGAAGTAATTAAAGAAAAGAGAAGAGGAAAATGATCTCGACGTGTGCGTCCGCGCCCGTTCACAAGAGTCATGTTGCCATGGCTGCCTTACACAAGTGCGGCTTCGGAACTTTAAACCACCTTTCCTATAGTCCAGATTTGGCCCCTTCTGATTATTATTTCTTCTCAAACATGAAAAAAGAGCTTCGTGGAAAGAAATTTACTGAAGACGAAGAAGTGATGTCGGCAATTTCTGTTTATTTTCAAGGACTTGACAAATATATTTTTTTCCAAGGTAAACACAAATTATTTGAAAGTGTATTAGGGTTAATGGGGAATACTCGTATATTATAAAGGAAAAATTATTTAATTATTAATTTCACACACCTTCCCTTTCATTCCGCGAACTCTTTGACCTCCCCTCGTATATGCGTATGCATGTTCACATGCTACTGCGCGTCGCCAGTCTGGCGCAACACGTCTCATTAGAATGTCACGGTTAGCATGTCGGTGACGCGAACCCATAAGTTTTTCCCCTACCAAAAAACGCTCAACGCGCCTTAAGAAGTTTTCACTTCAAAAACAAGATGGCGGCGTTAGTTCCGATTTTGGCCACGAGCCAAAATATCCTTGAACAACTATACCTAAGGTGTATGTTCTTCTAGGGAGAAGATGACCTATGTAAGTAGAAGTATCTATGTACTAGGTACTAGAAACCAAAAAGACATATCAGACAGACAGAGACTGACGCTTGTTATACAAATATAAATATAGAATTCTCAGACAATCTCGCGAAGTTAGAGAAGCCACAAACAAATAGGTATGTACTCACTACACACACTTTATTACTACCTACCCTCTCACACAAAGTTTCTGCGTTAAGTTGCCAACTTAATCAAACTTAGGCATTACGACCTAGCGACTTTAGTACGAGACAAGATTGACCAAATATGATGTCAAAAGTAGGAGTTAAGGCGCTGACAAGACCCAATTGATCAAAATAGGCTTCACTTAAGAAAAAAAATTGCCAAGTCTGTATAGTTTGTGGTAGCGGAAAAAATATATGTTAATTTTGAACATATTTCCTATAACTTAGTTGTTACCAAAACACATTTTGAAAAGTATATCTCGATACAAACTAACTTTAAACTAACCTCTTACCTTGAGTTCTAATCCAAAATATCTGCATTAAATATCAACATACGTTACGTATTTAATTATTAACAAGAACGTCTTATTTGAATGCAGAACTTGGTTGTTTTTTATTTTCGATTACTCAACTCAATTTTGAGTAAATAGATAATTGCTTCATATTTTGCAATAAATTACAAGCTTTGTGTCATCGCGCTTCTCTTTCTTTTCTATGCAATCTGACAGTGACCGCGGTTTAGGTGTTGTCAGCGTCTTAAGTTACGTACGGATAGTGCCTGACTTAGGGTCAATGAAGCCGGATTTAGGCCCGCACTTGCCAAAGTCGAATTTGGTTGAAGTTGTGTAGGTATTGGGTAAGTTTTAAAAGGGTTCAGATATCAGACATTCTAAATTGTGAAACATAGGGTGTGTTCGGTGTGGTTTGTGGTGCCTTATCGTACTCGTAGAAATACAATAATATCCGACTAGAAAATACATCTCTCTGATTTCAATCATGCGATAGCATTTTTCAATTTAGCACTATTGTTATCGTTAATTTTAACAATGTCTGATTTGTCACTGAAACTTTACTATAGTCTTTATTTTAGTGGTAAAATTTAACCACGCCCGAACATAGTCCCGAAGATGGCCGAAATTAAATGGACAACGACGCGACGCGCGACGTCCAATGGCTGAATAGCCTCTATTCCGTTACACGCACCATAAACTAAACATGTAATCGACATACATGGGAGTGTGTCCGGGGACATTGGCAGTGTCGCGTTAAGGCGAAAATGACTATGAATGGGTCATAAGGTTTTGTGTCTAGACTGGCCATTATGAATGAGAGTGCACCACACTAGCAGGCTTAGCATGACACTCTCTATTTCTTCGAAGAATAGACACGGCTCTTTCTATACAAAGTGACATTTCGTTTCTCAGTTTTTGACATCTCACCATAGAAATCCTTCTACAATCTGTCATCTTGTCTTTCGTTTCTAACGATCTTTGTCTAGGTCCTTTTTTATGTAGAAATATTTTTACGGTGGGATGTCAAAAAAGGAGAAACAAAATGTCACTTTGTATGGAAAGAACCGTGTCTATTCATCGAAGAAATAGAGAGTGTCATGCTAAGCCTGCTGCACCCTAATTGCGTAACACAGTTTCAATCACAATCCGAGAGTTTTGAAGGATGTTACTAATCCATTGCTTCATAGGTTTGTAAATAACGCAATGAACGTGGATGAACTGTCAAAATGAAACCCAATGCGATTAATAGTTGTTTTATGTGTGTTAAATAGTTACTGTATTAATTGTATTCTAGACTTTTACACTTATCACACATTTATTTTACACTTATATAAATAGAATAAACTAAACGATCACCATTAAAATAAAAATGCCATTTTGTTACACAAAATGATAGCTAACACAAGTCAGATTACCTACTCCAATAAATTAATAATTCGACTTGAATCAGATACACTATGAAAATTCGTAATAAAATATTTGATGAAAACTACAAACTGAAACTAGACTTCATCTAGTAAACGGTTTGTTACAAACTAATATTACAATAATTGTGTAGGAAGCGCAAGTTATATATTCATAACCTACAAAAAAAAATGTTTATTAGTTCCACGTATAAAATTGGGGGTAAACAAGGACATCATAACACGTTCGTATCGTAACATGTATTAATATAATGAAATTCTCAAATCATAAAACTATCATAACACTACCAAATAAAACAGAAGTTAAATGCAAACCCTGTCAAAACAAGTCTAAGTAAAGTATTCCCGAAAACATGGCCACAAAGCTAAAAGGCAAACTTTTCACCCACACACGATCAGCTTGTAAGACCTCTACACACGCTCAAATTAACCTGAAAAGTTCTACTTCTGGTACTAAAACAAGGAGTATGGGAGGTCAGGTGAAACTGGACTTGTGTGGTAGACAGTCATGTCGGAATTATAGGGCCTTCATCCTTTGCTTGCGTCTATGAATAATTTAAGTAGCGTAGTAATAAATCCTTCAGTCATATAATTATAAGGTATGTCACTTGAAAGAAAAAACAGAAGTTAAATAAAAACCCTGTAAAAACAAATCTAAGAAAAGTATTCCCGAAAACATGCCACAAAGCTAAAAGGCAAAACTTTTCGCCCACACTCGATCAACCGTAAGACAGCTACCGACGCTCAAATATACACCAAAAGTTCTATTTCTGGTACTAAAAGGAGTATGAGAGGTCAGGAAATACTGGACACGTATGGTAGACAGTCATGTCAGAATTATAGGGCCTTCATCCTTTAATTGCGTCTGTAATTAAATAGCTTTGCAGAAGCCTGTGTTTGAAGCCTGGCGGGGATTCTGACAGGCGATAATTGGACGGTATTTTATTTGTGTAGGTATTGGTTGTCTTCTCTAATCTGTTTGAATGGCTTTCTGCACGGTGATGGCCGTCAATTTGGTTAGTTTGGGATGATTAAGACGCTGACAACACCTAAACCGCGGTCACTGTCAGATTGCATAGAAAAGATTTTAATTATTATAATTCTGTAAATACATATTTGTTATGGTCGCGAATCATATTTTAATCTAGCTACACAGACCTGAAAATTACAAAAAAACGTAAGAAAATTTGAATTTCGCGCGCTACCACTGCGGCTCCACCTCAAAGCGTGTTGTTTAGATTTTTACAGTAGATAACAGAAGTAAAAGTAAAGGATCTAATTTAGTTAGTGTAGTATATCTATTTAATAGATATTATGTAAACACATGGTAAACACTGTTCCATTCACACAAGAGTGAGGTCGCGTCTGTCACTAATGTCATCTGTCAGCCACGAGGAATGGCGGGAAAAGGTACAAAGTGAAGCAGGCCGTATCGTGCAGATAAGGCTTGATGTGATAGTGAGCCAGTGAGTGATATAACCAACATAAATACGGAATTAACAGGATTATACAGTTAGGCAATCTTTACCTACTAACCAACCATCGCAGTGCCTTCTAACTGCAGTATTAAAAAATACAATGGTCAAAGTTACTCCACTATACTCCCGCGTCAGTGTGAAGAACAATTACTTGCGTGGCTGTTACGGTCATAAAATTTAAAGATTTTTTAATAGCATGTGTTAAGGAAATTGTTGAATCACACCAATTACAATTTATTTTCCAGGTCTATAGACCTTGAACATTTTAACGCCTCACGCAAAAGTTACATAATCTATATATCGGTTGTAATCGATTATTCGGTTAAGTCACACACAGGTTAATTAACTCTATCTCTAGCAAATTAAGAACGTTTATGACAAAACCTGAACGGAGCTTAAATTTTGTTGTATAACGTTATAATATCGGAACGTTTCTATCGTGTGAATGAATCATGACACGAACATTCGTGCATCGCGCTAAACGTATAAGGTGGCGCTTGGCGAAAATCTAAACTAACGCCGCCATCTTGTTTTTAGGGTTCCGTACCCAAAGGGTAAAACGGGACCCTATTACTAAGACTCCGCTGTCCGTCTGTCTGTCCGTCTGTCACCAGGCTGTATCTCATGAACCGTGATAGTTAGGCAGTTGAAATTTTCACAGATGATGTATTTCTGTAGCCGCTATAACAACAATTACTAAAAAACAGAATACAATAAATATTTAAGGGGGGTCCCATACAACAGAAATGATTTTACTGCCGCTTTTATACATAACGGAACCCTTCGTGCGCGAGTCCGACTCGCACTTTCGCCGGTTTTTTAATACATTTCAAGTGACATTTCACAAAAAAAAACACAATTATATACCAACAGCGCTCGCCTGTCAACGTCATTCGAACGCCAAATCATCCGTATAACAGTGTAGGTATATCTGCACCCTAATTGCGTAACACACTATCAATCACAATCTGAATGATTTGAAGTATATTGCTAATCCATTGCTTCATATGTTCGAAGAATTTGTCTGTTCAACAATGTAAATAACGCAATGTATGTTGTTGAACTGTTTAAATGGAACCCATTGCTACTGATAGTATATATATTATGCAATTACCCCGCTGTTTTTTTTTTTATATTTGCCATACAACGTGGTAATGCTGCCAGCCTTTTGGGCACTTTTCCTGTTGACAGCGATGCGGACGAATTTTTTGACGCCCTATGATATTTTGCCTTCCCTTTTTATATAATTGTACATATAATTATTATTATTTTATATTTGGGGGTTAAGTAAAGTCTGCGGTGTAGTGAATAAGATTGCGATCCGATATTGAAAATTTTACTTTACTTTACAAATACTTGCTTTACATTTTCACAAGGTCCTTGGAGAGATTTTAAAATAATATAAGTACATTTTTAAGATGTCCTTGCAGAGCTTTTAAAAACATAAAAAAAAAAATATTCCGTTTTATAAAGCCAGTATAAAGTAAAATAATATTATCACAGATTTTTTCAGCGCCTCAATAAAAAAGAAGACGCAATTACGTTTTATTTATGCAGAGTAAAATTCGCTTCACTTCGAATACAGCGTTTTATTATTGCATTCTTCTTCACTAGGAAAATTTTTACTCACGGATGTAGAATTCATCCTGTGCTTATATTCCGTGAAGCTGTGGGTGTCAACTACCAGCTAAAGTGGGTTATTATGACGATGGCGCCTGCATGGGCACTGGCCTACTTACTTGTGCAATTGCATTTTTAAACTATTTCATGGCTCGTCTAGCGTAGGTTACAAATCGCAACGATATGTGAATTAACGACGAATGTAAACTTAGATATATACCTTAACGTTGTATAAAAAGCCTCCACGACTTGAATATCAGGGAAATTAATTGTTTATCGAATTAGGAAAAAAAGAAAGAATAACGTTTATTTGGACACAGTTCGTGAAACACAAAATAAAAAAGTGAAAATAATGTTTTAACAACAATAGTGCGTGCCTCACGGCTGCGCCAAAAAGGTTTCAGCATTAAGGCGCTGACAAGACCCAATTGACCAAAATAGGCTTCTCTTGCCAAATCTGTGTAGTTTGTGGTAGGTAGCGGAAAAAATATATGTTAATTTTGAACATATTTCCCAGAACTTGGTTGTTACCAAAACACGTTTCGAAAAAAATCTCGATACAAACTAACGTTAAACTAACCTCTTACCTTAAGTTCTAATCCAAAATATCTGTAATATCAACATACGTTACGTATTTAATTAGTAACAAGAACGTCTTATTTGAATGCAGAATTTGATTGTTTTTTATTTTCGATTACTCAATTCAATTTTGAGTAAATAGATAATTGCTTCATATTTTGCAATAAATTACAAGCGTTGTGTCATCGCGCTTCTCTTTCTTTTCTATGCAACCTGACAGTGACCGCGGTTTAGGTGTTGTCAGCGTCTTAATACCAGACAGATGTTATCTGACGCTGGTTTTCTGATGAAACTTTAGGGACAAGTCCCTTCGACAATTTGCCGTGTAATAAAATAACCATTTCACACAACTCTAATAGATGAGATGACAGATAGTAGTGATTTGAATATAGGTACGGACAATTTAAGTTTGACGTTATGTCTACCACATCCTGGGCAGTCATACCCGAAATATTGATTTTCGAATAAAAGATCGTATCAATCAATATCATAGCTTAGCATACCCTAGAGACAGTCACCCTCAGTCTAATACAATAAAAGCATTGCGCCTGTTTGAGTAAGTGAGCTGTTTCTGACATGACATTTGGCTTCTTATTGTTTGAACCACTCCAGTTTATCTGTAGGACCTTGAAGTTTGACTGGCCTAGCCAGACCAGACGGAAATATTTATAGACATTTGTGAATTTGTTTAGATCTGTTTACAGAGGTACGTACATGTACTTATTAGAATTAAATGTATGTTGTTTTTAGAATACGTTTGTGTTGTACTCAGACCAAATAAAAGACCAAGACGTAGCGCTGCGAACAATACAGTGAAGCCATACCAAAACTACACCTCGCTCTGTGCATACACGCTCACATGCACACATTTACAATCCATTTCAACCAAACTACACCTCACTAAGTGCACACATGTTTACGAAAATGGCCTCACGTCACCGTTGACAGCGCTGTCTTGGTTTTTTCTTTAGCCTGAGGTGTTCTATTGTACCTATTCGGACATTCCTAGGAACAGTACAACTATTGCTCATAGATACGTGGAAAACTAAGTAGTTTCCACGTACTGGTAATCCAGACGTTTCTAACCTGGTAATTATTTACAAACCAAGTACCTACTACTTATACGAAATCATGATATTTCATATAATCATAGGAATCTATTTCGTAACTATGCTGTACGCATAGGTCCAGTAGTTTTTAACTGAATTTATTATAACCCAGCACAATCTAAAAACCACGAAAACACTCAAATTAGTTACAATTTGCTCAACAAATGCAATGTTTGCTCTACGACCTCAGAGGCAAATAAATCAACCTTTATGACCAAATTATCTCAAAGCGTAGTCCGTTCAGGATGCATGCCTTTCCTACAGGGAAGATTCAATTACCCGCCATCACGTGCCATGGGGGCCATCAATGGTTAACGGAGAGTCCGATAGTCTCTCCCACATATCTCCCATGTTCCTTTACCTATCTCGTATTAAATTTAACACGCTTCTGCCCGCGCTATTCAGGCACAGATATATGATTTTAGTCACTTTTAAATCTGTTATTACGGCTTCATAAAATGTAAATGTGAATATTTAAGTATTGTAGTAAAATACAAAGCATTAAAAATAATGTTACTTTCAAACTACTTAAGATATTTTAATGATTTGTTTGTGAGAATAGACTATTTTATTATCTAAAATTCTATCTGTGATACTTTTCAATTATTCGTATTTTCGTTACTAAAACTAAATATTCTCTATGAAACCGAAAGGCCGCGCGGCGTGAGCGTGACGCACATTTGTATGGTCAAGTTCAACGGCGGTTATCCGACTCTTAAGAAAAAAAAAAGACATGCACTACTTTAAACAACGTAGTGAGGTCCGAACTAGACAAAAAAGATCTAAGTTTCGCAACCTACTATATCATACTGTGTCATAAAAATATAAGAAAAATGTGTTTAGTATGTGTGTTTTTAGTTTATAATAATTATAACTTACCAAATTAAAATTATTACAGGATATTAAGAGGCTGACAACAGCTAAAACGCTGTTACTGTCGGACTGCATAGAAAAGAAAGAGAAGCGCGATTACACAACGCTCGTAATTTAGTGCAAAATATGAAGCAACTATCTGTTTACAAAAAAAAATATCGATTGGATAAAAAAATTAAAACACTATTATTCTAATATGTTGCTTGTAGAATAATCTGACAAAAAATCAAAATGATTGCATGTATAATAGTAATATAATAAGAATGTATGTAAACTTAATAAATATTTGCTTGCTTGCTTGTAGGCAGAATACAATGACACTTAGGTTATAATATGTCATCTTTACCAAAATAATGTAGTTTTAGCAAATAAACGTTTGATTTGATTGGATATGACTTCGTCCGCGTGAATATCGTTGTTTTAACATAAATATATCCTAAGACACTTGACAATACTGTAGCTTTACATTACTGAAAACATTTTCGCAATCGGATCAGTAGTTCCGAAGATTTCCCCCTACATACAAACTCACAAATGTTACCTTTTTATAATAATAAGTATAATGACACTTAGGTTATAATATTTCACCTTTACCAAAACAATGTATTTTTAGCAAATGAACGTTTGATTTGATTGGTTTTGTCTTCGTCTGCGTAAATTTCTTTGTTTTAACTTAAATATATCCTAAGACAGTTGAAAATACTGAAGATTTCCCTCTACATACAAACTACCTTTTTATAATATTTAGTATAGGTCGCTATTGTCACATAAAAGTTAAATGAAAAGTTGCTCATTATCGCCAAATTAGCAACGGATGTATTACACCACCTCTTTTACAAGTATTTATGAATTATTTTCTCATTTATAGCAAAAATGATATCATGGAATTCCAATTTTCTCTCCATTTATTCGTAGCAACGTAATTTAATTTATCATAAACTCTTTCAAAGCGTTCCATCAATCGTTGTGACCTTTTTATTGAATTTATATTCAAAAGAAGAAATGATAATATTGAAATATTTATCATGGCAACACTGATGGTTGAACAGATGGTATTTTTAATTTCCGCAAGAGAAGTTTGGCGTCGGCGCCGCTCGGGACATCGGGACGAAGGCAATCATTCGGAAATACTCGGAATAAGGGTTTATTTGCATCTTTGCACCGCATCTGAATCGGGAATTTGTGCTTTGTTTTGTAAATTAATGAATTTGTGAGGCGATTGTACTTTATGAATAGGGATTTTATGCTAAGCGTGATCTCGATTAGTTGTAAATGAATGAAGGGAGAAAACCTTTACTTTTCGCAGGTTAAATTATGCTAACTTTTTTTTTTTTTTTTTTTAAAGGGTGGGAAATCATCAAATAACTTCTCCCGCTCTGGGCGGAGCGGGAGGGTGTGTCAGACTCTTACTGACTAAAACCCACCCGTATTCCTTCCTGTTGCCTGTGTTGCGGGGGCCTCGGTGACCCATAAGTACCTTCCCGCGACCCCGGCAGGCATCGGCCCTAGTGGACCCCTACTTTTGTGCTGACGACATCTCTTTGAGGCGCGCGTGGAATACGACGCGCCGTCGACCCGGGCCTGGTCCTTACCGGACGGTGAGCTACCCATTGCTCACCGTCCGCAAGCCCGCGCCTATGGTGGCCGGAAATCCGCCCGGGATTCCCGACGCCCTGGGCGTCTCCTGCGGCGGCTAGGGGCGAGAGGGCGCGAAACTTGCCTTTCCCTCAACCGTCCCGCCTCCTCCTTTGCGAGCATTACTGCTTCGCAGAAGGAGGTGACGGCTGCCCATGCCCTCTCGCTCCGTACCATGGCCTGAACCAGGGCCGGACGCGAGAGGTCTCTGCCGCCGATCGCCTCCACGAGGACACGGCGGTGCTCTTCCCAAGCTGGGCAGACCTCCACCGTATGCTCCACCGTGTCCTCCAGGCGATCCACACAGTGGTGACACCCGGACGTTTCCTACCGCCTTATCCGACACAGGAACCTCCCGAAGCTGCCGTGTCCGGTGAGGACCTGCGTCACGCGGAAGGTGAGGACGCCGTGGCGCCTCTCCAGCCACTCCTCAAAGAGGGGACTTATCGCCGCAATCGTGGCGTGCCCAGCACTGGGTTGCAACAACCGTACTTTCCATGACGCCATGAGATCCCGCCGGAGCTCCGTCCGCTGTACCGCGATTTCTCGCGGCAGCGGGCTTACGCCCCGGCGTTTCGCCTCCTCGCGCCACTCCCATACGTGCGCGAGGACTTTTGCCTCCAGATCCCATGGCGGCAATCCGGCAAGGAGGCTCGCTGCCTCACAGGAGACCGTGCGGTATCCTCGGACCATCCGGATGGCCATGACCCTTTGGGCCGCGCTCAACCGGCGGGCTGGCCGCAGCGCCAGAGAGCGCGCCCATACAGGTGCCCCGTAGAGGGCCATGGACCGCACGACCCCCGCGTAGAGCCTCCGGCAGGAGGCGTTTGGACCCCCTAGATTGGGCAGGAGCCGCTTCAATGCAGCGCCCGCCCGCTCCAGTTTGGGAGCCAAACGTCGGAAATGCTCCACGAAGTTCCACCGGCTGTCGAGGACGAGTCCCAGGTACTTCATCGTCGACTCGACGCCGATAGAAACCCCTCCTACCGTTATTTGGGACCCCAACGGTGGCGCGTTCCGAGGACCATGAAAACACATGGCCTCGGACTTGTGCAGGGCTACCTCGAGTCCCAATTGCCGGATCCTTTCGACGATTGTCGCAACCCCGCGTGCCGCTAATTCGGCCGCCGCCTGGTGCGACCTCCCCTGCGCCAGGACCAACGTGTCGTCAGCGTAGCACACTACGCTGACGCCGCTAGGGAGGTCGGCGCGCAGCACCCAGTCGTATCCGATGTCCCACAGATGCGGCCCCAGGACCGATCCCTGTGGGACACCGCACGACATCTCTTGCCGGTTCCACACTCCCTGGTGACCGGGGTAGATGACGGCCCTGTCCGTCAAATAGGCCTCGACCACACGACAGAGGTAGGTCGGCATCCGGTGATACCGGAGTGCCTCCCTGATGCAACTCCAGGGCAGGGTATTGAAGGCATTGGCGACACGTGTCTATGGACACCGTCGCCAATGCCTTCAATACCCTGCCCTGCGTGTCTATGGACACCGCCAAGACGACCCTACCCTGGGCAACAGCATTCCCCGTCGTCAGGGCTCGCACACGCATGATGGCGTCCACCGTAGAGCGCCCTCTGCGGAAACCAAACTGGCTCTCCGCCAAATCCGGCCCCACCCGCACCAGCTGGCCGACGAGGCGGTCTGCAATGACTCTTTCAAAGAGCTTGCCCACCTCGTCGAGCAGCACGATGGGCCGATAAGCGGACATGGCCTCCCGGAACCACTCCGCCTCGTCGTTGATGTCGGCAGGCCTGTCCGGTGGTGACACCCAGGCCTGCACGATCGAGGCTTCCAGGAGGAGCTCCCGGTCCAGCTGCTTCAGCGCCCACCGCGGACCACTCGGGGCCCGTCGGACCGGCGCGTCCGAGGTCTGGGCGGAGACGTCGAACCGGATATACCGGTGATCGGAATAGGTCTCCACCCCCTCCATGACACGCCAGTCAACTACACGCGGCGACAGAGCGGGGCTGGCGAACGAGATGTCCACCACTGATTCACCCCGCATCCGCACACACGTGGGGACAAATTATGTTAACTTAAGACTTGTTTTCTGTTATCTTTGTCGTATCAGTTCGCCGAAAGCATCCAGCCCTGTAGACAATTCCATTGCAATCAACACCAAGTTATACTCTAATTAAATCGAGAACACACACAAACGAATGATAACTACAAACACTATGTGCCAAAAATAAAACAACCAACACAAACTTAACCAACATTTCTAACAGGACTGTCTCAGTCTCAAGTTTCAAATCGCATCCATACTCTCATAAAAACGTATAGTAACGACTTTACGGACTCCTATTTACATGTATTAGGTGTGTGCTCGTCGGAGGCGCTAAACTAATCATTTTATAGCGTCGTAAATATTGTAGATGGCGCTACATGAGTACCTATAACAGCAAACTGCACTACTACGGAAGTTGTGCTGTGCAGTCTGGTGGTTTATTAACAGAATATATGATAGAATCTCAGACAAAAAAACCAAGACAGCCCTGTCACCAGTGACGTGAGGCTGGTTTTGTAAACATGTGTGCACTTAGTGAGGTGTAGTTTGGTTGAATGAGTTGTAAATGTGTGCGTGTGATCGTGTATGCACAGAGCGAGGTGTAGTTTTGGCATTGCTTCACTATATCGAGGACGTCTGAGGATAGAATGATGTCCGTATTGTTCGCGTTATGTGTCGTTTTGGAACTGGGGTAGGTAGAAACTATGCTTAATTTATTAGAAGAGCGTAATTTGCGCTGCTCAAAGCTGAATTTACGATTTTCAGAACACAATTGCGTTCTCCAAAAGAGTCCTAGCGAAATGGCGCAACGAAAGAGCCAAATGAATTTCAGTGACGCTTTACACTACGGCTATTCCCTTAATCGGCTATTGTACGGCGGTGCCGTACTGTCATTTTTTAACTTCAAAAAATCTACTGCTAATGCAGTCACAGTGCGTCTAGCAATGTGTTAAGAAAAATGTTGATTGTTGTCAAAATATTAAGAAACAATCAAATCACTAGGTAAGTATAAGAAAGAAAGAAAAATTGATTTATTTGTCACAGTAATACTAACATAATAAAACGTGCCAGATCCAGATTGATCCATGGTGATAAGTATTTGTGTCTGGAAAAATCTGATAAAATGATTCGGGGTAGAGAACCACGCCGAATAAAATTAAATAGGTTGTATACCAACCAGTGAATTAATATGACACCATTTTTTCATACCCGTACGTAAATAAAGCGAGAATAATTCCTTCTCTTGCAGCGCACTTCACTTTGTGTATTTTTGCATAACATGGCAACACAGTTGACAATTTGTTCCCAGCTGCCCTCACTAACGAAACTACTTGAATAAACAAGATAACTATTTTTAAATTGTCAGACCCTTAGTCATCTAAGACATAACAACGAATTTAGCCAATTTTAGACTCTTTAGCCAATTATTAGCATATCCTGTAGCTATGTAATATGATAGCCCGCATCTGCATGATGATAACTAGTTTATTGATATGACACTAAAACGGACATCTTGATTAATTGTGCGTGAAAACATAAAACATATCATAACATTACGACTGTAATCCCTGAAGGGTTAAGTAGAGGTCTATTTTTAAGTCCCACGCAATAGGGAGGCGTGCCTATTGCCATCAACCGGGCACAAATTCAGATTCCGGGCAGCTCCTGAGAAATTCATAGAATGAATGCTCAGATTGAAGTAAAATCTAGAGACGAAAAAGGTCTCTTTCGGATTCTAGCTAAGGTCAAACCAAACAATCAATTCCCACCCAACGTGGCAACGCTGCCAGCCTTTTGGGCACTTTTCCCGCTGATAGCGATGCGGAATAATTTTATGATGCCCAATGAGCTCTTCCCCTTTTTTTCCTTCATATACTTATACATAATATAAATATTTTAGTGAAAGATTGTATATTGTATTAAATAAATGTAAATAAATGATTAAAAATAGTTATAGTCAAATGCCAGCGAGCTTTTGTTATCTACTAGATTGCATTGTGTAAGCTACTGGTGTTAACTAATCTGTCTCAGCATAGTGCTACCAATAAACTCTTGCCAGCTAGGGCTAAAATGAAGGTCACAGAATCTATAATTTTGTTAAACACAGTATGGAAAATTGTTCCGGTTTTTTATTAACCGCGGCGTTTTTCTGCCAGCTAGACCTAAAATGAAGGTCACAGAATCTATAATTTTGATAAACACAATATGGAAAATTGTTCCGGTTTTATTAACTGTTGCGTTTTTCTCTAGTCATGGCATACACGATTTTAGTATATGGTTTCAGAGATATTATATTCCTACCTAATTGTGTCGTATCAAATCTAACTCCGCCAGATACAAAATGGTTAATTTTACAGTATTTCACTTTTTTGCTGACTGTATGAAGCATACATAATAATTCACTCATTCCGTTCAAGTGAACGAACATATGTCAACAGGCAGTCTTCATTCGCAATCTGCCAGTGTAACACCTTTAACTATTTCTATTAAAATACAGTCCACTTTAAAGTGTTATTTATGTGGTTTTATTACCAGCGTCCGCCACATAAAAATGGTCCTTCGACGAAAATAGTGTTCGCGGCAGATAATCAACTCTATATGTTGTGTGAGTGTGACTCAATTTTGTCGGCGTGGACTAGCGGAAGCGGTCATCAACAAACCCGCGTTGTCATCAGTTGTCATTCATCGCACCGCTCAACTATCGCGTCGCGTGCGAGGAGTACGGAGTCTAAACACAGCGTGCTCAGCAGACAGCGCGCCTACGCGGACGAGCGAGAAGAGTGTACGCGTGCGAACGAGAACCGCGATCAACTCGGCCGCCGGTTGGTCGGCGACGTCGAGAGTTCCAGAAACTTCTAGCAAACTCCATAGCTGCCGGAAGTTATCCGCCGATTTTCAACATCTTCATCCATTGTCCGACGCCATAATCCGCCATTTTTGTGGTGTTCTATCAAGTGAAGTGAATCACACGTCTCATTTTTTTCCGCATTGTGCAATCATTGCATTCTGTACAACTAAGTAGCATCCATATATGCGCAAAATTGCTATTATTGCAAGTTTTTATAATTTGTGTAGTTACACAAACCTTTTAAGCCATCATGGCAAACAATTTAAAACGCCTAATACTGGCCAGGGGCCAGGCAAAAGGAACGATAACCACATTATGTAAGTTTGTTGAGTCCGAGGATATCGACAAAGCCCCTATAAGGGCGCTTATGGTCAAGAAGGACAGGTTGGTCACCGCCTTTTCAGAATATAGCTCATTTAACATTGATATATCTGTTCTAGATGAAAATAACGATGAAAACTTTGGCCACTATGAATCCATATATTTATGTGCCTTAGCCGCATTCGAAGATGCCATCGAAGAAAAATCTAGCCCAGGTAAATCTCCGAAACCCGGAGCAGAGCGTGACGAGGAAGAAAAAGACGCTATGAAACGTCTCCCACCTATAAATATTTCCAAGTTTGGAGGTGAGGTAGGTGACTTCCACGACTTCATCAGCCTATTTAAAAGTGTCATCGACAAGAACACTAAACTATCACAATGTGATAAATTCTATTATTTAAAAACCTATTTAAGTGGCGAAGCCGCCGAACTCATTAAACATTTATCGCTAACTGCACATAACTATGCAACCGCACTGCAATTGCTCAGCGAGCGATATGATAATAAAAACAAGGTCGTTAATTATCATGTTAATTCTATATTAGACCTAAAGCCTATTTCTAAGTGCACTGCCTTAGCTTTAAGAGAAATCATTTCTCAAACCAGACAGCATTTAGCTGCCTTAAAAAACATAAATATACCCGTTCAACATTGGGATGCAATTATTGTATGCATTTTGCAACGCAAGCTCGACATACACACATTAAGGTGCTTTCATCTAGAAACAAAATCAGAGGCTGACCCTGACTTAAATTCACTTCTTAAATTTTTAGAACAACGGGCAGCAGCACTTGAAACTGTGGCAGACAGCCAAACATCCTCAAATTGTGCAGTGAACAGCGGCCGCAGGACAGGTTTGGTAGCCACTAAGGAGGTAAACAAAAATACACAAGTATGCAAATTTTGTAAGACTAAAAATCACCAACTATATAAATGTGAAAAATTTAAACTTGCCTCGCTATCTGATCGTTTCGGCTATGTAAAGACCAATGAGTTGTGTACCCTATGCTTAAACAAACACCTGTCAAAGTGTAAATTTGCCTTTAAGTGTTCAATTTGCAAACAAAACCATAATAGTTTACTGCATAAAAATGAGCCTGAACAGGAGTTAAAGCAAGTTTCATTATCTATGAATAAATGTGTTGATGTTTTATTGCCTACTATAAAGGTAAACATAACTGACAAGTTAGGTCAACAATTTCAAGTTAGGGCTCTTTGTGACTCAGGTAGTCAGGTTTCCTTTGTGTTATCAGACCTAACAGAAAAAATTGATTGCAGGTTAGTCAATAACTATACCTATATTAAAGGAATATGTGGTCAATCCAACACAGTTCCTCATACTGCTACTTTTAACATCTCTTCTACTCTCAACACTTACAAGACTCAAATAGTATGCTGTGTAGTGCCAAACATCACTAGTGATTTACCTCAGTGTGAGATAGATACAGATAATTTAAAAATTCCTTCATACGTCAAGTTAGCTGACACAGAATTTTATAAAACTGGAAAAATAAGTATCTTATTAGGTTGTGACGCTTTCTTTAAAATCTTATTGCGTGAACAACTACCTATTATCCCTAAAGGTTTGTATTTACACAACACCCACTTTGGGTATATTGTGGCTGGAAGGGTGAAGACTAGAAGTTACTCTCCGGTAAGTAAGTGTACCAAACACATTTTAAAAAACAGTGAATGTGATAGCACCCAAAATATAGAAAAGACTTTAGAGCAGTTTTGGAAGTGTGAGCAAGTGACAGAAGTTTTCACTGAGTCGGCTTCTGAAGAAGCTCTTGCTGAAAAAATCTTTTCTGAATCTGTAATATTGAAAGACAATAAATTTCAAGTTAACTTACCTTTAAAACAAAATTTTGATCAATTAAACATGGGAGATTCTTTCATAAGAGCTTTACAACGTTTTAACAATTTAGAAAAAAGACTTCACAAAGATGCTGAACTTTTCAGAGGTTATAAAGCGTTCATTGACACTTACATTTCAATGGGTCATGCTAAATACATTGATATTCAAACATATGATTTAAAAGCTGGTCAGGTATACTTTCTACCACACCATCCAGTATTAAACGAAAATAGCAAAACTACAAAACTAAGAGTCGTTTTTGATGGCTCAATGGCTACTAATCAAGGTTTTTCTTTAAATGACATGTCGCTCAATGGGCCTTGCATCCAAAATGAGTTATTTAATATATTGATTCTCTTCAGATTACATAAATATGTGTTATTTTCTGACATTCAAAAAATGTTTAGAGAAGTTAACCTCAACCCAGCACACTGTGCTCTTCAAAATATATTGTGGAGAGATTCACCACAAAAGGAAATACAGTGTGTTCAGTTGCAAACAGTCACCTATGGACTTAAAAGCTCACCATTTTTAGCTACAAGATGTTTAAATGAGTTAGCTTTCAGATTTGCGCATACTTACCCTGAAGGTGCACACATATTATTGAATCAATGCTATGTCGATGATGTTTGTACCGGTAGTAACGACTTACAAAAATTACTTGATATGAAAAACCAATTAATTGCCATTTTAAACCTTGGTGGTTTTAAACTTCATAAATGGAGTTCAAACAGTGAGCATATATTAAGGGACATTCCCTGTGCTTTACAGATTTCAAATGAAATTGATTTATGCAAAAGTGATGATCAATATGTGAAGACCTTGGGTATCAAATATAACACACAAACGGATGTATTGAACATTTCCTGTCCACAAACTGAGTTGTTAGATGTCTACACCAAGCGTCAGACATTAAGTTTCATTAGCAAACTCTTTGATCCACTGGGTCTAGTAGGTCCAATTATTGTACTTGCAAAAATAATCATGCAACAAACATGGTTAGAGAAGGTTTCATGGGACTCACCATTGCCACTGAACTTAAATAAAAAATTTAAATGTTTTGTTGATAATTTATCAAGAACAGGTTGTATTCAAGTAAAAAGAAATATTGACACACAAAACTCAACATGTATTGAACTAATAGGGTTTGCAGATGCCTCTCAGAAGGCTTATGGTTGTTGTGTTTATTTAAGAACCATTAACAGCAATGATCAAGTAAATGTTGAGTTGTTATGCTCAAAATCAAGGGTAAATCCCATAAAATCATTAACCACACCAAGATTAGAGTTGAATAGCGCTTTGATACTAGCAAAACTATCAAAAAAGTTGTATGATCAACTAATTAAAAATAATTTTGCCATTAAGGTACATTTATATGTAGATTCTCAAATTGTTCTTGCTTGGCTTAACACAGAGCCCACAAAATTGTCTGTTTATGTTGCAAACAGAGTCAAAACTATCTGTGATCTCACACAAAATGCCTCATGGTCATATGTCAGTACCGTTGAGAATCCTGCAGACTGTTTGTCTAGGGGTATAGAACCTCACTTACTTAAAAACAACCAGTTATGGTGGCATGGGCCACAATTTTTACATAGTAAGAATTACACACATGAATCTACAAATATCAAAATTCCTAAGGAAATTCCTGAACTTAAGCTTTGTAATATTACATTGACTTCTGAATCAAATAAAGATTTCAGTTTATATTCATATTATTCGGATATTAACAAATTGAAAAGAATTATTGCCTATATTTACAGGTTTTTTAACAATTGCAAAGTAAAGAAAGAAGATAGGGTCTCCGGACATCTAAAAATAAAAGAACTTCAATTTTCACTCAAAAATATAATTAGACAAGATCAAAAACAACATTTAAGTGAGGAAATGAATTGTATCATGTCCAAGAAACCCATTAAATCCAATTTGAAATCCTTAAATCCATTTTTAGATGGAATAGGTATCCTCAGAGTAGGAGGTAGGTTACACAATGCTAACATACCATATGATCAGAAATATCCTATCATATTACCCAAAGAATCATACATTACACGTTCAATAATTAACAATGAACACAAATGTTTGTTACATGCTGGGAAGAAGTTGACCCTAGCCAGTTTATGTCAAAGGTTTTACCTAATTAATGGACTTAGAGAAGTCAAAGGAGTAATTCACAAATGTTTACTGTGTTTCAAGCTAAGAGCCAAGGCATCAGAGCAAATGATGGGATCTCTTCCTTCAGACAGGGTGAACCCCAGCCGACCTTTTGAAAAGGTAGGAATCGATTATGGCGGTCCGTTTTCAATAAAATTACACCGTATTAGGAAACCAGTAATTTTAAAAGCATACATAGCATTATTTGTTTGTTTCACAACAAAGGCCATTCATATTGAGTTGGTATCAAATTTAACAACTGAATGTTTTTTACAGGCATTAAAAAGATTCATTTATCGTCGCAATAAGCCATCTATTATTTATTGTGACAATGGTTCTACCTTCAAGGGTGCCAATAATCAGTTGCATGAGTTATACTCATTACATTTTAATCAGGTACATCAGGAGAAAATTATAAACTCAACTTCAGATCTTGGTATTGAATTCAGTTTTATTCCTTCTTATTCACCAGTATTTGGAGGCCTATGGGAAGCAGGAATTAAGAGTGCTAAATATCACTTAAAAAGAACAGACACTAACCTATGAAGAGTTGAATACTGTGATAATTCAAATAGAAGGGTTATTGAACTCCAGGCCTTTACTTTCTTTGCCAAGTATTGACCCAAATGACATGTCTTATTTAACTCCTGCTCATTTTTTGACAGGTGCTTCTATTACATCATTCCCTGAACCTGATGTAACAAATGTGCCCACAAACCGTTTGTCATTTTGGCAGCAATGTACTCACATGGCTCAATCCTTTTGGAAAACTTGGTCAAAACAATATTTGACTCAGTTACAAAATAGGCCAAAATGGCACAATAGTGTACCAAATATTGAAAAAGGGGTATTGGTGCTACTCAGAGTTGATAACACCTCTCCATTAACATGGCCAGTGGCCAGAGTAGAACAGACTTTCCCTGGATCAGATGGCAAGGTCAGGGCATTATCTGTAAGAACTAATAGTGGTAAAATCATGCGTACTAGTGTTATGAAAGTTTGTGTACTTCCTATTTATGAATAAATTATACTTAATAATTTACCTCTGTGTGGCTGCTGGACATGTCATGTGAACTTGTTCATTTACTAGGCTAAATACGTAGGGTATAAATATCGTTAGTTAAGCCAACTTTCTGTTAAAAAAAATCACTTAAATTAATAATCATAGTTGAACTTAAACATGATGTAAACAGATATAGCATACTCAATAGATTCATAATTATACTTTAAGAAGGTAAAATGTAATATAAATATGTGCACATCTATTTTGTAATAGACACATACCAACCTAATTAAAATGCATAGTACATAGGTACTTAAATGAACGTAACATTAATGTATGTTATGTATGTATAAGTACAATAGGTTTTATAATCACAACAATTTAGTAAGTAGTTTTCCAGTTATTGATTAATTAAATTTACTTTGTTAGATTATTCCTTAGTAATTCTGTACATAACAATTTAAAGGATTTCAAAAGAATTGAAGCATCCAGTAAGTAGGTACCTAAATAGTTAAGCATTTTTGTTTATATTATAAAATAGTAAATAAGTAGTACCCAAGTTTAAACAGTTTATTTATACTTGTGAAAAGGACACAAATGTTCCTATTTGTCTAATATTCAGTAAATTTAAGATTAAGTTACATTTTGGTTTGTATTCAAACTATAGCCTTTTGGTTTCTTTGTCGGCGTTGCCATTTATGTATGAAGCATACATAATAATTCACTCATTCCGTTCAAGTGAACGAACATATGTCAACAGGCAGTCTTCATTCGCAATCTGCCAGTGTAACACCTTTAACTATTTCTATTAAAATACAGTCCACTTTAAAGTGTTATTTATGTGGTTTTATTACCAGCGTCCGCCACACTGACAAACTTAACGTTCGTTTGTAAGTTTGTAAATATAGAGAAAAAAAACACGATTACATTTCTAAATGGCATGATCTAAATGAATGTAGTTTACAAGTTTCATAATCACATCCGGCAAAAAAAAATGGATGTAGCAGAGATTTATATTAACTAGTGGTTGGCAACTGGTCGAAATTCGACCCCCTCTACTTTCAATCTATATAGTACTTACTAATTACATGCTATTAAAAAGTACTTACTTATTCCATGCTCAAGCTGTCACTTCTGTCACCTTAGTATTATTCTATCTTCAAGTCATGAGGCCCTGGTACTATGTGTGTGCCAAATGCATGGTAGTGTGTGTAATGTTTTTTTTTATTATTTCTGATGCTTATTATATAAAAATATTAGCTTTATTTTATTATTTTTTAATTATAGGACGAGTGCAGATTCCTCCTCAATACAAACTGTAACTGTGCCAAATTTCATACTCCTGTGTCCGCGTAATTTTCGTAAAAAGAAGTACAAAGTTTTCCGCTTCACGTATTATAATGATACGGATCTGACGCTTATCGTTTATCTCAGAAACGGACAAGGCTGACTGATATCAATTACTGATACTTCAATTGTGAAAATGGAAAATCGGCATAAAAAACTTGTTGAAACCACTAGTTGATTCTCGCATCTACATTATTGGAGAGTTAAGGAAATTGCCGCACTTACCTACGCGTTTCCTCTAGTTAATTTATAAAATTACCAGCTTTTATAAGTTCTGTTAATTAGGCAAAAACTTTAATACTTGTGTTTTCTATTAGTAGAGAACTTTCTGAAAACCTAATCACGGTTTACTTAAGCAAAGATCGTTTATTGATTGATTGAACTATGGATGGAATGTGTGAAAGATGATATGGCTAGAAAGGGGTGATTACCGAGATGACAACTAATACAGAAGTATGGAAGAAAGGGACATGTTGCGCCGACCTCAAATAAATTGGGATAAGGGCAGGAGAATGATGATGATGTTGATGCATGTATCTATGACAATATCTTAAATCTTTAGTGGGTACAGCGCAAGCGCGTCAGGTCAGGTTATACTAAACCGTCAAATTTCTCCAAAGGATTATAAACCTTACACTGTTGACGGTTAAGTTCAAAATTGAATGAGAAAATTTGACAGTTTGTGGTAACTTTATGCGCTGGCGACTGTATAAATTTATAAAATTACCTTTAAGGCTCGTGTAGACTGGCGCGACTTGTCACCGGTAGGACAATTTCCATGAAGTTTTCATAGAAATTGTTATACTGGTGACGCGTTGCGCCAGTCTGCACCAGCCTTCACTAGCAATCCCATAAAACTAATAATTATACCTATATATTATTCTCACACGTAAGGTACGTGTGAGAATAATAAATTACGTATACGAGAAGATTTGATTAATAGATAAACGGTTATGAGCTGTATACGAGAATGAAGCTTTTATCTTCATCATAAAAGAAGCTTATGATTATGTCTTCATTAAGATTATACGTAGGAGGATGAGTGATGTACCCTTCAACTGTAAGCCCTAAGAATTATTCCTTTGTAACTTTAAGACAGACATGAGATTAGTTGATTTAGGGCCTGTTTTACAGTGTCTGGATACATACTATGCAACAAATATATAAAATAGTAATTGCTGCCCGTGGCTTCGCTCGCGTAGTTTTTTATAAAATAACAGTAGCCTAAGTTACTCCTTATAACACCAATTATCTTTATCCAGTAGCCAGTGAAAGTCCCGTCAAAATCTGTCCAGCCGTTTCGGAGATTAGCCGGAACAAACACACGGAAAGACAGACAATTTCTTTTTTGTTACGTATTCTAAATAGCATTTTGTATACTTTCATATGCATTTAGTAAAAAGCTGTTATTTTGACATTTCAAACAGGCGCTTCAATTTTATTTATATGTAAAGATGTACCGTATAGATTTAACAGATATTTTTATGACATTTTCTTCTAGATAATTTAACAGGAAATTATCCGGAGTTGGGGAAACAGAATTCTAAATGTTGCATGTTGATGTTTTAAAACCTTATTTGTAGGTCTTAACAAGTAAGGTTTTAAAACATCAAAGGCAAATTTCGCGCCCTCTCGCCCCTAGCCGCCGCAGGAGACGCCCTGGGCGTCGGGAATCCCGGGCGGATTTCCGGCCACCGTAGGCGCGGGTTTGGGGACGGTGAGCAATGGGTAGCTCACCGTCCGGTAAGGACCAGGCCCGGGTCGACGGCACGCGAATACAGCGTGCCGTCGACACGCGCGCAGATGTCGTCAGCAAAAATGTAGGGGTCCACTAGGGCCGATGCCTGCCGGGGTCGCGGGAAGGTACTAAAGGGTCACCGAGGCCCCTGGCAACACACGCAACGGAAGGAATACGGGTGGGTTTTAGTCAGTAAGAGTCTGACACACCCAACGCCGCCCAGAGCGGGAGAAGTTATTTGATGATTTCCCACCCAAAAAAAAAAGGTCTCATACTAATCTGTATGTCTGGTTTAGGTACAGATTAGTATGAGACCTACAAGTATCTTAGGAAAATTCTCTCCATTTAATCTTTTCACTCACATATGCTCCCATTTATAATACTAATCTTATGCGCACAAAACCTTAACTCGCGATAACTTTACTGATAACATTCGAATCCGTTCCCCAAAAGGGGGTAAGGCATGACTGATTTGCACGTAACTGAAGCTAAGTAGCCTATCTCCATCTTGTTAGATTAATGTTAGTTCCATCCCCGATGTTAGCAATTTGCTTCGAATAATCCGATAGAATTTATCGAATCAATTATTCGAAGTAGCGGTTTCTGCTTTCTCGATTAATCTGATGTTTATTATGGTATTCGATATCGCGTTGATAACGTGCATCGTTCATCCCTTATACAGGATGTTTGGCGCATGGACCGACACAATTATTTCAGAGAGTTGGGGGTCATTAGCTAGGTTCTATTAATACACCCTAATTCCCAAATGTCACGGTGGGTTAAATATGTTTTTTTTTTACACTTTTTAAAAAGCCCAAACGTCTCCTTTAATTCGAAATAACTTTTTCGTTTGTGGGTACTGACTTAGATTTAAAAGACTTTGGAGAATACAACAAAATTTATTTTCTGCCATTACACATACAAACGAAAAAGTTATTTCGAATTAAAGGAAACATTTCGGTTTTTTTTTAAAGTGTAAAAAACAAAAACATTTTTACCAACTGTGACACTTGGGACATAGGGTGTATGGGTAGAACCTAGCTAATGACCCCCCAAATTCCTGGAAAAATTGTTTCGGTCCATGCGCCAAACACTCTGTATATACGAGTATAGCAGCAGGAGATATCGACGCTAATAATTTATTCATTGATATTGATTGATTAAAATAAGTTCTCGTGTCTAGAATTAATAGTAAATACTCCATAAGTTCGATGTATGTTAGTCCGATACGCAAACAAGTTTTTACAGTAGGTAAAGGCCCATTTACACGGTGCAAGTTTATTGCCTGTGGCATACCATAAAATCGAAGCAACAATTGACTGGCACCGTCGAAATAACACGTACAATTGTTGCACGATACGAGCAAGATAATTGCCGTTCAAAGCTGGTATAGGTGTAAACAGCACATACAATAAAATGTTAATGTTTTCCCATTGTTTGGCTTATTTGTTTTATTATATAAGTGTATTTGTGTGTATTTATTTGTGCTTATTTATATGTAAGTAGGTATATACTTATATATTATTTATAGTTCGTAATAGGTATGTATTTTTGTATTTAAATAAATGTTTATTACTGAATTTTTCGTGATTAGCACTGTTTGCTCTGCATCACCCAAAGGTTGACTGGTAGAAAATGCCTATGGTGGTGCTTAAAGTATTAAATAAATAAATAAAATCGCATTCAATTCTGGTATGATTTTTTTATCATTCAAACATGAGCGAACGAAAAAAGTTAAAAAAATCATGAGAAGACGTTCAATAAAATGGAATGAATAATTTGGCAGCGCCAATACGGGCGATACTTGAATTGTACAAGGACGTGCAACTCTGTGCTTAGACGAAGCAAAACTTGCATGCAATAATTGCCTTGGTGTAAACAGAAGTCGCATGCAATTATTGAATGGCAAAACTTGCATTTAATTATTGAAATCGCACGCTTGTGAACGATGGCAATAATTGAACGTGCTTTATGGCATGCGATTATTGCTCTTGAACGTTTCAGAAACTTGCACCGTGTAATTGAGGCTTAATAAGAACATAAACACAAATACTGTCATTTTTGGAAGGAAAACGGTTTCCGTAGCAATAAGATTGTGCCACAAGATATTGGATTTGAGGAATGCAGGACTTCATAGTGTCATAGGTAAGATTATGGACACTATCAGACATGTCATTATTTCACTCTCATACTCATCTTACGAAAATGAGAAGATACTCGTGTTGTCCATGAACGACATACCTAGAGGACCTTCACATTTTTCACCTTTATACCTGCTTAATACACTTCATCAGTTGGAAAGAAGAGAAACATGATATTTTTCCATCTACTATCAATATGCTTAGCTTTGTCCCAACTATGTTGGGATCGGCTTCTAGTCTAATCGAATTCAGCTGGATATCAGTATTTTACATGGTGCGACTGCCGATCTGAATCTGACCTCCACCAACCCCAGTTACTGGGTAGACTGGTAGTCAAACTTTCGAGTTTCTGACTACCCATAACGACTGACAAAGATCTACACGAATGACAGCCCTGACCAATTGCTTAACGTGATTTCCGAACCACGGAGGGGTCTCGGTATGTTAGGGATGGTTACCCATCCATGGACCGGCCTCGGCAAGCATTGCTTAACCTTGAAGCGATGACCCGGGCGGCTGTTATTATTTACCCACGAGTCCCCTTCCATTTACAACCATTGTAGAGCTCATATATTTGGTTTATCAGACAGACTAGAGATTTACAGTTCCAAGCATATAGATTATGACAACTCCACAATACGTACAGTATAAGCTGATCTCGCATTGTTTATGACTGTCGTACAATGAGAGGTTAGCTTATACTGGAAATGTATAGCTTGATATGTAGCCGTGTGTACATGGCTGTATGTGACAAAAAGTAGTGATATCACTTTCTTTTATTCTCACGATGGAAAGTAATCCATTTGCAGATGTCATCGCAAGTCTAGGACAAGGCACAACTGGATAGAAAAAGGCATTTATTTTAAGTTATTGGTAAAACAAGATAATTATGTTATTGTAAAGGTTGTCTTTAAAAGGTCTCTTTTCGCGATAAGACCGCCTTTTGTGGTACCCTATTATTTATATTAATTTTAATTAATATTATATTAATTTTAATTTTATTATATTAATTTCTACGTTAATATCTGTAATTTTTATGGTGTACATAATAAAGAGTATTCTATCTATTCTATTCTACTTTGTTTACTGTTTGAAAAACGCTTGATCGTTTGTCCACATACACATTTTCCCTTCGTTAATGATTCATTGAAATATGGGGCAGACCTTTGCCCAGCGGTGGGATAACATAGGTTAACAAAAGATATAAATAAAAAGTAATTTAGTGTAGACTGCCTCGTTGGTCTAGTGGTCGCAAGCGCTACTGCTGAGCATGAGGTCATAGGTTCAATTCCCGGGTCGGGCAAGTGTTATTGGATTTCTCCATCTGGAATTTCTCCGTAGCAGCCCGGAGTCTGGATTTGTGCCCGGTTGATAGCAATAGGCTCGCCCCCTATTACATGGGACTTAAACATAACTGGCGAAATGATGGTGTACTACAGGTACACCTCTGCCAAACCCTTCGGGGAATAAAAGCGTGATGTGATGTTAATTTAGTGTACATTACCCATACATCAAAGATACCTCTATTGCTGAAACGATTTCAAAAATAGTATTATTGTACTGTTAATCAAGTTCTTTGTTATAGTTATTCAAAACGATTAGACGGTGATATAAATAACGAACAATATGAATATAATATCTAAACACCGATGACATGCACGAGGCTTTCATGCGTAATCCCAGGTACGTAAAACCCGATGAGTCAGCAACTCATTTGTTGTGGTATCGGCTAACGATCCTTAGAATAGATACTGGTTCAGTTAGATCAGGGATTTCCAAAATAGTCGGTATCGACCGCTTGGGGTCGAAATTAGTTTCCCAGGGGTCGGCGTTGGTCGCGGGAAGGTACTAATGGGTCACCGAGGCCCCCGCAACACAGGCAACGGAAGGAATACGAGTGGGTTTTAGTCAGTAAGAGTTTGATACACCCTCCCGCTCCGCCCAGAGCGGGAGAAGTTATTTGATGATTTCCCACCCAAAAAAAAAAAACAATTAGGGGTCGGCGTTGTATTCCACGCGCGCCTCAAGGAGATGTCGGCAGCGCAAGTGTAGGGGTCCACTAGGGCCGATGCCTGCCGGGGTCGCGGGAAGGTACTAAAGGGTTACCGAGGTATGGCAACACAGGCAACGTATGGAATACGGGTGTTTTAGTCAGTAAGAGTCTGAGACGCCCTTCCGCTCCGCCCAGAGCGGGAGAAGTTATTTGATGATTTCCCACCCAAAAAAAGAAAAAGAAAAGGTGTCGACATAAATGAAAACTGATTTTGGAGGTCGACGAGGTCTAAAAGCGACCCCTATTAAATAACGCAAGTTCTTATTTGAAAGTTTCAAGACACTGTACGTATATAAGCTGTGTTACGTGTATCAACTTGTTATAATAATAATGACTAATATTTTAGTAGGAATTATCATTGTTATAATTTTGAAAAACTCAACAAGTCGATAAGCGTGCACAAGTACGTACAAGATGAAACAATTTGGCTATGGGGGTCTGAGGTATCAGTTCATTTTGGAAAAGGGGCCTCTTGCCTAAAATAGTTTGGGAATTTCTGACTTATATAATTAAGAAGCCTATTACGAGTACATTTCGACCGTGATTTTTGCGGTAAATGGCCAACTATAGCGTTATTATTCTGAGAAAGCGAGCTCGTAGATTGAACTACTGTACATAAGCAAACGAAATGAAATATATATAATAATGTCTCTTAAATAGTGGTTTAGTTCATAGTGGTCTCAGAATTTCCCGTTAAAAACCATAAACTACTAAAAACGCTTCTTTCTTTCTTTATTCTAATTTTTCCCTTACTACATTAATATTATTACGTAAAAGGAGAAGGGCAAGACTCCCAGCCACCTTCTTAAGGTCGTCGGTCTATCTAGCTGGAGGGCGACCCACACTACCTACGCTTGCCGATACGCGGTCTCCACTCCAGGACTCGTCTGCTCCATCGGCCATCGGTCGTTCGACAAACATGGCCAGCCCACTGCCACTTCAGGGTAAAGGCTCCTACATACTGGCGCGACTTGTCGCGCGACGCGTCGCGATACAAAGGCACCGATTGTAGCGCTACACGCGGTGTCTTTGTGTCGCGTCGCGTCGCGCGACAAGTCGCGCCAGTATGTAGGAGCCTTAACTCCGTTTTTTTTCCGGATAATTTCTTTCCTAAGATCTTTTCATTCGTTCCAATTCGTCGATTTTGGGTCTTTACAACTTTTAATTTCAGAAAAACATTTTGTTTCCTGTTACCAAGAAGAAGTGTTTAATTTAAAAGAGTTGGTTCTCATTGTGCTAAAAGTTAATGGGGCGAGTCCGATGTTTGTTTGTTTTGTTTAAGAGCGAGAGAAAAACCGTGAGTGAAAGGAGAATTATCATTAGCTACGCTTGTGGATGTGGGACTGGGAAGTAAATAATCGTTTACAGTAGGTAATTTATGATAATTATTAAAGCCTGATTTTCAGTGTTCTGAAGAATTGATGACTTATAATAAAAACAAATTTTCGAATACAAGTAAATAAGTCTTATTTGTCTGATAGCAGTGGTGGCCCAGTGGTAACAATCGTGACTTACGAGTAGGTCGTAATGTTCGAACCCCGACAGATACTTTACTTTGTGTAAATTATTTTATCACCACTGCTCTCGAAACGGTGAAGGAAAACATCGTGAGGAAACCGGCATGTTCTAGAACCAAAAATTCGAAGAGATATGTCATCGACCATACTGCACTGGGCCCGCGTGGTGGATTACGGCCCGCTCCCTCTCACAGAGAGGAACCCTGTGTCCCAGCAGTGGGAACATTGTACGCTGATTATGCTTATGCATAATAATATGTCTTAATTGTGGTCTTAATTAGGTAGGCTCGGGCTTAGGTTTTCTGGGTAGTGAAGGGTTTCAGTAATCCCATATGAAATGATAAAGTTTTACCAAACGGGTATCCGTATTTCACCCGTGAAAGGCAACCGCCCGGAAATGTAGCTGTTGTTATGTATTGCAATTTTTTCTGTTTGCTTTAAAGCTGAATTTTGGTAGGAAAAGCAACACGGTTCAATTTGAGTTAAAATATTTAGAAATACAATTTTATGTACAGACAAAGTCGATATTTTTTTTCATAATTTGAGACAATAATAATAACTTACTTATCTATCATTTATTCATACCTGCTTCAATAGACAAAACTTCAAATAAAAAAAAAACCTTAATAAAACAAGCATTAAATGAGAACAATTTCACTCAAAAGATGTTTTTCTTTACTGAAAGTACTAGGAGCACAATAGCAGCGCAGAGGAGAGCCCAAAGGAAGCTCCTATGAATAATGTAGGTCCGAGCGTATGTTTTTGATAGCGATACCACGTAACTAAACTCGTTGTTCTGTTTCAACAACACCTTTTATGTTTTTTGAGTTCACTTTTGTGGAAGGTGGTGGTTTTAAAGTGGTGAGTGCATTAGACTGTTGTGTTTGGGGACAACATTCTTAACTTTACTTAGGTACAAGATGTATCTTTTAAGTAACCCTTTATTAAATATGGAGGCCTTGGCAAAGAGTACAACTTTGTGCCCTTTGGCGTCGAGAACCTCGGTCCGTGGGGTCCCAGTGCGCATAAGTTATTTGCGGAAATCGCGAAACGTCTAGTTGATGTAACTAGTGACCGAAAAGCTGGCGGCTTTCTCGCGCAACGCATCAGCATTGCAATTCAGCGAGGAAATGCCGCCAGCATCCTCGGTACAATGCCCCGAGGGCCTTTTTTAAGCTTAACTTAGTTTTAATTTAATTTAGTTAATGTTAATAATCATCTTGTAATTTGGTTATGTAAATAAATAGTAACCCTTAACATTACTAAAGTAAGTAACTGAAAGTCAAGAATGTGTGTGGGTTAAAATTACAGCACAAGTTCATGTTCCTCCCTACTACATGTGCTGTAATTTTATGTGTAGGACTGTACAGTAACAAAAAGAAAAAAGGTTGTATTTACATGAGATGTTTATCTGAAAAACCTCACTATCTTTTCCCCAAAAGACCCCTTTTTAGGGTTCCGTAGTCAGAAAGGAACCCTTATAGTGTCTGTGGCTTAGCTCAAAGACTTCGTACTAGAAAGCTGTAATTTGGCATAGGTGTACATATTAATCACGCCGACAAAGTGCTAAAATAAAATATTGAAAAAAAAAGTTTTTACTTCCCTTACACGTAAAATGGGGTTGATATAATTTTTTCTCGTCTATACCATGTTGATATCGTTGAATAGGCGTTTCAAAAATATTGCGAATTTATTACAAACCATTTTTCGATTCAGGGATCCGTTTGGCTAATATTAAGTTTTAAAGTGCTAATAACTAAATGGTTGTTTTTGGATCTGTGAAAATAGTCACGGCAGTAGTATATATACCTAACGAAATTAAAAGGAAAACTATCGCAGCTAAGTAGGCTTTACAAGTTAACGAGTAACAGTCGACCAACTTACATTTGCTGTTGGAGAATTGACAGTGACGTTTAACGATGTATGAGAATTATGTTTTTCAACTACAATGTTAAGTTTGTATTTTGAGTTTCGGACGGTGAGCCCAATTTTTCGGACGGTGAGCAATGGGCAGCTCACCGTCCGGTAAGGACCAGGCCCAAGTCGACGGCGCGTTGTATTCCACGAGCGCCTCAAAGAGATGTCGTCAGCACAAGTGTAGGGCAGGGAGGGGGGGGTAGTAGTGTAGGGGTGTAGGGGTCCACTAGGGCTGATGCCTGCCGGGGTCGCGCGAAGGTATAAAAGGGTTACCGACGCCCCTGGCAACACAGGCAACGGAAGGAATACGGGTGGGTTTTATTCAGTAAGAGACACAAGAGAGCGGGAGAAGTTATTTGATGATCCCACCCAAAAAAAAGCCCAATGTTTTAGATACTTTTAGGGATATTCATTGTTAAGCATATTGACAAACTACGTCAAAATGTCGTGTTATAGCCATTTTACACAACTGTTTGTCAACTTTTATTTGCCCAAAGATTATACGGATAATTTAATACCTAGTCCATTATCTTCACAATTTTCTGACTTCACCTACCTTGAACGTGGGCAGGTATCTACCCACGTAATTACTGTTCAACATCATATAACAAAGAGTTTGCTGCGTTTTCCACAAATTGTGATAAACGAAGGTTCCAGTTTTAATGAAAAACCTTTTAAAGATATTAACCTCATGTAGCTCCTTAAAGAAACGTAATGCACTTTGCTCAAATTTATTACCTCGCGTTATGGCTACTCAATTAATTCTGGATAGATAAAAAAATTGTATATTGCACGGTAACTATGTTATTGCTACTTTAAAGAAAATAAATACAGTGTTTAAAATAAATGAGGTTTTTATTTATTTATTTAAAATTCTCGCACACAGTAGCGAAATATATGCAAGTAATTCAAAACTTATCCATTATTTAAATATACATTGTGTAGGAGTCAAGAAACAAGTTCCTATTCTTCTTACATTTTTTAATGCATTACTTATTTTACAATTCATTCATTTATGTTGCGTTTTTTTGGTGGAACGGAACGCAAACTCAAAACGCGTCGTCTTCGACGATACCGGAAGTGACGAAAGAAACTACGTTAATAAAATATATGATTAGCAAAGTCCTTGAAATCTTAGGTAAAGGTAAGTAAGTAAGTGCAATTTGTGCTTGAATAAACCACAACAAATAATTTAAGTATATGATTTGGGGCTACAAACAGATGTAAACAAAGAAGTTTTGTGGCAAATGACGTCACATCATGCCCGCGACAGGAACGGTCGTTTGAGCTGTAGTAGAAAATTGTTGGAGTTTCATAATTTTTTTGAGCAACAAGCAGTAGATGAATTTAACTTTTAATATTGTTCTTTGGGTTTATATTCCTGTCTATTATTGATATAGTGAAAAACAATATTACATGCATATTCCCTATTAGGTGCAAAGGTGGACTTAATGCCTTAGGCATTCTCTACCAGTCAACCAAGGGTGATGAAGAGATAAGATGGCAGGTGCTCTGAGAGAAAATAATAATAATAAAAAAAATATTTAAAGATAACATGAATCATGATAGACTATAAATAGAATAGGTACAATAGGTATAGGTAGAATAGGTAGGTTTTTACCTTTAGAATCTTCAATCTCCGTCTTTAGAAATCTGGAAAAAAAGAAAAACAATGTTATATAATATAGTCGCTAAAAGGTAAGAATAATATTGTTATTTCGTCATTAATATTTTAAATAAATAAAGGTGTCCATATTTGTGTAACAAGAGAATAAAATATTAAAATGTATGAGTGACCACGCTTGAAATTAAAATTTGTAGGGAGAATATCCCAAACAAACAATGCCGTGATGTTAGCTAATTGTCGGGCCATGAAATACAATACAAACACGCCAGCCTGGCGGCCCTACACGGTACAGTCGCCGACAGATGGTCAAAAGTTTATGATTACATTTTTTTAGTTATGATTTTAATTGTAACAGTTTGGGCACATATTTTCGTTGTGAATCAAATAAGTTTTAATAGAATAACATTTTTTTAAAGTGTGGAATGCTGTAATTCGGATTTGAAAATCTAATATATTTTTAATCCATTACACTGAATAAGTTCAAAGTTTCGTTTTGCACATTTGAACGTTTTTTGAATGACAGCATTGGATGCCCTATGCACAAGGAACATTTCCCAGTCGTGGGCGAAAGTATGTTGATAAGGAAAAGTGTTTTAGGTTATTCTATGTTTTTTTTTGTAAACTTTGACCTTTATTGAATGATGAATCAAATTAAATTAATATCTTAAATTACATATGACACGTAAAATTGACGTGTAAATGTGTTTGTACACACGGCGGTTTGTATCAAGCTATTATACATTTCTAGTATATGCTGATCTCGCATTGTAAAGGATTCCCGTACAATGAGAAGTCAGCTGGAAATGTATGCGTGGAAGTTCGAAAGTGTTACCGAGGCCCCTGGCAACGCAGGCGACGGAAGCAATACGGGTGGGTTTTAGTCAGTAACGGCGTTATTACAAAACAAGAATTGCTTTTGGACGTGGTTTAATCCATCAAGCCAGTTTTTGTAATAAGTACGTTACTATGGTTGAAATACAGCTCTTTATACAAAACTGACTACTTAGTCCGGTACTAAGTTGACAGTTTTGCATTAAGAACTTTAACGTAGACGGAATAAAGTTCGAAATTCAAAAATGGCTTAATAGTTTAAACCTGGGTCTGAAGATAATCCTTGTTTTGTAATAAGACGGTAAGAGTCTGACACACATAACTTCTCCCGCTCTGGGCGGAGCAGGAGCGCTCCGCCCAGAGCGGGAGAATTTATTTGACAATTTCCCACAAAAAAAAAAACTGGAAATGTATAACTTGATATGTAGCAGTGTGTACAAACCTACTTACAGAAATAAAATCATCATTTAACTACCGGTGTATAAATAATCAGCCAGTCAGTTTTTCAGTTACGTTTTCAAGTGTACCTACTGCAGGTAATAAAAAAATCGTACACAATCGCAGTCGCCGCCGGTTGGCGCGGAATTGTTTGCGATTGTTCCCAATTAGATTTGTTTCACAGCCAGGTATTAATATCGCAGTTTATCTATTACCTCGATTCCCGCACCTAGGGAACCAGTCCATTTCCTGCTGGAAAATACTGGAATAATTCGATTCGATTCGATTCTATCATGATTAAATCGGAGTTACAAGTTAAAACACTCGATCTATTAAAACGATCTAACCATTTTAATAGATCGAGTGTTTTAACTTGTGAATATGTTAATATTGATTTATGAGGTACTTATATTTGCAGTTTTAATTTGATTAATATTACGCTCATGTCCGCTGCAATTTTATTTTAACTATAAACTTTGTGTTGCACAGTGTACCTCATCATTTAATATTTTGTTTTCAAATAATTATAAAATGAAAAGGTTAATAAAATATGTATGTTTTCATTGAATGTTGGGTGTCGAAATGGGCGGTTAAAGCTGCTTTTTCACCAGAGATGTGCGTTGCTATGGATGCGTTTGATATCCATCAATCATATTCATTGGTCCATATAGCATAGCACTTGTAGAAACGGGTTCAACTAAGCTAAGTTTTTTATATGGAAGGATGCATGCTATGGATGCGTTTGATATCGAGCGCTTCTCCCCTCACCGCGTCGCAGACGCTCTCCGTGCCTTACCTTTTTTTTTTTTGGGTGTGAAATCATCAAATAACTTCTCCCGCTCCGCCCAGAGCGGGAGAAGTTGTTTGATGGGTGTGTCAGACTCTTACTGACTAAAACCCACCCGTATTCCTTCCTGTTGCCTGTGTTGCGGGGGCCTCGGTGACCCATACCTACTGTCGATGCATAGCATAGCGCGAGCTGCACATCTTCCTCGCACAGCTACCTCGCGGCGGCGCATCTTCATAGCACATCTTGGTCGCTCCGCTACACAGCTTAGCATTAGTGGAAACGGTCACATAGTTTCGTAGCTTAACTTTCACGTCCACGCAGCACAGCTGCATAGCACATCTCTGGTGCAAAAGCAGCCTAACTAGAGAAGATAAACATTAAAGTTTTATTAAATGAAAAATCTGATAAGGCAACGGTGCGGTTTAAAGGAAGAAGTAGTGACAAAAATTGAAAAGAGTATGCTTAGATGGTTTGGTCATGTTGAAAAGCGACTAACAAAAGGTATTTACAAGGCAGATGTGAGTGGAAATGCCGGGAGGGGACGGATTGGTGATGTTCTACAAAAAGGTCAGGAGCGTAGTACTCGCAACCGGCGTGCGTGTATGACCAGATGTATGAACGTAAACGAAGCTAAAGGAGTATGTAAGGAGCGTAGCAGGTGGCGTTCTATAGTTTCTGCCTACCCCCATGGGAAGAAGGCGTGAGTTTATGTTTTTATGTGTATTAAATAATAAACTGTCATAATTACAATTTGACGGCCGTACCTACCTATAACAGTATCAAGATAATCTCCTAAATAGTCACCACTTACGGCTAGAGGAAATGAAGAGGTCGATTCGCAATCAAGACCTCATATTAACACTTAGAGACTACCGTTCAGCCATAACGAACTAGTTTAATAGCTGCACCTCCATCTTTGAACACATCAACCTGCTCCAAGGGTGATTAATTTTACACCGAGACGTTTCATAGCCCGAAATTAGTACCTCGATAAATTAGGTACAACATAATCCAAGAAATTTACATAATATGAAGATTCCCATTCTGCCAGACCTTACGTTTTAAGTGCTTGCTGTTGCCTATTCTTAATTAGGACGGAACAGTGCTGCCACCCTTCAGAATTTATGTGCCCACACATCTTGAAAATGATCTAGCCTAAGGAAATTGTCGGGAATTTCTATAAGGAGGTTTTCATACAAAGGGAAATGGCTGGATTTTGGGAAGATTTATCTTAATAGGACGCTGCAGTGTTATTTATTTGGAAGCTTTTATTTTAAGTATTATAAATGATGGACGGACGCGGGCGGGAGAAGAAAATTGACGTTGTAAGAGGTTATAAGCGACGTCCTATTGTGGAATACGATTTTATTATATTGGAGAGAGAACTTAATTGACTGAAGAGTCTGCAGACAACAACAATAATGCCCGTTAATGTCTCCAATTGACCCATAAACTGCCCTTCAAACGTAGAAAAACTAAGTTTGTCAACTTGTTGCAAAATAACGAAGTATCCTAAAACATTTCCACCAAGTTAAACTCGTGTCAAAACACACGAGATGTAAGTGAAACTCGGAGGCTGCAACACAGGTCTCCACGTTAATTCAGGGGCTCCCTAGAGCGAGGGGCGAAGCGCAAATTGACAACTTTATTATATTCTTAGGGAGCGACACAGAATTACCCCACTACGGTTCTACGTCGCTTCGCCTCCGCAATCAAAGTTACCCGCAGATTTTTTAACGAAACGCGTGGAGCGAACTTTTTAAAATTGTTTTTTAGCTTTTTCGAGTAAGCTCATTTTACTGTGGGTGTTTTTCGGTGACTGATGTTATAGCGACTTTTTAAGTATGTTGCGACTATTTATTTTGACTAGTTTGGGATTTCATTTCATCGTCCGAAATTAGTAGGTACCTTCCTCGATAAATTAGGTAGTATCAACTTAATCCACTATTTCTTTTGACTAGTTTTGGGCATTTTTAATGTTGTTTTTAGGTTTTAGAGTAGGCTGGTTTTGCTGTGGGTGGTTTTCGGTAAATTTTGTGAAGTATGTTGCTATTTCTTTATGTTTTGGTTTTTATATGGTCGCATTTTCAACTTATATTCATGACAAAATGAAGTTTGCAAGTAAGTAGATAGAGTATGAAAATGTTAGTTTGCATGTGTAAGACTAACGCTTGTATGTGAAGTATAAGTAGTATGTTAAAAATACATGTAAATGCCTAGAAATCTACTCCTCAGTTTATGTTTCATTAGCAGTTTACAGTAACGATACCCACCTTCCTAAAACTAGAGGTAAAACTACGATATATATCTCAAGAAAATATTCATACCGCAATCTCGAGATTTATGTAATTACCTAGAAATCTACTCGAAATCTTTCTGTTTCAGTAGCAGTTTGCAGTAACAATATCCCACAAACCTAATACTGGAGTTAAAACTACAAACTAAAGAAAATATTCATACCGCAATCCCGAGATTCGCTATCACTAAAACAATTCACTGAATAACTAACTTAGTTTAGTGCCCCCAGTCTGAAACGTAAGACTATAAACTAGAAAATATAAAAATAAAGATTGTCTGCTTCAGTACTAAAGTCTGATAAATACTAAGTGGAATTCTGATTTAGTTAATGTTATTTATGTACGAGTACTAAAAGGTAGGTTTTTTACAAGCCTTTTTAATATCCTGCTGCAAAGCAAAGGCCTTCCTTCTTATTTCAATTTATCTTCTTCCGTCTCAAGCCAATATACTTACAGGAAAAAAAAATAACAGGATGTGCAAATATTTAGAAGTTAACCTTATGCGAATTTTATTAAACATTATTTTTTATTTTGATATGTCTTAAGTACAAAAAAAAGTACAAGTACCGGGGATGGGTGACCATCTTTATTTTATTTATTTATTTACTTTAATGTACACCAGATTACACATTACAAAAAATAAAAAAATATACACTACAAAATATACAATGGGCGGCCTTATCGCTTACTGCGATCTCTTCCATACCCCGGTTGGTCCCGGCTGTAATTCGTGGATCTTTGACAGTCGTTACGGGTCGTCAGAAGCCCGAAAGACTAACAAGTAGTCTTACCAAGGGGTATTGTATTACCCAGTAACTGGGTTGTGGAGGTCAGATAGGCAGTCACTCCATGTAAAATACTGGTATGGAAGCTGAAAGCAAAACACTTTGGAAAAGGCTAGGCAGATGATGATGTCTTAGTATAAAAAAATAAAGTTAGTGAAAGATGTTTACTTTGGAACTGGTTTTAAGATTCTTACAAACAAGCTCGACACGCGACGCGACACAAAGGCACCGCTTGTAGTGCTACACGCGGTGTCTTTGTGTCGCGTAGCGTGTCGCGCCTGTTTGAAGGAGCCTTTATGCTGACTTGTCGGCCGGCGCGGGTACGCGGTGTAGCGGAACGCGCGAACGTACCTAAACAGCTGTGCGCTCGCTCGATTTACAATTTGTACGTTATTTAGGTATTTTATTAGGATTTCAAGTCGAAAAAAAAAACAAGTATTCAACAAATAATGGACATGTATTCTATTGCTAATACTCTACCAGCACAAAAATATTGCGCACTGGTTCAAACAATTTCCTGTACAGAACCCATACTAATATTATAAATACAAAAGTAACTCTCTCTGTCTGTTTGTTACCTTTTACGCCTTAAACGCCTGAACGGGTTACGATGAAATTTAGTACCACCATGACCTAGGTTAACATATAGAACTTTTTAACCCCGTAGTATGTTCCCATGGGATTGTTTCCAATATCCAGGCGGGCGTAGCCGCGGGTAAAGGCTATCTAGTCTCATTTTATAAAATAAACAAAAAGCTTTTATCTGATTGAAAAAGCTCGGTCAAATAAACTAATTAGTTTACATAACAAATTGTAATTTATTACAGTGATCGCGCAATTAGAAGGGAGCATCTGTGGCCCCAGATGGGAGTCGAACCCGGACCCTCGCTTTGAATATTTAATGGAAAACATGTCGTTTGTCAATGTCCATTGGTACTACGCTCAATTTGTAATCATTAGATATGATTTGACAATTTTAATTTTTCTGCATTGATTTTATTTGTTGGAGATTGATGAAGGAACTTTAAAGTTTGCGATGGAGATGGATCTCTATGATAATTATTAGTTTATTTTCTTTAAGAAATACTAGGTATACAGGGCGTAACGAGATCCTTCATGAAGCCGTCACTTGCGCATTCTGTACAGCAAATTAAGAACTTGGTGCAAAAATAATTGCTGACGAACGACTTTTTTTATTTGGTCTGAAAATTCGCTGTTCACGGTAGTGTGCAACGTAACGCATACAAAACATTGTGATTATAGGTGCATGCAATGGTACATGGGACGTGGAAGTATTTAAGAGCGTGTACGCCGTACGGCATTTCATACTTTTCAAGTCCTTATTTTTCGAAATGACTGAACCGATTTTAATGAAACTTCACACACAAGCGGGATACATCGGTCTAAAATGTTAGTAGAAAACATTTTCGAAATGTCTTATTTAAAAAAAAAGATAATTGGAAATTTCTGTTTGTATGGAAAATTTAAAATCGCTCTATTTTACATGTAACACTATTTTTCGAAAATGTTTTCTACTAATTTTTTATACGTATTTATCTTGCGTATGGGTAAGTTTCATCAAAATTGGTTCAGTCATATCGAAAAATAAGGACTTTGGCAAATTTGTATGAAATGCCGTACGGCGTATACGCTCTTAAATTCAATTAAATTCAAATATTTTTTTTTCCCTTCGCCAACAATGACATAATAATTTTTTAAAACAAGCTTAAAATCTACGTGACATAGTTTGTGAGAGACTGGTGTCTGCACGAGGAAAACCTGTATAGCAGATCACCAGGGTCCACCAGACGGAGTTTAAACATGATTATACTAAAGTTATACAGTAAAAGTGAAGGAGCTGTGCATAACAATGTAAATCAAATACAAATCAATAATAAAAACCAAAAAACCAAATCAAAGTGCAAAATTATTAAACACAACAATTGAGAAGTGGAAAAACATTTAAAACTGCTTGTTTTCGTAAAAAAAAAAAAACATTTAATAAGCTGGAAATAATAAGACCTTCAATATCTCCGTAACCAAAAGGTTCCCAGGTATAGTCTAGTAAAAAACATAATAACGGGAACACCAAGTAACCCTCGACTTCATTAACGGTATTTTTACACCCGCCATAGCTCAACATTTCTAGGTATTCTCTTTTAGTAGGTCACACTGTAAGAAACTTTAACTGCAATTGGAAACGAAATTAGGGCGTCATTTTCAATGTACATAATATTTTATGCGGCCACAATAATAATCAACAACTTGACAACAGCGTTTTTAAAATGCACCAGAAGTAGGTACCTACTACGAGGTTTTGTTTCTTTCTTTTTTACATATACTTTCAACCACCTTCTTCGCATACATTTTATTTAAATTCAAGTTGAAAGCTCTCACTTAACAAACACTACTTCAGGTTAACATAAATTACTTACTCATGTTGTACACTTAACATTTTCTTTTTAGGGTTCCGTAGTAAACAAGGAACCCTTATAGTTTCGCCATGTCCGTCTGTCTGTCTGTCTGACCCCACTGTAGCTCGGAGACGCTTAGTACTAGAAAGCTGTAATTTGGCATAGGTTATACTTATTAATCACACCGACAAAGTCCAAAAATAAAACCTTACATTTTTGTTTTTTAGCGAAATGCACGTAATTTTGTGATGAATTTTTATTCTCTTCTACCCCATGGTATGCGGTATCGTTGGATAGGCCTTTCAAAAATATTGCAGGTCCGTCAACACCACTTTTCGCTTTTTCACTCTACAATGTTAAGTTTGTTTTTGGAATAAATTCATCCCAAGTAATCCCAACTACGGAACCCTTCATTGTGCGTGGTCCGACATGCACTTGGCGGGTATTATAATTAACTATTATATTTGCTTAAAATTAAAAGTTTGCAACCTGCGGGTAGTAATAAAATTAGGTTTAAAAATAAAATGGTGTAGGTATATAGTGGATAGTCGTGAAATTACTTTTGTGAATAATTAGTAAGTTTTTACAACGTAGGTACATTTACAACGTACGTTCGGGTAGAGTATAAATTATATTATCATAATAATTTTACAATGGTTAATTAATTAATTCACTATTGTATTAATCAATTAATCATTATATTAATGCAGTTAATGCATTTTACCTTATTTCCATTTCGCAAGAATAAAAGGCTTAAATAGCAGCTAGTAACTCAAAATCGTTTTTTATAATTAAGTACTCATACATTTGGTTACCTTTTAGCCCTAAGTTAAATTAATTATACTGAATCCGTTGCATTTGATAACTTCGTCTTTTATAATTCATATTTTCTAGCGAAAGAACCTGGATCCTGCGACACAGGGTATCCTAGTGCGAGATCCAGTGTTATACCTAAATATTGTAACGCTTATTTATGAATCAATAAAACTTATTATTATTATATGTCATAAAATTTGTTTTATTTTACAGTACTTTGTTATATATGGTCATAATAATGTATTAAAGGTCAAAAAATAAACTGTTCCACAGCAGATAACAACACCACGCCTGTGTTTCCCGAAGGGTTACGAAAGTATCTACGTATATTATACGGACATTTCGTCAGTTATGTTTAAGTCCCATGTAATAGGCGGCGAGCCTATTGCCATAAACCGGAAACAAATCCAGAAAAGAAATCCAGACTCCGGGCTGCTACTGGGAAATTTCCTAATGCACGCAGCATGCCGCCGATCTTTTTTACAAAAGTAGGTATATGAGAGTACACAAAAAAAACGAGCGAGCACAGCGCGAGCGCGTACAGTAGTCGCATATCATGACATCTGACATCTCACCTTGGTAATAAGCAACTGAGCAGCGACAGAAATTAACCTCAAAATACTGTAATATTTATTCGAATAAATATTAATTACTAGTGGTCGCCCACTGGTCGAAATTCTACCCCCTCTACTTACAATCTAAATAGTACTTACTAATTCCGTACTTATTTATTCCATGCTCAAGCTGTCACTTCCCTCGTGGGGAAGTCCGAAAAGGATACTGAGGCCCCTGGTAATACAGGCAACGGAAGGAACACGGGTGGGTTTTAGTCAGTAAGAGTCTGAGACACCCCCTCCCGCTCAACCCAGAGCGGGAGAAGTTATATGATAATTTCCCACCCACAAAAAAAAAAAAGCTGTCACTTCCCGTTACACACTTCTTTCTGTCCCTTTTCACGAAATCCCTCCCACAGGAAGCGAGAGGAAAGAACATCAAAAACTCTTTCTAAATAAAACACCGAAATTCATTCCCCGTGGAACATCACTATAGTTACACACCCGTACAGCACTGCTATTCTGTAATAATAGCACCGTGAAAACTTAAGTGAAGTGAGCTTAAAGTGAGCTGTCAATAGTATCATCCCTGGCACAAGGTGGATTTAGAGCTCACTTCACGCTCACTTCACCTAAGGTTTCACGGTGAGATTGGGAGAGAATAGACCGGCAGAAGCACAGATGTATACACAGAGCCACAACGGATCGGTAGTCAAAAGTAATGAAAGTACTACTAACTCACCTAGGTACCTCACCTAATTCTATATTCTACTTGTTTTCCAACCTTTGATGCTCGGTTCACTTCTACGAATCTGTACGATAATACTTATAGTTACCCATAGTAATCCCAAGATGTTCAGAATTTATTTTGTAGATACTTACTGAAGGAATAGTAATGAGGCTTATTAGTAGAACTGGTAAGTAAGGCTGAGAGAGGACCAAGGATTTTGTGGGTTTGAAAGCTTCTGCAGACAGGCGCTCCGTGACGCTGCGACGCGGTTCTGATAGAACAGATTCCATGAAGTTTTCGTAGAAATTGTTGTACTAAAATCGCGTCGCGTTGTCGCGTCGCGCCTGTCTGCGGGAGCCTTGATTAAATTATTCTGCCCGCGACTTCGCCCACGTATTTTAACATAAAATATCATAATAATTTTTACGGCAATAGCGTTCCTTTCTATCAGTGACGAATGAATATTTTTTTTAAATCAAATGAGTACCTAGTTTCGGAGATTACTTCCTACATCCAAACTTACAAGACTTATAATATTACTACCTGCGCCCCGCGGTGTCACCCGCATAAGTCTGGAGCCCGTGGGAACATCGGGATAAAAAGTATTCTATGTCGTAATCCAGGTCATGGTCTACCCAAGCGCCAAATTTGGCACACAGATAGTTTATAACCAGGAATAACACATAGGATACTTTTCATCCCGATATACCCACGGGGTCAAAACTTATGCGGATGAAACCGCGGGGCGCATGTAGTACTTATTATAAGTTTTGAAGATTAAAGTGAGCATGGTTGCTAACCAACTTTAAACCACTGCTACTGTCATGAATTTTTCAAATCTCCATAAACAACCATTTAGCTGGCAGGGGGGGCGGGGACACTTGACTCTAACAAAAATTAGCACTTTAAAGGCTCCTACATACTGGCGCAACTTGTCGCGCGACGCGTCGCGACACAAAGACACCGCGTGTAGCGCTACAAGCGGTGCCTTTGTGTCGCGACGCGTCGCGCGTCAAGTCGCGCCAGTATGTAGAAGCCTTAATGCTTAATATTACCCAAGTGGATCCTTGAATCGAAAAGTGGTGTTCACAGACCTGCAATATTTTTGAACGGCCTATCCAACGATGCTCCACACCGTGGGGTAGAAGAGAAAAAAAATATCATCCCCACATTACGTGCAAGGAGGTACGCTAAATTTTTTTTTTTTTCACGACATTATTTTAGTACTTTGTCGGCGTGATTAATATGTGTGTATGTATGTCTCTGAGCTACAGTGGGGACAGACAGTCAGACAGACAGACGGACATGGCGAAACTATAAGGGTTTCTTGTTTACTACGGAACCCTAAAAATGATTAGAGAAACCTAAAGATGATTTTCAAATACCTATTCAATGATACCCCACTTGACATAGTTCACAATATGTATAATGGCGTCTGGCTGTCTGTATTGAATTTTGATTACTGTCATGTCTTTAGTGACACTCACAAGAATAGGACAAATCGATTGACGTAAGGATTACCAAAATCGACCCAGGCGTTTAGAGTGCCACAAAGGCACCAACATACATACATAGGCTGATAAACACAATTCCTTTGCGTTGCGCGGTCTGGTAAAAACAGACTCATGTAAGATATTTTTTTAGGTGTACTTGCCACCGGAGCTGCCGATGCCTAGCTTGTAATTACGAGTATCTTTTTAAAATACATTATTTTTTTCCGACCACACACAGAGGGTAAGTAATTCATTTGATGCATGAGAATCATCATCATTATCCAAGAGAATAAGCTAGAGCTGATGCATTAGAAACTTTGTCATTATAAGCTCTCAGATTAAAAAAAAAAAACAATTCTTTCAAGTCCGGTGTTTCAATGTTCCGAATGTAAACAAGATTCGCTCAAACATTTTTATCTCAGTGTCTTTATAAGTTCGAAAAATTGTAATCTCGTAAATAAATATATCAGAAAAGCTGAATCAGAAAATACAACCAGTCTAGTCATCATATTACCTTTATACCCTTCGTTTATTAGGTAAAATCCATTATTTACGATATAATAGTCCGGGGTTCTTTGTGCTGCCTGCCACTAATTAGAGAGCTGGTTATTAAGAGCTTCCTAGGCGGTTACTTGCATATTTTAATGCCTTTATCAAGTTGTTCGTGCTGTAATCGCAACGGGACATCGTCTTGGGGACACACTGCTGTGTAGTGTGGGGTGTAATTTTGTGTGTACATGGGTTTTCTTTTAAAATCCGTCATTCTAAAGAAGAAGTATGTTTTATAAGTAGATGATTCGCTTTTTGATGTGTAACATCTTTCCTCTTGCTTACTGTGGGAGTGATTTCGTGAATAGGGACGGAAGTGTGTGACAGGAAGTGATAGCTTGAGCATAGAATAGAGCTTAAGTACTTTATAATAGCATGGAATTTGTGTACTCATTGAATTAGTAAGTACTATATATATTGTAAGTACAGGGAGTCTAATTTCGACCGGTGGGCGAACACTGGTCTAGAAATACTGAAATATTTATTCGAATAATTTTCATTATAATTATTCGAATCAATATTTCAGTAATTAGCTTTTTAAATTTTGAGTTTAATTTCTGTTGCTGCTTAGTTGCTTATTACCAAGGTGAGATAGAATAGAATACTCTTTATTATGTACACCATAAAAATTACAGATATAAATGTAGAAATTTTACATAGGGTTGACACAATGGGCGGTCTTATCGCTAAAAGCGATCAGAGCAGGTCAGATGTTACACATCATATGTAACTACTGGAAAGCTCATTCGGTTTTATTAAAGCTTTTGCATTTGCCAGATTAAAGCAAATTCTATTCTGGCAAACGCAAAAGCCTTTAAAGGCAAACATCGATCTATTTTTACATTAAATGCAAATATGGATAATAACGAGTTAGAATCTATAACCAAAATGTACTTTAAGTGACTTTTTCTTTGACGTTGCTGGGTCATGTTGATGTCACCTTGGAGGCGGATCTTTAGGAAATGTTACATCATCATCTGCCTAGCCTTTTCCCAACGATGTTGGGGTCGGCTTCCCGGATACAGCTGAATACCATGAAATGTAGGAAATGTTACTAGGTCTCTATTTACTTATATTTATTTATTTATTTTACTTTAACATAAAACGGCCAAAAATCCTATAATTATTAGCGGCAGTATAGTGCGTGGCATCCCACATCGACGCGCAAACTGTAACCATGAATACAGCACATGATTCTAGATCCTCTAGAAATATTTCGTCAGTTATCAAAAAAAAATCTGCTGTTTCATGGAAAAGTGGAACTACGCGGTCAATATGCAGGGAAAAGGTATATTTTTTATTAATAAATGACGAAAAATTTCAAAGCAGAAGGGTTCAAAATCATGTACTGAATCCATGGTAACAGGTTGCGCGTCGATGTCCCTACCACCGTGTATTCTAAAGATTTTCAATTTATTTATCTATCACAAAGTTCTTAAAGTTCTAAACAAGTAACATGGTATGAATTATCACTAACAGAGGACTTAGACAGATTAAACAGCGGGTCCCAAACTAGGCACAGCCTGTATCTTGTAGACCCAAACACTACACAAAGTTAAAATTTAATGGGTTCTGCTAGCGCACGATTGATATGAAATTCATAAGTTCATTACAAAATTTAGAAAACTTACAATACTGTTTTTTTTTTTTTTTTGGGGGTGGGAAATTATCAAATAACTTCTCCCGCTCTGGGCGGAGCGGGAGGGTGTGTCAGACTCTTACTGACTAAAACCCACCCGTATTCCTTCCTGTTGCCTGTGTTGCGGGGGCCTTGGTGACCCATAAGTACCTTCCCGCGACCCCGGCAGGCATCGGCCCTAGTGGACCCCTACTTTTGTGCTGACGACATCTCTTTGAGGCGCGCGTGGAATACGACGCGCCGTCGACCCGGGCCTGGTCCTTACCGGACGGTGAGCTACCCATTGATCACCGTCCGCAAGCCCGCGCCTACGGTGGCTGGAAATCCGCCCTAGATTCCCGACGCCCAGGGCGTCTCCTGCGGCGGCTAGGGGCGAGAGGGCGCGAAACTTGCCTTTCCCGCAACCGTCCCGCCTCCTCCTTCGCGAGCATTACTGCTTCGCAGAAGGAGGTGACGGTTGCCCATGTCCTCTCGCTCCGTACCATGGCCTGAACCAGGGCCGGACGCGAGAGGTCTCTGCCGCCGATCGCCTCCACGAGGACACGGCGGTGCTCTGCCCAAGCCGGGCAGACCTCCACCGTATGCTCCACCGTGTCCTCCGGGCGATCCACACAGTGGTGACACCCGGACGTTTCCTCCCGCCTTATCCGACACAGGAACCTCCCGAAGCTGCTGTGTCCGGTGAGGACCTGCGTCAGGGGGAAGGTGAGTATGCCGTGGCGCCTCTCCAGCCACTCCTCAAAGAGGGGACTTATCGCCGCAATCGTGGCGTGCCCAGCACTGGGTTGCGACAACCGTACTTTCCATGACGCCATGAGATCCCGCCGGAGCTCCGTCCGCTGCAGCGGACTTACGGCCCGGCGTTTCGCCTCCTCGCGCCACTCCCATACGTGCGCGAGGACTTTTGCCTCCAGATCCCATGGCGGCAATCCGGCAAGGAGGCTCGCTGCCTCACAGGAGACCGTGCGGTATCCCCGGACTATCCGGATGGCCATGACCCTTTGGGCAGCGCTCAACTTGCAGGCTGGCCGCAGCGCCAGAGAGCGCGCCCATACAGGAGCCCCGTAGTGGGCCATGGACCGCACGACCCCCGCGTAGAGCCTCCGGCAGGAGGCGTTTGGATCCCCTAGATTGGGCAGGAGCCGCTTCAATGCAGCGCCCGCCCGCTCCAGTTTGGGAGCCAAACGTCGGAAGTGCTCCACGAAGTTCCACCGGCTGTCGAGGACGAGTCCCAGGTACTTCATTGTCGACTCGACGCCGATAGAAACCCCAAACTTACAATACTGTGTATTATACTCCTAGAATTCAAAACACTGGCGCCGATTCCCTTGTTCACAAACTAGACTAAATTTAAGTTCAGTGCATCTTTTTCTTTCTATTTCATTAAGAAAAGGATAGAAGATACATTTTAGTGTAGTCCTGTCAAATTAATCAGCGCTTGACGTAAATTGACGTAATTTTAGTAGGCAAGTTTTTAATCACGTCTAAACTTGTATGGAGTAGTGACAGGCGCTGATTAATTTGACAGGACTAAACTAAAATTTATCTTCTGTCCTTTTCTTAATGAAATAGAAAGAAAAAGATGCACTGAATTTTAGTTTAGTTTGTGAACAAGGGAATCGGCGCCATTATGGAAGTTCTAAAAGACTTCCAAATATAAACCTTCCACTCCAGATGCTCGCCAACTTGCTCCCCAATCTTGCTCACCCTACGTCCACTTGTTATCTACGCCCGCAGATACAGTTTCCCCTCCGAAGCTATATTTCATACAGTTTCCCCGCTGCTGGAGCATAATGAAGGTATTGGAGACGATACTTAGGGAACTTGGAACACGTGTGCCGAGACGATTTGGCTGCTGGCTTCTTACAGTTAAATTTGATTACACTCTTGTGACTGAAAGCGCTTAAGTTTCAGTCTTTAGTGATTTTGTTTCAGTTAGGCGGGCTGGTTTTGAGTAGTGTACAACGAAAGGGTTATAAATGATAATTTGATAAATGGTAAGTAAATTATTTTATTTCTGTAAGTAGGTTTGTACAAACACTTTTACACGTCAATCATATTTTTTTAAACTAATGAGGTCGGCGTTTCGAAAGGCCGAAACAAACTCAGAGGTCAGTCTCTTTTCAAGTTCAGACATAATCTTGGTCAGATCATGTGAAGACCATGTAGATTGGTGTCCGAACTAGTCTTTCGATGAAAAAACCACACAGATGAATGGACCTGGCCAGTCAGTGCACGCATTTGTCAATAGTCGTGCAACTCAACTCAGAACTTAAGAAGCTCAACGTTCAACGAACAATACCAAAGAAAGGACATTTGGGTAGGCCGCAAAAAATACTCAAACTGCCAGACTAAGTTAAAAACTGAGAAAAAAAAATTAAACAATGACCCACATAGTTTGAGATTGAGAAATATTTTAAAGAAGTATAAAATTCGGTAAGCAGAGAGGATAGATCGGTCGTTTTTTCACCAGGATGACTGTTGGCAGGTTCAAATAGAGGAAATACTAGAGGGAGACACCACACCTGCCAAGACAGAATAGGGATCAAATAGGGTATTTGACTACCACCTAAAGAAATACATAAGTTTATAATTATTTTAAACATCTTACTAAAAGAGACGGTTTGTGAAAAAACAAATAAAATAAGTGGAAAAATGGAGAAGTTATACGCTTTTGAAATTATTCTTCTATCCTTGTCAGACAAAACGATCATTGTACTGAATGGCGCGAAGTTGCTATGGGTCTCCTGTGTTGTGACGTCAGACGCTAGTAGTGCTGTTTCTGTCTAGCATAGACTTTAAAACGAAAACAACTTCGCCATTTTTATAGATATTAAAATATTTTTTTTACTGTGGCTAAACTTTGTTCTCGGTTTCGAAAAATCAAATTTAAAAATAACAGTTAAATACATAGGGTATTTAACTGTTATTTTTAAATTTGATTTTGAAGGCCAAGAAAAAAACTTGAAACATAGGGAAGTGATGTTAGTGAAGCTATGTTGTCGGATTACTACACTGAAGTCACATAAATTATGGGTTATTTATATGAACCGAAATGGTACGTACCCTTATTGCTACTTTTGAACAATTCTGCCAAAACAATTAACGATTATTTTTTAAATCCAGCTTGGGTTGATACATTTTCACGACATAGGAGACAGATTTGTTTTCATATCATGTAGCTCAAAGCCGCAGGAGACGCCCTAGGCGTCGGGAATCCCAGGCGGATTTTCAGCCAGCGAAGGAGCGGGCTTCCGGACGGTGAGCAATGGGTAGCTCACCGTCCGATAAGGTCCAGGCCCGGGTCGACGGCGCAACGTGTTCCACGCGCGCCTCAAAGAGATGCCTGCCGGGGTCGTGGGAAAGTCCGAAAGGGTTACCGAGGCCCCTGGCAACACAGGCAACGGAAGGAACACGGGTTTTAGTTAGTAAGAGTCTGACACACCCTCCCGCTCCGCCTAGAGCGGGAGAAGCTACTTGATAAATTCACACCCAAAATAAAAAAAGGGGTTATGTTACGGGAGATGCAAAGTACCCTAATTTCTCATAGTGTCGGGTAGTTTAAAATATTAAGGTTTTCAGCATGGTCGTAGACGGTTGAAACAAAAACGTGAAACATTGAACTTTTCATACAAGTAAAAACATTTTTGATGCCGGATCTTTTTCAAGCGTGGTTGGACTTATACATAAAGAAAATTAAGATTCAAACAAATACTGAAGTGTTTTACTTTTTCTTTAACAACTTTTCGGGACGTCTTCATCCATTAAAGTGATTTCTTTTGTGATTTATTACTGTTACAAAAGTTTTCTTATAAAAGTAATTGAGTAGATAGGTACGTTCCTATAATATGTATAATTATGTACCCATTTATATTTGTTTACAAAAATGTTGAAGGTACGGTCAGCAACGGACGTCGCTTAAAGCTTCAGTTTAAAAAACATCTTAAATATTGAGCAAAATATTCTTAAAAATCTGAACTGATTTATAGAGACTCTTAGATATTGATGAAATGAAATGTTGAAAAGGAATCGAATCATTTTGTATCAATTTAGATGATAATGTATAAGTAATATTGTTTATCGACTTTTATTGCTGACTGTAAGATTTTTTTTTTTTTTCTTTGGCTTCGCACGGTTTGTGTATTTAGCCAATGTCACGTTTAGTTTTATTTAAAGGTAGGGAAACAACATTAGGTATTATAAATATTTTAACGGGATTTAGGATAGGACGGAAAAATAGGATCAGTATAACTATAAGTAACAAGGATACCACATGGATAAATGAAAACAAAAAAATTACAACTTGATATTATTTAGAATAATGAATGAGACTATACATTTATATACAAGAGAGCTATTTGTACAAAGTAAGGAAAGTATTGAGGTAGGAAAAGGAGTACGGAGGGATAAGAGGTTACTAAGAAAGGAAGAACGGTCATTTAACCGGACCAGTCTCATCCGTATTAGAATGGAGGTCTCCATCTTGCCAAACTTGGCCTTGCCAAACCATGGTTTTTCTGGTATATCAGGTTGGATAAGTGAGAAATAGACTGTAAGATTTATTTAGCTAGTTTCACAATATTCGATATTTGAAAAATTTTAACATTTGTAAAGATAATTTATTTTAATTCAGAACAAGATTGTATAAAACGCGTTCAGCTGTATACAACTGAACAACTGTATAACTTTTATTATATTTCAAGAACTGCATTTTCCTCCGATGCCCCCAAGAATTCAAACTCGGGCGTAGACAATTTAAATAAATAAACTATTGCGACTCGCAGTCGCAACTTGCAAATGAAAACTGACTTCAACTATTTTGCAAACGCATAACTAATATTGTGAAGAGCTTTCCCTTGTTTGAATTATAAGTTTTGTTCTGACACTTTATGGAACAGGAATTTATAGAATAAAATTATTCAATGAAAATGGCGTCATTTGCATCGGGTAATGCCAGTGGCGTGCAGTGGTTCTCCACGAAGGGTAGGCCACGCATATAGACACCAAAAAAAAAAAACCAATTCGCGCAACATCCCAGCGTCGCTCAACATATGGTGACCCTCAAAGTAGTTATCATTGATTTAAAAAAAAATGGAAAAAAAAACATTGAAAATAATCCTGTAAAAACAAAAGTTATAAATACAAGAACTCACCACATTATTCAAATCAATATATCCCTCACTCCACTTACTGGTAGTACTCGTATTAAACAAAATGCACGGATAACAAAATAATTTATTTGTGTGTATACATCCACACAGCCAGTTGTATGTTGCATAATTTTGAGGATTGAAATGACGAGTACGAGATGAATTATCATATTTTTGGATTAATTCTCGTAATTCGGGCACACATCTACCTTTAGACACAACTTAAATCTTCTCAATAAACGACAATTGCGAAAACTTACTGCTTTTGACTTTTAACAAACACACACTATCGGACAAACGGATCAAACTTCACAACAGAACACCATTCTTAGGTAAATAAACAAATAATAACACAACAAATAATATTTACACTACTTTACGTTACAAAACGAATTACTTATAACTTAATAAGATTTAGAAAAGCAAAATATTCAAGTTCGGATATAATTGGCGTGTCACATGAAACAAGATGGCTTGTCGATTAAAAAAACACTACCAATTAAAATTGTATCACTGTCATACCGTGTTCTTCCAAAAAAGGGACTACTATATTTTGCCGGATAACACTGACACACTTTTTTTTTTTTTTTTGAGGGTGGGAAATCATCAAATAACTTCTCCCGCTCTGGGCGGAGCGGGAGGGTGTGTCAGACTCTTACTGACTAAAACCCACCCGTATTCCTTCTTGTTGCCTGTGTTGCGGGGGCCTCGGTGACCCATAAGTACCTTCCCGCGACCCCGGCAGGCATCGGCCCTAGTGGACCCCTACTATGTGCTGACGACATCTCTTTGAGGCGCGCGTGGAATACAACGCGCCGTCGACCCGGGCCTGGTCCTTACCGGACGGTGAGCTACCCATTGCTCACCGTCCGCAAGCCCGCGCCTACGGTGGCCGGAAATCCGCCCGGGATTCCCGACGCCCTGGGCGTCTCCTGCGGCGGCTAGGGGCGAGAGGGCGCGAAACTTGCCTTTCCCTCAACCGTCCCGCCTCCACCTTTGCGAGCATTACTGCTTCGCAGAAGGAGGTGGCGGCTGCCCATGCCCTCTCGCTCCGTACCATGGCCTGAACCAGGGCCGGACGCGAGAGGTCTCTGCCGCCAATCGCCTCCACGAGGACACGACGGTGCTCTGCCCAAGCCGGGCAGACCTCCACCGTATGCTCCACCGTGTCCTCCAGGCGATCCACACAGTGGTGACACCCGGACGTTTCCTCCCGCCTTATCCGGCACAGGAACCTCCCGAAGCTGCCGTGTCCGGTGAGGACCTGCGTCACGCGGAAGGTGAGGACGCCGTGGCGCCTCTCCAGCCACTCCTTAAAGAGGGGACTTATCGCCGCAATCGTGGCGTGCCCAGCACTGGGTTGCAACAACCGTACTTTCCATGACGCCATGAGATCCCGCCGGAGCTCCGTCCGCTGTGCCGCGATTTCTCGCGGCAGCGGGCTTACGCCCCGGCGTTTCGCCTCCTCGCGCCACTCCCATACGTGCGCGAGGACTTTTGCCTCCAGATCCCATGGCGGCAATCCGGCAAGGAGGCTCGCTGCCTCACAGGAGACCGTGCGGTATCCTCGGACCATCCGGATGGCCATGACCCTTTGGGCCGCGCTCAACCGGCGGGCTGGCCGCAGCGCCAGAGAGCGCGCCCATACAGGTGCCCCGTAGAGGGCCATGGACCGCACGACCCCCGCGTAGAGCCTCCGGCAGGAGGCGTTTGGACCCCCTAGATTGGGCAGGAGCCGCTTCAATGCAGCGCCCGCCCGCTCCAGTTTGGGAGCCAAACGTCGGAAATGCTCCACGAAGTTCCACCGGCTGTCGAGGACGAGTCCCAGGTACTTCATCGTCGACTCGACGCCGATAGAAACCCCTCAACACTGACACACTGGACTGTGTGCATTCCATGTGGTGTCGGACGTAAAGAATAGCACCATCCCATTTCTTCCCATGGGTGTCGTAAAAGGCGACTAAGGGACTTACTAGAGAATGGGCAGCAGTGTTCTCTATGCATTTTAACACCATACTACGATCGCCAACCCGCCTGCCAAGTGTGGCGATTATGGCAAACCCCCCAATATTGGGGGAGGCCTATGTCCAGCAGTAGACGTCTTTCGGCTGGAATGATGATGATGATGATGATGATGATGATGACTGGACTGTGTTGCCGAAACTTATTTTCCTAACTCCCCAAAAACCAACCAAAATTTCCCATATATGAGAAGAAAAATAAAAAATTATGAAGTTTTTAATTATTTTTATAGGGCTTTTGCTATTCCTTACAATTTATAATTTTTTGGAAGGTATAAATTCAACAATACCACCCTTTTTTTTTAATTGTCTCTAGTAGTCTGGTAGTCATGAAGGAAACTTCCCCGCAATTCGGGGAATTGTCCAAAAATTAGGAAACCTGGTCTTCAAAATTTTTCATTAATTAAATCTTCACTTTACACACAACCAATGGGGACCAAGCTCCTGCCGCAGGAGCAACGCCCCAAATTTAAACCATGTCACTATTGTGTGCCGTTCATACACACGAAAATATACACGAGTGTGCGTAAATTTATGAATGGCATGTAGGCCATACGAATGCTTGCCTGCCTGATAGATCGCGCTTACCCACCTACGTATAACGTAAGCTTCGTCGAACTGTGAGTCACGTGGCGTCTGCGACCCTACGTATAACGTAAGCTTCGTCGAACTGTGAGTCACGTGGCGTCTGCGACAAGTTGCTATAAGAGTTTTAAAAGGAAATAACTTTTTTTTAATATTTTGTATTATTGTATTACATAGTTAAAATAAATGCATTTGGCGTTGTTGGTAGGGTAGGCTACGCCTAATTGCCTCTAAGGACGGCACGCCCCTGGGTAATGCCTTTACTCCCGATACATTTACAACGAGCGATTGTTCCCAAGGTCTCATTTATAAATATTGTGAGTAACTGGTTTAACATTAGAAATTAATGATCCAATACATAATCAGCCTATTATGTTCCCACTGCTGGGACACAGGCCTCCTCTCTGTGAGAGGGATTAACTCTTATATTAACATTGGCAGGCGGATTATGAATGAATTATGATAAATATTCATTATAGACGGTGTTTCTTTCTATTTACGACAACAGAAAATAATAAAACAAGTTAAAAACATTAACCTTTTTCTGGGCCAGTCGGGTAAAATGGTGCAGTTTTTGTATGACCCGTCACCTCATCAAGTAATGAGCTCACGAATAGGAGCGGATTTAAATTAAGAAATCGGGTTAAACCGAAATAAATACGTGAGTAAAACCATAAAAAACCGTTTATTGATATGTTTGATCAGAACAAATACCCAGTCACACAAAGAAACTTCGTGCTATCAATATAAATCCATTGAAACCCCTAGAGCCCTTAACCGGAAACCACCCAAAAGACAGCTCAGCACTCCCGAAAAGTCAGTCAAATCCTTTAATCTAAGTGTCACTCGTGTTACGGCAGTCGCAATTGACCCCATGCAAGCAGACCCACACGTGACTTGAATACAACTATCTTAGCAAAGTGCACTTTGTCTTTTTCTTCGCTTTACGATTGTAATCTCAAGTTTACCGACCGTAAAACTCGAGGTAATAGAGACCCGAATTAAATTGGTATCTCGCTTTATTGAGAAGCACGACAATTACTGTTTTATGATTCAATGATGTAAAGTATTGCCTTTTACTGTGGGTAAGTCCGATGTTTTGTCGAAATTAATGCCTTAATTGAAATGTTAATTTTGTTTTGGTTTTTATTTTCACTGGTATACCTACACGGGCGCTTGTAGTAAACAAGTTATAGTGACAAGAGTCACAGTCTCAAGTGGAGACTGCGCATCAATTGTAATTTTTATCTGCTTGAGTACAGTTTTCATTGTTTTGTTGGTATATTGGCGTGTGCTAGCTAACATATGGCAAGCAATTTAATTTAATGTTATGTGTTTCGTAAAGTTAATTACTTTGTATACGATTTGTATAGAATCAAGTTTATGTAACTAAACAGACAGGTGTGCTGCTGGGGAGTTTGTTCCGCCACTTCTTCTTCCCAGCTAAAGCACTAGGAAGTGGTGAAGGGCGGGCGTTTTTGGGGGACTGTCTTATGTAACTTTGACGTTCGAAAAGTGCTGATTCTCAGCCTAGTTTGAATAAATGACTTTTGAACGCGAGACGCCTCCCAATTAGATGGACCGATGAGTATAAAGAGACAGGTGAGACAGAATAGACGCGGAAAGTGAAGGACCGAGTGTTGTGGCGCAACTTGAAGCCCATGTCCAGCCAGCAGTAGACTGCGATAGGTTGAGTAAGTTGAGTTGATTTAAAGCTCGTGCAGACTAGCGCGATATCGCCACAGTCTGTAAGAGCCGTTAAACATAAGGTCATTTAAGGCTCCTACAAACAAGCGCGACACGCGACGCGACACAAAGGCACCGCTTGTAGTGCTACACGCGGTGTCTTTGTGTCGCGTCGCGTGTCGCGCCTGGTTGAAGGAGCCTTTACAGCATAGACACACATGCATACTTGTAGAAATGGTATATAAATACATTATGTACGCTTGGGCCGTATGCAGTGACGTAGGTATGAAAAGCGGGTGCCCTGTTAATTTTAATATTGTTCGCTTTAAAAGTTCTGTAAGTAATTGCTCCAAAGTTAACCGCTTTAAAGTGATTAAAATTTATTGTTCTTGTTGTTTACACTTCTAATCCACACAGAGGAGAGATAATATATTTACAGCTATATATTTTTAATTAATTGCAGTTGTTTTTTAATTGTTTTGTTGTTATGAAGAGAGAGAGGAGAAAAGGCTAATATTTATGATTTAACGCTTCTGAAAACATTCATATACGGTTAGTAATAAGTTCAGGTACACTGACAGATAATGATATTACTGAATAATTTATAGTGTCTGACCGAAAATGGATTTTCAGCCGAAAACAAAAACGAAAAAGAAGCTTCTGCTTTAGTCTTATTTTCGGCCGCAAACGAAAATGAAAATGATCTAAACATTAAAAAATATTAATATTTGCGCTGTAAACTGAAATCTTGTTTGTTTTTTTACACTTAGGGAGAGAAAGAGCATATATTTGGCTTTAAAACAAATAAAACATATTTCACAAACCTTTGTCAATTTGAGTGGAAAAAGTCATTAATTTATGCGCGTGATGGAAAAATACAACATAACCTCGCTTCACAACTTTTAAACAAAATCGCGTCCCTTTTTAAGTCAGCTGAGTGAAACCACAAGCGGCCCCGATTTAGCCGGACCCCGAAGTTAGACGAACATCACCTGATATTGCCGACCTTTACGAAGTAGGCCTAATGACGCGCGACAATTCACGAACTTCAGATCTTTGGCTCGGCCGAGGCTTCGGCTGGTTTATGGCCGAAAACAAAAATATGGCCGAATCATGATTTTTTGGCCGAAAATGGCCAAAAACGAAGCTTCGGTCGGTCACTAATATGTAATTTATGTATTTACATAAAACAGTCTAGACCATTAAAGCTCCTACATACTGGCGCGACTTGTCGCGCGACGCGACGCAACACAAAGACACCGCGTGTAGCGCTACAAGCGGTGCCTTTGTGTCGCGACGCGTCGCGCGACAAGTCGCGCCAGTATGTAGGAGCCTTTATTATTGTCTTAAATAACCGCGTGTAGTTTGATGTGGCAAGACTACATGGATACAGTCAAACAAGGACATAGCTAGGAATACCTACAGGCAGCTAGCTTTTAAGTACGTTTTAGTACTATCCATTAATGCCCGTTTTCACAAATAAAAGCATTCTGTTGGATTTTCGACACCTTGCTCAGCGCCGAAAGTTGAAAGTCGAACAGCACGCTTTTATTATATGCATTCATTTAGGTTTCGCCTTGTGTTAGTGATAACAGGCATAGTGTCTTAAAGCTTAAACTTTAAAGTAATTACACACACAATAAAATTGTATATTGGTGGTGTAGTGGACAGATGAACAGTCGATTACAGTCAACGAAAGAGTTAGATATACGGACTGTAGGTATATTTAACTCTTTCGTTGACTGTACACAACCCACTTTGAAGCATTGTTATAGCGTGCATTGCACCGGCATTAATGGGAATACATTTTTATGAGATCCTTTGAATTATGTTGTTTGAGTACATTTCAGTGTTACTCAGTCAGTTTTTATTTCAACACAAAGTATGAAAGGGTTATAAACCCTTTTAAAGTTGTAAATTCTGTGCAATGGAAAAGTACCCCATTCATAGTAATTATTATAACAAATGTTGAACCATAATATATGAATAAAAACCGGCCAAGTGCGTGTCGGACCACGCACAATGCAGAGTTCCGTAGTTGGGAGGTCGGGATGAATTTATCCCATAAACAAACTTGACATTGTAGTTGAAAAACATGTTCTCCCATACATCGATATATGCCACGGTCAATTCTCCGACTGCAAATTTAAGTTGGTCGACTATTACTCGGTTAACTTGTAAAGACCACTTAGCTGTGATAGTTTTCCTTTTAATTTCATTATAAGTACTACTACCATGAATTTTTTCACATCTCCATTTAGCTCGCAGGGGGGGGGGGGGGGGGGGGGGGGGGGCGGCATCTTGACTCTAACAAAAAATTGCACTTTAATGCCTAATATTCAAGTGGATCCTTGAATCGAAAAGTGGTGTGCACAGACCCGCAATATTTTTGAACGGCCTATCCAACGATTCCATGGTGTAGACGAGAAAAAAATATCATCCCCACATTACGTGCAAGCGAGGTACCCTAAATAAAAATATTTTTTTAAATTTTATTTTAGCACTTTGTCGACGTGATGAATATGTATACACATACACACACATAATCAGCCTGTATTGTTCCCACTGCTGGGACACAGGCCTCCTCTCGGTGAGAGGGAGTGGGCCGTAATCCACCACGCGGGCCCAGTGCGGGTTGGTATTAATATATGTATACCTATGCCAAATTACAGCTTTCTAGTACTAAGCGTCTCTGAGCTACAGCGGGGGCAGACAGACGGACCAACATGGCGAAACTATAAGGTTTCCTTGTTTACTACGGAACCCTAAAAAGATAAGGACGAAGAAGAGAAACTAAAGTGTCGTGACGGTCAAAATGTTACACGTTTTTATTTCGGTCTAGCTCTCTCATTCGCCAAGCGTGTAGAGTATGAACTTCTTTCCGAAACTAGTGCACGACGTGTGCTAGATTAAAATAAAATCCCAGTTTATATGTTTTTGTTGTCCGACAGAATTAAATTCAATAAAATCCATGTAACATAAAACTATGAGCATAACACTTTACTATTCCCACGGTAGTATTGGAAATAATGTTTATTCATTCAGAAAATACCTATTGGTTTTCACACGAGCAATTCAAATAAAGGAAATTAAACACACAGCATCTGTTTCTAGAAAAATATTCGAAACGTTTTAATTGAGTGAGTAAATAATAATACGCGAAGTAATTTCGATTGCACTTGGCGTGAGAAAATTGTTATCGAAGTGCATGTTTACTTACAAACACACTGTCAGTCACAATCTGAATGATTTTGAAATATATTGCTAATCCAATGCTTCTTAAGTTCGAGAAATTTGTCGGGTCAGCTATGTAAACAACTCAATGAATGTTGTTGAACTGTCAAAATGAAACCCATTGCTACTGGGGGGCAACCACGGCCTCTTAATGCAGTATTATTTTAATATTGCTTCACAGTGGGAAAGAGATGGAGCTATACCCCCTGTATAGCTTCATCTCATTCTCACACTGATGTAATAATAAAACAATACTGCTCTAAGAGGCCGTGGTTGCCCCCAGATAGTGTGTTACACAATTACCCCGCTGTTGTTATTCCCGTATTAAAGTAGAGTACGTCTACAATAAAGGTTCCCGCGTACAGGCACGCCACGACACTAGTAGCACAGCTTCTAAGAAAACTTCATGGAAAGTGTCGCGCCTGCAGAACCGCGCCTGTCTGTACGAGACCTTAATATGATGTAACCGCCAAACTTATTTTTACATACCTACTGAATATAAGAGAAAAATTTCCAACAATATTGTCTACATAATCAGCCTACAATGTTCCCACTGCTGGGACACAGGCCTCCTCTCTGTGAGAGGGAGTGGGCCGTAATCCACCACCCGGGCCCAGTGCGAGTTGGTAGATGTCACATGTCTTCGAATTTTTGGTTCTAGGACATGTCGGTTTCCTCACGATATTTCCCTTCACCGTTTTGAGAGCGGTGGTGATGAAATAATTTACACAAAGTAAAGCGCCTGGCTGGGTTCGAACTTACGATCTACAAACTCGTAAGTCACGGCCGTTACCACTGGGCCACCACTGCTCTAAATATTGTAATAATATCGTCTAATCGTCTGAATTTAAGAGCCGAGTGAGACGATAAGCAATTATTTCTGAAAATAATTGGACAGAAGACTGCAAGATAATAACAGACCGTAAGATTATTTTGTTGATACAACCAATGATATTTAAAACTATAGACACGTTGTCCGCACTCTAAAATGACAACATGAAATGAAGCCAATTGGCCACATCGCGCTTAGTTACGCACCAACCTGTCGCGCGACACTACGTTTGTCTTTCATTTATATTGTGTGTGTACCTAATCTGTACAAAACATAAAAAAACACGCCGTCGTGTGTTTTCAGACGATGTACAAATTATACCTACTCCAAAAGTTAAAGACAAAAACGTGTCGTTTCCCTTTCTTCACGCGTATAAGTACGAGTAGCTATCTAGTATTTTTGCCGTTTTTAAGCGCCGCGATGTTAGTTCATGACGTGTCTATACGTCATTGGATACAACAGTAAAATCTAGATAGCGAACACACTGACTTTTGACATCACTGGAAACAAACAAGGCTGATGATAATCACAGACCACAAGCCTCTTTTATGACAGGAACATAACCGGCCAAGTGCGTGTCGGACCACGCACAGTGGAGAGTTCCGTTGTCGGGATGAATATTTACGCATGTATTGATTGTATTGGCGGCAAAAATGTGTTTTTAAGTATATGAAATACAAATTTTCGGAATAACAATGTTATTGCTGCGACTGCAACCGGAAATCTCAAAAACTCAAAATTCTAAATATATTTTTTTGGGCATATGTTAGTTACAGGTCCTTTTTCTTTTTTTGTTTTGAGGGTGGGAAATCATCAAATAACTTCTCCCGCTCTGGGCGGAGCGGGAGGGTGTGTCAGACTCTTACTGACTAAAATCCACCCGTATTCCTTCCTGTTGCCTGTGTTGCGGGGGCCTCGGTGACCCATAAGTACCTTCCCGCGACCCCGGCAGGCAACGGCCCTAGTGGTCCCCTACTTTTGTGCTGACGACATCTCTTTGACGTGCCGTCGACCCGGGCCTGGTCCTTACCGGACGGTGAGCTACGCATTGCTCACCGTCCGCAAGCCCGCGCCTACGGTGGCTGGAAATCCGCCCGAGATTCCCGACGCCCTGGGCGTCTCCTGCGGCGGCTAGGGGCGAGAGGGCGCGAAACGTGCCTTTCCCTCAACCGTCCCGCCTCCTCCTTCGCGAGCATTACTGCTTCGCAGATAGTTACAGGTCTTAACAATAAATGTAAGTTCCAATATGTCTTGCCTAATAGGTGTACAATAATGAAGTATTGGCATTAAATTACATTTTTTTTTTACTGTTGCAAATCACTTAGAAAAATCGTAATCTTTTTAATTATCGGATCCAACAATACCCCACACGCTTATGTGCATTGTTTTCTTTTCATGCCCCAGTTACCTACTTGTATGGCTTTTTTTTTGGGTGGGAAATCATAAAATAACTACTCCCGCTCTGGGCGGAGCGGGAGGGTGTGTAAGACATTTACTGACAAATATCCACCCGTATTCCTTCCGTTGCCTGTGTTGCCAGGGGCCTCGGTAACCCTTTAGTACCTTCCCGCGCCCCCGGCAGGCATCGGCCCTACACTTGTGCTGATGACATCTCTTTGAGGCGCGCGTGGAATACAACGCGCCGTCGACCCGGGCCTGGTCCTTACCGGACGGCGAGCTACCCATTGCTCACCGTCCGCAAGCCCGCGCCTACGGTAGCCGGAAATCCGCCCGGGATTCCCGATGCCCGGGGCATCTCCTGCGGCGGCTAGGGGCGAGAGAAATTTGCCTTTCCCTCAACCGTCCCGCCTGCTCCTCTGCGAGCATTACTGCTTCGCAGAAGCAAGTGACGGCTGCCCATGCCCTCTCGCTCCGTACCATAGCCTGAACCAGGGCCGGACGCGAGAGGTCTCTGCCGCCGATCGCCTCCACGAGGATACGGCGGTGCTCTGTCCAAGCCGGATGGACCTCCACCGTATGCTCCACCGTGTCCTCCGGGCGATCCACACAGTGGTGACACCCGGCCGTTTCTTCCCGCCTTATCCGACACAGGAACCTCCCGAAGCTGCCATGTCCGGTGAAGGTATGAAAGGGTTACCGTTGCCAGGGGCCCCTGGCAACACAGGCAACGGAAGGAACACGGGTGGGTTTTAGTCAGTAAGAGTCTGACACACCCTCCCGCTCCGCCTAGAGCCTAGAAGTTATTTGACAATTTCCCATCCAAAAAAAAAAGTGCTACCGCAATTTTTTTTTCATATTTTCGTTATCACATTGTTTAAACCAAGAGGTAAAAAAAAATTAAATTGAAGGAAGAAGAGTTCTTTCCAATTGTTTTTTCGATATAGTGCAAATAGTCGCTGAGTAAAATGGCTGTGTGTCATCCGGACGGACGGCAGATGCACAAACTGACAGACGGACACAGAGAAATTATAAAGGTTCCGTTTTTGCCATTTAGCTACAGAACCCTAATCATGGCAATAGGGTAGCCTAACTTATAATTTAAAAACTCTTCCATCACTTCCAAACTTCCGAATTAAATAACTGCCTTAACCATAAATTATCACTGTCTCCCTTTTATTTTTCCCGCAATTCCACAATCAAAGTTGTAGCAACTTGAGCGTTATCAAGCCTCGATGCTCACTTAGATAAGCCAAGGTTACTTAGCAACAACTTAGAGATAACTTGATGTTGGACGCGGTTCGCTACGGGTTAACATTTAAAGTCCGGCTTTGCCCCTTTCACGATAAAATGTACTACGTGACTTTATTGTGTGTTTTGGGTTGAAAGTGTTAAGACTGGTTTGATTTTGGATACGATTGTTTAGGCTTTGATATTTTTGGTAACATGCTGGCTAAAAGGAGCTCAACGCAAGTTTTATAATGCCTAAAATATATACTTTTAGGCATTGTCTTTCGGCTGCAATGATGATGGTCATCACCATCATCATTTCAGCCGAAAGACGTCCACCGCTGCACATAGGCCTCCTCCAAGCACCGCCACTTCGACCGGTTCTGTTTCCCGCATCCAGCGGATTCCTGCGGCCTTCAAAAGGTCAGGGTAGTATTCTATATTAATATAATTAAACTAATTTACAATTTTTATGTTCCATAAATTCCTTAATAATAAAAACAACACTTTAGAAGCCATTCAATTTTGTCATTAAACACAAGTTTTATAAGTTTTATAATGCCTAAAAGTATATGATCCACTGCAGTAAACAAAATCAGAAAATATACGATATTCTTCATATGCTAGGTAGGTAGTATATTGAAAATATAATACAACTAATTTGATACGATAAAAAAGAACCACGAAGATACCTCTAAAAATTTACTTTAACGATTAAAAATCATACTAATACCTATACATGCAATCGTTCTGGTTTTTTGTCAGATTATTCTACAAGTAACATAATTATTAGCAATTCAGCAAGTAAATAAAATTAAACACTATTATAGTGTTTATTTTTTTTTATACAATCAATAGATTTTTAGTAAATGGATGGTAAAAAAATAAATAAATTTTTAGTAAATTTTTAGTAAATCATATTTGCCACCTTTTTTTGAACGAATATAGTATTTTTCCCAAAAAGATGCAAAAATATAGTAATTTGAAAAAATTCAGGAGAAGAAAAGTACACATTTATTTTTAATCATTATTTATTTTTCCATATCGTCCCTTAGCTAACAACACCGCATAAGTAATTTTTACCAACTTTACAGGAGACGAAAAACTTGTGCGGTGTTTAGAGGCCAACCGACTTGCGTGCTGTCACTACTTTTCGAATTACGGCTTCTGATTGGCTGAAATCTATATCATGTGATCAATGGTTTGACGCGCAATGAGTAACTCCATCTAAAGGCATTCAAATGTGAAAACCGCCAATTTTCGACTTGAGCGGTGTTGTAAGCTAAGGGACGATATGTATTTGTTATTGCTCTCCGCTTTGGCCATTATTGATCTATTACCTTTATAACAGTACACTTTGCTCCTTATTTGTCATTAACATCATCTTTGCACCATTGTTGGTAGTCGGACTCCCATTCGCTCTTATATTTTTGAAGCCTTTTATTTTTTTTTTCTTTTTCTTGGGTGGTGTGAAACACCATCATCACTTTCCATGATTTTTTTTTATTTTAACAGCAGAAAATAAACACATTAATAAAAATCGGGCGGCATTCATCGCCAAATTATTGACAGTTTGACGTTTTTTAGTAGTAGTTGAATTCTTTCTGTTGGAAAGGCGAAGGAACTGAGCCATATACTGCCTCGTCATAAGTAGACGTTCTGTTGCCGCGAATGCGTTTCGTTCTGAAATCCCCCGTGCAGCGCTGCGGGTACGTTCCAGACTTCCAGTCACAGTTATGTAATATATGTATAGTAAGCGCGACAGTTGAATTAGGGTTAAAAATATAGTATTTTTCGTAATATATTATTTTTCTATGTTTTATATAGTACAATTGACTGAAATATAGTACGATACTATATATTATAGTACAGGTGGCAACTCTAACAGTAAAACACTAAAGGCTCCTGCATATTGAGGCGATATCGCGGCCGCGACATGCATATTGCTGCCTGTCGCGCCCGCGATATCGCCTCAGTATGCAGGAGCCGTAACCGTCGTATTTCGAAAACAATTACTTAAACTCTGTTGCAGAAAAACAAGACACAAGAAATATTAAGTTTTCTGTAAACTAATTCTCCGGTTCCTTAAGTTGGCTGTAGAGATAAACTTAAATACAAGTAGTAAGTGTAAGTAGTACTCACTTATCTTCTCGAGGCAGTCGTAAGAGGTAATTAAGGGCAATGGCCACTAATGTTCGAAGGCAACAGGTTACTAGGTCTTGTTTTAGTTGAGAGAATGTTAATGATAGCTTCCAACAGATCAGTTTCAAAGCTTTGACGGCAGAGCCATTATGTTCACTTGAAGCTATTGATTTTACATCCTTACTTATGCAAATAAAAGGGGGCTCGTGCCTAAATAATAACAGCCGCACGAGTCATTCGAAGGTTAAGCTATTCTTGCCTCGGTCGGTTCGTGGTTGGGAGATCATCCATTACATATCGAGAACCCTCCGTGCCTCGGAAAGCACGTTAAGCCGTTGGTCCCGGCTGTTATTCGTAGATCTTTGACAGTCGTTAGTCAGAAGCCCAAAAGTCTGACAATCAGTCTTAGCAAGGGGTATCGGTTTACCCAGTGACTGGGTTGTGGAGGTCAGATAGGCAGTCACCCCCTCTAAAATACTGGTATTTAGCTACACCCGATGAGACTGGAAGCCCCCCGGACCTACATAGTTGGGAAAAGGATAGCTAGATTGATTGACTTGTGCAAAGAAATAAATAAAATGTAAGTTTTTATTTCGTAAGAGCTTCATCATGACAACTACCAGTATTGTTTTGATAATATTTAAAGAGGGATCCTGTCGTTATGCCAAAATTTCACTGCCTAAACAAATTTTAGCAAACTTTTTTTTAGCAATGCAAACTTTAGAATGATTTTTGTACACACATTTTCATTTGGTCAAATTTTTACTTAGCAGAATATTATCAAGGCTAATGTCATTTAGGCATTTGGTCTTTAATCAAATGATTTATTACAGCAAACAATCTTTAGATAATAAACGTTAGAGAAGTTTATGTGCTTGAATTTGTCTGAAACAAGTCAAATTAAGGTTTACTTATGGAACTAGTTAGAGTAAGTTATTATTAAAAAAAAATGGTTAGGTTAGGTTAGGTTAAAACTGAGACCTCATACGAAAATACAGAAACGAATTGATTATATAGAAAAAAAATATGGAAATAAAATAAATTATTTAAAAAACAAAAAACCCGACTGCAAAAAACACATAACTGAAAACGAAAAATTCTAATCTATAGAATTTTGGTATCGCAGGCGGGGGACAATCAAAAGTTACAGTGCAGTCGGGTTTTTTGTTTTTTAAATCATTTATTTTATTTCAAGCTTTTTAGTTTTATTAATATATATATTTGAAAATTACTCATTACTAGCTTTTATTTGATACCAATATTGTTGCAATTAATTTAAAAAAAACCTTCCTCTCCTTTTTTTTTTGTATTTGCAGATGTAATTTATAAATATTATATAGCCTATGTCACTCCCACAATTAAGACGAATCTAAGGACACCTCATATGTTAAAATCCATCAAGCCGTTTAGGCTACAGAGCGTGCCAAAGAAATAGACATACATACATACATACATACATACATACATACATACATACATACATACATACATACATATATACATACTCTCGAAAAAAATTACCCTCCTGAGGCAGTCGGGTAAAAAAGAGATTATTTTTAGCAAGCTATCGAGAACCGAACTACTTAGACGAGGTAGAAATTTTATTTTGCGTAAGAGTTATTCCAACTGAAATAAGTGACTACCTACATAAAAAATGGCAAAAGTACTAGTTCGTAAACAAGTTATTGTTTAAACATTCACTTGCCAAACATTAGGTTTGCGTTACAATTATTTGTGACGAGATTTATAGCTAAGTAATAATTTAGCAAATGAAATTATTACGGAAAATTGTTTGGGAAGTGATAATTTGGCAATTTCTTTTCGATGAAACAAGGGAGACCCATTTAAAGAGTATGCTTAGATGGTTTGGTCATGTTGAAAGGATAAATAAAAGGCGACTAACAAAAGATAGTTACAAGACAGTTGTGAGTGGAAACGCCGGGAGGGGACGCCCCAGGAAGACATGATATAGTATAACCCATTAGTGAACTTCTTCAAAAAGATCAGGTGCGTAGTACTTGCAACTGGCGTGCGTGTATGACCAGATGTATGAACGTAAACGAAGCAATAATAGTATGAAAGGAGCGTAGTAGGTGGCGTTCTATAGTTTCTGGGGTCCATGGGAAGAAGGCGTAAGTGAGTTATATTTTCCAGCATGGTAGCTTGGCACCGAGAAAAGCATATCGTTTTCTAAAACTTTTCGCGACGGCGATAACATGACAGTGTCAACCTCGTCAGAATGCAGGACTTAATCTCAAGTATATTAAAATTTAGAGTACATAATTATATCCGCTCGTTGAGTAATAAACGACTTGAATAACAATACTTGAGACATTTGTCACCATTCAGCGGAAGAGGTGCTTTGCATAGTTGCGGTATGCACCGACTAGTACAGATACACAGGAATTTGCAGATAGGTAAACTCAGATATGAGTATTTAGGCAGGTTGGTACTTGGTACCTACCTACAATTCACGTAATTGGGGTGCATTTTGGACACACATTATAGAGGCATGTCTGTGCAAGACAACTGTATCTAACACCTGCTGTGCCCGCAGCTTCACTCACGTGTAAAAATAATTATTAGAACGTAGAGGAAAATATAATAAAAAAATTAAACGAGCAGTTTAAGGTGCTGACAAGAGGCAAATGACCAAAATAGGCTTGTCTTAAGAAAAAAAAAAAAAAAGCCAAATCTGTATAGTTTGTGGTAGCAGAAAAAATATATGTTTATTTTGAACATATTTCTCAGAATTTGGTTGTTACCAAAACACGTTTTGAAAAACATCTCGATACAAACTAACGTTAAACTAACCTAAGTAAACCTCGAGTTCCAAGCCAAAATAGGTATCTGTATTAAATATCAACGTAACGTACGTTGATATTTAATACAGATACCTATTTAATTAATAACAAGAACGTCTTATTTAAATGCAGAACTTATATATTTTTTATTTTCGATTACTCAACTAAATTTTGAGTAGATAGATAATTGCTTCATATATTTGCAATAAATTACAAACGTTGTGTCATCGCGTTTTTCTTTCTTGTCTATGCAGTCTGACAGTGACCGCGGTTTAGGTGTCAGCGTCTTAAATATGTATAAGTCGTATGTGGTTGTAAGAGCATTAATGGACAGAGAGACACTGCCTTTATATGTCATGATTATTAATATTGAAAAAAATCTTCATGATATCAAAAATACGTAGAGCAAAAGTGTTTAACTTTGATGGGCCATAATTGTACAGTTTGAAACCAGAATCATTAAAATTTCAGTGAGAAGGATATAGAGTTTATGGCGGCCATAATATTATGTGTAATTGCTGCTTATTGCAAATTAAATAGCACGCCTCATCTTTAAGTTAAGGTGCCTTCTTTAATGATAAAGAGAGCGAGCAAGAGGTAAAATGCCGTTTTACAGGTTGCGTAAAGAATTTAATTGATTCTTATGTCAAAAAATGGGTTGCTGCGCAGATCCTTCCCCCTGGTAATGCTTGGCTAGAAGGTAGCACGGGGCCTCCAGATGAAAAGTAGGTAGACACGGTGGAGCATACGGTGGAGGTCTGCCCGGCTTGGGTACAGCACCGCCATTTCCTCGTGGAGGCGATCGGCGGCGGAGATCTCTCGCGTCCGGCCCTGGACCAGCATCCTCATCAGCATGGGAATCCGTCACCTCTTTCTGCGAAGCAATAATACTCGTGAAGGAGGAGACGGAACGGGTGAGGGAGAGGCAAATTTCGCGCCCTCATGCCTCTAGCCGCCGCAGGAGACGTCCTGGGCGTCGGGAATTCTGGGTGGATTTCCGGCCACCGTAGGCGCGTGTTCGCGGACGATGAGCAATGGGTAGCTTGTGCCCGATAAGAACGAGGCCTGGGTAGACGGCGCATTGCCTTCCACGCGCGCCCCAAAGATATGTCTGCACAAGTGTAGGGGTCCACTAGGGCCGATGCCTGCCGGGGTCGCGGAAAAGCTCGAAAGGGATACCAAGGCCCCTGGCAACACAGTGTAACGGAAGGAACACGGGTAGGTTTCAGTTAGTAAGAGTCTAGTTTAGAGTTATAGAGAATAGAATCAATATTCCAAAAACGACACTTAAGCGACCTGACATTTAAGCCTCGTGCAGACTAGCGCGATATCGCGGGCGAGACAGGCAGCAATATGCCTGTCGCACCCGCGATATCGCCCCAGTCTGCTGGAGCCTTTAAGCGATATTATTTGGAGTGGCCATGTCAATCTTCATAGGACATACTAATTCCCAACGTTCTTTAATGAAGTTTAAAAACTACTTTAAAACTTCAATTAAATTCTACCAATCCAAAAACCCATCTCACGGTGCACATCCAAAAGCAATCCCAACTTAGAATGACTTCCGAACTTTAATACTATGAAAATACAGACAAAATTACAAATACAGACGAAGACATTTTGGCCGGCCGCCTAATGGCGAACGACGTGAATTGTTTAGTTGCATTCTGTTAGCTGTTGCTCCATGCAGACAGGGTTTTGCATATAAACGCCTGCCCGGCCGTACGCCCCACAATATGGGCATTTTAGTTTAGCCACAGAGTTAGGAAGAAAATGTAGCAGTATTCCAAATAATAACGCAACATCAAGCCTTGTTTCCCCGAAGGTTTGGGCAGAAGTGTACCTATAGTACACCCACATTTCGCCAGTTTTGTTTAAGTCCCATGTAATGGGAGCAAGCCAACTGCCACCAACCGGGCACAAATCCAGACTCCAGGGTGCTATTGAGAAATTACAGACAGAAAAACCCAATAACACTTTGCCCGACCTGGCAATCGAACCCAGGACTTCATGCTCAGCAGTAGCGCTTGCAACCACTAGACCAACGAGGCAATCATCGCGAACGAGGGAGTCAGTGTCATGTGGACAGAGTTTTGCATATAAACGCTTGCCTGGCAGTATTCCCTGCAATATGGGCATTTAATTTTGATCACAGAGTTAGGAGGAAAAGTAACAGTCAACCAGGAAAATATTGGGAAAATATATAATATATATATTTGAGGAATTACGTGGTTGATATTTTTAAAATAAACAGAGACAAATGCCAGTTGCCGTTAATTGATAGAATGGGCATTACGGTATACGGAATGAGAAAGAAACACCAGGAGATTGTAGTTGCAAAGAAATGGAAAAATTACTACACATTTACCAGATATCCTCTTGGTAACATTTTTATTTAAGTTAACTTGTTTCTATGAATAGGTGAACATGAGAAAAAAAAGGAATAGTGCTAAAAGTTACAATACATATACAAACTTTTAACATAAAAAGTTACTTACGAATTCTTGGTTATAAATGTCAAAATACTTACTACCAAAGCAACTAACATAACTTTTTTTTTTTTTGGGTTGGAAGTTATCAAATAACTTCTCCCGCTCTGCGCCGAGCGGGAGGGTGTGTAAGACGCTTACTGACTAAAACCCACTCGTATTCCTTCCGTTGCCTGTGTTGCCAGGGGCCTCGGTAACCCTTTCGAACTTCCACGCGACCCCGGCAGGCACTGGCCCTAGTGGACCCCTACACTTGTGCTGACATGTCTTTGAGGCGCGCGTGGAATACAACGCGCCGTCGACCCAGGCCTGGCCCTTATCGGACGGCGAGCTACCCATTGCTCACCGTCCGCAAGCCCGCGCCTACGGTGGCCGGAAATCCGCCCGGGATTCCCGACGCCCAGGGTGTCTTCTGCGGCGGCTAGGGGCGAGAGGGCGCGAAATTTGCCTTTCCCTCAACCGTCCCACCTCCTCCTTCGCGAGCATTACTGCTTCTCAGAAGGAGGTCACGGCTGCCCATGCCCTCTCGCTCCGTACCATGACCTGAATTAAAATTACTAAAGCAGAATAGTTAATGTTCTGATCCAAGTAGTTAGTGGAGATTAATGTACGTAATCCTAATACAAATAAATGAATTGAACGTGCACAAGAATTATATTAACTTACCCTTGTGAATTATTTTTCATATTTCTAAAAAGCGAAGGTAAAAGGATTTTAAAATACAACAAAGTCAACTTTAAGGCGTTCGTGGTACGCGTACCGAATTGTTATCTGCCCCTCATCATGGAAGAAGACCTTTAGCCGCAGAACGTGGTGTTCCACGGACAAGTACCACCGGTCAGCACACAGGTAAGCTAATGCAAAGTGAACTGCTACTAACATAACCTTAAGTCTTTTTATTAACACAAGTTTTGTTTTTGTTTACAATAAAAATATGTATGTTTTAGGTTAAGGTATTATTTATCTATGGGTCTGTGTTGCCTGAAAATAAATAGATTTTTTATTATTATAATTATAAATTCTATGTTAAAAGCCATTGGCTTGTTACAAGACAAATAAATGTGTATTTTCATGTTAGTAAATTTTAACGAACGCTATTATGTTTTTATTTTATTTATTTATTTAACAGTTTATCACACATATAAACAGACAAGAAGAAAGGAACAGAAAAATACGTACAAAGGTGATGCTTATTTCTAAAGAAATCTCTTCCAGCATACCAGCGATAGGACAGTAGACAAAGAGATGTAGACACCGTGTAAGAGTAGAAGAGAAAACAAAATACATAAAAACAAAAAAAAAAAAACTATTCACTAATTTAAATATACAATAAGAGAATATACTTACATAAATATATACTTCTAAAATAAATATCAATAAAATACTTATATATAATTAATAGTATAAAATAATAAATACATAATATGCTGCAACTATGGCAAAGTGGAAAGATAGTGTTCATTCACTCTTCTTTTAAAAACAGCAACAGTTTCTCTCTTGCTGTTTTTATAAGAACTTATATTGCTCGGCCAAGTTGTGGATCGGTGGAAGAGCACTTTTCTTTGCGGAGTTTTCATAAAAAAATAACGTCTTACCAAACCCATTGACTAAACAGCAAAAGTAAGTTATTGCCATGCGTAAAGTACATCCTTAGTAACTGTTTCAAAGAAGGAAAAAGAGTAGATTGCGCTCATGCACTCGTAGATATCATGTCAATGTTCATGGAGTGGGGGAAGTCGAGGTGACGATTTGAAAGTACCCCATACACGGAAAACTCCCTTTAAAAAAAAAAACATTGTCATGTACGCGCGTTTGACTACTACACCGCAGTAATTTAAAAAAACAAACTTATAGGTTATTCGAATACACGTCGTATCCCGCCATGTGCGTTGAAGTAGCTTCGACGTAGAAACAATACTCGTTTGTTCACATAACCGTCGGCGTCGGCGTCGGCAAATTACACCGATACTAAGAAGTTATAGCTTTCACATTAATGTCAAAACTGTAATTAGTATTTAAATATGTTTGCCATAAGTATCGTCGAATATGGAAATAAACAAGAAAAACAAGAATATAAAAAAAAAAACTATCTATCGGTAAAATAAACGTTAGGCAATAAAACTTCAAAAAACAGGTAGCTGATGGCTCTATTCTACACATTAGAATGTCTATGGAACAGCGCAAGGAATTCTCGACGTAATATTATACCGTGTCAGTTTGATATTCAACTCTATTAACTGTACAGTAGATTATAATAAAGATAAGAATACATTTTGAACGGCTTCATCTTTTGGATAAGAAGTCCATGGGAATGGGAGCCAAGGTGATAAAGAGCGGGATACATTTGAAGGACCCGTCAAGATAATATTCCTAAAATTGAAAGATTGTATCGAGTTACAAAATAAATTAAGTTTTGGATTTAAGCGATAGCGTTTCCTAAAATCCTATTAAAATCCGAGACCCTGAAGAAACCAGAGATAAACAACAAAATCAAGACAATAAGACTGTATTATTATTAGACAAACAGAAACACTCCAAAAATACACTCCAATCACTTCGATAAGGATCAAATGGAAAATGTAATCTCGAATAAGAGTCCCTAAATAAAAAGGACAACAACTGAGGTAGAAAACGAAACAATCGCTATATTTCACAAGTACGAAAAACATTGGACAGAAACGATCAGAAACGGGCCAAAAAGAAAAGCCGACGTAAAAGATATTGCTGTACCTTACTGTGGACTTTCTCAAAAGGTTCCTATAACTAGAAAGCATGAAGCATCCGAAGCTATAATGTAATCTTTCGATAATAATGTAGTTGGTATAATAATGGTAAAGGTATAATCAATGATGGGCTTGGATAGACAAGCCTCGCTTTTGGCCCATGTTCATGATTAATAATTTTCAACCATTAAAACGGTACCCGTTGGATCTTTGTCAGAATGTCAGCTTTATGTTCTCTACAAATAAGAAAAACACACGGATTTTAATATTCGCCGCTGGAATCGGGTTAGCTACAAAGTCAAAGGCTAAAATTGTTGTTCACAGTGTCCTGGTTTTTTCATTCCTCTGTTTTCGGAGAAACTTTGTTGCAGTAGTAGAAAGCATTGATTGTGATTTTCACGAGAGAAAATTACAAGAGGGAGAAAGGAAAATTGGATTAGTTACGTAACGGAATAAAATGTTTTGCTTCCCTACAAACTTGATTCCTATAATTCTAGATGATGATAGGAAATGGAACTAAATATAGAAATGACAAATTGTATCTCCCGCGGGGTATAATTTGGCGACGGCACAGATGGATGGGCTAAGCGCTGTTTCCAGTTGACATTTGCGAGAAACAATAATTTAAAAGCCGTCTATATGAAGATAATGTAGCCAGGAGTCGTCCTAACTGGTTTCGTCAGGGTCTAGAAAATTGCCACGCTGTACGTTTTAGCTAGCTAGTAGTTATTTCGTCATGTATAATGCGATACAAACAACTTTTGTCCGTAACTTTATTGCTTATGGACTCTCGTCATTATTAGCTTGTATTTATTTACTATCACGAGCATATAGCATGATTGGTAGAGTTACTTTATACCTCATCGAACTAATATTGCAATTTCTAAATTATTAGATTTTTAGATGTCTCTAAATAGGAAGACTATTTAGATCGCCAATGAAATCTGTACTGCCAGAACAGATATCACTACACACGGATGTGTTCTGGATTTCATGAAGGATAAACCAAGAATTGTTTAGGCTTATGAACAAGTACCTAGTACGTAGGCTAGAACTATGTAATATATATAATATATAAATAGCTAGCTCACTAGCACATAAATAACGACATAATCATTATAAATCAGATCTAGATTTAGTACCCAGTTCTCTTTAAGCGTTATTAGACTGGTTTGTACCAACGCGTTGATTAGATTTCTGAATAAGACTAGAATATTATACCACTGCTTGTTAGCATTTAGAATCACGGCTATGCGTTAGCTTGATATTATTCTAAAAACGCAGCCAAGTGCGAGTCGGACTCGCCCATGAAGGATTCCGTAGCAGCAAGTAACATAGTATAAAAGTTCTTGTAGTTCGTTGTAACTTTGATCGATGTTTTAATAATAGTGTAAATTGCGGTTCATGACGTATTAAAAAAAACTACTTACTAGATCTCATTCAAACCAATTTTCGGTGGAAGTTTACATGGTAATGTACATCATATATTATTTTTAGTTTCATCATTCTCTTATTTTAGAAGTTACAGGGGGGGACACATTTTACCACTTTGGAAGTCTCTCGCGCAAACTATTCAGTTTAGAAAAAAATGATGTTAGAAACCTCAATATCATTTTTGAAGACCTATCCATAGATACCCCACACGTATGGGTTTGATGAAAATTTTTTTGAGTTTCAGTACTAAGTATGGGGAACCCCCAAAATTTATTGTTTTTTTTTCTATTTTTGTGTGAAAAACTTATTGCGGTTCACAGAATACATCTACTTACCAAGTTTCAACAGCATAATTCTTATAGTTTCGGATAAAAGTAGCTGTGACATATGGACGGACAGACAGACAGACATGACGAAACTATAAGGGTTCCGTTACGGAACCCTAATAAAAACGACATTACCCTTGGCTTCCTTATGAAAACTTGTGAAATTTTTACTCGCCTTTTTGTTTCTGAAAATACAATGGGGAAATGTGAGAGAGTGCCGCCCATCCGGCGACGTATCCGGGAGTTTTTCCTGTTACATATTGACTGAACAAAAATCTCCGCGCGTGAAGCAGTGAAGCAAACTTACACGTTCCTGTTTTCATTATGCATATGTGGTATTTTTTCTACCAGATATGCATACCAGAGTAGATATATGAATAAAAAAATACAAGCAGAAAAAACAGTAGATACTTTTAGAATTTTTTTACATTTAAGATGTAGCATAATTGTTTAGGTCTTCGAAAACAAGCACGACAAAAACACGGTAAAAAGCCTAAACCAAAAACGATATCGTAAAATGAGATCCTCCCCAAAAAGGTCCTACGCAGGTGAGCGTAATAAATTGAAAGCGATTGATAACCCTGCCTGTCCATATCATTACGCGCGACAGAACGAAAGACTAATCGTCCACATGAGGAGGGTCCTGATTAATTAGCTGCCCAATGAAATGACGTAAGTCTTCCTCACGACCATTAATATAGGCTGGTTCCTTCCTAGCCTTGAAACCAGGGCTTAGAGGCAAGCCTAAATGCTCACGGTCATTCATCAATTTCCTGTCAGGTATACTTCAGAAATGTAGATTTCCTTGGAATTAGTAGAAGATTAATTATGTTTGAATTATTGTGAACTGGAACTTATGTTTCATTTGCTTAGATTTTGTTTTCGCCTAAAAATGCTCTATAAATAAATAATTAACAAATTAGCAAATGCTGCAAAGTTCCATTTTAAAATAAATCTCATCTCAATTCCGCCATCCCGCGTAATCTGGGTAAAAGCCACTTGACAAGACATTTTGTTTTTCAAAAACAAAATACAGTCGCAACGGGCACACTTGAGTTTGGACATCAGTTTGCATTTCATTAATTAAAACCTTTTCGTCCACGAACCACTCGTGAATGTGACGAATGAAAAAATTCGGCGGTAAGGGTTGGAAATCTGTTGGTGTACGTTAACGGGAGCCGTCGATGAATAATTCATAGCCCGTCATTCTCGCTCCCAGTACTTATACTGTTTTATACAACAAGTATATTAATGATTTGTCATCAGGACGTTGTTAATTGGATGTCAGACCTGCTCCGGCACATGATTGGATGCGACTTCAGATAAAGCTGAGTGGAGATTAATTGAACAGGGATGACAATGTGTGAACGGAAAATAAAGAACAATTTACTAGCGTCAGTGTTTTGCATGAATCAAGGAAGCTAAAAAGTTAAACGTTTGGAGGTAGAACAATTGATGCAAAACAGCTTTGGCAAGCGTGTGCAAGGAGTTACATCGTCCGCTCTTTAGCATTGCATTAAGCTTAAACTGTGGCAGGTTTAGTGGATAAATGGCATGTCTATTGCCTCCGCTCCCGAATTCGCTAAGAGGATTTTATTCAGCACAGCTTTCTGCAATTTAAACGACACTGGACAGGTCGATGTCGAAGCTTCGAATCGTGTTCGTGTAAAACTCATCACTTGCATATTCCGAATTCGTTAGTGATTTCGACTGGAATCTGGCGTTTGTGAGTGATGACTTTTTCATGCTTTCACGAGTGATTCGGTAACGAACGGAATATTTGTATCGCGCCGAAAACTCGTAATCAAATAAGAGTTACACTCTACATAGTATGTATTGCAGAATAACAAACTGGACAAGTGCGAGTTGAACTCGCGTGGTGAGGGTTCCGTACAATGATAATGTTATCTACCATGTTTTTTATCCCAAGAAATTGTAGTTGAAAAACATGTTCTCCCATAAATTCCAACTGCAAATATAAGTTTGTACGCACAATATTGAGAGATTTACCATGTTATTTAAACACCATAAATTTCTTATAGATTTTCCTGTAATCTATAAGTAAATAAATATTTTCTGTATTTTTGTCAACATTTTAGGCTCAGTAGTTTCGGAGATAAGGGGGTGTATGGTAAATTTTCATCTATTTTCTTAACTAACTTTAAAACTATTTATTAAAAAAATATAAAAAAAAAATATTTGTTCCTCACAACAAGCCATTTCATTTGATATGTCACACGGAACAGTTAGAATTTTTTTTTTCTAATTTGCCCCCGAAAAGTAATCCTCATATTCAAAATACATTTATTTTCGTTACACAACCGTCTTTGGGTCACAGAAATTCATATGTGTACCAAACATCAACTTAATAAATCCAGTACATTCGGAGCAAATCGGCTGTTACAGACAGCCAGCTAGCCAGACAGAAACACGAGTGACGCTATAAGGGTTCCGTTTTTTCCTTTCGAGGTACGGAACCCTAAAGGGGATAGTTGGTAGGGCTTTAATACATTTTGTTGGTCCAAACATTGTCCAGTTTTTTTTTACGGTGGTAAGTCCGACTTGACCCTTCATAAAGCGAAACAATTTTGGCGCAGATTAAACCTGTATTGTGGCGGCCTTATTATTTATGTTATATTTTGCATTATATCCAGGACAATGTCCAGATACGTATCCAGTATTTATGAGTTTTGGCAGGTTTGGGGATTGCCTCGGCACCCTTATAATTTATGCTTGGATTAAAATGTTATACAGGTGTTTGACCTGGCTAACTAAAATACCGAGTATTGTTGTTAGAATTATAACAATGGGTCTATAGTTTTTAGGACTATATACATTGTGATAGATGATTTTTAGATTTGTTGGTAGATTTTGTCTGATGTTGTTAAGTCAATAAAATTGTATAAATATAATATGTATAATTTGTAATGATTTATAATAATAATATATTATGTATCTGTATAATAATATAATTGTAATATGTCAATGGAACAGTGGTTGCCCAGTGATAATGGCCACGAATTATGAGTTGTAGGTCGTAGGTTCGAATCCAGACAGGCGTTTTACTGTGTGTAAATTATTACATCACCACTGCTCTCAAAACGGTGAAGGAAAACATCGTGAGGAAACCGGCATGTCCTAGAACCAAAAATTTTAAGACATGTGACATCTACCAACCCGCACTGGGCCCGCGTGGTGGATTACGGCCCACTCCCTCTCACAAAGTGGAGGTCTATGTCCCAGCAGTGTGAACATTATAGGCTGATTATGTATATTATGTCAATTATGTAATATGTCAATATATTTTATAGCTCAAAGGAACTCATAAACAATTAAAGAAAAAAAGTAAATGTTTTGTACGAATAGTAAGACAAGTCTTTACTTTCTTATTATTCGTACAAAACATTAATTATTTTTAGGGTACCTGTGTATAACTGTACTTTTACTTTTTTCTTTATTTCTTTATGAGCTCAAAGACTTTTCTTACTATTCGTACAAAACATTCATTATTTTCAGGGTCCTAATAATTAGTAGGTACCGGTGTATATAAACAATTAAAGAAAAAAAGTAAATGTTTTGTACGAATAGTAAGACAAGTCTTTACTTTCTTATTTTTCGTACAAAACATTAATTATTTTTAGGGTACCTGTGTATAACTGTACTTTTACTTTTTTCTTTATTTCTTTATGAGCTCAAAGACTTTTCTTACTATTCGTACAAAACATTCATTATTTTCAGGGTCCTAATAATTAGTAGGTACCGGTGTATATAAACAATTAAAGAAAAAAAGTAAATGTTTTGTACGAATAGTAAGACAAGTCTTTACTTTCTTATTATTCGTACAAAACATTAATTATTTTTAGGGTACCTGTGTATAACTGTACTTTTACTTTTTTCTTTATTTCTTTATGAGCTCAAAGACTTTTCTTACTATTCGTACAAAACATTCATTATTTTCAGGGTCCTAATAATTAGTAGGTACCGGTGTATATAAACAATTAAAGAAAAAAAGTAAATGTTTTGTACGAATGGTAAGACAAGTCTTTACTTTCTTATTATTCGTACAAAACATTAATTATTTTTAGGGTACCTGTGTATAACTGTACTTTTACTTTTTTCTTTATTTCTTTATGAGCTCAAAGACTTTTCTTACTATTCGTACAAAATATTCATTATTTTCAGGGTCCTAATAATTAGTAGGTACCGGTGTATATAAACAATTAAAGAAAAAAAGTAAATGTTTTGTACGAATAGTAAGACAAGTCTTTACTTTCTTATTATTCGTACAAAACATTAATTATTTTTAGGGTACCTGTGTTTAGCTGTACTTTTACTTTTTTCTTTATTTCTTTATGAGCTCAAAGACTTTTCTTACTATTCGTTCAAAACATTCATTATTTTCAGGGTCCTAATAAATAGTAGGTACCGGTGTATAACTGTACTTTTACTTTTTTCTTTATTTCTTTATGAGCTCATTTTCTTACTATTTGTACAAAACATTCATTATTTTTAGGGTCCTAATAATTAGTAGGCGTGAGTTTACGTATCTATGTATGTGTAATAAGTAGCTATACTCACTACGACCACATTAATTTTATTATTTGAGGACCGCCCATTGTGTCACCCTATATAAAATTTCAACATTTGTATCTTGACTGTTGTTCCGTGTGGCGTCGGACGTAAAGAATAGCACCCACCATCCCATTTCTTCCCATGAGTGTCGTAAAAGGCGACTAAGGGACTTATTAGAGAATGGGCAGCAGCGTTCTCTATGCATTTTAACACCATACTGCGATCGCCAAACCGCCTGCCAAGCGTGGCGAATATGGCAAACCCCCCCAATATTGTGGGAGGCCTATGTCCAGCAGTGGACGTCTTTCGGCTGGAATGATGATGATGATGATCTTGACTGTTATGTCATTTGTATGGTGTACATAATAAAGAGTATTCTATTCTATTCTATTCACAGCTAAAAATCTTTTAGTGATTAGTGATGTGTTGTTACACATTAATAATCAGTTGTTGTCTCGCCTCTCGTTTCTGTGGGATTGATTTCGTGAAAAGAGACGGAGTGTAGACGGTGTGTATCAGGAAGTGACAGCTAGAGCATGGAATAAGTAAGTACTTTTTAATAGCATGGAATTAATGTACTCATGGAATTAGTAAGTACTATGTAGATTTTATGTAAGTGAGATGTCAGACGTTACACATCCTATACGATATGTTTTAGAGAATTTTGTCGCTATGCAAGAAAGGGTAAAGATGTTTGCGCATGGAATAAGTAAATACTTTTGCATAAAAAAAAAAAAAAAAAAATAAACATCTGTTTATTTCATCTCCACAAATTACATCAAGATATAAAGTTGACAAGATAAATTGTCGAAAAATTAGTAATTTGTGGGAGATCTGGAGTCTAAACTAAGCCGAGGCCTGTACTATAGATCTCCAGGCCCCCCATTTCATAACATTTGTATGTATTGTCAACAAGTGAAAGACGGAAAGAGTGGGAATGATTGAGAAAAACGTGGAATGATGTGGGGTAATGTGCGTGGGTGAGTCTATGTGTGGGGGTGTAAGTGTGTGTGTGGGTATAAATGAAGGTGTGCTTGGGAGGGGGTGTGTGTATGACTGTGTCAAAGGGCGGGTAGTTTTGTTAAAAATTTGTTTTTGCGTGTTTATATCCATTTATTTAGTTTTATGGAGCATTATGCTAAATAACATTTTGGTAAGTGTAGAATAGTGATATATAAATGATTAATGTATATAAAAACGTAAGTAGGTTTGAAGTATATGTAAGGTTTGCTATCATATTATTTTGTTTGTTATAATATGTAATGTAATAATAATATAATAATGCAATAAACACTTCAGTTTATATTTGTACCTCTAAGATTTTTTCTGTTTCGGAGTAATTAAGAGTCAGTAACCAAGCAAGCAAGTAGTAAGAATAGCATGGAATAAGTGTACTCATGGAATTAGTAAGTACTATGTAGATTGTAAGTGAGATGTCAGATGTTACTCATCATATACGATATTTTTTAGAGAATTTTGTAGCTATGCAAGAAAGGGTATAGATGTTTGAGCATGGAATAAGTAAATACTTTTTAATAGCATGGAATTAGTGTACTCATGGAATGTGTAAGCACTATGCAGATTGTAAGTGAGATGTCAGATGTTACACATCATATACGATATTTTTTGAGAATTTTGTCGCTGTGCAAGAAAGGTTGTTTGTCAGTCACAATCACATGAAATGCTTAAAATGATCTGAGTATACACTCTCTACCCACAATATTTTGAGAAGAGTTCACTATTAAAATCACGTAAGCATTTCTAATGAATTGTATTAATTAGACGGATAATCATCTGAGAACTGCATACCCATTAGAGTCGGATTATTCCATTTGCTCGACACGGGATTCGCATTCCCGATCACTGTGAGGATTACGACATGAAATAATTAAAGTTTTGATAAACTAAAACCGAATTAAAAACGTATTGAAAGCAAAGAGTGAAAATGTCCAAATTCATTTCGGTTAGGACTCAGGGTTTAATGTAAACCAAATTTACTACCAACTTAAATCCTGACTAATATTATAAATGTGAAAGTGAGTTTGTTTGTTTGTTACGCTGTCACGCTAAAACAGCTGCACGGATTTGGATGATATATAGCATATGGGTAGACCGTGACCTGGAAAAGAACTTAAGACGCTGACAACACCTAAACCGCGGTCACTGTCAGATTGCATAGAAAAGAAAGAGAAGCGCGATGACACAACGCTTGTAATTTATTGCAAAATATGAAGCAATTATCTATTTACTCAAAATTGAGTTGAGTAATCGAAAATAAAAAACAACCAAGTTCTGCATTCAAATAAGACGTTCTTGTTATTCATTAAATACATAATGTATCTTGATATTTAATACATATATTTTGCATTAGAACTCAAGGTAAGAGGTTAGTTTAACGTAAGTTTGTATCGAGATTTTTTTTCAAAACGTGTTTTGGTAACAACCTAGTTCTGGGAAACATGTTCAAAATTAACATATATTATTTCCACTACCACAAATTATACAGATTTGGCAATTTTTTTCATAAGTGAAGCCAATTTTGGTCAATTGGGCCTTGTCAGCGCCTTAAGCTACTTTCCATTCTGGATCGCAGACGAAGTCGCGGACAACAGCTACTTGTCCATATATTCGAATTACAACAGTTATTCTATAACAGTTGTATGGAATGGCAATAACAGTGCAAATTGGGGCAGTTTGTCAATTTGCTAACAATTAATTTTCCTGACTGCACCTTCTTTAGAAAGTCTACAAATAAGGAGAATTTTTGGGAAGCTGGTTTAAAATGACGTTTATTTATATAAAATAATAAACCGGCCAAGTGCGTGTCAAACCACGCACAACTAAGGGTTCCGTAGTTGGGATGAATTTATCCCAAGAATAAACTTAATATTGTAGTTGAAAAATATGTTCCCCATACATTCCAACTGCAAATGTACGCACAATATTGGGTGATTTACCATGTTATTTTAAGACCATAGAGTTCTTATAGGTTTTCCTGTAATCTATAAGTATAAAGCTATTCTCGGTACAGCATACAAAAATTTAGGCTCAGCAGTTTCGGAGATAAGGGACAGATAAATTTCGATCTATTTTCTTTAACATTTTTAAAACTAATTATTATAAAACATAAAATATATATATATATATTATGTTTTAAAATAATTATATGTTATTTGTATAGATAATATATATATATATATATATATATGTTAAATAAATTCATTTATATACGATACACGTTCGTGTTTGGGCCATAGAAATTCATATGTTTACCAAATTTCAACTCAATAGGTCCAGTAGATTCGGAGCAAATCGGCTTTGACAGACGGACAGACAGACGAGTGATCCTATAAGGATTCCGTTTTTCCTTTTTAGGTACGGAACCCTTAAAATTGATTGACACCTGTATGCCATAATACAAAACGGGCAAAAAAATAACTGTCCCCTTCACCACTTATTATTATTGCTTTGTTATTAATTCAAGTGAGTACATACAACACAAAGTTGCATAGGGGACCGTACTTTGGTGAGTGATGGATGGGGAATGGCATACACCTGCGCTCAGTAATGTGTACCTATTGATATGTTAATGAATCTAAGAATACAGTCAGTACCTTACAGTGATTAGGATTTTTTGTATCTGTCAAAGTCTATTGAGAAGTACAAACAGAAGTTAGTACAAAAACGTTAGCACACTGACTTACAGGCAGAATTCCCTGAATTATTCCTCCATCATCATCATCTGCCTAGCCTTTTCCCAACTATGCTGGGGTCGGCTTCCAGTCTATCTGGAAGCAGCTGAGTACCAGTATTTTACATGGAGCGACTGCCTATTTGACCTCCACAACCCAGTTACTGGGTAACACGATACCCCTTGGTAAGACTGGGTGTCAGACTTTCGGGTTTCTGACGACGCTCTGTCAAAGATCTACAAATAACAGCCGGGATCAATGGCTTAACGTGCTTTCAGAGGCACGGAGGGGTCTTGGTATGTAAAGATCACCCATCCACGGGTCAACCGCGGCAAGCGTAGCTTAACCTAATCGATCGACCCGTGCGGCTGTTATTACTTAGCCACAAGCCCCACCCTGACTTATTCCTCCATCTTTACAAAAACCCACTTAAGATGGCGTCAACATCAAGTATCATCCAGATCTCATTATTCAGGACATCAAAACATTTACCACTTCAAAATCCAACAAGGCAAGAAGACGTTCCAACTGATCTGAAAGATAAATTATACAGACGAGAGCCTTCTCCAAATATTTTCGACCCTCCAAGTGCTACCCCGTCTGGCCGACCCTTCTGTCATGAGCTTAATTTGAATTATGTCGGGAGAGACGACGTAGGTATAAAATTCACGTTTATTTCACCCCCGGGAATGCCACATTGGAAAATACGCTACTCTTCTCGATGACTTTTAGTAGATAAATGAAATTTTTATTGATTTTCCGACCGATGGTTATTGCTGTAAATTATATGGACACGTATTGGTATTACTTATTATTAATTTTATATGAACGCCGCTAGCTATAAATGGTAGGGTAATGTTTCGCGGGCGAAATTAACTTAAATGATTCGGATGAAAGAACAGTAGTAACTTTATAAATACCTAATCAATAAGTAACATGAAAAAGAGCTTAAACATAGATATATAGATAAACTCTATGCTTCATTGGTCGACTCGTTTAATTTTGAATAATAAATACCATCAATGCAACTTAATCCTTTCTAATAAACTGTCATCGAATGATAAAGAGTCCAATATATTAACTTCATAAGACATAATCCAAAAAACAAATAACATAACTTAATCTTATTAAACATAATAACACTAATAACGAATTCAAGAAAAAAAAAACTGGTATATCATAAAATCCAAAACATTTTACTCGTGGCGTACGATCACAAAACTTTTACGATTGCCATCGTAAACTACGAAGACTTTATTAAATTCTGCAGAAACCGGTCCGGGCTGGTATTACGGCACGGTTGTATCGGATGCTGTGTTGTCGTGTAAGCCGACGACGGCAGACGACAACTCAATATCAAGTTCAAAATTAGACCCCTTTGACTGAACGTGGGCCAAGTTTCAGTTAAGTCGATCAGCTGAAAAGGAATATACATATTTTTGGTGGAATTCGTGGAATGAAGGATTGGAATTTAGTTACGCACAATGAATAAAGCATAGACTATTGAGATAAATACTAAGAATTCTCGTGCATAAATTGATTTATTTTTAATCTAATGTACACACGCATTTAAGCAGTGCAGTGGTACAAGTAATATGCAATCCTAATAAGATATTTATAGTGGTGTTTACAATTCCAATACATCCTGAAACCATACATGCAGACAGACTATGTCTAAACGACTGCACGAAATCGCATTAGACAAATCAAGAAGGCAGTAAACAAAAGAAACTCGATACATATCCACACACACGCACTTATCCTTAGGAGGGTGAGGATAATCTCCTTTCGCAGGATATCCCTGTCAATCCGGCCGTACGCCCGGATAACAGTCGTGCCCGGTTCATTAGTCACATATCAGTTAACGGGAATTGGATCCCACAAACATTATCAGATAAAGAGACGATTTTCTACGCTAAAAAGAGAATGAGAAGGAAAATTGTGGAACAAAGCAATTAGGAGAGTCGAATTCGAAGTAAATATCCTCTATGGAGAAAATGCGGATGAAAATGAATGGTAGAAAGAATACAAAAAATAAATAAAATTTAATTGCACAAGCTTGACAAATAAAACAGATAAAGAAGCTGCACAATACGTGCTCCAGATTTTCATAATAGAAGCAAAGATCTGCAATTCCGTAATGAATTTAAACAATCCTAGTTTGCAGACAATACAGAAAATGAAGCTGAAAATAAAACAGAATATCACAGTCTATTCTTTCACTTGATAAAGAAGTTTTCTGAAATAAAATATTCACCACTACAACTGATCATTAAAACTTCAGGTAAGAAAGACAAGACTTACAACTTAAATATAGCTCAGTATCCGTGTTCCACTTTTCCAAGGTACAGAGGAACATGTAATCCCCCGTGCAATTGTACAACGTTAAGATCTGACACAACTGTCTTTACTAAGTTTGTTAAATTGCTTCGTCGGTAATAAATTGTTAACTGAAATTTCAAAAGTTGTGGCAACAAGCGTACCCAGAGCTCTACTTAAAGTTTGTACGCCTTCAACATTGTAACCAAGGTTTCTTACATCTGTTCCGATATTTAACGAACCCGTATCATTCTGAGAGTTTGTTTCGGAAACTCTGCAATTTGATGAAACTTATCCACAAACATTCTTAAGTCAATTCCCTGAATATTTGTGTCAACCTATAGTCGTACATCATAAAAAGTCTGAATTTATATTTGGTACTTTCTGCCTTAGTGAATTCTTAACGCTTCGCAAACAAAATTGAATTACGTGGCATCATTAAATATTAAAACAACATCGTTTTACAGTCTTCGCGTGTTTGAACAGGCGTCACTTAAAAGCAATGGTCGGATTTTAAGGGGATTCACATTTTTACAACCCCTAGGGCTGGTAACTGACGATAAAAAATCGTTCAATCTCGGCTGTACAACAGAATTCACGAGCCAAATAAAGTTAGTAGGTACACACTATAAATCATTACGTCACGGCATCGTCACGCTGTCACCTCGGTGATCCGTCCAAAAACAAATATTATTTTTATGAAATCCACTAACAAATTGTATGAATTTGCCTAAAAACCATACCTAATAAAGCGTCTAACGCACAAATTGCTCCTGGAAGTTTAGACAAAACTTCCTACTCAGTCTAGAAACTTCAATAACTATGAAATATTCTCCGAACTGAAATTAGCCCTTGTGGCTTAAGGCTGAATCTAGAGCTAAATAGTAGTCATAAATACAAAACAGTTACAAGTAAATATAAGCAATAATCTAAGGAAAGATAAAATCAAGCTTAACCTGTATTTAAACTCAATAAACACATTTCAAAGTGAAGTCCAGTTAATGACTGGAGTCAAGAAAATGAAACGCAATCAATCAAAGTTAGCCTTCGATTATAACCTTTTGGTTAAACATTAAACTCATAGCCAGGGGCCGCTCAAAGTTCGTCGAAGTTATGGCAGAAGAAGTTTGATCTTATCTGCAATTTTATTGGTTTAAAATATTATGTAAATAACTTCAAACGACTTTGAAATATGGCAGATAACTGCTGAACTAACTGCTGTGGCTGTATATTAAAATATCAGTTTATTCGAAGTATAATTCCAAATATAGCAAAAGATGATTTGAACACTGAATGCCTAACTAAGGACCCAGAAACATAAATAACAAACACAATGACAGGATTATTGACTGCCTCTTCGGTGTAGTGGTCGCAATCGCTACTGCTGCCCACATGAGGTCCTGTGTTCGATTCCTAGGTCGGGTAACATGTTATTGGGTTTTCATCTAGAATTGCTCAGTAGCAGCCCTCAGTCTGGATTTGTGCCCAGTTGATGGCAATAAGCTCGCCCCCTATTACATGGGACTTAAACATAATTTGCGAAATGTGCTATAGGTACATCTCTGCCTAACCATTCGGGGATTACGGGCGTGATGTTATTTTATATCAGGATTATTCAAAATTTCCGCGGCGACTTCGTATTGAAGGAAGTCGTCGCCGCCAGTGGTGATGCATAACAAGACATGTTTTACTCCGCGTAGTTTATCATCTATGAACAACTTAATAACATGTTTCACTTCGCAAACAAGCTGCAAACACTGATAAAATCTGGTAAACTGTTTTTCTTCCATTCCCACGTCGTCGGCATGAAAGAATTCTTTAAATATTTATTGTGTTTGCATCCCCTTGCGAATCAGATATGGCCTTTATTTAAAATTCTTTAGCACGGACTCTCGTGTTGCCCGGTGTCATTGTAAATTGTCCGTAGGTTTACACTTTTATTGATATTAATAAAAACATCACTCTTTGTCATTTAACTGGCGTGGTACACACGTTCATATAGTTATGCAGTGTTCGGTAACTGCTTAAACAAAAGAGTTATCTTCTGTTATCTAATGCTATGTGGGCGTATGAAAAGAATGGATTGAATTCCAACATTTTATCATTTATAACCCCTCTCCCACTGTCTTTGAAGTCACCTCACTTCTATTATATCCGTTTATTTATCTATACCTGCTTGTTGGTATATTTCTAGCTGTATTTCAGTTCCCGTTTACAATGTAACTTGGGGCGAAGTTAAATGATTTTTGTGAATAAATCCACACAAAAAGCAATTTGTGAAGTGCCTCAGGTCAGGATGCAAAGCCACTTCTTTGAGTTTCCCTTTTGATGGTGTTCACTGAGCTTCTTTATTCTTTGTTTTTGATAATTTAATATAATACGTTGGTTTAGAATTATTGTTTGTTGTTTTGTTAATAATACAATGGTTTTACGAAACGAGTGCGTAGATACTGAGTTGATTGATGATAATTACATGTGGGTTTGTAGATAGTTATATCTGTAACTGTTTTATTAAATCTAAAATGTATTATTATTACGGCAGTGATAGATTAATGGTAAGTCTTGATTACATTATAAATCCATTCTGGCATTATTTTAACCTCTATTATTATTATGAAATCATGGTTTTTCGACCACGCCGCATTTTAAATAGAATGGGTCGCTTTTTTACGCTAGTGTAGACTTGACAATTCCAGTTACGCGGAGCAAGATAATCCAGTTCAGTTAATCGAGAATGAACACCTGTTTTATCCTCATTATCATTTCATAAATTGTTTTTCTTGTAACACCCACTTGATATAAGTAGGTACGCTTTATTTGAAAAGCGTACGAATTATTGAATCTTATCAGTAACTATCGAATTCTCTTCTCTCCCGTCGTAGCTAAGCGTTATCATATTTATGTTACCAGCAGGCTTAGCATGACGCTTTCTATTTCCACTCCCACTCTACCGCAGAATAGAAATAGCTTGTCTACATTACTCGGTAGAAAACTGTTAACTGTTTTCACGGAAATGTCATTTTTGTCTACTCTTCCATCAAACAAAACGCTTCTTTACGGTTTTGTGCTAAGCTTGTTGCATAAACAAATCAATGATCTTTGTCTCTTATGTAATGAACTAATGACATTAAGCCTTGAGCTTTGCCTTGAGATAGGAGGTTTTCGACGTAAATCAAAGCTATGAAAACGTACCAAAGTGAAACCTACCTTGAAAGGAAATTCAAAGCAGCCTTTTACTTTTACATAATGATACAGTAACTGTGCTCGCCACAGAACATAAGAAGGTTTGCGGGTGTCCATGATGAAATTCCCAACGGACTGTCGCAGAGACGTCCTGTTATGCAGTGGCATAGGTAGGTCAACTCAGAAAGCTTTTGACATAACTAGTGACTTCACGACTACGGACACGAAAAGAAAGACAGTAGTGTCAGTTTTTCGTTCACCTAAATAACCCATTCTCACTACAAAAGCAGAATTACGGCGCAAATCATCTTTGTATATAATGTGTAACTGAATGTATGCACATAATGACTTTAGTTTGTTCAGAATCGTTTATTGAATCGGTTTCTGTCATTTTTAATGTAGTTATTTTTTTTATCCCAAACATAATTAAGACACTTAAGACATTACAAAGTGCCAATAAAAGCTTGAAAAAAAATATTTTTAGGGTACCTCCCTTGCACGTCATGTAAGGATGATATTTTTTTGTCGTCTATCCCATGGTGTGGGGTATCGTTGGATAAGCAGTTTAAAAATATTCCAGATCTGTTAACACCATTTTTAGATTCAAGGATCCGTCTGCGTAATATTAAGCATTAAAGTGTTATTTTTTATTAGAGTCAAGTGTCCCCCCCCCCTGCCAGCTGCAAATGCTTGTTTATGAAGATATGAAAAAAAAAAATCATGGCAGTAGTAAGTACATATAAAAATGAAATTAAAAGGAAAACTATCACAGCTAAGTGGGCTTTACAAGTTAACGAGTCATAGTCGACCAACTTAAAGCAGTTGGACAATTGACCGTGGCATATATCGATGTACGGGAGAACATGTTTTTCAACTACAATGTTGAGTTTGTTTTGGGGATAAATTCACCCCAACTTCCCAACTACGGAACTCTTCATTGTGCGTGGTCCGACACGCACTTGGCCGGTTTTTTTTTTATTACAGCCACACTTCTGCTGTACAGTCAAAACAAACGGACGAAAAAGGACGAAGTGCGCGCAATGGACTATGCTAGACCCATATACGAGTACGTTTGCGATTGTGTGCGTGCGTAGATTTGCAATGTGACCACAATTTTGTCCTTTTCCCAACTACATTTATGTTGGGCTCGGTTTCAAGTCTAACCGGATGCCGCTGAATAGTATGCTACATGGAGCTACGGCCTATCTGACCTCCACAACCCAGTTACTGGGTAACACGATACCCCTTGGTAAGATTGGTTGTCACACTTTTGGGCTCCTGATTACCCGTAACCACTGTCAAAGATCTACGAATGACAGCCGGGACTAACGGCTTAACGTACTTTCCGAGGCACGGAAGGGTCTCGATGTATGTAATGGATGGTCACCCATCCACGAAACGACCGCGGCAAGCGTAGCTTAACCTTCGATCGTCCCGTGCTGCTGTTATCATTAAGCCATGAGCCCCTCTACAGTATTTGTATTATGATTATAACAGATTATATTCCAATAGGCATTTGGTGGTTTTCGTTAATTCCGGGACATGTTGTATATTATCAGTGTTTTATTCTGCCCCTAGTGGTCAGTCTTGTTCATTAATTGGCATTTGGATTGTTCCACCCACGGCAGGCTGAGTATAGGCCTGTCCCGTCTGTGCCATTTTCACATTTTTTTTTATGAGTGGTTTTTGTACATTAAACTTATATTGAAGACCTAGTACAGAGTAGCAATTAGCAAAATGCAAGATAGGTAGTCAAGAATGTATGTAAAAGATAATGTATGGTAATCTTGCATCACTTTTTCCATTATCTCCGCAACAAAAACTCACACTCAATAATCTAATCACATTCTCGCCACACAATACGCGTGAACCGTGACGTCATTAGCTAATTACATAATAGACACGTATGTATAACCATCGTGGCCCATCGTGGCGTATGGTTGGTCGGTGGACCGTTTCACTTCGCTCTCGAGCCCGACTCCGTAACGCAACATAACGTGAAGGACGCCCGATGACATCATTAGGACAATGGATCTTACCATTAAAGGTGACGGTTATTGGTGAGGTAGGAAAGCCTGATCTTTGAAGGGTTAGAGGGCGGAGAGGGGAATGTTTTGAGCCGATAACGGTGTTAGCTGTGGAGTATTAATGACCTGTCGATCGATGTATTGGGTTCAATTCTATTAGGGGTACCTAATATTAAATATTATTGCTTACGTTTATTTCAGTACGATGATATACTAGGTAATTATGCTTTTGCAAAATTTATAAGAGAGCAGAGGCGAGAGGAGAGCAGTGGTGGCCCAGTGGTAACGGCCGCGACTTACGAGTTGTACGTCGTAGGTTCGAACCCGGACAGGCGCTTTACTTTGTGTAAATTACGACTGCTCTCAAAAACGGTGAAGGAAAACATCGTGAGGAAACCGGCATGTCCTAGAACCAAAAATTCGAAGACATGTGACATCTACCAACCCGCACTGGGCCCGCGTGGTGGATTACGGCCCACTGCTGGGACACAAGCCTCCTCTCTGCGAGAGGAGGCTTGTGTCCCAGCAGTGGGAACATTATAGGCTGATTATATAATATATAATCAGCCTATAATGTTCCCACTGCTGGGACACAAGCCTCCTCTTATATATATATATATATATATATATATATATATATATATTATATAAAAATAAGTATAGAATCCAACTACTACATTGACACGGGTCACACTGACTGGACTGCGGGAATAGTAGTCACGTAAACGAATTTTGATACTTTGATTTTCTTTTTCTTATTTCGTTATAATTTTTTGTAAGTAGGCACTTACAAAATATTTCATGTTGCTCTTTATAATTTTACTAAATAATTCTTAGATACAAATACTTCAGTGACTCCTAGGCACTGGAAGCGCTCTACTAGTAGAGAGATGTGGGCTGTGGACTTTAGGCAAGAAGATTTAAACACTAGGCGGAGATTTTCTTATTTTATGCAAACTGGTTGGAGATCGACGTTAGGCTATTTCTGAATTCTCAGAATAGAATAGACAGACTCAAACTAAGGCAGGTAGTTTTAGTTTTTGAGACAATTATTCAATGGTCCAGGAAATATTTGATGGTGGAAATTCCCCCTATCCCGATGACGTCATTAGAACCTATGTTCTCACTATTATTATTTTAATTCTATGACCTTTTTAATTTGTACCTACTCATCCATTTATTTTAATTGCATTTACATTTTATTTTGATCCATTCGGTTGGAGTATTGTGAAATTGTATTTAATTTTATGTAATATAATATGGGTTTTGAATAATTATTTTTTTATTTGTATATATTTGTTATTACTTATTATGATAAATATTAACGTAGGTGCTGTTCTGTATCAGTTTCGACGATTTTCCTTTTAAAAAAGACACGGCAATATTTGATTAAAAAAGTTTTTAACGTTTAGTTTTGTTTCGCGGTATGAATAGAGATGTTTCCATTAGGTGTTTCGTTTACATAATAACATTGCTTCAAACCTTTCCTAAAATGCTTTTCGGAATGGTTTTGTGCCTTTTATGTAACCGAGGTCTAGCTTTCATGCCTCTCACTAAACCTAGAGGACCTACATAAAATCCTTTTGTATTTCCTGTTTTTAGGGTTTCGTACTTTAAAAGGAATAATCGGAACCCTTATAGAATCACTCGTGTGTCTGTCTGTCTTCCGTCTGTCGCAGCCAATTTGCTCCGAATCTACTGGACCGCTTAAGTTAAATTTGGTGCACATATTAATTTCTGTAACCCAAACATGGACGTGTAACGTAAATATATGAGTTTTGAATATAGGGGTCACTTTTTGGGGGTAAATTAGAAAATTTTAAAAATGTTTTGCGAATTGTACCGTGTGACATATCAAATGAAAGCAAGCCCTTTCCTGAATGGATTTCGGATATATATTTTGTATAAATAAATACTATATTTTTTTATAAATATATACTTTTAAAATATTTAAGAAAATAGATGGAAATTAACCATTCCCCCTCTCATCCCCGAAATTACTGAGCCTACAATTTTTTAAAACTACAGAAAATAGTTCTATAACGGGATAACCTATAAGAAGTTTATGGTCTTAAAACAACATGGTTTACCAAAATGGAAATGGAAGTTTGTAGACAGAAGATTGAGATATTTATCTGTCAATATTGTGCGTACAAACTTCCATTTGCAGTTGCAATTTATGAAGGAACATGATCTTCATCTACAATACTAAGTTTGTTCTTGGGATAAAGTCATCCCAACTACGGAACCCTTCATTGTGCGTGTTTCAACACGCACTTGGCCGTTTTTTGTGCCTCTTATAACTGTTGGAATAGGTACCTATAGGTACAATTTTAGGTACCTGTTTGTTACGCAAATGGGATCCATTGAATTGAATCTTCTTCAAAACAAATCCTGATTTTCCTGCCGTATGATTTTATTAAATTACTGAAACTTACTTTGAATACAGCTCCTTCTGTTGCAATTTTTCAGATTTTTTGTGATATGATATGTAATATATGTAGACTTACCTGAAATAAAAGAAAAAATATTTATTTTATTTGTTCTACATAACATCATGCTACGTTTAAAACTTGCATAATTTATTCGTTCAACATATACGTATATACAGGGAGGATTTTTGAGACGGGGCAGTAAGGACAGCTACCTTACCGTTACTTACGTCTAATAGACTTTTTGATCCCCGTAAGAAACAGTATAAATTGGCACCAAAAAAAAGTTTTTGTGGAAACTGCCCATTTTCTTGCCGACTGTACATTTTTTTTTCAAAATTTGTGAATGCAGATCCAAATGTCTCAAAAAGTTAAGAACGGTCTCGTAAGACCGTTTTCCTGTAGCTGCCCTTACTGCCCCGTCTCAAAATTCCACCCTGTATATTATATATATATACAGGGTGGAAAGATTTATTATAACATCATGCTGCGTATAAAACTTGCATAATCCATATTTCCGAGCATCATCTGCTCCCGGAACAGTGCAAATTGTTAGAATCCTGATTCTGATACGAGATTACCACTTTCAGTGAGAAAATTAAACAAAACAATGTAATCAGGAATAAGAAAGTGAATATTACGCGCAAGACTAGCCAACCGCAAGTAACGGGTTCAAATTACGAGACGAGCATAAACACCGACCCGTAGTCTGTGAGACTACGAGTATAATAATATTATTATGGTAATTTGTTAAATATTAATAATAGTTATTAGGGCAGTGATTTATGGAGCGTGGGTTTTGAATTTTCATGAGATAACAAACATTACAATACAATTTTTTTTAAGAAAACGCCCTCATTATTTGGTCTGTTATTGATTGATTTGCAAATACTTTATACCTACCTATTGTTGTATAGTAATTCCATTAAAGTCATTTATACAAACTCAGCTGAGAATCAGCACTTTTCAAACGTCAAAACTACATAAGACAGTCCCCCAAAACACCCGCCCATCGCCACTTCCTCATGCTTAATAAGCTGGGAAGAAGTGGCGCAACAAACTCCCCAGCACAGCTGTCTGTTCAGTTACAAAAACTTGATTCTATAAAATCAAAATGAAATGTAATTTATTCAAATTAGGCTAAAATTCAGCACTTTTCGAACGTCAAAAAATCCTACTAATATTATAAATGCGAAAGTTTGTAAGGATGGATGGATGGATGTTTGTTACTCTTTTACGCAAAAAGTACTGAACGGATTTGGATGAAATTTGGCACACAGATAGTAACGGAATAACACATAGGATACTTTGTATCCCGATATACTCATGGGGTAAAAACTTATGCGGGTGAAACCGCGGGGTGCATCTAGTATACAATAAGTAAGCAAAATAATTTACATTAAGCAACATAAAACATTAAATTAACACATCATCACTTATGATAACATAACATCACGCCAGAAATCCTCGAAGAGTTAGGCAGAGGTGTACCTATAGTACCTACACCCACATCACTTATGATTATCTAATTAATGTAATTAAAAAGTTATTTATTTAAAGAGTAACTAGGGTTGCGTTTCTTCACCATACGAAACTACCTTTTGAAGGGGGCTACTTGATTAAATTTTTCTCTTTCCTCGAAATTTTTGACGTTAAAAAGTGCTTATTTTTGAATGTTTTTTTTTTTCATTGAAATATACTTTTGGCTTTGACTGTAAATATTGTAGGTAATAGAAAAACAAGGCATCCGAAAGTATGAAAGATCTGTGATCTAAAGAAAACAAAAGTTTTGAAGTTTTTTTCTGGGATCAATGACCCCTGGTAGTGAAGTTACTTGAGAAATTATTTTGTTAGATATCGATACTCATCACGTTTGTGAAGTTTACACAGAAAAAAAAACTGATTTCGAAACTACAATTTCAAGTAACTACAGTCGTTGACCCCAAAAAAAAACCAACGTATCATTATTTTTTTATTTATCGTATTAAGATATCGATACCCATCACGTCTGCGGAGTTACGCTAGCTAATATAACTTGACCCTGTATAAGAATGCTTACTACATTACAATACTACCTAATTTAGCCTTTATTCTGGTAATTGTACCTGATCAGAGTACAGAATCCGTCGCAAACCCAAATCAAGACATTAATTGTCATTGACACTGGTGCCGATTCCCTTGTTTACAAACTAAAACTAAATTTAAGTTTTTTCATTAAGAAAAGGACAGAAGATAAATTTTAGTTTAGTCCTGTCAAATTAATCAGCGCTTGACGTAAATTGACGTAATTTTAGTAGGCAACTTTTTAATCACGTCTAAACTTGTATGGAGTAGTCAGGCTGATTAATTTGACAGGACTAAACTAAAATTTATCTTCTGTCCTCTTCTTAATGAAATACAAAGAAAAAGATGCACTGAACTTAAATTTAGTTCAGTTTGTGAAAAAGGGAATCGGCACCATTGTCTGTCTGAAAAATAATCAGGGATCTAGAATGTTTGGGGCTGAACTGAAAAGCCTATTGTAAGCACATTGAGATTAGGCCCTAGACAAATGGCCTAAATTTGGCCGTCCGTCTATGCCTGAGCTCAATTGAGGGTATATTTCTTTTCCCTTTTTATTGTGACTGTCATTGCAAGATGAGGCGACGTGATTGAAGATCAATGACAGGCTATACAGAGTAAGAAGCCATTAGATATTCTAAGAATGTTGATAGATAGCACCGTTATTTTTGTGTGCCGTGATATAAAGACGATAATATTTTAAACATTAGGTGTAACAATAGGTACGTTTTTTTTTTTTTTCGGTGGCAATTCATCAAATAATTTCTCCCGCTCTGGGCGGAGCGGGAGAGTGTGTCAGACTCTTACTGACTAAAACCCACCCGTATTCCTTCCTGTTGCCTGTGTTGCGGGGGCCTCGGTGACCCATAAGTACCTTCCCGCGACCCCGAACAATACGTATGGAGCGGAAATGATGTATTTTCTATTTGGATTTTGGTTTATGGAGTTTTCTATATGGAGTTTAGTTTGTTAAGTAAGTATACTTAACAAACTAAACTCGACATTGGTTTTGTTTTTTTTTTCTAGAGTTACTTTAGATATTAACTTTCACAAAATTTGACTTAAGTCGAATTATTAATTCACGAGTAATGTAATATGTTCTAGCTGTCACTTTGTGTAATAAAATCTTCAAACAAAATGGTAATATTTATTGTAATGGTGATCGTTTAGTTTAATCGATTTATATAAGTGTAAAATAAAGATGTATAATAATCAGAGTAAAAGCCTAGAATTCAATAAATACAATAAAATTACCATTTCATTACACAAAGTGACAGCTAGCACCACAGTGGAACGAATGTATGGGAGCGGTTGGACGTAGACATGTCCGAAAAATAAGAGTAAAATTATGACAAACTAATGATGCCATCTTATTCGATTACTTAATGCCTTCATAAATTGTGGTGATGAATTTCTTCATAACTCCCATATTTCGGGAGTAATTTGAGAAAATGTGAAATTTTACTATGAAAATGAGTGTATCGAGCTCTCTCCCTCCTGATTCCGGGCTTGTTTCAAGTAGCGGTCTCTAATATCGTAATGCTATTACTAAGAGCTATATTTAATATTAAGACACATAGTGCGCCAAATGTGCACTTTCTGGGATAAAAGGAAATGAAAATTTAAAAAAAAAAACGTTTTTTCCCCATTTGTATTTACTTTAAACCGCAGACAGACTTATTAAGAGGTCTATAAATATATTATATATATACAGAAATATATATTAACAAAAATATTCACAAGAACTGATGAGAGTATGACTTTTAAGTAAGTTGATAATAAATTACCTAGTTTCATTAAAAGTACAATAAATAATTAAGATGTAAGCTCTAATTTACTAAGTTACACATTTTAAAACAATAACATCATTTAATTATCTTCGTCATCATCATCATCATCAATTAATTCAAATTCAGAATCGATGTCCGCTAAATCATTTATGTTAACAAATTCGATATCACTTTTCTCAGAATCCGTAAGCTCATAAAATTCCTTAAAAGAAGATTTTTTTACAAACTTATTTCCTTTTGGACGGATACTTGTAACAAGTGGATCAGAAGACAGTAAAAGATTGTGCATAATATCTTCATTGCATGAGATACTGCTATGCTTTCGAGAATGCCCCTCTCTATATTTTCTAAAATCTTTATTTCTAGCCTCAGATGCCTCTTCGGATAGAAAACCAATGGGCACAATTGACATGTTCTGAACTATGTCTGGCCCATGCATTAAAATTTTATGAAGTGAAGAAGGCATATAATACCATGGGTATAACTCCACGTAAAGCTTAGCAGTATCAAAGCAGAACTCTCGGAATTTAGTTACGTTGATCTTCTCTCCTGATGAAATACACTGCAAGATCACACAGATTTTTCTTAAAAGCATAGCATCTATTCCGGTCAGTTCAGCAGATTTAGTGTAGTTTTCAAAAAATCTCCTTGCCGAGTTGCCATTGTTGGTGGATCCACTGCCTTGTTTCACAACATCGAGAAGTAAGCCCGTTTCTCTTCTTACAGCCTCTTGAACTCTTTTCTTCCTGTCATCAACTTGCCTTTTTGCTATATCACCCCTTACTTGCCATGATTTTATGTCTAATTTGTAGGAAATGTGTAATAAGCATTCCATTGAGCGAATCCAAGCGTGAAGGGTGCTTAAGCTATATTTATACATGTCCTCGTTTGCGTGTTTATCTTTGATTAACTCTAAATTATTCATTTCTTTAGGACAAGCCTTGCATATGTCACACACTGAAGCTGCTGTATTGGATATAATGGAATGAATTTTACCATCAATCATTGTCAACAGCAGTTGGTGTTTGACACTAATTCCATCAGTGATGGTGGATGGAGTTAAGGCTTCAATCTCTGCTTCGATTTCAGCCATCTCTCTCTGCACATTTTCTTTGGTTTCCTTTATAAACTTAAACAATATTGGCCGGCAAAATGAAGTGGAAGATGGTCGCTCGTTTTCCCAAATTGTTACACCTTTTGAGACGAGCCGCAGTGGTACAAGACTAATCATAAAATTACTAGCAAGATCGATTTGCTCATCTTCACTCGTCCTTTGATGATAAATGCTTTGGCTAGATGATCCGTCAAAACCCCATTTGCTGGTCAATACGAGCTGTTGATTGGGATCAACAGGGGTTTCTAACGACCTAATAAGTCTTCTTGAGGTTAAATCCATCAAGGCTTGTAATTTGATTTTTGCAGAGCTCTCTGTAACTGTGAGATCTTCTTTGGCCGGATAGCACTTAATTTTTTCTTTAACCAACATGTAGTAACTCGGGTATTGAAGAGCTCCTTCTTGAGTGTTGAAATCCCGAAGAGTGTTATAGCGCCATTTCGATAAGTTCATCGATACATAAAGAGCCAATGCCTTCAAAGGGGATATTTCCCGTACCTGAATTGATTTACCTTCAATGAAGGCTTTGATTTTTGAGGCCTCTTCTGGATTCTCCGTCAAGTATTTCATAACATAAGCTGTATCGCTTTGTCCTGCCTTTTGAAGCGCCCTTTCGGCCGAAAACATAATTTCAGCGCTGCTACTGCTGCATGAAAGACTATCTTCAGTGCGTCTTCTTTTTTGCCGGTTACTAAGGTCCTCAAAAGATTTACGAGGACTAGGATGTGTACAAGTTGAAGCATCAGATTTAGCAGGAGAAATTATGGGCTCGATGACGTCACTTATATTTTCTGTAGAAGGTTCCATATTTTCATTCTGTAATTCCGGCCATTGAATTGCAGCCTGTAGCCAAATCTCATGTTTCTTCCGAAACTTAACTGTGCTTCTTCCAGACTGTGTCCATTTTGCATAAATGCGGTAGCAAAATCGACGACACCAGTCTTTTAAACTTGTTTCAGCACTTTCACATAACTGAACACAACTGTTATCTTTTAAAACACTGAACAAATAGTTAAAGTCGCGTAAATCTTTATGTGCGCGTGCGCATAAAGCAACGTGAATATCAAGATTTGTATTAAAATTTGGAAAATACATTGCGAGATTAGCTTGGATACAACGAGGTGTAAATCAACACTGATTTTAAAGTTACTAATAGTGACCTATTTATATAAAATCCAGGTATCCCAGGTATCCTTTGTTAAATATTGCAAGGTAATTAGTTATTGTGATAATTAGTAAATGATGCATGCTAAATTAGTGTATTAAGAGCCATTTAGTAATTAAATAATAGCAATGTTCTTATCAGTAATCATTAGTGCATCAGTTTTATATGTAAACCTTAAGTCCCTAATTATATATCCTAATTAGCTTATATCTTCTCTAATTGGCTGCTCAGAAATGTTATTGTAATAAGGTAAACCTTTAGAAAAACGGTTTTAATCAACAAAATAAACAAAAAATAAAAAAATTGTGTTATAAAATAAACATCACTCTTTATCCCAGAAAGTGCACATTTGGCGCACTATGTGTCTTAGTATTAAATATAGCTCTTAGTATTAGCATTATGATATTAGAGACCGCTACTTGAAACAAGCCCGGAATCAGGAGGGAGAGAGCTCGATACACTCATTTTCATAGTAAAATTTCACATTTTCTCAAATTACTCCCGAAATATGGGAGTTATGAAGAAATTCATCACCACAAGTTATGAAGGCATTAAGTAATCGAATAAGATGGCATCATTAGTTTGGCATAATTTTACTCTTTTTTTTCGGACATGTCTACGTCCAACCGCTCCCATACATTCGTTCCACTGTGAGCACGTCCGATTACTTCAGTGGGTTAATAATACGGCTTTAGTTAAAACAGTGACACATGACGTTCTGTAGTTTCTGCATAACAACCCCCATGGGGACAAGGTGTGAGTACCTATACGGGTATATTTATATGGTTAGAAAAGCTTAAAAAAAAATAAAAGAACCAAAATTGACTCTATACAAAATACCTTGTGATATATTGCAATTAAATGAAAGAAAATTTAAAACTCATGTTAAAAGTACACTTTGTAAACAAGCATATTACAAATTAGAGGATTATATCCAAGATAAGAATGCTTGGAAACATGCTGGTCCAGCTCCATAGGACAATCTAGAGTCTAGACAAAATCAAACTGGTTGCTATTTTAATTTTACAATTTATTATTTGATACAAATAATAAATCAATGTTGAATTTTAATTCTGTGATTACTTTAACTCACACACTGACCTTATTATTTATTATTTTTAGGAAAACGTACCTATACTTTTACAATGTTTGTAAATATGTGAACATCATGTACCTATCACATAATTAATGAATCTGTCATTGCTTCATTTTTAATTCTTTTTTTACCTATTTTGATATATTAATTTTATTCTAGGTGCATCCTCTTCACACATAATTATATAATATACCTATACAAAATTTTGTAAAACATTTTAATAGAGTAACGGTGGAGTTTCTTGCCCATTCTTCTCCATACGAAACTACCTTTTGGAAGGGGCGACTAGAATCAATTCTATTTCTTTTGTACATTTTTGACGTTCAAAAGTGCCTTTTATGTGTCTATTTGAAATAAATAATTTGACTTTTTTTTTACTTTTCTATGTCCCACCAGAGTCACATCCCTAAAACGCCACGATACTAAAAACTGGTCCAATTACACGAAACTCGTAATCATTACTCTAAACTACCCACTAAAGTTTCATCGCTTAGCAATTAGTGCCACAAAAGGCAATCTAGTTTGCAACAATAGGACATCTATTCGACTTTAATCAACTTAGTGGAAAATTACGTTATTTAGCTTCAACCTCTAGCCCACCGCCTAACAACGTGCCTTGTAATTTGTATCCGGAGATAGGCCCTGGCTCCTGTTACGTCGCCCCTAACTCCGGACCAAAACAGCCGCTGAATTAAACTGGCACCTTTTATATTATGCATTAAATGGGAGGAATGTAGCAAACTCAGATGGAAAATACATAGTCGGGGTTTCAAGAACGTTCTCCTTTTGTAATATAAAATCTAATATTTACCGAGTTATGCTAGGAAATTGAGAATTAAAATTGCTGAAACAATGGAATATATGAAATGAAGTGCTTTAATATTGGTTTGGGTTTTAGCTTTAATTACCATTTTATTAGACCGAAAGCTGTGTAATGTTGATCTTAAGAAACGTAAAGTAGTTTTGTTGTATGAATGGCACATTAATAAAGGCGTAGAATACATTATATTAATCCGTTTCCAAATTATCTGTTCGGAGGTAATTCTTGGGACTTATATATACCACCTTTTTATTCCCTTTTTTAGGGTTCCGTACCCAAATGGTGCCAACGGGATCTTATGACTAAGGCCGTCCGTCACAGGGCAGTATCTTTTGAACCGTAATAGGTAGACACTTGAAATTTTCACAGAATGTGTACTGTTGTGGCCGCTATCTTAATCAGCCTATAATGTTCCCACTTCTGGGACACAGGCCTCTCAGTGAGAGGGAATGGGCCGTAATCCACCACGCGGGCCCAATGCGGGTTAGTAGATGCCACATGTCTTCGAATATTTGGTTCTAGGACATGGCGGTTTACTTACGATGTTTTCGTTCACCGTTTTGAGAGCAGTGGTGATAAAATAATAACAAATAATAATAAAAATAAAATAAAGTTAAAAATTGAAGGTGGCGTTTCCATTTTACTTTAGTATAAAATAAAATGTGTAGTGTTAAATATTGTACGGTGGTACGGAACCCTTCGTTTGCGAGTCCGACTCGCACTTGGCCGTTTTTAGGGGTTCTGTACCCAAAGGGTAAAACGGGACCCTGTGCGTCTGTCTGTCCGTCTGTCACCAGGCTGTATCTCATGAACCGTGATAGTTAGACAGTTGAAATTTTCACAGATGATGTATATCTGTTGCCGCTATAACAACAAATACTGAAAAATAGAATAAAATAAATATTTGAGGGGCTCCCATACAACAGACATGATTTTTTGTCGTTTTTTATAGATAATGGTACGGAACCCTTCGTGCACGAGTCCAACTCGCAGTTGGCCGGTTTTTTTAAGTTTATTTACACCTGTCCTAGGTGTCAGCCGTTACCTGAAGAATGCAATCAAATGTTTGGAGTGAAGAATAACTACTTCAATGCTATAGCATTCAATACAAGACACCAATATGGATCAAGCAATTCATGTATGGCCTGGCTAACTTAACCGTACTGCGACGTATCAATGAGAGAAATAACGCCTCAGGCAGTCAAGTTGTACCCACGAGTAAGTATAAGTACCGTGACACACCACACGCGTGTCAGTCTGACTAACGCAGACAGTTACCAGCCGTCGGATTGGTTGCCATGCTTGGTTGAGCTAATGTGCTAGCTGCATAAGTAACACTGACGATTTGTTCCACTATCTACAGATTTAGTATAATTTGCTCAGGAGGTAGTATTTAGCAGAGCTTCGTTTTCGTAAGCATGGACAAGTTACCTAAGGTTTCTTCAAGGTAATACGGCGCGTTATTGACTTAGTGTAGCGCTAGTGACAAATGTTATAAAGATCATGAGGCAGCAAAATTTAACATTAACACATAACATCACCATTGCATTGTATAACACGAAGCCCTAGTTTTACAATTTAAAAAAATCCCAAATTCAAATAACCTAACAGCTGAATCTCCCCAGAAGCGTGCTCTAACGAGTGGAATGTCCAGCAAAGAGTACACTGGTAACAAAAGAGAAACGGTGGCACAAAAGCAAAGGGAGCGAACCGGCTGCCCGCGAGCTGAGAGTGTGTCCACTGTGCCACGCACTTTAATTGGTGAAATGTGAGTCCTTATTTTTTTATAAGTATGAATCCAAAAATTAAAAAAAAATTGTCATTTTGTTTTTTTATTTTGTGCACTTTTGAGAAGAGTATTTTACATTAGGTATACTCAACCTCAAAAACTGTCTGACAGAAGCCAAAGACTGACACCCCTAGTCTTCTCTGGAGGAGGCCTTCACCTTCATTACTTGAGGGGTTCATGCATGCTTTTTTTAATTTGCACTTATTAAAATTCGAAATGTACCTTTATTATAATTCAACAATTTTTATAAATATCATCACATCACTCTAATAGGGAGGACGACTGGGTAGAAGAAAAGAAATTATATTTGGTCCGTCAGTCAGATAATAAAAAAATATTAGGCACGTATTTTTTGCTTTATCATATTAATAAAAAATGACTTAGATAAAACGTATTAAAGTTGGGGAGTGGGGTTCGCTACGTCACAACTCAGTGTAAAATCTAGCAAGGCGACATCATGTCACATTTTAACTTAAGACGCTGACAACACCTAAACCGCGGTCACTGTCACATTGCATATAAAAGAAAGAGAAGCGCGATGACACAACGCTTGTAATTTATTGCAAAATATGAAGCAATTATCTATTTACTCAAAATTGAGTTAAGTAATCGAAAATAAAAAACAACCAAGTTCTGCATTCAAATAAGACGTTCTTGTTATTAATGAAATACGTAACGTATGTTGATATTTAATGCAGATATTTTGGATTAGAACTCAAGGTAAGAGGTTAGTTTAACGTTAGTTTGTATCGAGATTTTTTTTTTTCAAAACGTGTTTTGGTAACAACCAAGTTCTGGGAAATATGTTCAAAATTAACATATATTTTTTCCGCTACCACAAACTATACAGATTTGACCATCTTTTTTCTTAAGTGAAGCCTATTTTGGTCAATTGGGTCTTGTCAGCGCCTTAAGAGGCCGACAACACCTAAAGCGCGGTCACTGTCGGACTGCATAGAAAAGAAAGAGAAGCGCGATGATACAACGCTGGTAATTTATTGCAAAATATGAAGCAATTCTCTATTTAAAAGAAATCGTTTGATTGGATAAAAACTTAAAACACTATTATGCTAGTGTTGCTTGTAGAATAATCTGACAAAAAATCATAATAATTGCATGTATATTAGTATGGTTTTTAATCATTAAAAGAAATTTTTAGAGGTATCTTCGTATTTTTTTTAGCGTATCAAATTAGATGTATTATGTTTTCAACACACTATCTACCTAGCATATATTCTGAAGAATATCATATATTTTTCTGATTTTGTTTACTGCAGTGGATCATATACTTTTAGGCATTATAAAACTTACAAAATTTGCGTTTAGGTCCTGTAGTCCCCTTAATGTATCGCCGTAATATTTTAATTACTTACGTAAAAAAAGAAAAAACACGTGTCCAATATTTCTTAATAATCTTGGTACTTGGTAATTCGTCATCCCTATTATAATAGGAACCTTTGTGCAAAATTTCTGATATGTCAGTCATTCAGCACTTCGCCCGCGATTTCGTTCGCGTGGATTACGTACTTTCCCAGTTTATACAGTTTAACTATTATTATTATATTTTAAGTTACACTACTATCGGAAACTAAAAATAAATAAAAAGATGTTATGGAAATTATTTATTAATTATTATGAAATAATAAAAATAACTCTCGACTTGAGACGCATAAGGTTCTGATATGGAATTTCACAAGTTTAGAGGAGAGTCAAGAGAAAAGAAGGTTTTTGATAAAATCGTGTCAAAACTATTTTTTATTTTCGATTAGGCTAACAAAAATAGTATAATGCTTTTAACTTGTTAGCCTAATCGAAACTAAACAATAATTTAGACACGATTTTATCAAGAACTTTCTTTTGTCTCTTCTCTAAACTTGTGAAATTCCATATCCGACCTTTTGCGTCTCAGGTCGAGAACTAATGTAACAATTCTTTTTAATTAAATCATTACATTGTATTAACAAAAAAAAAACAATAAGTAAATGAAATAAAGACTTTTTTATTTTATATTACCATCCCGTAGGTAAGTATGACTGAAGGCTCTTACAGACTGGTGCGATATCGCGCTAGTTTGCACAAGCTTTGACTCTAATATCGCCACTGCCGAGCCATGCGGTGACTCTATAACAAATAGGAGTGTTTCTAAGCAAGTGTTTCGTTACACGAACAAAACTCATTCCTATTTGCAAAATAATATTGTAAAATAAACATTTTCCTTGTATCCCTATGAATAAAATCATCGTTAGCTTGAATATCATTTGTATAAAGTGAACTAGACAAAAAATAGATTTTTATTCGGTAGATAATTATGTACATATTTAATGAATCGCATTAGTATGCAAATCAGATCAATTTATTTAAAAAATATGTAAATAAAATATTTCACACTAGTATTAACCAAATTGCCGTGTGACAGTGGACACGTGCGAAACTGGTAGACTCGTATGCAAATTGACTCCGGCCTCCCTAATTCAACCCCCAAGGTATTTTATATCCTAACATATTAAATTAAGGTTTAAAATTAAATGTAGGTAATTAGGTTTGCAGACTGCTTCTGTACTTTTAAAAAGTGTAGGGTATCGGTTAATTAAAGTGAAGCCCTTGACGAAACCTTAGTATGGACGGATGCAATGACTTTAATTCGGATTGCGAGAGGGTGAAATGATACGGTGGACTGTCATTAGCCCTTTTATAGACGATGACGTCAGCAGTGGCGCGACGCGACGGGACTATACATGAAATATTGCATTTTGTGCCCACATAGAGTATACCTAGCTAGAGTACAACACGGGTACAGTGACGCTTAAGGGTCGGATAAACGCCGTTGACGTTGACCATACAAATGCGCGTCGCGCTCACGCCGCACGCCACGCTGCCGTTCGGTTTCAAAAGGAGCATTTATTTTTAGTAACGAAAATATGAATATTTGAAAAAAATCACAGATATAATGTATATAATAAAATAGTCTGTTCATACAAAAACTTAAGTAGATTGAAAGTAATATCGTTTTTTATGCTTTGGGTAGACATTATTTCCTGAATTTATACATAAAGTATTTTACTATAATACTTAAATATTCACATATAGAATTGATGTGTACGCGTTCTAGTTTCATATACATTTTTTGCATAACTTATTTGCATTGCATTATTTGAAGACGTAATAACAGATTTAAAAGTCACAAAAATCATATATCTCTGCCTTAACGAAGCCGAGGGTCACTAAGTGTTTCCGTTATTACGATATCTTTTTTGTATTGGACCATATCTGGGGACCTTCTAGTCACGGAGATATCGAAGTTAAATATTCCAACTTTTTATGAAGTTTATGTTACGAAAACACGTCTTAATTGTCATAGCTTCACTTTAAATACCCCTCTGTACGGTTGCATGCATAAGCGTTTATTGAGATACATACATAAACTCACGCCTTCTTCACATGGGGGTAGGCAGAAACTATAGAGCGCCACCTGCTACGCTCTTTATATACTCCTTTTGCTTCGCCTACGCTTGACCAGATGTATGAAACATCTAGTCATACACCCACGCCGGTTGCGAGACCTACGCACCTGAGCTTCCTTTAGAACATCACCAATTAGGTCACCTCTGCTTTGTAAATACCTTTTGTTAGACGCCTTTGAGATAGAAATAAGAAATAAATAAAATAAATACCATACATGGTTCTAAATCAATCAATTAAAATAATTCGTTCAATAATATGTATAATATTAATCATGTGCTCTTGTTTATTGAAATAACGAAGACAGGTAATTTTTGTTAACTTATGCATTGATGATTAGCTGTTTCATTAAGTTAAAGTTTTAACGTATTTCTTTTAAAAGCTTACTATTTCTAGGTGTATAATGTTCTGTAGCGCAGTGTGTCTTGTGCTTCCTAATGAGCATGACCATGTAGCTTTAAACTAAGCTGCGACTACACTGTTCATGCCACACCCCTTTGAAATAAACTCTAAAGATACCACGATATAAAGCAGTGTGCTCACAGTGAAGTTGGTCACGACATAAGTCACATTTGTCACAATAATAGCCGAACTAACGAAGTAATAAAGGTACAAACAATACTGTGCCACAACAATTGTCTTAACTAACTAGTTACTAGTTTGTCCACTGAACAAACCGAGCTGTTCATATTATTTGAGCTACACGTTGGGTAAGGCTTTGTACACACAGAATAATGGGGAAGTTCAACTTTAACACATCATTGCCAAACAGTGTATGGGTGGGTACCAAGCCGTATGTATCCTGAATATAAAAATGGGGACAGATGAATTGGATCACTGGGGTAAGCTGTCACTATGTGTAATAAAATGGTCATATTTATTGTGTTCTAGACTTTTACACTTATTATTATTCATGTATTTTACACTTATATAAATCGATTAAAGTAAACAATCACCAATACAATAAATATGACCATTTTATTACACAAAGTGACATCTAGCATATGCCAGTGATTTATAATTCGACTTTAGTTAAAAGAGTGGCAAATGGCGCTCTGCAGTTTCGGCCTACCCACCCCCATGGGAAAAGGCCATGTGAGTACCTCCTTTGCTCAACAATGAATTCCCGTATGTCATGTAAGTGGCATAGGGTAATAATTCAAAACAAAAGCCAGTCCACAAAATCCTTCCACAAATAATTACAATGTTTGGAATTAAAGGAAAACCGATACAAATCGTATTAAATAGACCTTACGTCAATGATACATGTGTGCTATTTTGAAATAACGAAACGTTCTACCCAAATCCAACAATACAATTACAATCGGAATCCCAGGTGATTGATACACTGTCTACCTTTCCAGCGAACATTCTAAAACCGTCCGTCTAAACTTACCCTTACCCAACTTTGAACATCGATGTGGCTGTGAACGGGTTATATATTACTCGACAAGTATTCCAGTTAGCAAGATTTGCCTCGCTAAGTACATGGTCTGCGTTGCGAAGTGAATAAAATAAATTATACAAGCTAAGCTATACTTATTCTAATTTTCTTCCACTTAGAAATAGCGAATCCATTTTGGAAATGGAAAATGAGTTGCCAGTTCCCATTTTGGAATTGGATTTTAATTTTGGCAACGGTTAACGATAATTATATGTTGCAAGGCCATGCTGGGGCATAAATCTACGCGATGTGTTTTTAATTGTTTGCATTCTTTTCTTTTTTTTGTTGAATAAAAGGTTACAAATTAATCATGCAGCTTTGAAAATATGTTATCAAACTTTGTTGCGTTTTATGGTAGATGTAAAAACTCGAATACTACGAATATCATAACGCGTAGATACTACAATTACATGTCTGGCTGATATAGGTCAAAATTCCATACGAGCAACGCACACGTTATTTTAAATCATCCATGTAATATGTAAACGTGTGGTTAATTGACTTGTTTGACAACAAACTTTTTTAATGTCCATATATTCCTCACGCATACTACATAAAACTCGTATTACCTACACAAAAAATGGCGTAGTAATTTCATTCACTAATTCCACGAAAAACGCCAACAGAAATATTTGTACTAAAACAACTTGTCTATATTTGCCTAGAACATTCATTTTAGTAGTAACGCGCAAATTGCTATACGAATTAAATCGATAAAACTTTTTTTGGACGTGAGTCATTGACTCATTCGCAATCCCATGGAACTGTATTCGAATAGAAATATCATTCGAACGTATTTATTCACATGTATACTAAGTTTTGCTCGCGGCTTCGCCCACGTGGATGTCGGAAAATATCCCACGGGAACATACTACCGCGATTAAAAGTACCTAACCTAGGTGTTAATCCAGGTTATAAACTATCTGTACGCCAATTTTCATCCAAATTCGTTCAGCCGTTTTTGCGCAAATCCGGACAAACAAAACGGACAAAAATTCAAAAAACTATAGTTTCGGCATCAGGCTTGTAGCAATTACTGTTTTTCTAAAATATTCAATGTACTATTTTGACTTGGTTACTATTTTATCATGAATTGAACATACATTACACGTATAGATACTTGTGGACCAGACGGAATCGGATTACGTCTGAGTCTTACTCACTCGAGCGACTTAGTAAAAGCGGGCCTAGTAAAGGCTTAGGAACCTTTCTTCACCAAATCGCTTAAATGTTGAATACTACATGAGCTGACTACCTTTTGTTACTGAAACCTGTGACTAAATACAGAATTGTGCTCTAAATCAAGGTTGCCAAACACAATGAATTACAAATCGTATCTCTGTTTTGTATTTCAAGCAGTTTAGGTTTCAACGTCAGTCGAATAAGCATCGTGTATTCGACTATTCCACTCGATCACGTAAAGCTATTCGAGTGTTGCAACGTCGCATCACTAATTCAGATTTATCGCAGAATACAGTTAGAGACCGGTTTGGAGGCAGCTTGGTATTGTGATACCTTACGGTCCTGGTGTGAGGCTGAACTAAGTATTTCATGAGTTCACCATGTTTTATTCAAGACCATATTTAACTAAAATCCACTTCAAAATATTTAAAATTCCACTTCGGGCACTTATGACTGCCTCGTTCATCTATTGGTCCCGAGAGCGATTGGATAGCGTGGGTTTCTGAGTTCTCAATTACCTTCCGGAGTATAAGTTTGTGCCAGGTTAGTGATATAAGACTCGCCATTTATAAAGGACACCGACTTTAGTATATTCTGTAAAAATCTCAACATCTTTGAAGTGAGCTTTAAGCGAGTTGTCATTCCACCTGATGCTAGGATTGCCAAAGAATTTGCTAGATTGACAAAGAAAAAGAAAGAAAGAAAATACGTTTACTTGCGGTAAACATGACGCAAAGAAGGAACACAAGAACAAAAAGAACAGGTTGGGGGAAAATATGTGCCACATCCACGCAAAACGGCCATCGTTCAGCATTAACAGTGTTGATCTCGTGTTCACGGTGAGATTTTTACTGAATACATCGGATGTACTGTGACTGGCCAAATGTTGAGTTATTTTACATCTCTGCAAAAAAAATCAACTCAGTAGTAGTATAAAGTATCAAAAACTTACAAAAGATTTAAAGTTTCACTTTCCAAGATCTTATAAGAAATAGCCTAACTTTAAGAAGCGTTGAACTATATATTCATTCTGATGTTGATCCAATTTCGGAGTCAGCCCCAGTAAGCCTTTTACTGAGTGATGGATAAGGGAAGCCTGTGGATTTTCATGATGGATTGACTTGTCACGAGAAAGAATTGGATTTTTTAGCTGTGTAATATGCGTAGAAGCCTTTTTAATGTCGTCATTCGCTGAAAAAAGAAGAAAAACTTCTGAAGGAAACAGTCTAATCAGTTTGGTATAACATTACGTATGTATTACCTTCAGGGGTGAGCAGAGGTGTATCTTTACCTACTACCTCTGTGTTTCGTCAGTTATGTTATAATTCTCATGTAAACAAAGGGCGAGTATATTGCTATCAACCTTCGCCGACCCTAAAAAAAGGGTAAAATTACAAGGAATTTTGTATTACAGTCCAAAGTTGTCTTTAGCTAATAAAACATTGTTTAAAGCACTTAAGGTGTTAAACACGCTATCTTCGTTCATAGTAAGCGATCCATTACAAGTTTCTAGAAACTTCGTGCTAGTGTTATAAAATGCATGAAATTCTTAATAGTTAAATGCATTTTTTCTACCTGCTAACTTCAGGGTTTGTTAAAAGACGTTAGAATGATACGGTCACGTTTTGTGTGAATCGCCAATAGGAAATGAATTTAGTTTCGCTGTGCCTAAGAATATTATTTAGGAAATGTGTATCTGATCTGGCAAATTGTTGCAACAGTTTCGATCAAAATGTTTATACTTCAAATTATTTTGTCGTTTTTTTAGTTTCTTCCGTAGCACTTATCAGATACATTTTGAAATATTTCTTAAAATAAAACTATATAAAAAAAAAACATTTAAAAAAATTGTGATCCGTAGTTGTAGTAGTAGGGTCCAAGCTACCGGTGGTTAGGGCTTCAGAGACAGGACCTCGTCACGATGCGAACCCGTATCGAGGAAAACTGCTTTCTGAATCAGACCCTTGGTCCAACCGCCTTAATTAATTATATTATTAATCTCCAAATGCTACAAGGCTTTGATTAACGAGCAGTTATTTAAGTGTTTTCCTATAAGGCGTTTACGTGGGACATATCAATATTCATAAGTAATATTCTATTATGTATTTCGAACTTCTCGAGGAAGTTGATAATTTTCTGCGATAATCTAGTTTCCCCAAAGGTTGAAGAGGTCAGACAGCAATTGTTTCAGGTAAAGTAGACCATGATTAAAGCTACTAGCGGCTAACTTTCTAATTAGTGTGCATGTCCCTTTAAATAGAACGGAAGTTTTCAATACTCTGCCCTACCAGGTGAATAAGGAATTCAGAATATCTGCGTTATTATAAATATACAATTAATTAATAATTAATTAATTTTTAATTTATTAACAATGACGAAGCATACTTGAAATGAAATGAGAAAAAAATTGTGTGGAAAGCACACCGCACTTTGTAAGTTCGTTAATTCATTATTTTAAAGTGTGTCTTACATAGCAAACAGTGTCGTCAATGTCTTTTCTTCATTTTTTTTTTGTATTTTGGCACCTTGTAGCTATTTTATAATATTGAAGTAATTAGTCGTTTAATTTATTTTAATCGTACTTTTGTATGTTGTGCTGTCTTTTGTTATATCTATCTTCATTTTAAATGCAACATAGCCAGGTAAGTCAGACAAATGAGTGACGTCAGGTAATGTTAAACGAAGCGTTAACAAACCACGGCACATCAGTCTACACCCGCTTTATAACGCGACCTTGGCCGTGAACCGCCCTTGAACTATGATCAGAATATGTTATTAAACGTTACGTTTAACGTTTATTTTTATTACGCTATGAGTATTTTTATAATTTCTAATACAACGTTAACATTAAAATAGATAGTTTGTGAGCCTTTAAGGCTCTTGCAGACTGGGGCGTTATCGCGGGCGCAACAGGCATATTGCTGCCCGTCGTCGCGCCCACGATATCGCGCTAGTCTGCTAGAGCCTTTCGCCAATAAGCTGTTAACTAAGCCAATAAGTTCCAGCTGTCATTTGTAGATCTTTGATAGTCGAACACTTTGGATCCAGTCAAAATTTAACATGTACCGTTATTTCAGAAAGTAATAAAACCTACTTAATTTTGAGAACATTTTTGGCTTCCAAATTCTATGTGAAAACTTGCCACTTGTTGTGTTATACGTAAATACGTAAATAATCATAAGCAATAAATAAAAAAACTGTTATAGACATAGCACCTAAATCAATGTCACAACATCCGTTTGATAGTCTCATCAATGCGGTTAAACATATTTACCCTACTCACCTACTTTTACGGTCATTTATAAAAGTTACACATACCGATAACCGCATTTTTAAAGCCTCATTTACACGAGGCAAGATTCTTCCCTGTGGCATACAATAAAATTGAAGCAACAAATGATTTGCATCGTCTTTCTTTTTTTAGGGTGGGATATTATCAAATAACTTCTCCAGCTCTGGGCGGAGCGGAAGGGTGTGTCACACTCTTACTGGCTAAAACCCACCCGTGTTCCTTCCGTTGCTTGTGTTGCCAGGGGCCTCGGTATCCTTTTCAGACTTTCCCACGACCCCGGCAGATTTGCATCGTCTAAAACTGTTTAAAAGGTGCAACTAATTGTTGTTTCAACTGGGCTTAAAAATATTGTTTAATTTCCATTAAGAAATTCTCAGTAGCACACCAGAGTATTGATTTGTTTCTAAGCTCGCCCCTTTAAATTAAGTGGGATCTTTTAATATGTCTGGCGAAATGTGGGTGTAAGTCAACACAACCAACTCCTTCGGGGAATCCAAACACAGGCGTACATGTAGGTAAGTGTGTTCTATTATTAGAAGCATACAAATCTGAATACTTACTGTCTGTTCCAAAATAATCAGATGAAAGTGTAAACATGTTCAGGTAAAATTCTTATTCATTCACTCACTAAAGGGAATTACTAATACAATCTGTAATTAAAAGGTTACAACTTTATACCTTACCACTTTTCCAACAACTTATTACTTGAATAACATTATTAAATTGTAACTGAAAAATCATCGACGAAAATTGAGGTTTTATAACCTCAATTTTCGTGAAGGAAATTTTTCATTTGACAAATTATTGAGGTTATCCTCAATAATTTGTCAAATAAAAATTTCTTTAAATTTTAAATTAGAATTTCAGGTAATCAAATAATCAAATCAAAGCACTTAATTTATAACTGGCACCACAAATTGACACCCACAGGTACGTTTTCTGATTCATTTGTTTACATTTTCGTCATATACTTTTGGAACAGATCATAGATACTTCGTAAAAGGACGGATCGTTCATTAGCATACACAAGACCCTGTTCCTTTGTCGATGTGGTAACATGTTTCGAATCTACCTTTATATAAATAGCGCTATTCATCTAACTTCCATTGGACAGAATCCAGGGCTAAATACAGATAATTGAGATTAATGAAGCACCTCGGAGCCATGACGAAGATCGACAAAAGATCTTTTGTAGCTTAGTTGGAAAAGCTTAAATAGAAGACAAAAGAAAGGATTTTGACCTTTCTGATATAATACTCAAACGGTAATGAAACGGTATTGTTTATTATTCACTAATGATTCGTGAACTGATGCTGTAGGTACAGTCAGCAAAAACAGTCGATGTACCTTCACTGTTTTCAGGGTAAAATGGGACCCTATTACTAAGACTCCGCTGTCCGTCTGTCTGTCTGTCCGTCTGTCACCAGGCTGTATCTCATGAACCGTGATAGTTAGACAGTCGAAATTTTAAACAGATGGTGTATTTCTGTTGCCGCTATAACAACAAATACTAAAAAACAGAATAAAATAAATATTTTGGGGGGCTCCCATACAACAAACATGATTTTTTTGCCGTTTTTATAGATAATGGTACGTAACCCTTCGTGCGCGAGTCCGTTTTTTTAATATTGAGCTAAATTCTTAATTAAAATTGGAACAGAAGTTTATAATTAAAAGAGGTTTATCTCTTAGCTGAAATGCTTATGTGAAATTACTATGTATCGTATTATTTTGTGTCAATTAAGATGATGTTAACAAGTAGAAGTGTTAATCGACTTTTTGCGCGGACTGTACAGTCACGAACATAACATACCTTACATTTACGCAACAAATAAAAAAACTTTTTCTTGAAATAATTATTGTAAGTTTGAGAAAAGACCTATTTTTATATTATTATGGTTTCGACTTTTCGAGAATACAATGTTCGTAACGCCACATTTCTATCAATATTTTAGTAGCAAATCGATTTCACATAAACTTACATTGGCACTTATGAAACGTCAGAAGCTAGGTGCACGGTCCTATGGAGAAAAGCCGGCAAGAAACTCCACGGTTACTCTTTTAATAATAATTGGCTTTTACAATGTTTTCAAATTACAGTGTTAATAGGTAAGGGAGGACAGTATAGAACTGTCAGAAAGTACCAGGTACTTAACAAAAACTAAATGGGCTACAAATCGTCAGTCTATTAAAGGCTTCTACATACTGGCACGACTTGTCGCGCGACGCGTCGCGACACAAAGGCACCGCTTGTAGCGCTACACGCGGTGTCTTTGTGTCGCGTCGCGTCGCGCGAAAAGTCGCCCCAGTATGTAGAAGCCTTGACCCTACAACATTCTCACATTCACAAAATATAAAAGAATTTATGTAAAATATTAATAAAAATAAAAATCTGTTTAAACCAAATGACATGTATTCCATTACAACTGTTACAAGTCTGAATTAATATCCTGGCCATCAAAGCCACTAACAAATAGTTTGAAATCATAATTCCAGGTATATAATGTCAAATAATGTCAATATATGTCAAGGAAGTAGGTAAAATTTTTGTTTAATTTAAAATAAACATCGTAATTTGGGATATTAAAGGCTCCTACATACTGGCGCGACTTGTCGCGCGACGCGACGCGACACAAAGACACCGCGTGTAGCGCTACAAGCGGTGCCTTTGTGTCGCGACGCGTCGCGCGGCAAGTCGCGCCAGTATGTAGGAGCCTTTATGCTTGTGACTGTACGTATCTCGAGATGGTTATGAATTATGTTATTTGAGCTATTATTATTATTAGTCCCAGCCTCTCAGCTGACTTAGCATGATTGCCTGAACCCTGAACTTAAGATAGATATTAATTTAGATGAACTAATTTTGAAGCTATTTGAATTTCAATAGCTCTGTCACTAACTCAGTACACATCACGCTTTGTTTCTTCGAAGGACTTCGCCAGTTATGTTTCAGTCATTTTTTTTCACATTTTGACGAGTTAAGCGAACATAAATGAAGGGAACAGCTGGTTTTTTTTTATCGCGACTTCAGGTTTAGTCCCATAGTAAAAGTTGATTATAATGATGAGTACAATGACCCCTTAAGAGATCAGGGGGACCTACTCTCTAAGTCCGTCAACGTGGAAAGTAGTTCAAAACATCGGAATGAACCCTACGTTCGATTAATTAACTTTTTCGGACGGGTAAAAACACATCGGGAGTAGGGACAGTTGTCCCTACTCCCGATGTGTTTTTACCCGTCAAATCGTGGTGTCACTCATTGTTAGGTCGGGCCCCAAACGAATCTTATAGGTGACGTGGACAAAATAGACGACATCGGCTCGATTGCCAAAAATGAAAATAAAACCGTCAGTGACACGGAGTAAAAATCGCCCGTAACTTCAGCCGAAACTACGGATTTTATGCTTAGAGAGACCCAGTACATTGCACCCGTCCGAAGTGGAGACGAGTCGCAGTTAAACTTAATTCATAAATCATCGCCACTCGTCATAGCTATGACGAGTGGCGATGATTTATGAATTTTCTCTTATTCCAGCTACTGGTATGTAATGTGGATATTTTATGTAAGTAACATTAGAACGAATGTGTCTAAAAGTAGGATTGGAATTACTAAAAGTAGAACATTAATGTTAGGTGAGAATGGGCGAAGACTCTTCTTTGTAAAATGACAATGTGTACAAAGTGGATGCAGCTTACGATAATGGTTAGTAATAATGTGGAGGCGACTGTAAATGGCAAATGATTTTCTGTAGAAAAAGGGAATACAATATTTACTAAGTATATTAGCCAAAGATATAAATATGTCTAGATAGTCAAAGCTGTGAACCCGACGAAAAAAGAACGAGCGAGCCTTACAGTAATCGCATATTATGTGTAACATCCGACATCTCACTTTGGTAATAAGCAACTGAGCAGCGACAGAAATTAACCTCAAAATTTAAAAGCTATTTGCTGAAATATTTATTTGAATAACTATTCATTACTAGTGGTCGCCCACTGGTCGAAATTCGAGCCCCTCTACTTACTATCCATATAGTACTTACTTATTCCATGTTATTATAAAGTACTTACTAATTCCATGCTATTAAAAAATACTTACTTATTCCATGCTCAAGCTGTCACTTCCTGTTCCACACTTTCGTCCCTTTTCACGAAATCACTCCCGCAGAAAGCGAGAGGAAAGGTGTTACACATCAAAAATTGCGGCCAACAGTCGGACGCAATTTTTGCACGCACACTAGAATAACACAATGACGTGGTGCGTATGTAAGACGTAGCTGTCACGCACACCAGCCTATCAAAGTTGGCTTGTTTGTTTTAGTTATTTAGTAGCGCGACACTCTTACCTAGACTTAAAGTTGAAGTTACGTCTTGAGAGGAAAAGAGAATTGCCGTGCACTCAGATTTGCCAAAAATCATATATTTCAATAAATTAACGTCAAAAGCTAAAAAAGACAGCTCCTAAAACCTTATAGTTTAAGAGAAAACAAGCAAAACTCTGAACTCTTCAGATCCCTGAAATCTCACTTACTCAATTGCCAAATGTAGCATATAAACCAACTAAAACTTGATTAATCCACTTACTCCCGACGTAGTATAACCACACATTAGTCAAATTGCACCAAGACATACAGACACCTCTTACACATTATATTCAAAGGCTTTAAATGAAGAGAACGGGTATTAAGACCAGAATACGGAGACTTATTCATTAAATTTTCAAGTTTGTGCAAATTCCGCAGGAGGACCTAAGCGGCTCGCCGAGTCGGGCTTGCCACTACACCGCCAGGTAACTGAGGTATGTACGTAGACTAAGGAAAGAACTAGATGGATAAGATGACTATGGTTTTGTGCATATTTATTTTGGTATTGTTTATTAACCCGGAAATACAGGCAAGCATGATCAGAGAACGCACAGAACAAAGAGGTTTGAAAAGAGAAAGGGGAAGTTTTTGCCCAACAGAAGCACACAACATAGACGACCAAAAATAATGTTTACAGGTAAATGTGCTCCTAAAAAGTCTAATTTTCATAAATTTTCAGCTTTTAAGCGCTAAAGAAGTAGCCAATGTCATATTGAAACAATTTGTGTATAATAGGCGTGTTTTCACTCTTCAATAAATAAACAAAAAAAAAAGCTATTTAAAACAAGAACTTCATATTATTAAATCCTCAGAAACCCAAAAGAGATTACCAGCAACTTGTTAAAAAATATAAAATAAGTAAATAAAAAAAGTAATTTGCATCCAGATGCGCCAATTAATTCGGCGTAATACTTTACAAACGATACAAGGCACCATATTATTAAATGAAATGAAGCGATTCAAACCGGTTCAATCAGAACAAGATACACAGCTGTATAAATATTTAAAGGATTATTTTCGCGGTATTGCGCGGTCGGCTCGTGGATGGGTGACCATCCATTACATGTCGAGACCCATCCGTGCCTCGGAAAGCATGTGAAACCATTGGTCTCGGCTGTCATTCGTAGACCTTTGACGGTCGTTACAAGTCAGAAACCGCGCGGGAAGTGTGACTTACCGCGCGGTTTCTTACCAATGGGTATCGTGTTACACAGTAAATGGTTTGTGGAGGTCAGATAGACGGTCGCTGCATGTAAAATGCTGGTATTCAGCTATATTCGGTTAGACTGGAAGCCGATAAAGCTTCGCGGTATAAATGAAAGGCGCATGAAACTTCCTAATATAGTTTGACAGGTGTGAATTGTGACAAGGGTAGTTTTTTGTGTGAAGATTATTTAAGCGTCACACGGTACAATGGCGTCGTTGCCTTTTTTCCGTTGCTAAACAGATTTTGGTTGTTTTATTTTTTTGTTAGAGGATTGACGTCACAATATTTGGTCAATGATCTTTTTAGTAAATTCGTGGTGATGGAAGGATGGTGACGCTGGGAAACTTTTATTTTTGTATCATTTTTACTAATAGAAATATGTTTTTTTCTTTCTTAACAGGCTTAACTTCAACTACAATCCACTTGGTGTAACAAAAGAACAGAAGCATAGGTAGTTAAAGTTAGTGACAAAATTCGATTAACACTTCAGTTTTTAACTCTTAATAACTGAGCTAATTTTATTAATATCGGACCAAAAGTACCTAAAATTAAAAGAATATTAACTCTCACTAAATGCTGAAATACAATGTATTAAAAATAGTGAATCAATTTAGATGGTGTGTAAGAATTTTGGGGCTGACCGTACGTGGTTGGCGGGGCGGTAACCACATATCATCGAACTAAGTTAGATAATATCAATTTAAATGTAATAATAACCTTTGACGCTGGCCAACAGATCGACGCTCTCTATACCGACTTCAGCAGCGCTTTTGATAAGGTCAACTATGAAATCCTGCTGCTGAAACTGCATGGTCTTGGCATACACGGGCCCCTGTTGAAATGGTTCAGATCATACCTATGTGGGCGAACACAAAGAGTGGTGGTAAACGGCTTTTAATCTCCGGAGTATATTGTATCCTCCGGCGTACCTCAAGGATCTCATACTGGGTCAATTCTGATTATTGCATTTATAAATTACATCGTTAATTGCATCAAGCATAGCCAATGTTCCTTATTTGCCGATGATCTTAAAATCTATCGTCAAATAGAAACCCAAGAAGATATTGCTCTACTCCAAACAGATCTTAACTCAATACAGAGCTGGTGTGTGGTAAATGGGATGATCCTGAATGCCAACAAATGTTTCCACATATCGTTTACGCGAAGAAGCATCCCATACCATCAACCTACTCCCTCAACGGGACGTCACTGCAACAAGTGAAAAACATACCGGATCTTGGTGTAGTGCTTAGCAGTGATCTCTCATTTACCACACACATAAACTATATCATTGAAAAAACACTAATAATTGTTGCGTTTATGAACAGAATTGGCAAAGAATTTAAGAGAACCTTGGCATTGAAAATGCTCTATAACACCTTTGTGCGCAACCTAGTTGAATATGCATCTCCCGTCTGGAGTCCGACTTATAATATCCATAATGACCGTATTGAGCGCGTACAAAAAAGGATGACGAGGTGCTTGCGGTTTGAACACCACAAATGTGAGAACGGTTAAGATACTTCAAATTAGACACATAACGCAGGGTTCTAAATGATCTAACAACACTTTACAAAGTTATAAACGGACTAACATCGGCTCCAGATCTCCTTAACAAAATCAACCAAGATGTACCTCGTTATTCTCATCTCCGGTCTAAGCGTACCACTAGGACGTTTGCCACGAAACCGTGTCGCACAAACCTGGGCCAGCAGGCACCCCTAAATAGAATGTAGACTTTTACAACAGTGCCTGTTCAGTCGTCAGCAATATTGATATTTTCTTAGATAGTCTGCCAATATTTAAAACTAAAATAAACAAAATTTACCTGTAATCAGCTGCCCGCCATTAGTCATACTTTATTTTAATTTAATAATAATAATGTAAATTAAACTTCTTAATTAAATTTTATTTTATTAATTGAATTTAGTTTCATTAAATAATTTGTTCGAATTTAATAATTAATTATATTTCAATTTAATTTAGTTTAATTAGACTTAGGAACGATATCTGTATTTTATTTTTATCATTAACATACTTAATTACATTCGTGTTATTTTGTTCAATATTCAGTTTTGTTACCTTATATGTGTGAATTTTTTATTTAATTCTTTATGGTTGTATTGTTTTAGTGCAATGTGACGAAATCTATTATTTGTATTTTATTTTATAATTTAATCTCATTTCTAATATTTTAATAATTTCAAAATGTGATCGAATTGTTAATCACGTTCTTTATTATTCGTAGCCTTTTAATAAGAATGTTGTGCATGCCTTTAAGCGATTGAGATGTTTGAGTGTTTGAGATGTATTTACACAGTACCTACTGAAGATCCGTCATCACCTAATGTTATATCTTTGTAAATATGTCGTTGGTGTGCCTTGCATAATAAATAAATAAATGAACCTTAGACTTAATATTAACATTGAATATGATTAGCGCATCCCCCTTAACAATTTCACGTAAATCAACAATCGATTCGAATGTCCATCGATTTATTTTAACGCCACATTTATTTGTATCACGTACTCAGTTGTAACTGTAACCGACAGATTGACAAACAAACTTGTCCAGATGTCAACAATGTCGTCTTGTTCGAAAACAAGTCTGTCTGCTATTCCGAGAACTTCAAACAAGTTAAGAGATGTCTATCAAAAGTTTTACGAGTTATATTGAGACATTTTTGGGTTATAAACTTATAACAGTGAAATATGTTTTGAGAATCCTGTAGAGAAGCTATTGTGTTTAAGTGCAAAAGATGCAACAATGTTTTGGCAGAGTTATCTGAGTAAGTATGTAATTATATTATACATTGAAGACAAGGGATCTGCCTAGAATACCATACGAGATAGATGGAGAATCTTGTAAGCTGACTGCTAGTTATTAACCCTCTTAATAATAAACATTTCTTTAATTTAAGGCGCAGATTTATGATTTTAGCCTTCATATAATGCAAGTAAGTTACATCAATTTAATATAATAATATATATGTATACATTTTGTCCATAACTAAAATAATAAAAATAACAAAATGATTTCCTAACTTAACTAAAACAATTTACAAACTAAAATATGTCGTCGAAAAACATAATATATTTTTTTTAATGTAAGTTATGAAAACAATTTATGTTAAACTAGAACGCATACACATCAATTCTGTACGTGAATATATTAGTATTTTTGTAAAATACTTTATGAAATATGTAAATTCAGGAAGTATTGGTGCCGATTCCCTTGTTCACAAACTAAACTTAATTTAAGTTCAGTGCATCTTTTTCTTTCTATTTCAATAAGAAAAGGACAGAAGATACATTTTAGTTTAGTCCTGTCAAATTAATCAGCGGTTGACGTAAATTGACGTAATTTTAGTAGGGCAAGTTTTTAATCGCGTCTAAACTTGTATAGAGTAGTAACAGGCGCTGATTAATCTGACAGGACGAAACTAAAATGTATTTTCTGTCCTTTTCTTATTGAAATAGAAAGAAAAAGATGCACTGAACTTAAATTTAGTTCAGTTTGTGAACAAGGGAATCGGCGCCATTGTCTACCCAAAGCATAAAAAACGATATTACTTTCAAACTACTTAAGTTATTTCCATGCTTTTTTTAATAAACAAATATGCCCTATGAAACCGAACAGCGGTGGCGCGGCATGAGCGCGACGCGCATTTGTATGGCCAAGGTAAACGGCGATTACCCGACCCTTAAGAGACGTTTAAACGTCAAAAAACTAAAATTACCGCAAATTTAAGTACGGTGACAAATTGTCCAGCGCGCGTAAACTATTGCGATTGGTTGAATGATTATCAACTGAGATCAACAGCCAATCGCAAAAGCTTACGCGCGCTTGAAAATTTGTCACATTAATTAATTGCGATAATTTTCGTTCGAGAAACTGGCCCTTAATCTATCATCAGCAAACAAAATCTAGAATTCCAAAGTCTTGAGGTTAGTTATCAATCATCGACAAGATGAACCAGGTCCTCAAGAGTTGTTGAGGTCAACCAATTAAAAGTTTCTCCTTCCATTGTCTAAAACTTGAGATGCAAGTTCGAGGATGCAGGCACTAGCCGTTCTAACAGACTGATTTGAAACGTCTAAGCTTGCGATATTATTAGAGCAACAAAACTATTCTACAGGCTGTATAAACTAGGTACATCAATTTGTAAGTATGGTCTGTTACAAAAGTATCTGATAAGAGTGTAAACAAACCTTGCTCAGGTTAAATTCTTACGTTCAATTACTCATTAAAGGGAATTAGTAACATATTCACATCTGTATTTAGAACGTTGCAACTTTAAACTTATCTCATTAATTGTTCCAACAATTATTGGTGCCGATTCCGGTGTTCACAAACTAAACTAAATTTAAGTTCAGTGCATCTTTTTCGGCGCCTGTCACTACTCCATACAAGTTTAGACGTGATTAAAAACTTGCCTACTAAAATTACGTCAATTTACGTCAAGCGCTGATTAATTTGACAGGACTAAACTAAAATTTATCTTCTGTCCTTTTCTTAATGAAATAGAAAGAAAAAGATGCAATGAACTTAAGTGTGTGAACAAGGGAATCGGCACCATTGTTTGAATATCATTATTAAAATGTAATTGAAAAATCATCGACGAAAATTGAGGTTACGAGTATAAAATTAACTGCAATCGTCCGGGTTCGCATATTCAAATAATCAAACAAAAAGATCTCAATTTGTTAAGAAACACTAGAAATTAACATCCACAGGTACTTTATCTGATCCATTTGTTTACATTTTCATCACATACTTTTGAAACAGACTATATCGTCATTATGCTCAGGAGTACCTTCTACAAGAAACTTCTCCATCAGAGATCACAAACAATACTAGTTCATTGCGCACTGGACCGGCCTAACTAAGTTAGCCGATGTTTAGCCCAGTTCCCCAAGTTCGGCTCTTGTTCTGTTTATTAAATTCGGCATCTTGAGACTTGCATTGTTAGTGTTGCGACAACTTGAGCCGAGTTCATGGTCTAATCTTATTGTTCTGTGTCGTCAGCGGATGATAAGTCTGCAGTTAGTTTTGCAACTGCTGCTGGTTATAAAACTTGATAGGTTCAGTGTTTGGATGAATGATTTATAAACTAGCATCCATTCTGTACCTACTAATGCATCCATTGATGAGAACTAGGCTTAGCATAATTATTGCAACTGCAGTCTTAAGGGTTGGGTAAACGCCGTTCAACTTGGTCATACAAATGCGCGTCGCGCTCACGCCACGCTGCCGTTCGGTTTCGAAGGGAATATTTGTTTTAAATAAGTAACAAAAATATGATATTAAAAAAAAAACTCAGATACAATTATACAAGGTGTTGTTTTGGATCTGCAAAACATTTTAGGAGGTAATTATGTTAGTGATTCTCGACCCGAATCAACAATAAAATGGGCAGGTATTTTTTTTTTATTTTATTCTTATTTCGAAATCGGTAAGTGTGAACTCCCCTTTTTAAAACGCGGCGCGGTACGTGTCCTTAAACTGCGCTTTCACACACACACAAACAAACGCAACTGACATTTCTTTCATAGATCTGAGATTAGGGTTATTAAGAGAGTTATTCTGAAAAACAATAATATTTAAAAATCTAAAATAAAAAGTATTATTGATTATTGACTTGGTATCGTATTGTTTAATGATTATTTACGAGTTTCATAACAACCCCCTGAAATGTTTTGCAGGTTCAAAACTGCATCTTGTAGATAATAAAGGCTCTTGCATACTGAGGCGATATTGCGGGCGCGACAGGCAGCAATATGCTTGTCGCGCCCGCGATATCGCGCCAGCCTGTAAAAGCCTTAAAACAGTCTTTTCATACAAAAAAAAAACATGAAATCTTAAGTAGTTTGAAAGTGACATAGTTTTTTTATGCTTTGGGTAGACATTGGTGCCGATTCCCTTGTTCACAAACTAAACTAAATTTAAGTTCAGTGCATCTTTTTCATTCTATTTCATTAAGAAAAGGACAGAAGATACATTTTAGTTTAGCCCTGTCAAATTAATCAGCGCCCTTCGCTACTCCATACAAGTTTAGACGTGATTAAAAACTTGCCTACTAAAATTACGTCAATTTACGTCAAGCGCTGATTAATTTGACAGGACTAAACTAAAATTTATCTTCTGTCCTTTTCTTAATGAAATAGAAAGAAAAAGATGCACTGAACTTAAATTTAGTTTAGTTTGTGAACAAGGGAATCGGCACCTTTACTTCCTGAATTTATTTCATAAAGTATTTCACTACAATACTCAAATATTCACATAAAAATGATGTGTACGCGTTCTAGTTTAACATACATTGCTTGCATAACTTACTTGCATTATTTGAAGGCGTAATAACAGATTTAAAAGTCACTAAAATCATATATCTGCGCCTTAAGGTTCTCGCAGACAGGCGCGACGCGACCAATTTCCATGAAGTTTTTATAGAAATTGTTCTAGTAGAGTCGCGTCGCTCCTATCGGAGTCTTTAGTATCAAATCATTTGCAGACTTGCAACTTGCTATTGTATAGGTACCCTCTCATAATCAGCCTATAATGTTCCCACTGCTGGGACACAGGCCCTCCTCGGTGAGAGGGAGTGGGTCGTAATCCACCACGCGGGCCCAATGCAGGTTGGTAGATGTCACATGTCTTCGAATTTTAGGTTCTAGGACATGGTCCGGTTTCCTCACCGTTTTGAGAGCAGTGGTGATGACATAATTTATGCAAAAAAAGCTCCTGTCGGAGTTCGAACCTATGACCTACAACTCGTAAGTCGCGACCGTTAACACTGGACCGCCACTGCTCTAGGCTATTTATGCATTAACCAAAGCTAGATTAGAAATAAGGTTGGGATAAGCAGTATAAGTATAACGTATTGTTAGTAATTGGTCAAGGACAGCTAATGAGACACAATTGATTTTCTATTGTTTGACTCCGAATCGGTGTCGTGCGGGGGTTAACAGGTACACTCCTGTGTGTGTTTTTTTCTAATATGTTAAAATCTCATAACCTGACTTGGTTTCCGTACGTCGTTTTTCGGGTACCACTGAAAATCAGTGCTTTGCTGTGGGTCCCCCCCATAGCGCAGCATCTGCTGAGTGGAAGCCTACTTCCACTCATACAGTCACGGCGTGCAGTTGCCGACTATATGTATATGTACTGTGTCTCTGTGTAAATCATTTTTTTTAATTATTTATAAGAATTATCCATAGCTTTTATGTGCATGTGTTTATGTGACAAATAAATCTATTTTTCTTTCTTTCTTTCTTTCTATGTTAATACATACGATCTTCCACTGTATTAGCTAGAGTTTCTATATAGTACTGCCATTTATAGACTTTAAAAATGTCACAGAACGTAGCGGATATTATATATATCATATATTCCGCATGTTCGTGGTCATTCTAAAAATATACTTAATCCGCAGTGCACGTAAGTAAGCTAAACCACAAACCTACCAGAAGGTGTCCATCCGATATATTATTGAATGGTCTGGAGCCGTGTACAGTCAGGCACATTATCGTGTTATGACGGCCGCCTGCTCTTCCCATTATTCGGAATCAGAACATTTGTATGCCACACGTACACTCGAGCAGACAACGCTCCTATCGGGACCGTGACAATTTTGAATTTAAAGTTTTGTATTTTAATAAGCCTCATCAGACTTTGATAGTTAACTAGAATTGAGAATGACTTTGTTTCCGTGTGTGTTCGCAAAATTTCATGTTATTATTATTAAATGATAAATCGAATTGTTTTTTCTTTCTTTTCATTACGGACGCTTTTAACGTGCACGAAAGACGTGCACGTTCTTAAATGTCATGTATGTATAATTCCAACATGAATTATGTAACCAATATTTTGAGTTAAAAGAGTGTCCGTGGAGTTTCCTATCTGTTCTTCTCCATAGGAACCTACTACCCTTTGGAATAGTTATCTGACAAGTCAAAAAAGTCCCTGTAGTTGGTTTATTTAAAACAAATGCTTTCAGTTTGAGTTTGAAATATGTTTTTACTTAGAAATTAACTTTTATATTGAAATAATTATAAATATAAATTATTTCATTCATTAAAGTACCTAATAAATTATAAACACACATAAAGTAACTGAATCCACTACATGTAGCTGCTAGAAACCAACAAACTCACTGAAGGATTGGCAAGGTAAAAAATAGGGTAGGAAACGAATTCAATTTCATATTGTGTGTTTTATTTGTTTGAGATGAAGGTAGTCTACAAATCTACAATTAAAAAAGTGCAACAAACGAATTGCAAAAGAAATCAATAACATCATATAAGTAACTCATTTTAATCGCTTTGGTATAACTGTATACAAAAATCGACCACCGCCATTCCAAACGAATGCACGATACCAACCTATTATTGAACCACAGGGCAAATACATAACTGTTTGTCTCTGCTTCACGCAAAGGTTGACAGGTAGAAAATGCCTATGGCATTCAGTCCGCCTCTGTACATTTGTGTGCTAGAAGTATTAAATAAATAAAGGCCTCTTCTTATACTGAAAAGGCACTAAAAACGAATTCATACGTGAACTAATCTCCAAAGACAGTTCGTTCAAATCGGAACAAACGTAGAAATTAAACACTATAATCGAAATCCAGCGTCTAAATTCCATCAGAAACACAAGTCATATGTTAATAAGCATGTCCACGATTGTTAATCAATCGGACATCGCTAGTGGTGGCAATACTCTCATGAAATATGCACGTCGAGCGAGCATCCTCACTATCCCCACCGTCCACACTAATAGAATGTGTTGAATATTTGATCACTCGTAACAACGCTGTGTGCAACTGTACCGCAATTTAAAGGAATACCGATTCTGATATCCGAAATTCCGAATGCTATTCCGAAAGATTGTAAACGATTATTGGATTAGGATTGCTGTGTTATGTAGCTTGGGAATTACCAATTTTGGCCTATGGGAAGACAATCGTATTATGATGCGTTTGTTACTAGAATCAGTTTCATTGGTTTGCGGAAGTGGATTATTTACTTTTGATTGAAGTTATAATACGTAATTTAACAAGTGGATTCATTTACCCAGCAAAAACATAAATGTGAAATGAGAGCCAAGTTCATTATTATGATATATGCCTTGGTTGTTGACTTCAACGACAAAAGAAGTGAGATCTAAATGGGTGCCAAGTTAAATGGTCAGTCCTGAAATTTATTTATAACGACATAAAATATAATTTCTTCTTATAACTTAGAATAATATATTGTAGCCTAAGGTCTGACTTGGCTAGTTCTCATATACGAATTATTATGTTCGATGGCTAGTTTCTACCAGCAAGCCAAATTTTCGGAAAAATAAAATAAGAACCGACAAGTAATAGGTTTAGAACTTGCGAAAGCTATAATATAATTCGTATATGAAAACTAGCCAAGTCAGACCTTAGGCTACTAAGTATAAGTTAAGTGTTCTTAATAGAATCAATTAAGTGAAAAATTATAATAAAATGATAAAAAATTACCAGTTTCTGATTTATTCCTTTGCATTCACCTAATTAACTATCTGCATGCCAAAGGCGAACGGCAGGCTTGTATGGGACTTTCGTACAGCAAATAAAATTTCGTGTTTTGGGATATTTTTTGTTTTAATTGGTAGTTAATACGATAGACAAGCCCTTTTTAAATTCTTGGATTTTTAGAACTTGGGACGTAAAAGTTATAACCAGTTTTATCTTTTAAGGTTATGTACGTACTAGTGTACCATTGTTACTTATAGGCACATAAACATTTTTTCAGTAATAAAGTATATGTTCTAGATTGCTTGTCGCTATTTTTGTAGTGTTTTACTTACTATCAAGTAGGTAAATTGAGATGCGGATCGTACCTACTCAGCGGAGTGCATTAGGAGATACCTATGTCCAGCAGCTGACTGCAACAGTTTGATAATGATGAAGTCCTGATGGGGATTTGAGTGTAGGTAAATAAAACAATACAGTTAATAGTTTTTTTTAAGTACATTTATTTTATTTATAATTAATTAATTCTTAATATTACTTCATCTAAGCAGGGGGCAGGTCGGGTAATACCCTCATGGCGAGCATACTCGTAGCTAAAATACCAACATAACTGCGTTTAGTTTACGACTAAATTACGTGTAGTTGTTAAATTCTTTTTTTGTTAATATTAATTAATCCGAACTTAGAAAGATAGTACACTTACATGAAAATAAATGGCTTAGTTGCCTTAATATGTGGTACAAATTCTATAACAAAACAACAAAAAAAGTAAGCTGTACGAAATCTGCCGTTCACCTTTGAACTTTCTAGGTCATCTGGAACTGGGTTAGAGTTTTGATCTATAGGTCAGTCAGTGATAAAAATGACGATTTTTGGACGTTAATATCTAAATAACCGTTTGAGATGTGTTTATGAAAATCTCAATATATGAGGCATTCTGAAATCAAGGTATTCAATACTCACTTGAAATTGTTATTTATTTAAGTGGAAATAGAATCAATTTGAAAATGTATGAATTTTGGATGATTGGTCTAGTGACTCCCTCATTGGTCTAGTGGTCGCAAGCGCTACTGCTGAGCATGGGGTTCCGGGTTCAATTCCAAGATTGGGCAAAGTGTCATTCGGTTTTTCCATCTGGAATTTCTCAGTAGCAGTCCGGAGTTTGGATTTGTGTCCGGTTGATGGCAATAGGCTCGCCCCTATTACATGGGACTTAAACATAACTGGCGAAATGTGGGTGTACTACAGGTACACCCTGATAATGTGATGTTATGGGTTGAAAATGGAACAGTTGGGTACTAGGCTCTCCTTTAAACATTTTAAGATAAGGTTCTATTTGACAGGGTAGATTTTTTTACGCACCATCGCATTCTGGTTTTCATAATATAATTTCGCCATGAACGAATAAACGATATTCTTTCGAAAGAAAAATTGTTTATTGTGCACAAAACGCACATTACAAAAAAAAAACTTAAATACACAAATACAAAGTAGCCAAAAGCCTCGTATCAAGCCATATAAGTTTGACAATCTTGTCCATTACTTGGTGTCAGGGCCAGGGACCAAAGACAATTTACATACAGTTTATTCAGCCTTCTAAAGATCTTTACACCTTGGTAATTTAATTCCCAAAATACTTCGATTTAATTCGGAACCGACATTAAATTGTCTTTTCAGTTGAGAATCGCCTAGAATTCGGTTGACCACACACAACCACAAAACGCCTTTGGGCCTGGAAATTCCATTAAACTTTTTGTGCTATCTAGCGTAGAGGATAATTACAGAGCATTCAAGGGAAGCCAAACTCTTCTGCCTAGCCTTTTTCCCAACAATGTTGGCCTCGGTTTCCAGTCTTACCGGATACAGCTGAATACCAGTATTTTACATGGAGCGACTGCCTATCTGACCTCCACAACCCAGTTTCTGGGTAACACGATACCCCTTGGTAAGACTGGTTGTCAGACTTTCGAGCTTTTGACGACCCGTAACGACTGTCAAAGATCTACAAATGACAACGGGACCAACGGCTTAACATGCTTTCCGAGGCACGGAGGGGTCTTGGTATGTAAAGATGGTCACCCATCCAAGGACCAACCGCGGCAAGCGTAGCTTAACCTGATCGATCGACCCGTGCGGCTGTTATTACTTAGCCGCAAGCCCGTCTGGCATGCCAAACTATTTGACCTTATTGTATCTATTCAATATATAAATTATAAATACAAAGTCAAATTGAATTAGCTAGCGAAACTGTCATGTGATGCGAAGACGTGATGGAAATCGATATCTAACATGATAAAAAGAAGAATTAATTAATTTGATGAGTCTTTTTTTGGGGTGACCAACCGCATTGGAAAAAAATTTTTTTTTGGTTGATGGTGTTCGATATCTTCTATTCGGAGTGACGAAAATGGATAAAGTAAGAAATGAATATATAAGGGGCAGCTTGAAAGTAGCGCCAGTGACAGAAAAGTTGATAGGAAATCGTTTGGCTTGGTATGGGCATGTGATGAGGAGGGATGAAACGCATGTGACTAAAAGAGTGATGAATATGAATGTTGATGGGTGGAGAGGGAGAGGAAGGCCAAAGAAAAGATGGATGGATTGTGTGAGGAATGATATGAAAGAGAAGGGAGAGAATGATAGCATGACGGCTGACAGGGGAGGATGGAAGAAGATAACGTGTTGCGCCGAGCCCAAATAACATGGGACAAGGGCAGGAAAATGATGATGGTTTTCGATATTTAAATATCGAAAACCATCAACCACAATGTTTTTTTTTTCTTTGTGTTATCGAGTGTTATCTTTGTGTTACACACGATAATACAAAGAAACAAAATTTTCTCAACTCATACTTCAAGTAGGGAAGGTACTAAAGGGTTACCAAGGCCCCCGCAACACAGGCAACAGGAAGGAATACGGGTGGGTTTTAGTCAGTAAGAGTCTGACACACCGGGGACCCGCTCCGCTCAGAGCGAAAGAAGTTATTTGATGATTTCAAAACCAAAAAAAAAAAAGTAGGTAACATCACTACAAGCGGTCATTGACCCCAAAAAGATCATCGAATCATTTTTATTTTATCGTGTTTATCGATCGATACCCATTAAGTCTGTGGAGTTTCGCTATAATAGCAAAGGAGATGGGAAATTCTGGGCCCAGCAGTTAACTAGTTGAAATGTGTATTAAAAAAACCGTTATATTTTTCTAAAGGAAATCACAAAATACAGTACCATGATTCTATCTAAGAAGCGAGAAAAGTTAAATTAAGTTATGAAACAAAATAATCGATTAAATAGTAATCGATATCAATAATCGGTAAAATCTCAGAATATGTATGAAAATCGAGTGACATGTGCTTATCAATCTTTTCGATGAATCGATTCATAGCGAATCGAGGTCCTTTTATTTTTCTTCAGTTGGCAATACTAGTCACCGACTGACAGATGACAGGCAGAAATAATCGGCAAGCGTTTGTTTTCATTCATTCTGATGCGCACGTATTTTCCATGTATAGCTCCACGACCTCGGCTTTGCATATTATAAGAACTATTCGACGGATCTTGCTACTTTGAATGACCTGACTCTCTATTTTGGACAACTGATTACGCCTATCGATGGGATATTGACGGAATGGATCACTGTGTGAATTGTACCATTGCGACTGGTCGCAGTAACTCTTATTGGCAGAAGAGTCTTGGACATTGAGGCGATTTATCAGTTATTCGTCAGTGGCGTTCATCTCAGCCTGTAAGTACATATTCAAGTCGAGATTTTAGCCTATCAAGCGAACAAAACCAGAGTTATGTACCTACTGTTTACGGTCACCGGTGTCATGTCTGTCGGCTGACTCTTTGTTGGATAGCATATATTAAAACAATACTTAATAGCTAATTAGCCATACGAATCTATGGAATGTGCTGTTTGACCGATTTACTGATAAAAAAGGTGTAGGTAACGATAAAGTCCCGATGGGACCGATTCGGTCCCAGACTTAGGTGCTTTGAGGTTGTTCAATGCAAAAATAATAATAAAAAATATGTGATCGATCTCAACGTTATCCCACAAATTTGATCAATATTTAGTTACAAAAACTACCTGCTAGCTCGATAGATGGCGTTGGGATCGAATTAACTCTCGGTATGGTTTCGTTACACGGCAAGGTATAGTAGGCTCAGGATTAATAAAATAAAGTTGTTCACATACGACTTGTGAACGCCAGTTCGCACGCACGTACGCCCGCTTACCAAATAGCAAATTCTGATACTCAATAATTAAATCAAGATTCGAAGACAAAGTCTAGCCTCCAGCCAGCCGAGAAGAAACCGCAGCAGAACCTGAACCACACCATCCAGGACTGCAAAGGGACGCCAGGAGCCACCGCCTTTCCCGCGCTTTCGTCGACGTCGGTTTAGTTAGCATAGAGTCCACGCATCGAAGCGTGACCGTTAGAAAAGGCGCGAAACCGGTTCGCGCCCGCGCAAATAATTACTTGTGCGCGTTATTAATACAGTAATTGCTCGATTGTAGACATTGACCAGTGACATTGTTTAGTGACATTGTGCAGTGAAACAAAGAAGTGTAAATTCTGACTTTGTAAGCAGAGACCTTTCGTGCTAAAAATAAGTGATTGTGTATTGTTCCGGAAAACCGCCGCTCAGGGATTGAGTAGACGCGTGAGTAGGGGGTTCAATACTCGACCAAGTGCCACCCGATCCATAGCCCTTAGGGTTACTTAATCCCTCACCACTGACAGACTTTACGACCACTCACCCACCTCCCTGTCGAACAGACAGGGAGGGTTGTACAACACTCACACCCCCAGGCCCTCAGCCTGGGGACGAGAAACGGTGCCGTCGCTTATATAGCCCACCAAACATTTTCCAAAACCGCATCATGGACGAAATAGCCATGATGCGCCTAGTTAAAATCTTACTTCAAGATCCCAACTTCCTAGCGAAGTATGGGGACGAGATCGCCGCCTGCAAACTGCCCGCGAACCCCGACTCCCCCGATAGCCCTAGCCCCCCCATCGCTAATCGTTCCCGGTCCCCATCCCTGTCACCACTCATATGTGACACGGAAATGGGCCACCTGGAAGACTCCGACCCATCCGAGGACGAACTCACCGTCCCGGATCGAACATCTGATGCCGCGCAATCCTCGTCCGACGACTATATAGTGGTCGAAGGAAAGAGGAAGCGTAGCACCGCCGCCCGTAGGGCTAAGAAGGCCGCCAAAAAGCTGGCCCTTACCCCATCAACCCCCGCTGCGGCCCCTGTGCCAAGTAGCCGTCCCATCACCCCCGTAACAGGCACTAAGCCTTCCCCCCCAGCAGCCCCCATGACCATTAAGACCCCATCACCGCCCCCTCTTTACATTCATGATAAGGACCTGTGGACTACAGTGTCCAAGGCCTGCGCCATCGAGCGCATAAATTATACCCATGCCCGCCCCACAGCGGTGGGCATTAAAGTCCAAGTGTCATCTTCAGATGACTTCAGGTCCCTAACCAAACTCCTAAAAGAGCGTAAAGTGGCATTCCACACATACGCTCTCGCCGAGGAGCGCCAATTCCGATGCGTAATAAAACGCATTCCGAAAGAGGTCAATATTGACGAAATTTCCGAGGACATACGTGCTCAAAATTTCCCCCTAATCGAGGTGCACCGCATGCACCGCGGTCGCAACGGAGCACCCTATGACATGATCATAGTGGTCCTAGAAAACACAGAGGCCGGCAAGGCAATTGTCGACATTAAGTCGATATGCAGACTGACCGGCTTCAAGGTTGAAAAACCTTTCAAAAATAGACTTCCCGGGCAATGTCACAATTGCCAGCTCTACGGGCATGCGCAGAGGAACTGCTTCGCGCGAGCCAGGTGCGTCAAGTGCCTAGGCGACCACGCAACAGTGGACTGCGCCCGCCCAAAGGACGTATCTTTGTGCACAGAGCCCCCAAGCTGTGTGCTATGCGGCGAGATCGGACACCCTGCGAGCTATCGAGGGTGCCCCCGAGCCCCGCGCCCCAAACCACAACAGCGCCCCAGACTCCCCCAGGGCAATACACTCCCCGATAGCCTGAGACCGCAGCGTCCTTCACCGTGGAACAAACTCAATCATGAGGAAGCGTTCCCCGCCTTGAAGCCCACACAGGCAGCCCCCCCGACCATCCCTCAACTGATGGCTAACCCCGTACCGCCTCCATTCATCCCTCAGCGGATACCGTACTCCATTCAACCCCCAAAGGGTTGGTTAGCGACCCCCTCCCCCATTATGACCCAGCCACCAACCCCAATTCGCGCCCCCGCGCCCACCAAAAAACTGGCCCCCATGCCAGCCTCAACTGCGCCATCATACGCGCCCACACAGGCCCCTTACAGCCCTAGCACATTCGACGTGCTAGCGCGCTTTTTTAACCCCACCATCATTGCCCGTAGCAATGAACTACACGCCAAGCTCATCGCAGCTAGAGGCAACATCCAGGCCAATATGGCCCTTATGTCGGAGTACTCCGACTTGTCAGCTTTCTACATCAATTTCACTCCTTAATGGATACACAAAACACATGTAGCAGAATCAAACCCCGTTCCCTTAAAATAGGGTATTTTAATGCTAACAGCATCTCAGGTCAACGAGATGAGATTACGACATTCGTCCGTGACCATCAACTTGACCTTTTCCTAATACAAGAAACCTTCCTCAAACCTTCACACCGAACACCTAAAATGGCGAACTACCGTCTGGTTCGCAATGATAGGCCCGGTAAGCAAGGGGGAGGAACCCTCATATATTACAAAAATTCCCTCCACTGCATTCCCATTAACACCCCCCCCCTTTCGCAAGTAGAGGCATCAATCTGTCGGCTAGGTATGACCGGTCATCCTACTATCACAATAGTATCGGCATACTTACCCCCAGCAATCTCACCATTAAACCCGATCGATTCCGATATCAACATCTTAATGAATCTGGACAACTCAGTCATCTTAGCAGGTGACTTAAATGCTAAAAGTCCTATTTGGAACTCTCGAATTACCAACCCGAGAGGTAGTGAGCTTTCACGCTTATCCACCAAATACAGCTTCGACGTTATAGCACCAATGACGCACACTCACTTTCCCGCCAACGTCAATCATAAACCCGATATTCTCGACATAGCGCTGCTAAAGAACATAAACTTACGTTTGTGCTCAATAGAAGCGCTACAAGAATTAGATTCCGATCACAGGCCAGTCATCTTAATGTTATCATCCCGCACAGGACCCCATGATACTGGCCAGCCCCCTATAACGAAACTCGTCACCGATTGGTCAAAGGTTGAAAAACGCCTTAAATCCACTACGTCAGCCCACCTAGACAAAATCCCCGAACAAATAGATTCAGTCACAGACGCACTAGGCGCGATCGACTCACTCACCGGTCACGTGCAAGCGGCAGTGAACGAAAGTTCACGGCGGGAACCAGCGATGGACGACCATCGCTGGAAACTGCCAGCCGATGTACGTGCTCTGCTGACAGAGAAGAACGCAGCCATCCGTGCTTATGACTCCTTCCCAAATGCCGACAACCGCGTTCTCATGCGTGGCTTACAGCGTACTGTAAAGTCACGCATGAAAGAAATGCGGGAAGAACGCTGGGACGAGCTAATGAGCACCATTAAGCCCTCCCATCAAGCTTTCTGGCAATTAACCAAAAAGCTCAAGTCCGATACTGTTACAGAAATCCCCCCTCTCCTCCGTCCCGATCAAAGCTTAGCCTTTGAGGACGATGAGAAGGCCGAATGCCTAGCGGACAGCCTAGAAGCCCAATGCTCGCCAAGCTCACTGCCATTCGACCAATCACACTGCGACATAGTGAACGCAGAGGTCGAACGCAGGACAGCCCTCCCCCCCATCGAGGACCCCGAAAACCCCCTACCCCCAGTAACCCCCGACGAAGTACTCTCCCTTGTTAGGAACCTAAAACCCAGGAAGGCACCTGGCGCAGACGGTATCAACAACCGAGTAGTCAAACTCTTCCCGGCCCAATTAATTGTCCTTATGACAGCTATCTTCAACACTCTGTTGAACAACAATCTCTTTCCCCAAATATGGAAAGAAGCCGTAGTCATAGGCTTTCACAAACCCGGCAAACCTAAAGCTGAACCGTCCAGTTACCGTCCCATCAGTCTCCTCAACACAATGGGGAAACTATATGAACGAATAATCGTTAAAAGATTAATGGATTTTGCCGAATCCAATAAACTCTTACCCAATGAGCAGTTTGGATTTCGACCCAAACACTGCTGTGTCCGCCAAGTCCATCGCATAATCGAACACATAAGCGAAGGATTTCAAAAGGGCAATAAGACTGGCGCACTCTTCTTTGATGTAGCGAAAGCATTTGATAAAGTTTGGCACAATGGCTTAATATATAAGCTATATACACTTAATGTGCCAGACCGTCTCGTGCTCATCATACGGGACTATTTGTCGAATCGCACATTCCGCTACCGAATAGGAGAGGCCCTTTCATCCCCCCACCCGATCCGAGCTGGTGTTCCACAAGGCTCCGTGCTCTCCCCCTCCCTCTTCTCGCTCTACACAAGCGACATACCCAGACACAACAAGTGTCAGTTGGCCCTATTCGCTGACGACACAGCAATTTACCACTCAAGTCGCAGCACTGAGTGTATCCATACTCACCTCCAATCAGCAGCCAGCGCTCTAGAGCAATGGTTCAAGAAATGGAGGATCGAACTAAATCCATCTAAAAGTGCAGCTGTACTGTTTGTCAAACAAGGCAAACAGAAAAACCGCCACTTACGCACCCGCACCCGACCCATCACTATGTCAGGCCAACAGATCCCCTGGGACCTAAAGGCCAAATATCTAGGGGTAACTCTCGACCACTACCTCCGCTTCAACGAGCACATAAAGACAGTACGTAACCGTGCTGCCTTTGCGCTCGGTCGCCTCCATTATCTTATAAATGCACGTAGTAAACTAGCCCTTAAGTCTAAGTTGCGAATTTACACCACGTGTATTCGACCCATTATGACGTATGCGGGCGTCGTGTTCGCACACGTCAAGCCATCTCTATTAAAAAAAATGCAAGTCCTCCAAAACAAATTCATGCGTAGAGCCACGGACAGCCCCTGGTTCGTACGCAACGATCAACTACATGTCGATCTAAAATTGCCCACCATCCGGCAATTTCTCAAAAAATCTAGTAAACGCTTTTTCGATTCTGCTACCACGCACACTAATCCACTAGTGGCAGCAGCTGCCAGTTACACTCCCTCACGCATATCACGCACACGACGACCAAAACACGCACTAACCGATATGGATGACGACATCACTCTCTACCAAGAGAGTATGAAGTTAGCCAACCATAAACAAAAACACACCACACCGACCTCCCGTACTCGACGGCGAGTACCTCCGCGAGCTAGATTAAAAAGAGTTTTAAGTCACTCCCCCCGACCCTTGACCCCGCCCGCCCGCGCGGAGCAAGTTAACACAAATAAATTCCCCAATAATAATAACATAACACGACAAGTCCCCGCTTGCTCAGTAACCGGTAGCGACCTAAGCCGAGGTTCGAATCCCACTATGGGATGCCCTTAGCTGTGCTGCCTAATTTTAAGTTAAACAGGTGAGAGGCCCTTCAGGCCCCACCGACACCCGGTAAAGCAGTCGAGGTCCCCCGCGGGACCACTGCAAAAAAGCCAGTATCAAAAAAAAAAAAAAAAAAATAAAGTTGTCTCGCTCTGAGGTACTGCGTTTTATTCAAGTATCACTGGCTCCAAGGCACCTTGTACCGTAAAGTACATGGTCCATTCGAGCCGAAGGGCGTTTTTGGAAGAACACAAGTAACAAAGATTAGTTACGCTACTTGATACGAGGTGGCGCTAGTTGTCGGTGAACGAACTAGTTATCGGATTATTTTTTGAGGATAACTTTGAAACTAGACTGGATCACGTGAGTAGTGAAGTGCATAAGTGGAGAAAGACTGTGAGTACATTTAAGTGTTAATTATAAAAGTGCAAAGTTAAGGAACTTAGTCATTGCATGAACTTGGAAAAATACAGTGTGGTCAGGGACTTAGAATAGTTTCGATAAAAACGACCAGACGTACCTATAATCTATGCCCGATTTTGAAGCGATTTTACAAGTGTCCAAAACACTTAGAAATTTTACGCTTAGCGGCACTTAGAAAAATTACTCTTCACTGGACTTAGAAAAATTACTCTTCACTGGACTTAGAAAATTCACACTTGTTGACACTTAGGAAAAAACATGGAAAAGGAATTGAGAAAGTTGAAGGATGTCAAAGGACAGATTGAGAAGGGCTTGATAAACTTCAAAAAGTCTCCGAAAGATCGGATAAATTACAATTATGTGGATACACGTCTAGAGATGTTGGAGAACCAATTCAGGAATTTTACTGCAAAATACGAAGGAATTGTAGGCGAATGTGAGGGTGAAGAGTTGTATGAATACTTTCAGGAAGATATTTATGAAAAGGTTTATGAAACATATTTAATGTATAAGGTTGACTTAAAAAATGCTTTGTCTCAATTAAAAGTAAATAGTTCCAATAAAGAAGTTTGTGATGGTTCATCTGACAGTCTGGTAAGATTGCCAAAAATAGTTTTACCTACTTTTAGTGGAAAATATACAGAGTGGTCATCGTTCCGAGATTTGTTCATATCATTAGTCCACAATAATAAAAAACTTGAGGACGTGCAACGTCTCCACTACTTAAAAACTCAGCTGTCAGGTGAAGCAGAGCAGCTTATAAGACATGTTCCTATAACTGATGTTAACTATAAAAAATGTTGGGAAATGTTGGAACATAGGTTCAATAATAAGAAATTTATGTCAACATGTATATTAAACCGACTATTTGGCCAACGTAATATTGGAATCGAATCATCGAAGGCACTTAAAGATTTGCTTGATGTTACAAGTGATTGTTTGCACAAACTTGCCAATATTGGGATTGATGTTAGTTCGTGGGACGTTATTATCGTTTATGTTGTAAGCTTGAAGTTGGACGTAGAATCTAGGAAGCAGTGGGAACTGCATGTTAGTAAATCATCCGACGATCTACCCTCCTTTAAACAGTTTTGCGAGTTTTTAGAGACGCGTTTTCGAGCCCTAGAATGCGTAGAACCTAAACATAAACCAAAAGGCGATATTAATTCTACATCTCATGCTAAAGTAATGCATGGTGCTGTTAATGTTTCATGTCCACATTGTTCTGAGAGTCACAAGCTCACCAATTGTAAGAAGTTTTGTCAACTAGATATTGACGAACGTCGTGCCATTTCACGATCTTTGGGTGTCTGTTTTAATTGTTTGGGCAGTCACCACCTTTCCAAATTTTGCCGTGTTCTTTCAAAATGCCGTATATGTCAGCGGAAGCACCATACGTTGTTGCATCCTAAGAACCTTAGTGGAGCCAGTGGGGCTACTACGCCAATGGTGCCTGCAACCCCACATGAATGTACTTCAGAGCCAGTACATGATGTTAGTGCAAATATAGCAACTCATTTTGTGAATGGACAAGCACAGGGTCAAGTCTTGTTAGCCACGGCTCTAGTAAAGGCCGAATCACAAAATGGGTCCTATCAAATTTTGAGAGCTTTGTTGGATCAAGGATCACAAGCATCTTTTATAACTGAGGCAGCAGCGCAATTGCTTCGTTTAAAGAGAGAAGTCTCGAAGACTACTATTACAGGTATAGGAGGTGGTCATGGCGATATCGTCTCTAGACATGTGGTTAATCTTATGATACAATCGTTGCATGATCCCTCTTTTACCCTAAAAGTAACTGCGCATGTATTAAGCTCACTGACCTCAGTTATGCCAAATACAAAATTTGAACTCGAGAATTGGCCAGAAATTCACAGTAGATGTCTAGCCGACCCAAAGTTCAATTGCCCTAATAAAGTCGATATTTTGTTAGGAGCTGAAACATATTGCCGTATTTTAAAGGAGGGTCTAATCAAGAGCCCCGCGGGCTCTCCGGTCGCACGAGATACGCATTTAGGTTGGATTGTATCAGGCCAGGTTAGTAAAGCAGATAGGTCTCTGGATTCCCATAATACTGTGATCGCGATGTACACTCAAATGGAAGAGAACGAAATGTTAAAACGTTTATGGGAACTAGATTCTGAGCCTGCTTTAACGAAAAGGCTTCTTACGCCTGAAGAACAGGCTTGTGAGGAGTTTTACGCAAATACGTCGGAAAGAGATGAAGATGGGCGTTATGTCGTAAAATTACCTTTTCGTTCAGAAGATCCACCTTGTAAATACGGTCACTCTAAAAATATAGCTGTAAAAAGATTGCTAGGTTTAGAAAGGAAGTTGGTTAGGGATCATGAATTAAAACAACAATATACTGATGTGATAAAGGAATATTTATTGTTGGGCCATTTGGAGAAAATCATCGACGAGTCTGAAATAAATAAAAGTGATGCGGTTTATTTGCCCCATCACGCAGTGGTTAGACAAGATAAACTAACCACTAAGGTAAGAGTGGTTTATGACGCGTCATGTAAGGGAACAAACGGGGTTTCCTTAAATGACACCTTAATGGTAGGACCCACTCTTCAGGCAGACTTGAGACATATTGTCATGAGATGGCGACAGCATCCGATCTGTCTAGCAGCAGATATAATAAAAATGTATCGCCAAATCAAAGTAGCTCGGTCGGATGCGGATTTCCAAAGAATTGTCTGGAGAGAGGATCCTAACAAAGAGATAGAGAACTTCCGTCTTCTGACGGTCACTTTTGGCACGTCATGCGCCCCTTATTTGGCTGTCAAGTCATTGCATCAAGTTGCATGCGATGAAGGTAACATGTATCCATTGGCTGCTGAAAGGGTGAAGTCAGACTTCTATATGGATGATCTGATGACTGGCTGCCAATCTGAAACAGAAGTAGAAAGAATATATAGTGAAATGAACAGTTTATTAGAGAAAGGAGGATTTCAATTGCAAAAATGGACAAGCAATAGGATGTGTTTATTGGAAAAGTTAAAGGAAAATTCTGGTACAGACTTGGAAATTAAAACTGATAGGGTAACTAAGATTTTGGGACTTACCTGGAACCGGAACACTGACGGATTTGATTATTCTGTAAAGATGTCACCTCCACCTGCAACTGAAACAAAAAGAACGGTCATATCAGAAATATCACGGCTTTATGATCCGTTAGGGTGGATAGCGCCGTGCATTATAACCTCGAAGGCCTTCATACAAAAGCTATGGATTAGTGGTATAGGCTGGGATGATGAACTGCCACCAGATCTCTCACAAGAGTGGAGATATTACAGATCAGAATTAGAGAAACTGGTGGATTTTCACATTCCCAGATGGATAGGCAAAAGGGAAGAGGACATTGCAATAGAGCTGCATGGATTTGGCGATGCGTCAAATATAGCTTATGCGGCTGTGGTGTATTGTCGCATTATCGATGCTACTGCGCAAATACACTCACACCTCATAACCGCAAAAACAAAGGTAGCTCCTATTAAGCAGATATCTATACCACGGCTGGAGTTGTGTGGTTCTGTTTTAGTAGCAAAACTATTGATCGAAGTAGCGGAAGTAATGAACATTCCAAAGGCTAATATCCATGCTTGGACAGATTCCTCTGTTGTTTTGGCCTGGTTAAATGATCATCCAAGTCGTTGGAAACCTTACGTGGCCAACCGCACTTCGGAGATCCTTAGTTTGCTAGACAATACACAATGGGCCTATGTTAAATCCAAGGACAATCCAGCGGATATCGCTTCCCGTGGAGCTTCTTCAGCTGTTCTACTTAATGATGATCTATGGAAACGAGGACCAGATTGGTTAAGAAATGATCATATAGAATATACGAGACCTAGCGCAATACTCACTAATGAGGAGAAGAAAACTGTTAAGGTTCACACTGCCAACCTCGTGTCTGAGTTTGAAGCCATTTGGGGATCTAGGTATTCATCACTTACACGTTTAGTAAGGGTTGTTGCGTACTGTAAAAGGTTTTTGCAGTTAACAAGAGTTCGTAAAGCAAACATTAAAGTTACAGCATACCTGTCAGCTTCAGAAATTCGTGATGCCTTAGATGTATGTATCAGGCAAAGCCAACAGCAATGGTTTCATGAAGAATTTATAGCCCTGAAAAATAAAGTTTCATTACACAAAACGAGTTCATTATATAAATTAAATGTGTTTATTGATGAATGTGAGATATTGCGCGTTGGGGGAAGACTGCGCTATTCACAACTACTTGATGATACAAAGCACCCGGTTGTTATTCCTCATGATTCAAGTTTGGCCAAGTTAATTGTAGCCGACGCTCATGAAAAGACTTTTCATGGAGGACAGCAACTGGTACTCAATTTTATACGCACCAAGTACTGGATCAGTCGGGTAAAAAATATTGTACGAGCTCATATACGTCGTTGTGTTCCCTGTATTCGATATGCTGCGACCACAAAACAGCAGTTGATGGGAGAGCTTCCAGCTTGTAGAGTGACCCCAAGTAAACCGTTTCTTAACTCCGGTGTCGATTATGCGGGCCCTATTAATATGAGGGTCTCTAAAGGTCGTGGACAGCGATCGTATAAGGGATACATATGCTTATTTATATGTATGGCCTCGCGCGCAGTACACATTGAGGCTGTTTCGGACTTGACAACTGAGAGTTTCCTGGCAGCGTTCAAACGGTTCGTTTCCAGGCGTGGTCATTGTCGGCACATCTGGAGCGATAATGACACCAATTTTGTGGGTGCTGCAAAGGAGCTACAGATACTTTTTAAGCAAGAGAGTTCAATGTTTAAAGACATTGCAGCTGCTCTTGCAAACTCTCAAACCGAATGGCACTTTATTCCTCCCCACGCTCCAAATTTTGGTGGATTGTGGGAAGCAGGAGTAAAAAGTGTAAAACATCATCTGAAGCGCGTCGTAGGTGACTCCACTTTGACGTTCGAAGAGCTGTCCACAGTTCTTTCTCAAATTGAGGCATGCCTAAATTCTAGGCCCTTGTCTCAGGATAGTAGCGATCCAGAGGATCCTGTACCTTTAACTCCTGGCCACTTTTTAGTGGGTCATCCATTGGTAGTGGCACCCGACTATAATTACGAGTATGCTACAGTTAGTACTTTACGCAGATGGCAATTGGTGCAACGTATGGTGCAGCACTTTTGGCGTAGATGGAAACAGGAATATTTAACACATTTCTTCCAAAGACACAAATGGAATGTTCGCAACCCTGATTATAAAATAGGTGATGTAGTATTAATAAAAGAAGATAACTTACCTCCAGCTAAATGGTTATATGGTAGAATTATCCAGCTACATCCGGGTAAAGATAGCCTGACGCGCGTTGTCACTATTCGTAGTAAAGGCACTACGTTTAAACGTCCAACTTCAAAATTGTGTTTCCTCCCTGTTACGTAATAAGCCACATGTTGTTGAAGTTGTAAGCATTTATTTCGTGCTAAAATTTATATTTTTTTAGTATGTTGTCCTTATGTTGCACTATTGTTTAAAATATCGTGTTATATTTTGTGTATCATTGAACTTATTCTTTGTGTTGATGGAGTTCAAACGAACTCAATGATGTTATGATAATGTTTTACTTGTATGTTGTTTTCTACCTTGTCAAGTAGATAAAATTTAGTTGTATTTGTCATGTTTTGATCGGAACCATATCTGTCAACCATATTGCAATCATATGTAATGAAGCCGTCCACTATTTAGCATTTGTAATTATCATACAGTCCATTGTTCTTGTAGGTTCTGAGTTTGTTCATAGTGGGCGGTACTAAAAGGAACATATTCCTTTTGGTGGGCGGAATGTTCAATGCAAAAATAATAATAAAAAATATGTGATCGATCTCAACGTTATCCCACAAATTTGATCAATATTTGGTTACAAAAACTACCTGCTAGCTCGATAGATGGCGTTGGGATCGAATTAACTCTCGGTATGGTTTCGTTACACGGCAAGGTATAGTAGGCTCAGGATTAATAAAATAAAGTTGTCTCGCTCTGAGGTACTGCGTTTTATTCAAGTATCACTGGCTCCAAGGCACCTTGTACCGTAAAGTACAGAGGTATTGACAGTTATTGGGACCATTTCGGTCTTGGCCGGGACGTAGCGATTTGGTTGAACATGTATTAGGATGTAATGAAGCTTGTTTATAGTTGAACATGATTTTAATAGTTAACTTATTTCAGGTAACCAGTAAGAACTATGTATGCCCAGCATGTTGGAACTTGGCCCAAGATGTGGTTTTTGGAAGACGTCCGATTAATGCATCAACCCAAGTTGGCCATTCCAGTGTCTGTGTCCGCTGCCGCAACCACCTTCTTCGCAATGAGTCTGCTCGTGATTCATTCAATGTTAGGCTTTTATTGTAATTGTATTGAAGGTAGAAGGACTGTAGGCTGCTGTGCCCATGTAATGTGCATAATACATGTTGGGCAAAATACCAAGAAAATATCGTACCTCCTGCACAAAACTTAGGTGACATTCTCATAATTATTGAAGATGAATAATTAATATTTTATTCATATATTGGTGTTTTATTTTACTTCCTCTTCTTCTTTTTTTAAAAGGTACCTACTGCTTCTATGTTCAGGATATTGAATGTAGAGACTTGTCTTCGACTGTAGCGACTGTCCAGGGTGTGCCAAACGTGTCAGATCTTCGACACGTCAAGACTCTCTTCTTGAACTCCATGCATACAACCATTACACTAGCAAAGCCATTCAAAAATTTTTCGCAAATAACACCAAAAAACTACAATGTTATTAATGTAACCTCAATTTTACTATACTTCATATAACTTGATTCCTGGATAGCCAAAATTCACCAAACTTTCAGTGAGGCCTTGTTATTATGTCCTCTTATTAATAAGGCTAGTTTGATTGAGTTAACACCTGGGCCCAGGAGACTATGGAGTCCTTCCCTTCTCCTTTAATTGGACACTGTATACGTAAGACCCTTGTTACTTAATCATTACAGGTATGTAAGAAACTGATGGTTAAAACCGGTCGTTCTAAAATGATAAAGGCTCCTACATACTGGCGCGACTTGTCGCGCGACGCGTCGCGACACAAAGGCACCGCTAGTAGCGCTACACGCGGTGTCTTTGTGTCACGTCGCGTCGCGCGTCAAGTCGCGCCAGTATGTAGGAGCCTTAACTGTCACAGTCAAAGCTCGGCTAGTTTTAACTGCAAAACCCAGTCAAAATCTTTTGGGTTTGTAGGATTTTATCTGTGATCCTTTTAAAAACAACATTTTTGTAGTGATTCTAGAATTCTAGATAATTGTAATAACTAATTAGATTATACACGTTTTAACTTTAAATAGAAGTTTTGACTAAAACCAATCAAATTTGGTTTGACCGGTTAAGTAAAAGAAATAACGCGGGAAGGTACTAAAGGGTCACCGAGGCCCCTGGCAACACAGGCAACAGGAAGGAATACGGGTGGGTTTTAGTCAGTAAGAGTCTGACACACCCTTCCGCTCCGCCCAGAGCGGGAGAAGTTATTTGATGATTTCCCATCCAATAAAAAAAAAAGTAAAAGAAAGAAAATACGTTTATTTGCGGTAAACATGACGCAAAGAAGGAACACAAATATAAAAAAGAAACAATTTGGGGGAGAATATGCGTCACATCCACGCAAAACAGCCAACGCTCAGCATAATGCTGCGACCCTATGCGAGACATAGCCCCGGCGCTGGTTTCCAGCGATAGCCGGCGTTGACGTGATGACGTCGACCAGTGCAGCACACAGTGAAATTGTAATAAGAAAACAAGAATAAAATAAGTCACTAAGTAGTAGAACGAAAACGAAACTCATCAGCTGCATGGCCACCTATAATCCAGCGTAATTTGTACACAAACTGGTTATTCCTATACGTGTAGATCAATATGAAACAGAAGGATAACATGATACTCTATATATTACTCCTGCATGTTTTGAGATCAAAACATGCACTAACCATGCTACCATTTTGAACGTAGGTAAATTCTTAAGGGTCGGGTAATCGCCGTTGACCGTGGCCATACAAATTCGCGTCGCACTCACGCCTCGTTGCCGTTCGGTTTCTTTTTAGTAACGAAAATATGAATATTAAAAAAAAAATCACACATAATTACAGATAATAAAACAGTCTGTTCATACAAAAAAATAATGAAAATATTTTATGTAAGTAGTTTAAAAGTAATATCGTTTTTTATGCTTTGGGTAGACCTTACTTCCTGCACTTATTTAATTAAGTATTTTACTACAATACTTAAATATTCATCATTATATGAAGGCGTAACAACAGATTTAAAAGTCACTAAAATCATATATCTGCGCGCCTTAAGATGCTCCATTAAAATTATACGAGCAGAGCTCGCGACTGCACTTGAGTGTGGGTGAAGCGACGGACTAAACACATTCGATTTTCTATACGCTGTAGTCTCGTTCATAGCCTCAGTTTCTTGCAGAATATAGCTTGCTGGCCAATTAGGCTTTATTCCACTTTATATACCACGAACCAAGCAACTACTTTTGATTTCGTTTTGTTGGTTAATTTCGTGTATACATAAAAATATTATTTCATAATTTTGAGTTTATTTCTACGAGTACTTAAGGGCTGTCTCAGCCACCTATATCCTAATATAGGTGCCTGAGACAGCCCTTAAGTACAAAGTTGCCATTTGTTGTACCAATAGATTTAAAATATGAATTTTAGGACACAGAAACTAGACAGATATACTCGTAGACAGTCCAACTAACTGTCCGACTATTGCAATTTATATTATTAGCCGAGATACCTATAGATGACTATGTAAATGGCAGTGGTCATTCGAGACATAAATTCTAGAAACTGTGCAGATTAGTGCACATTGATTGTGAAATACTGTCACTGCACAGGTAATACGATAATGCTCTCACGTCGAGCCTGATCGAATAATTTGCCCAATGAGCGTAGAAGCCTAAAACAGATAGATACATAAGGCCGCGTACATACAACTAGCCAAAACTGACGCATTACATAGACACGCGTTTATGTACAGCGAGCGACTGGAATTCGTTTTGAGATAGTTGTATCACAGTTACTGTGATACAACTATCTATCAACTATATATATATATATCTATCAACTATCAATTTTACAGGACTAAACTAAAATTTATCTTCTGTCGTTTTTCTTAATGAAATAGAAAGAAAAAGATGTACTGAACTTAAATTTAGTTTAGTTTGTGAACAAGGGAATCGGCACCAAATATCTTTGAAAACTTCACGAAAATTGCTCTACCTGTGTCGCGGCGCGTTTGTCTGCACGAACCCTTAATTATATGGCTATACATACGAGTACCAACAGGTGCGCGTGCGCCTATTTTCGCACGTGGTATGGAGCACTGCAGCCGGCCTTCTGTAACTCTCTCTGCGGTAATAGGCTTTAATGCTAGCACTATTATTTCTCAGCTATATTATAGTCCTGTCTAACTACGATTCTATTTTGACGTGATATGTGGTCTGGATTAGCTTATTATTCGCTGGAATTGTGTTAGTCTTTAATTAATTGAATAAAATTAAATAATGTGGTATTTTTTGTGGATACTGTTAATATTTTTTTATTGTTCTTGCTACTTATTGTTCTTTCGTGAAATTAGGATCTTACCCTTTTTAAGGATAAACAGGCGTTCGGTCAAAAACTATGCCTTTCCCAATTTTATTGGTGGATTCATACTTTTGTCTAAAAAGTGTTAAGAAGTGGATGAGCTATAAGAGTTACTTACTTCATAACACTTCATTTTTTTTTGTCTTTTTCAGATGTTTCTGCCAAAATTGACAAAAAGAAACACTGGAATTTATTTCAGTATCCGTCAGTATGTCTTCAAAATACTTTTCCTAACACAAATGAATAATCTTCTGTAGTGTGGTTGCCCCTAAAGATTACAATAACGAAGGTAAATCGTAATCAGTTTAATAACTTGGTCAACATTTCAAAGATCAATCTTCTAAAATTATTATCCGTTCAAGGGCTCTCGAAATCTCGTTATGACAGTCAACGGTAAGTGCCCAAGCACCCGACTCGAGTAATTGACTGGATTGAAACACTCGCTATCCCAACTTCAAAATAAATTTAAATTTTCTAATTAAAATGGTACGAATTTTAAGAGGCCTCAACTGCGCAGATTATTGGTTCTTCTTCCTGAATTTTATTACCAAGTTCTTTAAGTAGGTATTGTTGAGTTTAACCTTAGAAGGGATTTTGGATTATTTTTAGGGTTCCGTACCTGCGGGGCTTGTGGCTAAGTAATAACAGCCGTACGGGTCGATCGATCAGGTTAAGCTACGCTTGCCGCGGTTGGTCCTTGGATGGGTGACCATCTTTACATACCAAGACCCCTCCGTGCCTCGGTGGTCCCGGCTGTCATTTGTAGATCTTTGACAGTCGTTACGGGTCGTCAGAAGCTCGAAAGTCTGACAACCAGTCTTACCAAGGGGTATCGTGTTACCCAGTAACTGGGTTGTGGAGGTCAGATAGGCAGCCGCTCTATGTAAAATACTGGAATTCAGCTGTACCTATCCGGTAAGACTGGAAGCCGACACCAACATAGTTGGGAAAAGCCTAGGCAGATGATGATGATAATTTAGGGTTCCGTACCCAAAGGGTAAAACGGGACCCTATTACTAAGACTCCGCTGTCTGTCTGTCCGTCTGTCACCAGGCTGTATCTCATGAACCGTAATAGTTAGGCAGTTGAAATTTTCACAGATGATGTATTTCTGTTGCCGCTCTAAAAACAGAATAAAATAAATATTTACGGGGTTCCCATACAACAGACTTGATTTTTTTGCCGTTTTTATACATCATGGTACAGAACCCTTCATGCGCGAGTCCGAGTCGCACATGGCCGGTTTTTAAATGGATAATCCTACGATAACGAGATGGTTTCCTTGGAGTTTCTACTCGGAATAGGCTGATTGATCTATGTGGGATAGAATGGCATTACTATTTCATGGTTGCCATGGTTACTTGCCAGCTCTTTTGGGCTCTATTTGGAACATACTGTTGACCTTTCATAAGTATATCTTCTACTTATAATTAGGTAAACAACTGTTTTTTCTGTACAAGTGTAGCAGATGAGACCAACCAACAAGCTTCTCACCACAGTTTGATTGTTAAACTGAGCTTATGACTAAAGTTTTTCACTAGAAACTTATAATTAACAATGCAGGAATAGTAATGCTACAAATCCGAAATCCATCCATACGGGTAACCGCGAGTCCTTTTTGTAATTGCAGTGATTGACATCATAAACTATATCCTCTGTATACTTTCTCATCATCGAGTAAAAGACTAAAGACATTCTTCCTTTAAGGCTCGTGCAGACTGGCGCGATATTGCGGGCGCGACAGACAGGAATGTTTTCATGGAAATTGTGTTACTAGTGTCGCGTCGCGCTGTTGCGTCGCGCCTGTCTTCGGGAGCCTTGAAGTAACCTATTATAAGTCTATATGTGAGGATTTGCAATTGGCTTTCTGGTGACAAATTTTCCTTTTTGTCTGTTTTTATTAGCAGCAAGCTTAGCATGACACTCTCTATGTCTTCGAAGAATAGACACGGCTGTTTCTATACAAAGTGACATTTTCTCTCTCTTCAGTGACAGTTTCTCAGTTTTTGACATCTCACCGTAGAAATCCTTCTACAATCTGTCATCTTGTCTTTCGTTTCTAACGATCTTTGTCTAGGTCCTTTTTTATGTAGAAAGATTTCTACGGTGGGATGTCAAAAAAGGAGAAACGAAATGTCACTTTGTATGGATAGAGCCGTGTCTATTCTTCGAAGAAATAGAGAGTGTCATGCTAAGCCTGCTGTAAGTCGTCCATGTATTAAAATAAATAAATAAATAAAATTGGCATTGCTGCCCAACCAATCACAATTTTTGCTAGGTACATATCACGCTCGTGAGACCTGCAGTCGTATAAAAAAACATGTATTAGTTATGTAACCATCTCTATATGCTTTATATTAACGAATACTACATAAACTGAAGATCAACAGGTGTTATAAAGTTGTAAGTATTTTATCATACTTAGTTTCGTATTTATAAAACTGCGGTGCGTAGGCGCGCATTATGCATAATGCTTAATCGGTATTTCCGGTCGCCATTTATATTGAAAAAAAAAATAATAAGGCCCAGGCGTGCGAATCCTGCGCAAATGAAGTGGTTTCGCATTCTTTTGATAAGTTAAACTTGATCTTCATTAATGCTTATAACGTTATCAGGGATCTTATAGGTATAAGGCTCGACGCAACTCCGACAGTGCGACCGTATTCTGGTAGAATTTGCATGAAGTTTTCATAGCAATTGTTCTACTAGAGTCGCATCGCGCTGTCGCGTCGCGTTCGCGCCTGACTGCGGGAGCCTTTATGTTGTTTTATTTTCAGAAGAAATTCGGTCCGATTGAACGGTAGGAAACAGGCAAACCGAGGCGAAGATGGCGCGACGAGATTGACTCCTAACGAAGTCTGATCGCAATAACAATGAAAATATGTGGGTGGAAAACAGAAAAGTAGGTTTTTGACCTGCATTGGGATACTAAACGAGCGCAGTGGTGGCCCAGTGGTAACGGCCGCGACTTACGTGTTGTAGGTCGTAGGTTTGAACCCGGATATTAACTTTTTGTAAATTATCATCACCTCTGCTCGAAGGAAACCAGCATGTCCTAGAATCAAAAAATCGAAGATATGTGACATCTACCAACCCGCACTGGGCCCGCGTGGTGGATTACGGCCCACTTCCTCTCCCAGAGCAGCAGCAGTGGGAACTTTATCGGCTGATTATGCTGTGGAGCAGGCTAGAAAGATTGAAATTGTGAGCTTTTTAAAACAGTAACAATACTATTCTAAAAATATGCAGCAATTACTTCCCTGTCTTCGCACCTTATTTCAAGAAACACAAAACCTGACATTATCCATTACAAAGAAGCTTTTATAAGGTAACAGGAGATACCCCATCGCCGTGTATATCGATACAATGGGGCAAGCAGCCGTCGCGGTCCGATGCATGGGAATCACCCGACCCCGGGAGTTCACGGGAACATGGCGTTAATTATCTGTAACCTCTATTTATATCACGTTCGTAAGAAAGCGTAGATGGGCGACAGTTATTTTTATTATGATATTATAGTTATGTGCTCATTTCAAGGATGGTTAGCTCTTTTGCAACTGTATCAGTTTATAATGTTCCCACTGCTGGGACACAGGCCTCCTCTCTGTGAGAGGAAGTGGACCGTAATCCACCACGAGGGCCCGCATAACTTACTCAAACTGCCAGAACATGATTAAAACTAACAGAGAAAGAAGAAAAAACAATGACCCACGTATTCTTCACATTCACAATAATTAAAACAATATAATACTTTGCAAGTAAATATTCATTCGGTATATACTTATATAAAATTCATCTATGTCAATGTGTATATAAATCCAGAAATAATCTCGGTCAGATCATTTGAGGATCATGTAGATTGGTGTCTGAAATAGTCTTTTGAGGAAAGAACCACACAGATTTGAGTGGACCTGTCCAGTCAGTGCACGCATTTGTCAGTAAACGTGTAGCTCAACTTGAACGAGAACAAGTTGCAACGGATATCAATATTTAAATGGAACATGGACGAACAGAGGCTTTCACTGATATGAACTGTTTGTTGTGCAGTTAAGACGCTGACAACACCTAAACCGCGGTCCCTGTCAGATTGCATAGAAAAGAAAGAGAAGAGCGATGACACAACGCTTGTAATTTATTGCAAAATATGAAGTAATTATGTATTTACTCAAAATTGAGTTGAGTAATCGAAAATAAAAAACAACCAAGTTCTGCATTTAAATAAGACGTTCTTGTTATTAATTAAATACGTAACGTATGTTGATATTTAATACAGATATTTTGGATTAGAACTCAAAGTAAGAGGTTAGTTTAACGTTAGTTTGTATCGAGATTTTGTTTTTAAAACGTGTTTTCGTAACAACCAAGTTCTGGGAAATATGTTCAAATATAACATATATTTTTTCCGCTACCACAAACTATACAGATTTGGCAATTTTTTTTCTTAAGAGAAGCCCATTTTTGTCAATTGGGTCTTGTCAGCGCCTTAACAAAAGATCTTTCCAAAATTCTATCAATATTTTTTTTCGATTCAAGAGATACTACCGAAGAGCGAGTGACGTCAAAGACTTGTAAAATAATCTTTCCGATACCAAAAGTGGAGCTCACTTTCAATTTTCAGGACATACATTATACGCTCCTACTACTGGTTACCTAAATATGGAGTCAGAATATCTACATAGAAACCCTAGGTTTGCTTTAAAAACAAATGAAAAATACTATTTCCACACAAATAAAGCATCTGTAACATAGAGCTACACCCAAAACTCCCGTCCAACTTTCCTCTAAAATTTTTACCGTCCAGTTTAAGTTTCCACACTTTCCACGGTGAATGGACGCGTAAATCGTGGCCAAGCATGGTAGTGAAAACACAATACGCCACCAGGGAGATATTTGTCTCAGCAACTTGGTCGGGTAGCGTCCCGTGTGTTATTTATCCTAACTGAGCCTGGAGTGAGCCATTCCTTTTTAGCTGTTATGTTATTTTACTTTGACATTTTTTTTGGTACTATGATGTTCGTCACGGGTAGTCAGAAGCTCGACATAAAATGGAACGAAATAAAAAATTACGAAATTAAGGATTCGTTTGTACATTTTGGAAATCTACATACTAATACAATACTTTTATGTCATGTGATTTTTTTCATTAACTCATTACCTACTTTCAAAGTTACCTCTTTCAATATTGTAAGATTTATTTTATACTTAGTATTAGAATTGTATTGCAAAATATCAAGGCACATATCAAGCTTTACAGTTCCAGTTTATGCTAATCTCACATTGTATAGGATTTCCGTACAATGAAAGATCAGTTTATACTATAAATGTACGAGATGTAGCCGAGTGTACAATGATATTCCCCACCACTTCCGTGACGTCATTTGTTTGGGTCCAAACCGGTTTTCTTATCAGTAGATGTACAGTCATTAGTGAGTCATTACTTCATTAGTGACGTGCGCCAATCAGAGAGGATTAAATTTGTAGGTAGTTAGAAAATTTCCCTACCCTCTCGGTAGGAAACGTCAAATGATGCCCTCAGTTCGTTGTTAACCACGAATGATACCCTTTTCAAAGGACGAAGAACGTTTGCTGTACTGGATTTGGCTCATTGGGAATATTTATATATACTTTATTGTACACCACAAAAATACATGACAAAAAATAAATCAAACACTACAAAATATACAATGGGCGGCCTTATCGCTTTCTGCGATCTCTTCCAGGCAACCATGGGATGGACAGTGATTTGCCTGGACATAAAGTGGGGCTGTCGTTGGTGTAAAAAATAAACAAATACAATATACTAAAATTGATACACCGATATGTATATATATATATATCCTAAATAATATATACATAAATACATACATATTAAATGTATAAGCAACGAAAATAAATTAAGACTATAGATAATTACAGTTACGAGAACAAGCTCACAGCGACAAGTAATGTTCCTTTACGAGTCTTTTAAATGCGAGTAATGATTGCGCGCGTTTTATTTGAACTGGCAAAGCATTCCACAAACTTTTTTTAATCATTGGGAATACCACTGATTAAAAAAATGCGCCTAGTTCTCTACCTCTTTTTTTTTGGGTGAGAAATGATCAATTATGGAATAGAGAATAAAATGATATATAGAGTGATTCTTTTGAGTTGGACAACAGGGGCAAATCCGAATCCATAAGAGATATCAAAACCTCTGTTAGGAAACTTTAGCTCTTAATGATCGTTAAAATTTTGGCATACTTAATTTTCTGGTCAAGTGTGAGTTGTCCATAAAAATGAATGAAATTGATTATACAAATTGTGCGAAAAAATATTTTGCAAAATTTGACCAATTTCCACTGTCTCGATTTTTTTTTTCTGATACATTGAAATCCTTACACGAAACAGACTGAAATAGCAATAAAAAAAAATATTGGTGGATTACACTCATTCCTATGGACAACTCACACTTGACCAAAAAAAGTAATATGCCAAAATTGTTAAAATACGGTTAAATATCAGTCCACCGTTCGACAGTCTGACTTCTGCCTCGCCTAATACACGTTATTGATGATGAACGAGAACTATCGTTTATGGAAGACTGGCCGGAGAAGCAATACACAGGGGAAGACTGGAAAGCAGGGGAAGAAAGGAGACCGTTGCCCAGCAGTGGGACAGTACGGTTAACCCTTATAGGATCACTCATGTGTCTGTCTGTCTGTCTGTCACAGCCAATTTGCTCCGAATCTAAAAATCTTAGTAAATCACTCAATATTGTGCGTATCAACTTACATTTACAGTTGACAAGTCTTTTTTTTGCGTTGACATGTCTGGGAACATGTTTTTCAACTACAATATTAAGTTTGTTCTTAGGATAAATTCATACCGACTAAGGAACCCTTCATTGTGCGTGGTCCAACACGCCCTTAACCATTTTTTTTATAGGCACGTAAGTACCAGCAGGGCTAAGTTTAAAGTAGAATAAAGGCAGTAAACGCAACGAATTAAGGTTGATAAGTAAACTCTACCATAAGTACTTTCTGTTTTGCGTAAACGAACGTTTACGTTTTTTTTTTTTTGGTGGAAAATTATCAAATAACTTCTTCCGCTCTGGACGGAGCGGGAGGGTGTGTCAGACTCTTTCTGAATAAAACCCACCCGTGTTCCTTCCGTTGCCTGTGTTGCCAGGGCCCTCGGTATCCCTTTCGGACTTTCCCGCGACCCAAGCAGGCATCGGCCCTAGTGGACCCCTACACTTGTGCTGACGACATCACTTTGAAACGCGCGTGGAACACAACGTGCCTTCGACCCGGGCCTGGTCTTTATCGGACGGCGAGCTACCCATTGCTCACCGTCCGCAGGCCCGCGCCTACGATGGCCGGAAATCCGCCCGGGATTCCCGACGCCTAGGGCGCCAAATTTGCCTTTCCCTCAACCGTCTCGCCTCCTCCTTCGTGAGCATTACTGCATCGCAGAAGGAGGTGACGGCTGCCCATGCCCTCTCGCTCCGTACCATGGCCTGGACCAGGGCCGAACGCGAGAGATCTCCACCGCCGATCGCCTTCACAATCGTATTGAACTTAGGCGGCTTTGCAGAAAATTTCCTGAAGGAAAACGCTTGGAAAATGTATGACTGATCACCAGTGATCGGAATAGGTAGAGCTAAAATACCTAAACTTCTTACGACAAAATATTTTTTTGGAACTATTTAAGCTATAAAATTGTTTTATTTTCACCTTTACCTTGTTAGCTATAACTTTATTAAAGCTGGTATGTAAATTACATAGCTTCCGCGCTTACTTCCATCGTTCAAACGAAGATAAGCAGAGTACCTTTATTTTTTGAAAACAATAAAAATCGTGCATACCTACTGTTTTTTTTTTAAACAGAATTAGGAAATGTATTCGATAGTTGTTTTACTTTATTTTACAGTAATTTATTTATTTACATAACTAAATTACAAGTTGGTTATTAACATTAACTAAATTAAATTAAAACTAAGTTAAGCCTACAAAAGGGCCTCGGGGCATTGTACCGAGGATGCTGGCGGCATTTCTTCGCTGAATTGCAATGCTGATGCGTTGCGCGAGAAAGCCGCCAGCTTTTCGGTCACCAGTTACATCAACTAGACCTAGAAGTTTCGCGATTTCCGCAAATAACTTATGAGCAATGGGACTCCACGGACCAAGGGTGTCGACGCCAAAGGGCACAAAGTTGTACTCTCTGCCAAGGCCTCCATATTTATTTTTAGTTGTACCCGAAACTCTGAACCAAAATTCTGAAAACAAAATTTTGTCGTAAGGAAGTCTCCACTTTTTCTCTGTTCTTTGAACTTTAGGTATATTAGCTCTACCTGTTCCGATCACTGGTGATCACAGCATGTTGTTATCATATTTATGATAGATAATTCTGTTGTTGCTGATCATTCTCTTGAAAAATCCTAATATGACACGCGGGTAAAGTGATAGTTGAACGGGGTGAACTATTCTATACGTAGGCTAGCTTTTGCGCGTGGTTCCAACCGCGTTGTGGTCGGAAATATCCCACGGGAACGTACTACCGGGATAAAAGCTATCCTATGTCCTAACTCAGGTCTTGGTGTACCTTTGTTCTAAAAAGGTAACAGATAGACAGAGTTATACCTTCGTATTTATGACATTAGTATTGAGTATGGATATAAAGGAACATATTTCGGAAGCAGATCCCACTACCCTTTAGTGGGTGAAACGTGTTAAAAGTTATGAATGTCTTAATTTATTAATTGAACTCAAACAGCCATGAACTCACCGTTCTTCATCAACCTACATAATTACAGACGATCATAATGGAATATCATTGATTACTTGCCACTGATTCTAACGTGCGTGGGATGGCAATGCCACGTTTCTTATTCACTTCCAATTTAATATGATACGATGTAATCTGAGTCGTTTTGCACGCTATGCGTGGGGCCTGGCTTTGAAAAGACTATCCCGTTATTATCTTATAAAGACAAAGTCTACCTATAAAGAATTATTCTTAGAATGTAAGCTGTTGCCTTAATGTAAGGTGGTGTTGTTATTTGCTTTAGAACATTATAGCAAGGATGAGTTTAAAATCAAGGCGGTAGACATAAGACCTCAATGAATAAATCATTCACTTGTATTAACTACAATTGCGAGCAATAAAATCGCACACCCCTTTTAATTCGGTTTATAACTGATTTTTTTCTTAAATCTAAAGATATAGAATACAAATCATAAGGCAAAATTAAAGCATACAAGCTTAGCTTTAAAAATACACAAAATTAAAATCGTTTGCATTGTCACTACTTGCACCCTTACCCGCAGGTATAAAAAGATTTTTATTGAATTTTTTAATCTAGTTCATGAAGCGCATCACGAAGCGATTCTTCGACTCCGCCGCCACCCACCGCAACCCTCTGGTTGTGCAGGCCGCCAGTTATAGGCCCTCCACCATTAGCTCTATTCGCCGTCCAAGGCATACTCTCACCGACCCCGATGACACCATTACCCTCCTCCAGGAAAGCAGTAGGGCCACGAGTACAGTGCACAAAACACACCGATCTACGTTCCGACCTCGCCGCCGAGGTCCCTCGCGTAAACCCCGACGTAATTGTCCCCCCCGACCCTTGCTCGACGAAGCGCCAGCCCGCGCCGCAGCTGAGCCTGTAGTTTTAAATTCCCCGATAAATAATAATAATTCTGATCAGATCCAGCCTGTCCCACCTTGCTGTCCTCCCCCCAGCGACGTCCTTTTTTTTTTTTCAGTTTGGGAAATCATCAAAAAACTTTTCCCGCTCTGGGCGGAGCAGGAGGGCGTATTCCTTCCTGTTGCCTGTGTTGCGGGGGCCTCAGTGACCCAGCGACGCCCAAAGCCGAGGTCCGTACCCCACAGGGGGTGCCCTTAGCGTGCAGTCGCTTAGTAATATAAGAAATTTGCCCCTGGCTGGAGGCTTTGAGTTCGCTTAAGGCAGCCACAGGAAAGTCCGGTTAAGTAGTCACGACCTCTCAAGGTCAACTACGAGATGCTATATAAAAAAAAAAAATATCTGTTGCCTACCGAAGGTCAACGTGATAACATCTCTATTGGAAGCACACGGATTTACTCGAAAAATATCAAAATCAAAATCAAAATCAAAATCAAAAGTCATTTATTCAAACTAGGCTGAAAATCAGCACTTTTCGAACGTCAAAGTTACATAAGACAGTCCCCCAAAAATGCCCGCCCGTCACCACTTCCTAGTGCTTTAGCTGGGAAGAAGAAGTGGTGGAACAAACTCCCCAGCAGCACGTCTGTCTGTTTAGTTATATAAACTTGATTTTATACAAATCGTATGCAAAGTAATTAACATTACGAAACACAAAACATTGGATTAAATTACACACTTGCCATACGTTAGCTAGCACGCGCCAGTATACCAACAAAACAATGAACAAAGTGTACTCAAGCAGATAAAAATTTCAACATAAAAAAAACGTAAATAGAACTTAATACCTAAATAAAAGCCTCCAGGCATAAAGGGCGTGCCCGCTTACATAAGGCAATTGCTGTAGCTCGAAGTGAGAAATGATAAACTAGCCCCATCGAAGTAAAATAAGTAAACAATTACTAATAACAATTAAAACCATGATCAGCAAGACGACCAGTCACCACAAGCAGCACCCGTTCACGAGCATAACGCAAAGATCAGCCATCACCCCCCTCGCCATATTGGAGGGAAGGAGGCAACCCGATCCCCGACGCTACCGCAGGCAGTGACATCTAAGGGAGCATGACGAGCTTGCTGCCGGTTGCTCAGGCAAGAATAGTATAATCAATAGTCGAGGACGCTAGCTAACCACTTATTGCAATACAACTCATAAAACACACATTGTAATGAGTAGATTATGTAACTAATAAATTAAAATTTAACTAATTAAATTACATAAAAATTACATAAATTAAATTACAGTCAAATAAAAAAATAATCAATTATATGAACTCATATAACCTGTCAGTAAATATGGATACCACGCCCACAGAAGCCACTCAAGTTAGCCTTGCTCGAACCTGCCGGGGTCGCGGAAAGGTACTTATGGGTCACCGAGGCCCCTGGCAACACAGGCAATGGAAGGAATACGGGTGGGTTTTAGTCAGTAACAGTCTGACACACCCTCTGGAGAAGTTATTTAATGATTTCCCACCGCACAGTATAAATTGGTGGACAGTTAGAAGAAGCAGGACTGACTTCACATCACCCAGCAAATGGTCCTAAATTGACCACATCTCACCGACAAGCCCGGCTACAATTTGCCAGGGAACACCTAAATTGGACGGATGACCAATGGCGGGCTGTTATGTTCTCTGATGAGTGCAGAATAACGTTACAAGGTCATGATGGACGCTCAAGTGACTACCGAAGGTCATCAGAGCGATTTTAACAATGCTACATAAGCGAACGTGTGGCTTTTGGAGGTGGATCGTGTGTTTTGGGGTGGCATAATGTTGGACACAAAACTGACGTTGTATTTATCACTGGGGCGACTACCGGCCTGAGATCACGAATGAAACGATACGCACGATACGTCGAAGAAGTGCTCGAAGAACATGTGAGGCCGCTTGCGTGGCTTATGGGAGAAGATTTTGTCTTAATGGACGATAACGCCAGACAATAGATAAGACAACAATTTGCCACTACATGGAAGACGTTGCAATCACCGCGATGGAGTGGCCAGCTCGTAGTCCTGATCTCAATCCGATTGAGCATGTCTGGGATGAGCTAAAAAGAAGAGTTCGAGCAAGAAGCCCTGCTCCTACACGCCTCCAAGAGCTTCAACTTGCCATTGAAGAGGAGTGGACCGCCATACCACAAGATTTCATGGTAAAATACGGTCCATGAAAAACCGATTAAGAGCTGTAATTAGGGCTAAGGGAGGGAATACACCTTATTAATAATCATTTTGACCTTATTTTCATTTTTAAGCGAAATTGGGTGATTTTACCCGCATGGTGGGTTTTGTTCCCTAAAACCACATAAGGGTATTTTCACACTGTATTTGATATCATTAGAAAGGTACTGAAGTAAACTTTCAATTAGTGTATGTACTTTTTCAAAATTTATTCACATTCATGAAAAAAAGCCTTAACAAAAAAGTCAAGGTGTGCGATTTTATTGCTCTCAAGTGTATTATGGACAAAGATGTAGAAAATGCTTAGTCCCAACAATTTTTAATGACATATCACTCGATTTAGAAAGTAGCTGTACCACAAAACTGTCTTTTAAAAATAAAATGAGAAAGTTTCTTTTTAATAAGTTTTGTCAAAGCCTCATGAAAATCTTGAGTAGTTTGAAAGTAATATTGTTTTTATGTTTTGGGGAGAGATTACTTCCTGAAATTATTTCATAAAGTGTTTTGCTACAATACTTAAGTATTCACTCATAAAAAGTACGTGTTCTAGTTTAACTTACATGTTTTGCATAACTTACTTACATTATTTGAATGAAATCAAACCAAATCATTTATTTGCTTGAATATGAGGTGATAAATACAACAAAAGTTCTTTAAACCATATCCTACCTAAACAAGTGTGCAAATATCTGTTATAATAAAACATTGATTACTTATAAAATGTATTAATTATATAATTCTATTATCACTATCGAACTTAAAAAAAATAATTACATGTATCATTTAAATAATCATTAACTTAATAATAGGCTTTATTGTTCAGATAAGTCCTAAATTTATTTTAAAAGATGTCAAATTCTTTGCTTCCTTTCCTATGGTAATTAATTACATATTCTAGAGCCCATACAAAATGCACTTTTTCCAAACATAGCTGTTCTATGGCGTATTGCTCGAAGGGTACTGGCAAGCCTGGTACTTCTTAACGTTTCATATTTTGTTATATTATTTCTAATGTCTAATGTTAGTTCATATATATACAGTGATGGGAATGTAAATATTTTAAATTTATAGAATGTGGTTTCCAAGTATCTGTAGGTTTTAATGCACATATTGCCCGGATACATTTCTTTTGGGCTTTGAAGACAATTTCTCTCTCAGTGGCATTCCCCCAAAACATTATACCATATCTTAGTGTCGAACCTACGTAAGCGTGGTAAGCAGATAGGAGTGCACTTTGATTTACCACTTTACGAAGCATATAGATTGCATAATATGAATGCCGACTAAGTTTTGTACATACTTGTTCAATATGTGTCCTACATGACCTGTCTGAGTCTAGGTATGTGTAGTCCAAGGAATTTTGTAGTGTTTATTTTTTCTATGTTTATTTGTTCATAATTTATATTGAGTGTGCTTAATTTTGATTTTTTATTTTTGAACTACATTATAAATGTTTTAGTTAGGTTTATGTTAAGTTCATTTAAATTTAGCCAGTTAACTATAGATGATAGCTTATAGTTAATTTCATTTTCATGAGTCGTGGGGTCTTCAGATACAATTATCGCAGTACTATCGTCAGCATACAGAACCATGGAGGATTTGATGAATTTGGGGAGGTCGTTAATATAAATAATAAAGAGCAAAGGACCTAAAATACTCCCTTGTGGTACACCTTTGCAGACTTTTATTGGTGTTGACAAGTGCGTCTTTTCGACTTTAGTGCTATGTGAAATGCTAGATATCAGTTAGATTTCAGTTTGTTGTTCTTCGTGACTTAAATATGATTTTATGAGATCTCTAGCGTTAACGTGTATTCCATACGCTTCTAATTTATTTAATAATACCTCATGATTGACGCAGTCTTAGGCCTTCGTCATATCCACATAAAGTGCAGGCTGAGACATGTTTTCTACTACCCATGCCTTTTAGTACCATTTTGAGGAAAGTGTAAAATGCGTTGTTAATGCGTTGTTTCTTTTCCTGAAACCCATTTGTTCTTTCACAAGGATAATATGGTTTTCCATATAGTTATATAAATTTTTATAGATATTTTTTTCATAAACTTTGGATAGGATAGGTATTAGATATATTGGTCTATAACAATTCATATTTTCTCTATCCTATTATTTAAATTTTGGAATGACAACAGATAGTTTTAATTGCGCGTAATAGTTTTAATGAAGGCGTAATAACAGATTTCAAAGTTATTTAAATCATGTATCCGCGTCTTATCTAGCAAAGTAAGTATATAGCCGCCAATGAGGATATGGCATGAATGAAAAAATTAATAATTAATTGTATGGCTAGGGCAACTTACAATTAATTATTTTCCAATTTTCACTTTTTCATCACTACATATCTGCTTTCCTAATCCACCATTATATCACTATATAGGATCAGTTACGGAAGTAGGTAGTGATCAGTCAATACTAGTAAATGAATATTATAGCCACAGATAACTAAATTAATAATTTGATTATTAATTCACGAGTGATCTGACATGTGCTAGCTGTCACTTTGTGTAATAAAATGGAAATATTGATTGTAATAGTGATCGTTTAGTGTAATTGATGTATACATACATATACATAATCAGCCCATAATGTTCCCACTACTGGGACACAAGCCTCCTCTCTTTGATAGGGAATGGGCCATAATCCTCCACGCGGGCCCAGTGCGGGTAGGTAGATGTCACATTTCTAAGAATGTTTGGTTCTAGGACATGCCGATTTCCTCACGATGTTTTCCTTAACCGTTTTGAGAGCAGTGGTGATGAAATAATTTACACAAAATAGAGCGCCTGTCAGGGTTTGAACCTACGATCTACAACTCGTAAGTCGCGGCCGTTACCATTGGCCACCACCGCTCAATAATCGATTTATATAAGTGTAAAATTAATGTATAACAATAAGTATAAAAGTCTAGTATACAATAAATACAAGCAATATGATCATTTTTTACACAAAGTGACAGCTAGCACATGTCACATTATTTCAGTGAATTAATAATTCGACATTACACTGAAACCTGACCTCGACATAATTTGGAAAACAATGCACTGACGATCATCATTGTCCTGCCATTATCCCAATTCATTTGGAGTCGGCGAAACATGGCCCTTTCTTCCATACTTCTCTATTAGTTGTCATCTCGGTAGTCACCCCTTTCTAGCCATATCATCCTTCACACAGTCCATCCATCGTTTCTTTGGTCTTCCCCTACTCTTATAGCCATCGACATTCATACTCAAGACTTTCCTCACGACATTTTCCTCATTCCTCCGCATCATATGCCCATACCATGACAACTGATTTCCGCACAATTTTTCAGTCACCGGTGCCACTTTCAGACTTCCTCTTATGTACTCATTTCTTATTCTATCCATTCGTGTCACACAATGCACTGATGAGGTGATGTTTATTATAATTATTTGCCAGAGAATAAAGAGTTATGTGGTAAGTAATACAATACTGGTAATTTTCAATGCGCTTAAGATGTCAACCAGAAACTGGCGAAAGAGCATACATCAGAAAAGTAATATAATATCCTTACTAAACCGCTGCTATATTTATAAGCCAACCAAAGAAATTCCTCATAAAAATCCTTTTCCCAAGACGAAATAGGGTGTACTGTAGATCATTTCTGCGTCTTTGTGTAGGCTGTATTCATCATGTCACGAATCAGCTGACGACCCTCTTCATAATATGGAATTCGCTAAGCTTTGTTGACATAATGCGTCAACGGCTCATTTACTTACTTACGTTTTTCTCCAAATTCTTTTGCAACTGCCTTTTTTGAAGCTCTTGTGTAACATAAAATAATTTTCTAATGGAGTGTTTTAAAGTGTAATTTTAATGTTTTAATGCGCTGGTATTATGGTACTTTAATAATTTATTTTTGCCGTCCGAATATATGTTCTTTAGTAAGGTTTGATGATTTTTATAGCCTTAACAATAATAATATTGGAATTTATTGAATTGATATTTATATTGCCTAATAATATTGAATTTTTGAGCAGTGGTGGCCTGTGATAACGGCCGCGACTTACGAGTTGTAGGTCGTAGGTTCGAACCCAGACAGGCTGTACTTTGTGTAAATTATTTCATCACCACTGCTCAAAACGATGAAGGAAAACATCGTGAGGAAACCGGCATGTCCAGGAACCAAAAATTCGAAGACATGTGATATCTACCAACCCGCACTGGGCCCGCGTGGTGGATTACGGCCCGCTCCCTCTTACCGAGAGGAGGCCTGTGTCCCAACAGTGGAAACATGATAGGCTGATTATGCATGAATTGATTTTTTAAAGCTTATTCCGCATAAAGGCTCCCGCAGACAGGCGCGCTGTGACACTAGTAGCACAATTTCCATGAAAACTTCATGGAAAGAGTAGCGCGGCCTGTCGCGCCCTCGATATCGAGCCAGTCTGCACGAGCCTTAAAAGAAAAATACCCAGCCCAGACGTAAAACCAAAGCGGGACGGTTGAGGGAAAGAAAGAGATGTCGTCAGCACAAACGTAGGGGTCCACTAGGGCCGATGCCTGCCGGGGTCGCGGGAAGGTATTAAAGGGTCACCGAGGCCACTGACAACACAGGCAACAGGAAGGAATACGGGTGGGTTTTAGTCAGTAAGAGTCTGACACACCCTCCCGCTCCGCCCAGAGCTGGAGAAGTTATTTGATGACTTCCCACCCAAAACAAAAGACGTAAAACAATAACAATAAACTTGTTCACCCCTTAAGTTTAGCCACCAGCTCTACCAAAAGCGAATCAAATTAAAACTGATCAACTAGCCGTAAATTAAATGCTCAACAGCAAGCGAGCATTCGTTTAGCAGACCATTAATTAAAACCTAGTTCTGCTCAACTTTGGCTGGTGAAAAACTCGCGCTTCAATACACATAGGCACCTAATGGTTCGTCTGTTGTGGCTTATGAAGTTTAGTGTGGATAGGCATATATTAAAACTTGATTTTCAGATCAATCAAATCAAATCAAATGTTTTTATTGTGGGCATAGGTTATAGATACAGATTAAGTTAAGTAAATTACAGAACCATTATGTCCTGCCTATAAGGCATACAATAATAAATTATGTAAACACGCAGTATACAAAATTTAGTTATCACTTATAGAGGCTCGTGCAGACTGGGGCGCAATCGCGGGCGAGACAGGAATATTGGTGCCTGTCGCGCCCACGATATCGCGCTAGTCTGCACGAGCCTTAAAACAAATCTTAAAAAAGAATTAGTGACAGATTGTAGTATTGGTGATAGATTGTAGTAGGTACTAATTATTAAGAAAATCTTGGATCGTGTAGTAGGCTTTGTCAATTTAAAAAATACGCAAATATATTTGAATAGTGGGAGTTCCTTGGTATTTAAATGAAATAAAAATGTTGTAGTATGTAGTTTCCATATCTGTGGTATAAAGATATGGTATAAACTTCTGTTGTTAGACCAACATAATTATGCTAACTAATATTATAACGGCGAAAGTAAGTATTTTTCTTTGTTACGCTTTCACGATTTGGATGAAATTTGGCACCGACCATGATCACGGAGGACATAGGCTACTTTTCATACTGGATTGCAGACGAAGTCGCGAGCAACCGTTAGTTTATGTATAATTTGTCAAAAATCGCCTAAATACCGAAACAATATCTATTATCACTTCTTAGCACCTACTCAGTTCCAATATTTATTCAGAGGAATTGAATTTTATTTTCTTTGGTTCTGGTTTACACGAGAGCTCAATGTGACGAAAGCTCTCTACGTGTCAGATGTTCAAAAGCACACATCACATCCCAATTCTAAGAATAGTTACAAACATGTCACTCTAGCGCCTTTCGTTTATTCAGACCGAGTACACGTCACATCGAATATCGTCACTTGTCAACACAGCTTTAGCAAAACATAAACACACGAAAGCGAACTTTGCCGCCCGCTCCAGTTTTTCCAAAAAGAAAAAAAAAAGACCAACAGTTTCGAAATTCGAACACTAAATTGAAGCTACGTTTCGACGTCTAATTAAAGCTGAGAACACACACGCGATAAGTTCGTAAGAGTCTCAGCAAGTCTCGGCAACCTCACACTTCCTTGTCGAGATTTTTCCTTTCCGAGGCATAATCCGGATTAAAGCAGGATTTGCTCTCCTATTAAAACTCTCTTGCCTTTCGACCTTTAAAGCTTTTCGGCAAAAGTGTTTGGGGTAATTAGTTGAGACTTATAGGAGTGTTAGAACGGATTCATTTCGTGTGGATTTAAAGATTAAGAGAGCAGATTATTAGGTTTTTCTCACGAGTGTTGTAAAATCATCTGTGCGTAAAGATTTTAGTTTTGTGTAAAGATAGCTAACTATTCACGCATTTTCAAGAACCTATGTTTACTCGCCTGATTTTTGTAATTTTCGCAAATCGTTAAGATTAGGTGTTGATTTGTCAGTCTCCTATAGAAACTTTTAAAGAGATATGTATATAGCCAGCCGGTTCAAACAGTGGTATAATAACAGTCTATCACAAAATATTGCCCTAACGTACGAATATTAGAATCTACGTTTATATAACATAATCAGCCTATAACTGCTGGGACACAAGCCTCTCTGTGAGAGGGAGCGGGCTATAATCTACCACGCGGGCCCAGTGCGGGTTGGTAGATGTCACATGTCTTCAAATGTTTAGTTTTAGGATATGCCAGTGTCCTCAAGATGTTTTTTTCTTACCGTTTTGAGAGCAGTGGTGATGAAATAATTTACACATTTATATGGCATCCACAAAACATTGATCTTCACACGTGAATCATAATTCACGCCATGTTATATCGATACTGTGGTTCGAATATAAGTAACGAACAGATTTCCAAGGCAAGGACAATGGGAGTTTAGCATGCAAAGCACGTTGCCTACGTATGCGGGCCTGCGATATACACTCGGCAACTCCACATACTTCGTTGATCTATTCGCAACTTTATATGTAGTTCGGGAGCTGGTAAACTTTGAGGCTTATTTTGGGCTCTTTAAAATTTTGTATTGAAGTCGTCAGTAAGGGGGGGGGGGGGGGGGCTCTTTATTAGATATAAAATAAGGAATGCAAACTATGGCTTATTTTTACAAGCGGTTTTTATGCAAACGCGCATCTTTTTATCAATATCGTCTTTGGTATTTCTTTTCGTGGCAGTTTTTTTTTCATGTCAGAGGTATAATTCATTTTTTTACTACCAATTTGTACAGAAACTCACAGTTAAAAAAATGCATAGTTTTTGGTGGTACTGCTATGATATTTTTGGATGGTATTTTTTGTACCTCTCCAGAGAGACTACCATGGATTTTTTTTTAGTGCCTACGATACTTTCCCCAAATCTATAACCAACTCCTCGACTACAATTCGACATTCGCAAGTTTATAAGGAGTCTCGTCCTTTCACCGCAGTCTTCGGAAGTGATGGAGCATACGCCTAAACGATTTAATCGAAAACACATTAAGCAAAGGCGCCGACTGTCTGAAAAGATAAAGCATTGCACTCGGGTCGATGTTGCTTCGTCACCGTTCTAGAATAGCTTCGCTCGAAAGCTTAGAAAAGTCGTGACGATTAATGTTATAACTTCTTTATTTTCAGAATGATTGAGCCTATATTTATGAAAGCAGTTTTTAGTTTTACGAGTTGACTTGGAAACAAATGATAATTGGAAATAATGGTAGCTATTAAATGTTACCATATAACAAAACAGAATTGGTTGATTTATCTGTATAAAAGTTTGTCTTTCTACATACATAATCAGCCTATAATGTTCCCACTGCTGGGACACAGGCCTCCTCTCTGTGAGAGGGGTGGGCCGCAATCCACCACGCGGGCCCAGTGCGGGTTGGTAGATGTCACATGTCTTCCAATTTTTTGGTTCTAGGACATGCCTATGCTAGTTTCCTCACGATGTTTTCCTTCACCGTTTTGAGAGCAGTGGTGATGAAATAATTTACACAAACTAAGCGCCTGTCTGGGTTCGAACCTACGACGCACAACTCGTAAGTCGCGGCCGTTACCACTGGGCCACCACTGCTCTGCTATTAAATGTTTTCCAGAAAACAGAATTGGTTAATTTACCTATAAAGAAGTTTGTCTTTCTACACTTTACGTTTGTGGGTAGGTAATATAATTGACACTTTGGTATATGAGGGAGTTTCCAAGACTACATTAATAGATCGAACTATTACCGACCGTAATTGAAAAGCGGAACATTTTATACCAAACATAATAGCTGTCTTATCGTTATTTAGCAGCAAGCACCCTAAATTATTATAATTTCGGGGAACAATAATGGCGGTTCTGTAATAGTCTAAAAGCTTAAGCGATTTCCATATCGCTTACGGACAATAATAATCAATCAAGCGGCGTCTCTACGGTTGGGCGGTAGTTGTGAATCGCTGCAATTAGTCGCCATGTTGCCCCCCGCGCGCCCGCGCTCCCCGCACGCTATGTCGTGTGACTTATGCGTTTGTTTAAACCAGACGAAGTTGGATCTAGATTAGTATTAAATATTTATGTGGAAGGAGTTACGAAAATGTGGCGGTTTAATGATTTGGGGCCACGACTTTTGTGTTATTTGGAAATGTAGATGGCGTGATGTCTGGGACTTGAAATTATTAGGAAACTTAATGTAGAAAATTACGTGGTTGTTACTTTTTAGGGTTCCGTAGTAAACAAGGAACCCTTATAGTTTCGCCATGATCGTCTGTCTGACTGTCCCCACTGTAGCTCAGAGACGCTTAGTACTAGAAAGCTGTAATTTTGCATAGGTATACATATTAATCACGGCAACAAAGTGCTAGAATTATATCTTAATTTTTTTTTGTAGTACCTACTTCCGTTGCACTGGTAAAAATCTAGTATCGTTTGGCAGGAGAAGGGGGGTGAGAGTAGGGGGGAAGGTTGGGGGGTAGTGCCCCCTACCCCCTGGCACCACTCCCATGAAAAGGTAACGCACCGTTCTTGAGAAAAACAAATTATTGTAACCTAACCTGTCCGAGTCGGAGTGCCCCAAGTCCCGAGCTCGCTTCGCTCGCTCTTATTTCCTAAGTTCTCCTAGTAACAGTAGAAACATTGCCTTTTGTACGCACATACGATCAGTGGGAGTACAAACGCAGAGAACAAATTGACGCAACTCGAGAAACGGAATGATCTAAAACGAATGACAGTGACACATGACGCAAAATGGCATACACGTCTTTTTGTTTACGTTCCGTGTTATCGATTTTGTCGGACATGACTGATTACAAATACTGGTACTGGATACTGGATACTGTTACTGGAAACTGACTAAAGATACTGGGCAGATTTGGGTGTCAATCGCCCATTTTAACGTTTCGTTTTCGCTTCATATCTGATTTGAGGTTAGAAACATTTTTTATTAATTTCTCGAAAAATATGTATTACCTTTTAATAAGAGTGGTAGCGTTATAATCGGGGACCCAACCCCTACCAACTTTATCCCCTTTTACCCCCCAACTCCTGCCAAATGATACTAGATCCAACCCGTTGCACTTAATGTGGGGATGATATTTTTTTTCTCGTCGATCCCATGATGTGGGATATCGATAGATAGGCCGTTCAATAATATTGCGGGTCTGTAAGCACCATTTTCTGATTCAAGGATCCGTTTGCGTATTATTAAGCTTTAAAGTGCTAATTTTTGTTAGAGTCAAGTGCCCCCCCTCCCCCCCTTTGCCAGCTACATGGTTGCTTATGGAGATGTGAAAAAAATCAAGACAACAGTGAAATTAAAAGGAAAACTATTACAGCTAAGTAGGCTTTACAAGTTAATGAGTAATAGTCGACCAACTTAAATTTGCTGTTGGAGAATTGACCGTGACGTATATCGATGTATGGCAGAACATGTTTTTCAACTACAATGTTAAGTTTGTTTTTGGGATAAATTCATCCCAAGTAAACCCAACTACGGAACCCTTCATTGTGCGTGGTCTAACACGCACTTGGCCGGTTTTTGGTTGTAAAAGTAAAATAAACGAAAGAATAGAGTTCTAGACGATTACAGCGCAGAAACTTCACCACAATCAAATTCAAATTGCAGTAGTCAAAGTCAAATACGTAGTAGTAATGAACAAAGCATAAACCAAACACGTGCCTCATTCACGCACGATCAGATAAAAAAGACACATGCCAACAAAATCGTAACATCGAATCTTATTACATTTTTTACATTAGATACTAATAAAATCTACATATTCATTATGTATTCAAATTTTAGATCATCTACTATCTGAACGTCACGTCAGGAATTTTAATTTGGAATCGGGGGTGGGATCACCCCTCGGTTGACCCTACTACCCGATAATTGTGAATGACTCACCGGGCCGAGCCACTTGCATATGACTATGGCTAACGAATATAGTAATAAACATAATACTATGTTTTAAAATGTATGGTCTTATCTATGTATATGGAAGTAGATATTATATTTGTATATTTGTTGCTATGCTGTGCTGTGTCTCGTATAGAAATGCGTCCTATCGGAAAGAGGATAGAATTGAACAGATGATAGGTCTTCATTAAGACGCTGACAACACCTAAACCGCGGTCACTGTCAGATTGCATAGAAAAGAAAGAGAAGCGCGATGACACAACGCTTGTAATTTATTACAAAATATTAAACAATTATCTATTTACTCAAAATTGAGTTGAGTAATCGAAAATAAAAACAACCATGTTCTGCATTCAAATAAGACGTTCTTGTTATTAGTTAAATACGTAACGTGTATTGATATTTAATACAGACATTTTGGATTAGAACTCAAGGTAAGAGGTTAGTTTAACGTTAGTTTGTATCGAGATTATTTTTCAAAACGTGTTTTGGTAACAACCAAGTTCTGGGAAATATGTTCAAAATTAACATATATTTATTCGCGCTATACAGATTTGGCATTTTTTTTCTTAAGAGAAGCCTATTTTTGTCAATTGGGTCTTGTCAGCGCCTTAACCTACTGAACTGCAAATTGCACAAAACGTAGGAAAATAATTTCGTGGCCTACCGCAACGCATCCCCGCTGCGGCAGGCCACGCAATTCTTTTCCCCCTTTACAATATTGACCTACGGATACTTTAAGTCTGAATACCCCTGTAATCAGGGCTTGATAGACTTCAGGCCTGTCCTAACGGACATAGATATTCTAGGCTCTGTTTTTAATATTGTAAGTTTTTATCGTAAATATATTACTCGTAAATTAACGATTGATTTCTTTCTGAATATAAATTATTCAGCATTGTACTCACATTAATTTTAGATTCGGGCTAACATTTGATTGCGAAGCAATTGGCGCCCAGCGTGGGACTTCAATTTGATTCATTGATCCTTTGCTGTGATTTATTTATGTTTATTTGTATGTAAAATATGCTAAGGACTTACATTTGGTGTTGACTGTTGAATTATTTTGAAGGAGACCTGAAACAAAATTAAAATTGAATATGACAAATACAGTATGCAAAAACGTATTTATTTTATTGGTTAAACAACACGCTCCAAAACTCATTTATAGTCTCATCAAATCAAGAAAGCAATAGATAATCTCAACTTCCGAATATAAATCTACAGATTTGTTCAGAAAAAAACGTTTGAAAAACTCATTTAAATTCTGAAGTAGTACCAGCCAACAGCCTTCCCGTTCAATAATCGTATTTACAAGTTTTACAGAGTCTAACAAACTGTCTGATGGCGGCAGAAAGATGTTATATATCACAATGTAATGAATAAGAGCTAAAATCACATACATACGTCTTATGCGTCGTAGTTCCAACTCGCGACTGTGAACTTTGAATTGAATTCGCAACTTCAGTTTAAACAACAACTTATTTTACCATTTACAAGACTAACCGACAAAATTGCATTTACAACAAGTACACGTTTAAGTTTAATGGACCTAAACCACTGTGTAGTGTGCATGTAATAGTAAAAATTGTGAAGGTGTTGCTAAGCAAAATGCGTTTCAACACATATTCGTAATTTTGTATATATTTCGATAAAAAAGGCATTAGACCGTCAAACTAGACATCCCAAATGATTTTTGTCAAACACATTTCACGCCAGCATGCTCACGCGTTCTCTTCAAATAAATTAAGACTCATTTGCCCACAGACTTCCACCCTATAATCGTATTTAGACAGGTTCAAACTCAGTTGGCTGAGTCGTCAAACTAGATGTTCCGGATGTCTTTTGTCAAATCGTCAGACGTAGGGGGTCCATTTAAGCGAATGCACTCGCGGGACTGCTAATGAGATTAGCGCGATGCTCAGCGGGGGTGCACTGGGGCAAATTAACGCCTGGGGTACTTTTTACTCCGTTTGTGTGGACAATTTTTCTTGGCTTTGAAAAGTTGGTAGGCGTTGAGATTTATGTTTTAGAGGTTTTAATTACCGTGAGCCTTGTGACTTTTTTGACGTTTCTGACCTTTTAAAAAGGTGTTGTGACATATGATAAACGTTGGTTTTGAAATATATATATATATATATAATATAAGTATAGATATAGACATCTGAAAATAAATTAAATTAAAAAAAAACAATACTAACCTATTTATTTAAGCACTATTGTTACTAACACTAAAATACTAACAAAACTATGGACTAAAGTCTGAAATAAATTTATTATTATTACTTGTATGTCCTTACATATATCGGGACCATGGGGTCCCGGACCTTTGGAAGGCGTACGAGGGGCCGAAGCCAACTCGCAGAGGCCCCTTGGACAATTGTAATGGAATGAGGCACCAACCGAGGATTATTCCTGTTTGCTCTATGAAGGTGCACTCAAGGACAACCCCCGGTTGATGCAAGACTAGTGCAGAACATGGGAACAAAAAATATTGGGCTATGGCTTTGGAAGGCTATAGTGGATCGGTTTCCTAAGACTATAGAAAGGCTATGGCCCCTACCTGACCAATGCTTTATATAAAATACACCGACAAAATGGCAGGGGGTGACTTGCACACTCAATAATGGGCCCTCAAAACGGCCGCTAGCACATAGTGCCGTAGTGACAAGGGGGCAACACTTCCTGAGGTGCTTGAGGAGTGGAGAGGTATTCCACGGCTATCAGGACAATCCCGAAAGTACGGTCAATATCCCTACCAGCATCTTACTGGAATAGATCCTTCGAGTACGTTTGCTCTTGCGAATCAATACTCAAGCCGGCCAATAAAGGCATGCATGAGGTGGGAGCTCTGTTCCTCGTCAGTGTTCACTCCAGCCAGCCAATAAAGGCAAGCCAGGGATGAGGAACAAGACTTCTCCCAGGAGATAGGGTCCGTGGGGCCGCTACTGCCCAACAGCTCGCCACATGCTGCCCTGCGGGTTTCTGTATCTCTCTTAGTTTGGCTCCTTATCCAAGACCTGTTCCGGCAAAGTAAACTCTACCGGCACAGACCTGGAGTTTGGAGCGCGCAAGCCCCACCACGACGTCAACGTAGAGATACGGCGGTGGGGTTATTGTTATTATTATTATTATTATTATTATAGGTCTATACGCGTGTGCAATATTTAGTAAAACGCTGGTGTTCGTAAAATTCGATTTAACTACACGCTTCCAGAGTTTAACTTTTGCGTTCAAAAAGGTTTTATCCCGAATATTTCCATAGTCCGATCGTAGTGCATGTTTGCCGACATGGCAAGATCCTACATCATCCAGTGAGTCATGCCCAGTACCCGGATGCTCAGTCGTAAAACGTACAAAAACTCTTCGGGAACTCCACTGAAAACATCCAGTTTAACTTGTAAAGAGTTTCCGGTGTACGACAGAATTATGAGCCAAGTTTACGTTTAACTGCAGAAAGTAGTCTGGGGCGAAAACAAAATATATTACCTTAAGTAAATTGGAACGCAACTTTGATGGCGGACATCTTAAAATTCGCTATTCATTGTGGAACTTTCGATGAGGCGCACAGTCGCATACACATAAATAAACTCACGCATTCTTCCCATGGGGTAGGCAGGAATTACAGAACTCCATCTGCTACGATCCTTACATACTCCTTTTGTTTCGTTTAGGTTCATACATTTGGTCATACAGTTTTTTTTTTTATTTTTGAGGGTGGGAAATCATCAAATAACTTCTCCCGCTCTGGGCGGAGCGGGAAGGTGTGTCAGACTGTTACTGACTAAAACCCACCCGTATTCCTTCCTGTTGCCTGTGTTGCGGGGGCCTCGGTGACCCATAAGTACCTTCCCGCGACTGGTCATACACGGTTGCGAGTACTATGCACCTGACCTTTCTGAATCACTGTCCTTCTAGGACATCCCCTTCTGGCGTTTCCACTCAACCAAACCTCGCTAGTAAATAGCTTTATAGTGGCATCTCTGATTTGTAATCTCCTATTTATCAACAAACACTACCTACTCCATTTTTTAACTAACTTCTTTTCTTAACAAAGAAAAAGCATTAAAACCAATTTATAGCCACGCTTGAGTAAGAAACACTGCAATCTAAATACTTGGATAGAACTTTACTACGTAACAGCAATAAGTAAATGACTTTACAATGCGAGTGCAGATCCTGAACGAGTGTTGTATTTCACACTATTTTATATCCACCTTAGCATATTGTAAGTGGTTATGTCGCCAGAGATAAGCATGAAGCGTATTCGCGCGAATATTTTAATATAGCGTGAAGTTATTTTTAGTAAGACAAGATACTAAGGGCTGTCTCTTAAGCTACGGGTTCCTTGAAGTGCGGCGGCCGCCACATAACGGCTGCAGTGACGGCCGTCATGAAAATGACGGCACCGTGGCTTGACTTTACGGTGTCGAAAAACACTCTGGCAAAACACCAACTTACATTCATAAATAACGTTTCAGTGACTTCATTCGACGGTAAATTGCGGACGCTATGTGGCGGCGACCGCAGTCTTAGGCACTTAGGCCCAAATAAATAAACATTTTTTAGCACGTCCTTTGGCTGAGCATTAGTCCTTTCACTGTCGCACAACTGTCAAACTACAAGTGCAAGATAGAGATGGAATCTAAGTCGAAGCACATGCTAAGTATCTGTTATCAATCTCGGCCTCGGAAAATAAAGAACTTATTTTTATTTTCCTATCATTATTACATCTCAATATAGGGTTCTTGGGTATAAATGAGGAATATCTAAGCTGTTTATTGGAAAACCCATTGTCTATTGAATGATTCACATGGCTTCAGATTACATCTGCGCGTGTGACCTCTTATTAGTGTAAAAAGAAACGCGTGCGGTCTGGGCACCCCGTCAGGAACGAAGTTACACACGCACACACACATTCGTAAATAATAGAACGAGACAGAGAGAGAGAAAAAGTCGCATGGAGGGAGGGGTCATAACGCTTTTTCCTTACGTGACGATTTCTACCAGTGAACTCCTATCGCAATTCGCGTTTAGGAACTTCGTTTCAAAAGCATTCGTTAGAAGATCAAATAAAATTACAAAAGATCTTTATATCAAACAACTAAAATTGAACAACATTTGTTGACACAAAATATAGAATCATTTCATACAAAAAAGTGACCAAAAAAGCGCTTTGCATCACAAAAAGCGCTTGTAACCACCGTGCAGCTAGGGTGGCATGCACTTAGGGGTAACATCCCCTAACAAAAGACGGTTGGCAACGCATTTGTATCGATTCCCGCGAACCGGCCGTTACTACATGGTAATAAACTGTTGAACGCAAAGCAAAACTTTGATCGTTACGAATATCAAAACAAAGGAACGAAGTTAGTATAAATAAGACTGTAATTTAATTAATTATTCTCGATCGATAGTGAAATGAAATGTTTTTGTTAACAGACAGTTAAATAATTATAAGTAATGAAAAATTAATTTTGTTTTAATGTAATAGTACCAAAAGCATCATATTATTTTAAAGACGTTCAACAAACAGTAGTAGAGATTGCCTTGAACTTCTTAAATTAAACATTCTAGGTTGACGCATTAAAGGAGATTATTCAATGAATTGAATATGTTAGCGAGGACATTGACACTACGTAAAGATATCAATTTAAACAATAGTTTTTTGAGTGATACATCCATTACACATAAAAACTGATTTATTTTTATCTTGTTACCATTTGAAGCTGTAGGCTATTTTGGGATGTCTTAAAATGTACTCAGTTTGAATGAGCAACATAACAGTTAAGAAACCTTACAAAAAAAACAACCACTTAACAATAAGACACTGTTATCAAGAAAGTAGCTGCCAACCATGCAATTAATGCAAAAGATAACGACAAAACAAAACAACATCAGTAACCGACCTTGAATCTTATCAAGGACCTTAGAGTCAATTGGCACATAGTATGCTCTACAGGAAATCAAAAACAGTAGCATCCAGGAATGAAGATAATTCTGATGATAGTGATGATCAGACTACAACAATTGCTGAAACAAAAGACTCACTAGACCAATGTGCACCGCGCACCGCTACTACAATGTCATAGATTTCAATAGAACCATTGATACGATTATTCAATTGCCAAGGCCGTGGTCGTATGTAGCTAATGATGGACTGTGGGCGTCCACGGTCACCCCTATATAAACCTATTTGACTAAATTACTGTAAGTAGTGCAGAAATGGCTTTACTCTCGGTTACAGTGTTATTTGTTGGAGCTCTGCTGGGATGGAGCATCGCGGCGCCCAGCGACCGTGAGTGTTTCAATACATACAATGTCAACAGAAATAGGACAAAAGGATCAAGTACTTTAGCTGTCAAGACGACACTGGAACGGTAAAATGGGTAAAGGGATAAAACAACAAAGATTCGGCTGAATACCAAAGTAAATATAAAAAGAGTCAGGAAGTTGCAAATCAATTTGTTACAGTTTCTAGCGAGGACGATACTAATAATAAAATGTGACCATTAAACATTTTACGATATATGTCGGTCCGTAATAGACGGCTAACTTAATAAATCAAAAAAAAAATTAATAAATCAAACTAAAACTTTGTACTAAAATAATATACGAACTATTGGTATCATAAATTACGTAGAATATTATTATTCAGCACGCCTCAACAAACTTTCTGTGAAGGTTCATCTCGTTTGAGGTATGCCTCGGTTATGATTGGGTAGAGCACCCTGAAGTCCTGATATGGGACTGACGTGACCATTCCGACATAAATTTTAACGGGAGAAGTTCTATCTACTGCAATATTAACCACTGACCTTCGCAAAGATACTTCAAAGCTATTTTAGTAACCTAAATTCGGATATCGTTTAAAGTTTGTTAATTATTAACAGATAAAACTAAATACGCTTTTGCAGGGCTTGAAAGTTTTGAATGACTAAATAGTGATCAATATTTGAGTATAAAAATACAAGTAAATAAACAGGAATAGAATCTACATCTAAAGTTTATCCTCTCAAACGAAACCGTGCAAGGACTCGGCAAGGAGTCAGGGATCGATGCTAAAACGCATAAAGTCTATAAATAAAGTACGGGAAAATTTTACGCGAAACTGAATCGCTTTCCAGGGTAACTTACCTGGTCTTCCTTTTGATAAAACAAAAGACTGCTGTTATTTATTTGTGCTAATGTATTGTATTGGAGTATTGTAAGGCGTGCTTACAAAAACTGTAACAATTACCGACGATATTTTGGCTTTGAGTGGATTACTCAAATGCCTATAAACACACTAATAATTTTCAAACAAGGAAGTTGCTTAGGAATTTGAGTAAGTAGAAATATCGATCTGTAAAAACAAGCTTGATTACATTTTAGCAGACGAAGACAATTTTACGAAAGAATAGGATATAGATAAAGGTGAAAGGCCAAAAATAAGTAATTCGTGAAAACAACCAAGGAGTGAAAAAGATGAAAATCACGCCAATTTAATTCTAAACAATCACAGAGGCAAAAAACCTGATTATATCTTCATCTTCACACGAGAATGTACTCTTCAATGTATAAATAGTACGAGTAGTCTGAATTGCTTAACGGTGTTTGTAGGCGATGGCAGCAATTGGTAATGACGAAGTAATGACTTTAGAATTGCTCAGTTAAATCCAACATGATGTTGCTAAATTCGAGATACCTATAGCAAAGCAACACACAACTTCACTAGATTATAAAGCTGATGAATATAGCCAATATTACACGTTACACTTGACTTTAAAAGATACCTGACCTCTGAGTTTGTTTCGGAATTTCTACTCAGGGATCGAATATGATAATTTACTTACAGAAATAAATATTTAATTTCATTCCACGTGTTCTAGGTATTAAATTTTAATGGACATTGACAAAATATTGGTGAATCGAAACCAAACAGTAGATCTACCGCAAAGTGAATCGAAACCAAGGTATGTTTAGCACCATAACAAAGGCATGGGTAAAGCCAATAATTGAAAGGTGACCATGGCAAATTATGTGAACTCGTGTGCCGGAAAATTGTATTGGACGTAATAATATCCGGTTTAATTTGAGATCGAAATATTTGATATCAAAATAACATGACTGAACGCCTTCGTTGCGCCAAACTGTAGTGAATTTATCACATAATATGTCGTTAAGGATCTATTCAACCAACCATAAATCGAAGGGAAAGAAAAAGTTGATGAAATCTTTAGTAAAAGAGCGAGATAACCTCAACGATTCACTTCTTTATTTGCAAACACCATGAGGCTTTGATAGAGAAATATATTACTCGCCCTCCGATTCTTCACTGCACAAGTTCGTTATTGTAAACAGGGTTGTTCTCGCCCCGAGGCCGAGCCCCATAAAAAGTCTGGGGTCTAACGTCAAATAAATTGTTTCACGGTAGACCTCGAGGTTTACAAGTTACGAGCGAAAGACTCGTTGTTATGTAAAATTAGATAGATAGATTAGAGTAACCTATGATTTTTTCTAAAGGTTTTTTAGGTCAAGTATTTTGAATAAAAAAATTAATAAGTACTTTACTACGTAGTGCAGTTAAATTCGTGTTTTTTTACTCTCGAAGACTAAACGCATAAATAACACTCTGATTAATGATACCTGTGAAACTAATCTAGCATCTTTACCTAAGCGATTGAGAACTTAAAACTAATCTAAAAGCTTTAATGTTGGTTTTAATCAAACAGTCAGACGTGCTTACAGAGAGTAATTAAACAAAATATTTCGTTCTAAAAAGTAGTCCAGCAGTAGCTAGTCCAATCCATCGCGAGACTGCTCCAGAACCAGTTTACCCAGCACGAAGATGGCCTTATAATTGATTCTACTAATACATTTCATTTTTTACTTTAGCACCTTCATTTTATGTTTCTTTTTCATAAAGCAGGACTGGCGCGTCCGGCCTTACCCGTACATTCTTTTGTAATTATTGGGTTCATAATAAAAGATAATTTAGAGAGTACACATAATAACATATTGACTTTGATGTGATGCAGCCGGAGTGCATCAGATATAGTTGAATAGATGAAGAACACTTGGTAGATGTAATAAAGATAATTTAGATGGGTTTAAGTTATAGAGATAATTTTTATGAACTCATTATTGTGACTGTACGCGGTAAGTGGCAGTGGATGAAAATGATAACCATCTTTATTTTTGTTCGGCTTAGAATTATACGATGTCTATGAGTTCTTCGAGTAGTGGCTTTCTTATGGAGAGATGACCAGTCCCCATAAGAATCCTTAGGTATAATGGTGGTTAGGTAGACGTTGTTTTATTCTGATCTAATAATATCCGGCGGATTTATGACTTCTATCCGTAGGGAAATAACTGCTTTCAGTGCGCTGAAACTTAAAATAATCACCACCAGGAAAAGATATATTTAAGACAAAAAGAAAAGCACAGAAAAATACGTACAAAGGTGACGCTTAGATGAAGAAGAAGAGGAAGATGTGGTTTATTAAAAAATATTTTTATGTAAAATACATTATAACAAAATTAGATTTACTCGTTAAAATATGTTCAGAATTTCTGTGCTGTTGCTACCAAGCTCCCCGAAAAAACCCTATAAAGTATTGCTTTACGTATTCAGTGTATAAAAAATCTCGTTTTGTTTCTCGCCTACGTTCGTTATTTCTTATAAAAAATGGTTCCTATTAATTTGCCAAGGTTCCAGGTAAACATTTTTTGTTCGTATTCGCACCCAAATCAAAGTTAATTACAAACCAGAACCGATTTCACGTGATAGTAGATCGTTTAGATTTGAATACGCTATGGATATTGGGTATCTTTAAAGAAATCCTTTAAAAATGTTAATTGAGACTGTTTCTTCAATTTTTATTTCTGTTTTTTCTTAAGTTATAATGCTAAAGCAGGTGTCCAAGATTGATATTGACACCATTCCGGGATAGCCAAGTAGCTGATATTTTAATGATTTTTAATTTAAATTTCTTCATCGAAATCGAAAAAAATAAACCCCTATTGACAAGGTAGTCTACAAGAGACTGTCTTGGATATCATTAAATAAAGTAATAAAGTGGCCTAACACGAGACGAAAATCCAGTAAGTATTCTTGTGATTTGTTAAAAAGTCCAAGAAGTCAGTGTATACAGGATAATTAAGTTTAAAAGGAGTACGGATATTTTAGAAGGTAATCAGATGGATAAAACTAGACAACATTCCCCAAGGAACATAGGTCGAAATCTAAAAATTGAAAATCGACTTTTCATACAAAGTGACTGGTCACGTGACTTATGTTTGTATTAGAAGTTGAATTTATTTTTTTAGATTTCAACCTATGTTCCTTGGGGAAAGTTATCCAGTTTTATCCATCTGATTACCTCCTAAAATTTCTGCACTCCTTTTAAACTTATCCTGTATATTAAATAAGAGAATTAGCCCAGCACTAAACTAATTAGGAATTCGAGACACCTTTTACGCACGGAACCGCATCAAAGACTTCGTGAGGTCGTCGTGCCAGCCCGCAAATTAACTAGTAGATACTTCAGAGCTACCTAGTAGGTACCCACCTAATTCGTACATAATTTGTGGGTACAGTACCCCTTAAGTAACGCACATACGAGTTCTAGAAAAAAGTTAATGCTTTATAACTTTTTGTTTTCCAAGCACGTGTTCTGGGAAGTCATAAACATTTTCAGACTATAGTTTTTTTGTTTTCGTTATTTTTTTTTATGAAAGATTTTTCTAACGAGGGGATGCGTTTTCATTATTATGTATGTTAGGTACACTCAGTGAATGTATAGTTTTTATATTAATCAGAGCAATGTTCCCTGAACTACTTAATCTTAATTCGTCAGAATTTTGAATTGTACCTAAATGTTTTAAAATTCACTTTGCGTCTATTTCGCAGATTAAGACAAAGAAACTAAAATCTCTTGGGGTCATCTAAACACACAACATAAAATCTAAATTATTCCACGCCTGGTCTAACTTAGTTTTACAAACGTGACCCTATTTTCGTACTTTGGGGATTGTTACAAACTGCCTACATTACAGAAATGCCTAGATTTCTAGGGTTAGGTTAGAAAATTAAGTATTATTGCCAGCACTGCGGCGTCGGGATAATGTACGTAATATCATTAAACTTCATGGAATTACTTTATTGTATAGTTGGGACTTTGAAAGTGAATCTCCTTTTTATTAATATTTTAATTAATTTTGTAATTAAATCGGATTGTAATTAGATAGCCTTGTTTAATTAAAATTTCACTTTGTGAGATCATGATAAAAATAGTAAACAGTTATATTAAAAGCGTCTCTTTTTAATCCTACCGTGTTTTTAGTCATTACTGTAATGAATAAATTCGCGTTGAAATCTTTATTTTTTTATATATACTTTTGTGGCGGCATCTACTGCGCCACATGCGAACTAAGCAGCACACTGACGTCACGCAAAATCCTGCATCGCGCAAGCAGAGTTTACCGCGCAACTAGCATATATACAACATCCCGACATCAACCGTCGGGCAGTTGCCCACCAGACACGACACCAGTCTGGTCGGAGGAACCTCCCTTTTCTATGGAGGATGAGTGAACTATACACCCTGTTCCTCATGCCTCTATACTTTATTGTACATCAGATTCCACATCTTTCCACTCCACTATACAATAATTCATCAAAGAGGCACCAATACATAAAAGACACGCACCGGGGTCAAATTATTAATATGACTCCGGTGCGTGAGGTCAAATGATTAAAAATAAATGCCTTAATATTTAATTCCTTTACTATTCTAGTTACAGTCTAGTTCTAATCTATTTCTAATGCGAACACGATCAACCCTTCACACGCCGACGCGCGTAATCCCTCGCCATAAATTTTATAAATTTTAATCCCTTTATCGTGCGGACCCATACAACTCTTTGTTAGACAATCGGGTCCAAACGGGAATAGGTAGGATTAGGGCGAACCTAATGTTTCAGGGATTTAACCGTCTCGCTGCTCAGGGTCAAAGTGGTCCGTTATAATCCCAATATTGCGACGAATCATTGAATTTGTTTGAAGTCTAAAACTTTTGGTTTCGGCGAAGGGTTGGTTTGATCTTTCTTTTGTGGATGTTTTATATCTAAAAATAAAACGAGTTAAATAAAGCGTCCTTCCTAAAAAGCCATTATTTAGCCCACTATTTTATTTCGAGTATTTGTCATTGACTGAATTGTTAAATCAATTAAAATGTGGGTTATACCTGCTTACAATTAAGAAAAAATAGTAGGTAGGTATATGGCTTGTATTTAATGAATTCATACATATTAAGTAATTACACCCCTTGAACCGTAACTAAGAACTACACCGTAACGTAATTATGTGACATTAAATTGTAATGTGTAATTACATCGTCAAAAACAGCAGTAAAATCGTAGCAATCATGGTTTATTCAAATCGTCACGCACATAGGGGTGCCTATAAACATTGATATTTTACGATTATTGCCGCACTCATGACCTTTATGCTCTGAATATAACTGCCATGTAATACATTTGGGGACATAAAATTATTCGTACCTGAATTATTTCAGAAGCGTGTAAAACTAGACGAGGTAGAAATATATGCAAAGATTTGTCATCATCTGCCTAGCCTTTTCCCAACTAAGTTGGGATCGGCTTCCAGTATTACCGTATACAGCTGAATACCAGTATTTTACAAGGAGCGACTGCCTATCTGACCTCCACAACCCAGTTACTGGGTAACACGATACCCCTTGGCAAGACTGGTTGTCAGACTTTCGAGCTTCTGACGACCCGTAACGACTGTCTTAACGTGCTTTCCGAGGCACGGAGGGGTCTTGGTATGTAAAGATGGTCACCCATCCACGGACCAACCGCGGCAAGCGTAGCTTAACCTGATCGATCGACCCGTGCGGCTGTTATTACTTAGCCACAAGCCCCTCAAAGATTTGTATGCTGACAAAACAGTTTAGAGGAAAACTATCAAAAATATTTTCGCTAAAAATACTTTGTGCCTTTTGTAACCGACCGTACTTGTCTGCCTTTATCTAACAATGAATACCTACGTAGGTACAGGTTCAGAAAATCGTTTAAATTAATCAAAATTCTCAGTCAGTCCCTTAAGTGAATGTTTTAATTCTGAAATCCATTAACAAATGGAAAACCCATACCTCGCAGAGGGACTCACACCCTCTAAAGCTAAACTATAAAATATATACAGACTAGATGCGCGCCGCGGTTTCACCCGCATAAGTTTTGACCTCGTGGGTATATCGGGATAAAAATATCCAATGTGTTATTCCTGGTTAAAAACTATCTGTGTGCCAAATTTCATCCAAATCCGTGCAGTACTTTTTGCGTGAAAGAGTAACAAACATCCATCCATCCATTCTTACAAACTTTCGCATTTATAATATCAGTAGGATGAGTATTTTATTCAAAAACTTACGCTATTTGTATCCAAGAGGGCGATTTTATTGCTACCTTTGTATTACAATATCTCAGCATGATTACCTATTAAAGGCTCGTGCAGACTAGCGCGATATCGCGGGCGCGACAGGCAGCAATATGCTTATCGCGCCCGCGATATCACCCCAATCTGCAGAAACCTTAACACGTCATTGATGTTGACTTATTTTGATTGCCTAGATACAATTTACATCTCGGGGTCGCGGGAAGGTACTAATGGGTTACCGAGGCCCCTGGCAACAACGGAAGGAATACGGCTGGGTTTTAGTCAGTAAGAGTCTGACACACCCTCTCGCTCCGCCCAGAGCGGGAGAAGTTATTTGATGATTTCCCACCCAAAAAAAAAGGGGTCTAGATCATACAACATTTACACAATGAAACTAGGGAATAATGGCTTCTAGGAATAACGCACTTGGGAATTAATTTCGTATTTAAAACTCCTTTGAGGCCTATTTAATTAAAGAAGTCTGGAAATGGCCGTCATGGCGTAGTAAATTAAACTCAAAAGTATATAAATAAAAGTGAGGGCAAGATCGATTGCTGAACATAGGTTCCTGGCTTCGATTCCCAGGCAGTGTTATTGGGTTCTTCAAATTAGGTTTTCAGCCCCAGCCTGGATTTGAGTCCGGTGCCTTTTACATGGGACTTAAACATACCTGGCAAATTGCGGCTGTACGTACGCACATTTTTAACTCGAAACCCACCCCTTCGGGGTATACCGCCGTGATGGTTATAAAAATATTCGGTATTATTCGGCTGGTGATACAGCAAGTAACTTTGGGTGGAATTTCATCGAGCATTGGCCGGTACGTGACTCCAATAAGCATTAATTACGCTTTCAGTACTTTTCAGAGAGTACACGGGCACGTATGAAAAAGATAATATTCCTTTGATTAACGGCTGCGTTACTAATAAATTATTCTTTTGGATTTTTCTCTTTTTTGCTATCAAGTTCGGGTTTATAAATTGTGACTGGTATGATGCATGTGACGGGATTGTAGGATGGGAAAACGAGTTTCAACTGTTCAAGGTTTTGTTAAAAGTGAAAGGAACGTAAATTGAAGCTACCCAGACTTTGGTAAAATACCTATGTTGAAAAAAATATCACTTTGAAATACTGTGGGAAATAAGCATCTGCAATGATACTGGTGTAAATTTTTTGTTGAACTTTTCTTTAATAAGTTCTTTGTCTAGCTCAACTTTATTTCTATACAAGGTGTCGTTTTGCATCCTCGTCAAATTTCAAGGGGCTGCTATGAAAGACATATATAATCAAATTAAATTACGATACCTGCTTAATAATTAATACATACTTGTTTTTTTAGTTATTTAGTTTGACAGTATTTTAGAATACAGTACTTTAACAGAACAGAATCACCCCGTTGCGTATGCGGTAGTGTGTGTGTAAAAGGGTAGTTACAGTGCGTTATCACACGGACCGCGTTTTAACATGCGTGTCCCACACATGCACATTTCCGAAAATTAGAAAAAAAAAAGAAAAAGACATACTTATTTTATTATTGATTCGTGTCGAGAATCATTAGCATAGGTACCTCTTTGAATTTGACAAGGATGCAAAACGACACCTTGTATTGTATTTCTTCTGTAGTAACTATATTACATTAACCTGTTAACCCCCGCGCGACACCGATTCGGTGTCAAATAATAGAAAATCAATTGTGTCCCATTAGCCGTACTTGAGTGAGTTCAATAACTACTTGAGTTTTTTACCCCTAATGAACTCAGTATTTTCATTAGTATCTCACTTAACTACGGGTTAACCACTGTCAACATTCTATCATGATAGCCAAATTATTTTCTCACAGAAATTCATTCACGAATCTTTTCTACAATTCACTGACAACTTTGCAACTCTATAAGTACCCTAAAACGGGGTGAATAAGGATGCAGGGGTAAATCGGGACGAAACTTTAAAATGGATTTTAACGTTGAAATAATATTTTAGTTTCTTGCCAAAAACGACTCTCAATGTGTTTACTGTATTATTCAAACGTTAAAATCCATTTTAAAGTTTCGTCCCGATTCACCTCTACAGCCCTATTCGCCCCGTTTTACGGTACCTACTCCCATGTAAGTCGAATATAAAGTCACCGTGTGTGATGAAATATGACCATGAAATATGGAAGTAGCGAAAAGAGCCACGTCACGTGTGTGTGAGTGACAGCGTCTCGGCGATATTGTTTATTTTTAATGAGTAAATAGTAGCTCAACTTAACTTCATTTATTTTTAGAGTCCATTACATACATTAAATTAAATTAAATCACAAAAAAATTAAAGATGTGTGACACATGTCATTCTGATCAAAATACATAGAAATATCATTCAAATATAAAATAAAAATATACCATCCATCTGCCTAGCCTTTTCCCAACTATGTTGGGGTCGGCTTCGAGTCTAACCTGATGCAGCCGAATACCAGGAGTACCAGGAATACCAGGAGTACCGAATACCGAATACCATTTTACATGGAGCGACTGCCTATCTGACCTCCACAACCCATTTACTAGGTAACACCATGGTAATACTGGTTGTCAGACTTTCAGGCTTCTGACGAACTGTCAACGATCTACAAATGACAGACGGAACGAACGCTTGTCACCTATCCACGAACCAGCCGCGGCAAGCGTAGCTTAACCTGATCGATCGACCCGTGCGGCTGTTATTACTTAGCCACAAGCCCCTCAAAAATTTTAAACTAAAATATTACTGTAATAAAAATTTAATCACGTTATCCAATCATTTACCCTGGAAGAAAAGGTATGTTGCGTCGTCCCCAAATCAATTGTGATAACGGCAAGAAAATGATGATGATCCAATCATATATTACCTTTTTCTTTTTTTTGCCACCCGTGTTCATTCCGTTGCCTGTGTTGCCAGAGGCCACGGTATCCCTTTCGGATTTTCCCGCGACCCCGGCATAATCATATATTAGTACTAGTCACTGAAAATCATTCAGGAAACTTGTCTCCAATCTACAAACAACTCCACCATACGCAAGTCACCTACCAGGCTCCCATAATCCATCGCACGTCGAATATAAAGTCACCGTCTGTGATGAACACCATGGCATGAAATATGGAAGGAGCGGCACGTGTGTGCGACAGCTGCGCTCCAGTGATATTGTTGATTTTTGAATTTTGATAAATTGTCCCCCAAAGGGCTTGTTAGGGGTACGTAGTTGATACTTTTGTAACTAAAGGATAGAACTGCAAATTCTTTACACAAATGGGTATGTAAAGAAACAGTCATTAGATAACTATATCTATGTTACCAATCAATCCAATTATTATCCAATTAAAGTTGCCTTTTGTGTCCGAAGTCCGAATCCGACGCGTAGTTTAGAAGACCGGTTTGGTCTTCTAAACTGCCGCGTTTTTCTTCTAAACGACGCGTCGGATTTTTATGAGGTTTTCCCGCATTTAGAGATTTTATTCCTGAAAGTTTATGTGTGTGTTATTTAACTTAGAAATAATAAATAAATCTTAATGTTTTGTCAAGAAATAAAATCCGTGCGAAGCAGGGACGGGTCGCTATTATAATATAATAGGGACCTTTCCTTGAAAGAAAAAAAAGGGAAATCATTATGGACCCACCTACCTAAAATATTTCCATATTGTTCATTAGGAAATAATCCTTTTTATTGAGGAATTTATTACGAGCTCGTTTAAATAAATGTCTTGGAGTGACATAGAAAATAAATAGGATAAACCAGAGCTAAAATTACCAGCTGCTACAGTTTAAATATTAAATTCATTCCAGCAATCTAATCATTTGTATAATTAAAGATACAAATCAGTGGATACATTACTAAGGTAATCTAGTTTACTTTCATCTATTCCCTGATAAGTACAAAGAGAAACATTATCTGTTTTAATTGTAAATTAGAATGCTGCCAATAAAACTTAGCGAAGGACACTCTTTATCTTCTTGACACTTCATACTGAAATGGATAATATTCTAAACTAGCTTTTCCCAAAGCTTTGCCTGCGTGTAGTCGGAAATTATCCCTCGCGAACGTACAACCGGGATGAACGGTATTCTGACCTAACCTAGGGCATGGCAGGATGGATGTGGATGTTCCAGTGAGAGGATAAATAATTATAATAAATAAATTGCCCTATCTCATATCTGTGTGCCAAACATCGAAGGCAACAGATCTTGATGTGCCTCCCATGCGCCTAAATGGTATTCCTCTTCAGCGAGTGGAACAATTTGAATACCTAGGTCACTTGGTCAACGTTGACCTTAAAGACAATGCTGACACTGAAAGGGAACGCAGGGCTCTGTATGATAGCTCGCTGGTTTGCACGTTGTACTACAGACGTAAAGGTGGACACTCTTTCTCGGTGGAGGCTCTTTAGAGCATTCTGCACCTTCTACATATGCAGCTTGTGGGAGATATATTCGCAGGCGTCGAATGGAGCCCTTCGTATCCAGTTTAATAACGAGTTCAAAAAACTGATGGGGTTGCCATGGCGTTGCAGTGCGTCAGGAATGTTTGCGGCGGAGCGTGTAGATTGTTTTTACATATGCGCAAGCGCGCAGCATCGATGGTGGCTCGAGTCATGGCAAGCCCTAACTGGGTTCTGAAAATGATTGCTGACAGAGTGGACTGTCCGTACGAGTACATAATTCACTGCTGTCGGTTACATGTGCCATTGTATCGTGTTGTTTACTAACACTTTGTTTAAAGGACAATGATTCTAACCCGATATGAGTCTTCGTTCGAATTAAAGATTTTGAATTTGAATCAATATGTAGATACTTTTGCATTTATAATATATATTACCTAGTATAAATATGAAATGAAAACGCCTTGTCAGTACGAATATTTCTGTATTTATATTCTTGCACACATACAAACTTGGTATATAGCAATATTTAACAAACTATTTAATTAGGTACTTAATATAATATCAGTATAGACTTTAGATTTCTTGAAGATAACCTTTAGATTCCGAGGCTCGAAGAGAACTAACTTAGCAACTACGCGGCCCACCAAATATGTATATCATGTTTTCCATTCGGTTGTGTTAAGAAAACCAGTACTTTTACGGTAACTGTCAAATCAGATAATTTTAAACTTCATGACTACCCTGATACAAAAATCATTTGAAGCAAATCACATACTTTCAATTTTATATTTAGTATTTAAAATCACTACAAACTTATATTAATAGAATATCGAAATCAAAATAATCGAAAATCATGACAAAGAGTACCTATGGATGTATCAAGATCACTGGGTACCTTGTACCCATATCAAACTAGATTTCTTAGGGTTATTTGTTTGTTTTGCCGAATATTTGCTTTTTGATTCGGACTACCGAATCAAAAACAAAAATTCAACAAAAGGAGCTCATCAATATTTACAAAAAAAATTAATTTATTCTAGTCGCCCCTTGAAAACGGTAGTTTCGTATGGAGAAGAATGGGCAAGAAACTCCACCGTTACTCTAATAAAATGTTTTACAATATTTTATATTGGTACATTCAATAATTATATGTGAAGACGATGCACCTAGAATAAAATTACTTTACCAAAATAGTTAAATAGAATTAAAAATGAAGCAATGACACAAGATACATGGTGCTCACATATTTACAAACATTGTAAAAGTATACGTTTTCCTTTTCCGTTTAGAGCGAGTAGGTAGATACCGGTGATATCAAAGCAAAAGCACCGGAGATATTTCAATTTTGTTGCCAAAATATGATAGATAGGTAGGTACCGCAATGGCAAACACCTCGGTGTTACAAGGGTCATACATAAGTTGCAGTAACCACTTCCCAAGTCTCCATCAGATTCCCGCCAGCCTGTTTGCAAACCTATCACATACTGTATGCAAACTGTCTTCCTTTACACCTAAACAATTGCATAAGATTCTCCATCACTGGTATCTTTAATTACATTGCCGTTTCCAGGGTATAAAACAGAATGTAGCAGGCTTATCGTGGCTGTAAAAGTCAGGGAACAAAAGTAAGTAATGGACTGGCAACCTGTTACTATAGGCAGGCTATAGTGTGCGACATGTCGACTTAAGTCGTCTTTATACTGGACAATGTATAGGTCTGCGTGTGGTTCCTTTGGCTGGAAATTACGGAAGCCGGGCAGATGGATAGGTGAAGCAAGATAAGTTATATTTTTGTGTTTGGATTTTGGAGTCATTTGAAGAAGTTGTTTCGCGTTATTTTTCGTTATTTAGCGTATCTTTTTTTTTTCTTTCATTTGAGTTAAGTTAAGTATTACATGTTTGATATATGATGATAAATTGTTTTTATTTCTGTAAGTAGGTTTGTACAAACACTTTTACCCGTCAATCATATTTTTAAAATAAAACTAGATGGGGTCGGCGTTTCCTATCTGAGAAGAAAGGTCGAAACAAACTGAGAGGTCACAGATTCAGTCTCTTTTAAAGTCCAGACATAATCTTGGTCATGTGAAGGCCATGTAGGTTGGTGTCTGAAATGGTCTTTTGAGGAAAGAACCACACAGTTTCAGTGAACCTGTCCAGTCAGTGCACGCATTTGTCAGTAATTGTGCAGCTTAATTAAGAACTTAAGGAGCTCAACGATGCGACGAACAATACCAAAGAAAGAACATTTGGGTAGGCTGCATAAATTACTCAAACTGCCAGGCCAAACTAAGTGCGAAAAAAAACATCAACCCACATAGTCTGTTTGTCAGCGCAGATTAGCCTGCTAAGTGCTACTAGCCAAGACGAGAAAATATATTTTGGTTACTTACCAAGTTAATTAGCCGACTTCAAAAAAGGAGGAGGTTCGATGTTGGTCTGTATATATTTTTATGTATGTTCATCGATTTCTCCGTGATTACTGGGCTGATTTACGTGATTTTTTAATTTGGTAGATGAAGCAGTGGTTTATTAACTTTGCCTGGGGGTAGTCTTTGAGTTAGCTTCAATAATACTTATTTGTTCCACGTTAGTGTATGTTGATGATGTTATAATAACTTCCCGTCACTGATAGCAAGACGTGGTATACGAATTTGCATGGGGTAGGTACTACAACTAAATAGTGAAAAAAAAAAATACATAAAAAACAACCGACTTTGGATGAAATTCGGAAGTCAGCTTTTTATTTTGGTGCGGCCGGCCAAGTGCGTGTCGGACCACGCACAATGAAGGGTTCCGTAGTTGGGATGAATTTATCCCAAGAACAAAGTTAACATTGTAGTTGAAAAACATTTTCTCCCATACATTCCATTTGCAAATGTATTTAATGTAGTTGCAAATTAAGTTGTACACCATATTTTTGTCCACAATCTACTGACCATTAAACAGCGCGGTATATAAGTTATAAATAGTCCATAGTGCATCACTAATGTTCTGTAAAGTTCATAAACACCAAATGCTTATGTCTTGTACCACAAAACGAAAGTTGGCAAGAGGGAGCCCTGAATGAATCATACCTACAATCGATCCGTTTCGCCGACTTTATGTTGTTAACACAACTTCGTGAGTCAACCTAATCTTTTTGTTTGGCTGCAGACGATTAAAAGAACACACGTTATATATTCGGGAACTTATTGAACAATTTTTTGTGGTTTATCTTGAGAAAGCTTTGCTACTTTTCCTTAAAGATAAAATATTATACAGTGAGATTGTAATACGATCATTCCATACTAAATAAATATTATAATTGCGAAAGTAAGTCTATCTGTCTGAAATGGACTTTTGAGGACAATCTGTGTGGTCCTTACACAGATTGAGTGGACCTATCCAGTCAGTACACGCATTTGTCAGTAATCGTGCAGCTCAACTTAACAGAACTTAAGGAGCTCAACGATTCGACGAACAATACCAAAGAAAGGACATTTGGGTAGGCCGCTTAAATGACTCAAACTGCCAGACCAAGATTAAAACTAACTGAACACATAGTCTTCACATTCACAATAATTAAAAAAATATAATATTTTAAAATGTAAATATTCATGTCGTGGTATATACAAAATAAAATAAATTATTTAAAAAACAAAAAACCCGACTGCAAAAACACATTACTGAAAAGGGAAAAACAAGCATTATAATCTATATAATTTTGGTATCGCATGCGGGGGACAATCAAAAGTTACACCTAATTTCAGGTTATTCGACTGTCCCCGCCCGCAAGACCAAAATTATATAGATTATAATGCTTGTTTTTCCCTTTTCAGTTATGTGTTTTTGCAGTCGGGTTTTTGTTTTTTAAATAATTTATTTTATTTCAAGCTTTATAGTTTTATTAACATATATATTTGAAAATTACTAGATTTTATTTGATACCAATATTTTTGAAATTAATTAAAAAAAAACCCTTCCCCCCTTTTTTTTTTGTATTTGCAGATGCAATTTATAAATGTTATATAGCCTATGTCACTTCCACAATTAGGACGAATCTAAGGACACCTCATATGTTAAAATCCATCAAGCCGTTTAGGCTACAGAGCGTGCCAAAGAAATAGACATACATACATACATACATACATACATACATACATACATACATACATACATACATACATACATACATACATACATACTCTCGAAAAACGTTACCCTCCTGAGGCAGTCGGGTAAAAATCATCAATGTCAATGAATAAATAATCTTGGTCAGATCATTTTGAGGGCCATGAAATGAAATGAAATGATTTTATTTTCTGTAAGTAGGTTTGTACAAACACTTTTAGTTGTATATGTACGTGTAATTGTACACATGTAATTGTATATGTCATTAAAAGATAGTTTATGCCAGTAAAGGATTAAAGGATAGTTTAACGTTACTAAAGGAAATCTCCTTTAGTAACGTTAAACTAACCTCCCAATCAGGAGGCATCTCTGTTATCTGATAAGATAATAAGGCGGTTCAGGGTTCGAACGGTAATCGCAGTACCTAAAACCAAAATTTGCCATACCAAAGCTGGAGCAATAACTATTTGACTTTGCTTCACTAATAATTAACTATCTGCTTATAACATACGTTGAAACAAATTAGCCTAGTTAATTAGCCATATAATCTGTACCCACCGTTAGATTCGGCAGACTAAGAGCGTTCGCAGACGGTATTCAATCGGTGGCCGATTAAAAAATCGGCGTGCAAAAGTACGGGGAAATGAAATAGTAGAGGGCAAATGTATCAACGCACACGTCCTACAAAACATCGGCGACGGATTGTATGCCGTCTGCGAACTCTCTAACACAGCAAAACTTTATTAACATACCTATAAATAAATTATAATAAGCTGGACAAATGCTAAGCATGTAGATAACACGTCGCGCTTCGGTACAAAGAGTAAGCAAGACGAGATGCATTAAGGCACGAGTAGACAACGCGTCGCGCATATTGATCAAGGCAGTAGCCGCAGTGACAGGTTGGTCTAAACCTGGCTTTATTATACAAATATATAACCATATTATTGCTATGAAAGGCACAGGTAACTTACAGGCGCTTTAATTGATAAAAATGTAGGTAAATATAAAAAAAAAAACGGGTTCTAACTGCTATTAAAGCTCTGATTATGGGACTACGTGGCTTTTGGGGTTGCATTTATTTACTTTAGAATAAATATAACTAATAACTTTTACAGTTGGAGGAAGGGCCATATTCGTAGAATATGTAAAAAAAAAGAACACACAAAGTAAAACAAAACATGTGTGATATTCGTGCTTTTTAGCGGTAATAATATTATTATATCCTATGTGAGCTAACACGGCGGGTATAAAAGTTTAACGTACGTGTACGGCTACAATTTCCACGGAAGTCGTAAAGAGACCCGCTCGACGTGCCGCCATATTGAAAACATGTGTTTTGGCGGGAAAACCTGACAGCATAACAATGTCGCATTTTTCTTAAAAAAAAAATGTAACGCTATCGTGTTTAGTAAACTGGAAGCTATTACTAATTGGAATTATTGGAATAACGCATTGGATTTAATGGTATTAGAACCTGAATAAGTGCTTTTAGCCATTTTTGGTCGCAGATTTGTAAAAGGTGTAACAAGTCCCATCAGTTTCGTAACTGATACGACACCTTGTGACTGTGTGGGGGTTCGCTTCTATGTGTCGTAACCGTTTAGTAACAAAGTGACAGAAAGTAGTATTGGTAAATTTGTGTTGTAGCTGTGTCGACTAATTACAGAAAAAATGTGTAAACACGTTTTACACATTTTGCGTATTGTATGTAACTAGTGTACAATATTGGTAACAATGTGTAGCAACTGAATGGTAACATGTGTAGTAACATTACGTCAATGTTCCGGAATACTTATAACACTAACTTGGATAAATGGAAATCACCAGATCCAGTCATTCTCAAACTTGTCTTGTGTTAACTGTGTGAAATGTAAGCTTTTATGTATGCTTTGCAACTCCCAAATAGTATTTATTCCTGTAGTGACAACGTTAGGGGTAATAATAAAATGAAAACATAAGAAGAAACGATTTTTATTTCGAAATCACAAAATCATCACTGACACTTGCATAGTGCACGTGTAACTTTACTAGCATTGGCGCCGATTCCCTTGTTCACAAATTAAATTAAATTTAAGTTCCGTGCATCTTTTTCTTTCTATTTCATTAAGAAAAGGACAGAAGATAAATTTTAGTTCAGTCCTGTCAAATTAATCAGCGCTTGACGTAAATTGACGTAATTTTAGTAGGCATCTTTTTAATCACGTCTAAACTTGTATGGAGTAGTGACAGGCGCCGATTAATTTGACAGGACTTAACTAAAATGTATCTTCTGTCCTTTTCTTAATGAAATAGAAAGAAAACGATACACTGAACTTAAATTTAGTTTAGTTTGTGAACAAGGGAATCGGCACCAATATCTACTTGCCACTAATAATCTACAGATCATTTTAAAGACTTGCACAATCTAAATCAGTTTAATATGCAATCATATAAAGTGGTATCAAAAATAGTATAATTGTACGTATCGAGTATTGGTTAGTAAACCTAAATAGAGCAATAATAACAACATTTTTTTTATAATTTAACATCCTATTCACTGTCGTCTCCATCATCTATCAATCATGAAGATAATTTGTCAGCATCTTCGTAGTTAATCACGCTTTGTACTTTTGCTGCACAGTACATTAAGTTATCAGATTTATAATTTTGGTCTCATGGTTTAAATCCAAAATCTTGTTTTTTATTTTAGTACAGTCACTATTTTCGATGCTTTGTTGGAATATTTTTTTGTATTTGGCGTATCGTCGTCTGCAAAAGAATAATGAATATAAGTTAAACAATATAATGTATTAATTTCGTTTGAATAAAGAATATTTATTGTCTCCTCTACAAAGTAAGCAAAACATTGGCTCTCCATACCATACTTTCGTCTAAATCTGACTTGAGTGTTTGTGTTTGAGTTGTGTGCGTGTGCACGTGTGTACGCGGCCAATAAAGGACGTTGTCTTTCTTTAGTTAAAACAATGCAATATGGCATTTTGTCTGGCAAACTAAAGTTTGGGAAACTGCGAACAAAAAATGAAGGAGACCCCATTTTAAAAATTCAGTTACTTTGTGACGACTTTACGTTACATGTCCACACAATGTTGACACATTATCGTAACTTTGTAACTTGTTGTGACGTGAATATATTTCACTTAACAAAAATATTTTTCATTATTTATCGATTGTACGGTTTATTACTGCTAAAATAGTTTGTTATTTTATATTTAACTTTATTATTGCATTCAAATAGAAGCTTTTGAGAATAGGAAATGAAAATATCATGAAAATAAAAACAATGTGTATTTTTGTCGGAATGGTTAAATTATGATAATAATGTGGCGCGTTGATAAATTTCAACCTATCCCACTAAATTACACGATGAATTTAATTTTCCATGTTAAGATTTGAGTATCGAAAACCATAATAATCAATAAAAACAAAATCTTTGTTTACTTACCTCGGTGATAAGATGGCAGTTTCTTATTTTATTAATAATTCAAGTCACTTAACGAGTCAATGTCAATGAATGCGCGGATGAGCGATTGAATGAATGATTTGTGGGAACTCTGGTTAAAATATGGTAACAATGTTACGACACGGCGACGTAAATTAGAAACCGAATGTTACTGCGTCGACTCTTCCCCAATTTTAGTTGCAGCGACTACTCTAACACGAAACGGAGACCAGATTATGTGTAGAGAATAAATCAGTGTGCACACTAGGCGTCGAAACCGTTACGTAATGTTCCCAAAAATGGCTATATGGGAATACAAAACAATAGAGAGGACATCATCAAAGAAAATAGAAACTTCAGTTCAGTGTTAAAACTTTTCTCTAAAATAATGTTAACAAAGTTTTGTTATCACTACCAATTTGGCGTTTCATGTTACGATAACCGACCCGAAAACGCAATTATAACTTCAAGTGACTTGATCATATTATTAGTCGACGACTCCCGTAGTAATTAATTTATAATTGCCATGTATATGTATACGTATTTCAATATTATTGTTTAGATTAGAGCTAGACCTACTCTTATAACCATCCACTTTCATACTCAAAACGAAACATTTTGATAAATAATCAAATAAAGAAACGATGAATGATGATATGGCAAGAAAGGGGGTGACTACTTAGATGATAACTAACAGATAAGTATCGATGAAGAAGACAAATGCTGGGCCGACCATAAATCTCAAAATCTAATCTGACATAACTTCATTTATTTAATTTAATTCATTGTTCTATTTAATTATTTTTTATTGTTATTTTGCTGGGTGCTTATGACATTAATTGATTTGATTTGGCATTTATCTGCTACTTATATTGTTACGTCACATAATTAACTTTACTTATTTATGAGTCACTCAACTTCTTATTACTTATTTAATTGCACAAGTGACATTTGTAAAATTGACATACATAATTGTGAGCTTTTGTATTTAATATGGGTCAAGAACCTGAAATAAATGAATTTTATTTTTTATTTATTTTTAAATAAATTGGGATAACGGCAAAGGAATGATTATGTTTATCAAAATCCACCTGATAATTAAGGGTCGAGAAAGAGAACTTAAAATCGTTTTCGCCGTACGGCATTTCATACAAATTTTCAAGTCCTAATTATTTGAAATGACTGAACCAATTTTAATAAAACTTCACACACATAAGTAGGATACATAGGTCGAAAAAGTTAGTAGAATACATTTTCGAAATGTTTATTTAAAAAACAAGTAATTGAAGATTTAACACCCATGTATCCTGCTTATGTGTGTGAAGTTTCATTAAAATCGGTTCAGTCTCTTCGAAAAATCACGACTTGAAAATGTGTATGAAATGCCGTACGATGTAAACGCTCTATGTATCCTGCTTGTGCCTGAAGTTTCATTAAAATCGGTTCAGTCATTTCGAAAAATAAGGACTAGAAAATTTGTATGAAATGCCGTACGGCGTAAACGCTCTTAAGCAGCATTAATTTCATTATTAAAATACTACCAACGAGCTGCCAGATATAAGAACCAGAAGAAGCCAAGAACTAAGCTAACACAAACATCGGTATGCAAGGATATGGTGTGTGATCCCAAAAACTAAAAAATAATGACAGTAGAGTTATTAGACAAACATAATTAATGGCTCGATGTTGTTTAGAAAATTTATAAATCATGTTGATGAAATTTCTAAGTCCTTATTCAACTTAATGTGGGACGCAAGAACACTATTGAGAATGGTATGAGCTTTCTAATAGAATAAGTTGGACAAAATGATTGTTGATTGACACTGAATTTTTCCATAGGGCCCTACAAGGCAGTCTACTCACACCAAGGCTGTACAATACAGTATAATATTCTATGGTTGTACCTGTAGGTACGTAAATGTATTGAATTTCAGGTGAAAAGACACATTTCATGATCATACATTATGTAACATGTAAATTTATGGTTGTTTCAAGCATACATATATTTGCAAAGCTCTCGGAAACCACCCCACAATAGTTATTTAAATGAGATGTTGTAATGGCTGAATAAAGTGGGGTTGACGTGGTGAATCCACATTCATATGACGTGGGCAGTGGAGCGGGATATTTATATTATCATTAAATTGTTATTCATAATGTGGATGCAGAAGGCTGCGTCGATAGGAAATGAAAATGTACAAGTCTGTGTGATTCGTGGTAAGGATTAGTAGAGTCACGCGTAAATTTTGATTTACACGATGGCATTTAATTGTCTGTGGCATACCAGATTGCCCCATTAACACAATGCAAGTTTCTTGCCTGTGGCATACAATAAAATTGAAGTAACATATAACTTGCATCGTCTAGGTAAACACTGCTTAGACGGTGCCACTTTTATTATTGCTTGTACTTATGGCATGATAAAGGCAATTAAATCGTACCATGTAAATCAGGCTTTAGTTGAACAATAATAAAAATTGCACCGCCTAAACAGTGTTTAGACAATGCAAGTCATTTGTTGCTTCAATTTTATTGTATGCCACAGGCAAGGAACTTGTGTCGTGAAAATGGTGCCCCATTTACACATTACCGATATTTTTGTACAAATTGAAATATGGATTGATGTTTACCGACACAAGTTTGTAGTATTTTCTCATGGAAAACTTGCACATTCACTTAAAAGACTGTGGAATCGAAGCAACAAGTTTAAACAAACACCAAAACTCTATGTCATAATAAAATTCAATTTTTACAATAAAATTAAAACATAACATGCCGCAATAAAAAAATACTACTTCCTCGGTCTCGCGAATGAAATATTGTAAAGTGCAATGCAATTCGGCTCCCCCAAAAGTTGGGACAAGGCTCTCCCAAACGTTGAGTCAAGCGAAAAATTTTTTTTGCGAACATTGTTAGAGGGGCGGTCTTTAAGCTGACATTAAAAAGGGAAGCAACTTGATTTGGCGGTTTTTTAAACTTTGACGCCAGTGTTCATCGACGATGACAGGGAAATGTACAGTAGAGGCACAGATGATTGAGTATTATTGTATTCTTCGAGTATAAAATTACACGTGTATGTATGATTATGACATGTGTCTAGTCAATCTGGAGGAGATGAAGTTTTGGATTTAGGTACTTACAGCTGGGAACCTGTAGTATCTTCTACGGTTATTACGATCTTATTTAATAGTAATTATTATCACAGTAAGTATGATACAACAAATTCCACATCTTATTTGTGACTGCAAGAGAAACGATTACGAAAAAATCTTAATCAATGAAAACCAGTTGTTTAAATGAAGTCCTTAAAATCCGTTGGAATATAATATAATATAATATTTTATCATTCTGATCTAACGAGTCGTCGAGAGAACCGGTCTTCCACTCGGCGCTAAAGGTATTAAAGTTAATAATGATACAGATTTATTTAAAGGATTACGCTACACTTTAGATAGACATAATAAAACTTTATACGATTAATACCAAGTTGTTACAGATGTATGAACGTAAACGAAGCAAAAGGAGTATGTAAGGAGCGCACAGTGTGTTATATTTTGCCTTACTTAGTTGCGGACATGCCAGTTTAATTTTTTATCTTTATAGATTAAACTTTAAAGGCTCCTACATACTGGCGCGACTTGTCGCGCGACGCGACTTGACACAAAGACACCGCGTGTAGCGCTACAAGCGGTGCCTTTGTGTCGCGACGCGTCGCGCGACAAGTCGCGCCAGTATGTAGGAGCCTTAATAAAGCATTCCAAAAAATACCCGTTTTGATATTTCAATTCATTTAGGAGATACAATTATTTTAGTGAAAGGTGACTGACCTTCCTGAAAAAGTTTTTCGTCTGTATTTCTTGAATAAAGCAAATGACAGTCTCTTGTAAAATACACATTAATTGCTGGTTTGAAATATATACAGTGTAAAAATTGCAGGTTCCTAACGTCACGGGAACGAGAATAAAAAATATTTTGTTAATAAACGAAAAAGTTAATTTAAAATTAATATACTTAGGTATGTATAGTACCTTCAACTTTAGAAAATTCTAAATTTGTATCAAGCGATATCTCAGCGATATTGCGTATGTAAGTTTTTTTTATATATATATTATAATATTTATATGGGAATATAGGGTTGTCACAAAGTAGTAAATATATTAGTTGATTCGTTCAATTGAAAATAAAAAATAATTAATCATAATGAGTAATGTTTGCATGAAGTATTGTATGTTGCACACAGGTTTGATTGACAATCCTAACCCACAATTTCAAAATTCAATATTTCCGAAATCCTGGGATTGTTGCACCTGTTTTTTGTGGCGTTTAAAAGGGCATGAAAAGAATCGCCGGATAAAATATATTTACAAAATCACAGAAAAAAAAAATATTCTCACCTGTGTGAGCAAGATTTTTAAAGTTTTAAAGAAAAAATAATGGTTCCTATAGTGAATTCCTATCACACCTTAAAACGTTTAGTATAAAAATCAAATCCAAAGACGAGATATTGTGTTTCTATGGTTTTTGAGGATTTTTGTCGATTTTATTAAACTTCTCTTAAACTATAGTAGTAAGAGCCGGCGGAGTTTTGTTTGATTGTCAGCTTTTCAAAAACACATAAAACGAGAATGTCCGCATGTAAGGCAAAATAACACACTGTGGAGCGAAGCAGGTGGCGTTAGTTTCTGCCTACCCCTATCGGTACACTAAAAGTTTGCTTATAGGTATATAAATTACTATAAAAAAAAAAAAAATATTGCCACAAAATACCTTTGTATTTGTTTTAAAACTTCGAATTATGAAAGTTTATTAGTCCCTTTCAAACATTTTATTTATTCATTTTACTTATAATGCTCCAGTTGGTATAACAATTCCTAAATAAGGTTTAGACCTTATTAAAGCATTTGAATGCAATGTAGATATAATGTGTTACCCTCTAGTAACCAAATCCTGTGCTGGTTCACGCTGGTACAGTGACAGCTGCGACATAACAACGTAGAAATATGCTAATGAACAAATCGACAAATACATTGCCGCTTGTCGCGCCAACTAAACCAACGGAGTGCGCAGGGCACGCTTTTAGGACCCATGTTATATTCACACATAGTTTTAACAAAATCCAACTGACCGTTACAGAACTTCATTATTTCAAAATAAAATGTTATATATTTGCTTTTAATAATCCTTTATTTGATAAGACAGTAATAACGAATAATATAGCATTTAAGGGCGATAAGACCGCCGATTGTATATTTTTTATATTTTTTTGTGTATATTTTTGTAATGTATCTGATGTACAATAAAGTATATTATATAAATAAGGTTCATAATTATTTCTTCTTAATATTTCATTCCAAACACAATAGTAGATCAGCTAAAATCTCAGATCGATAGATGTGAGTGTGGAGTGCATGGCTCGTACTGTACTAAGGGTAGGTACCGCAATATCTACGTGCAAGGGTCCTCCCCTCTGACTCATAAAGAGGGTGGTCTCCCTCTCACTTTTGAGGGTTTGGTCGATATTGCTCTCTTTTGTTTTCGCACTTTGAACGCAATGTGTACCGTTGAAACTCGATTCCGTGATAATATGTTAACTATTTATAAGGTTGGATAGGTAAGCTCGATATTATCAGTTATCTGGATTACATTTAGACAATCTGTTCGAATGTTTGTTTTTAACTAATTTAACGGTAAGGATAAAAAATATAAAACATAACTTGTTTCTTACATGTAAATTAAGACAGCTCAAATAACCTAGGAAACTAGTTTTCTCCTTATATTTCATACCTGAAAAATAATTAGAAAAAATAATCATTTCAATAAATAAATAAATAAATACTTACTTACTTAATTTATAAGCATTTCCTTGATGTAAAGTTTGCGGGTGGATTGAAAAGTTTTAAGTTTTGTGTTCGTTAATGTTATTTGCGTACGAAATGAAATGTTACTTAGTCAGGCTTCATGTACTCGTACATGACGCCGAAGCCGCACTGGCACCGGACCGCATGTTTGTGTATACGAATGAATATCGCGCTTGCACCACACCGCCGCCGCACCGTCGTCGCCGCGCCGGAACCGCGTGTACACCGCGTTGATGCCGAGTTATAATAAGGCAACGATCACAGTTCAGTAAAGCTAATGTTCAGAAATGCTACGTCGCATATTGGTATCTTGATGTTGTAGTTTACTTCGGAATATGTTAACAATGCATCAAAAGTTTTTGCACAAATTCTGAGGTATTCTGAAAATGTTACTTCATAATTTCTTATTTCAAAAATCACGTGAAATTCACCTTTGTCTTCTCTGCAGGCCAAAACAAAATGTACCCAAAATTGTCTCTTACGTCTATGAATTTGTTTCTGTCTGAGTTTTTTAAAAATAAGTACATAAGTAGGTAAAACTTTCTTTTTTTTTTTTGTTAAAATTACACATCACTTTTTTCACTGAAGGGTTGGGCAGAGGTGTACTTGTAGTACACCCACATTTCGCCAGTTATGTTTAAGTCCCATGTATTAGGGGCGAGCCTATTGCAATCAACCGGGCACAAATCCAGACTCCAGGGTGCTACTGAGAAATTCCAGATAGAAAAACCCAATAACACTGGCCGACCCGGGAATCGAACCCAGGACCTCATGCTCAGCCGTAGCGACCTCTACACCAACGAGGCACTAGAAACTAAATCTAGGCATCAGGAACTAAAATTTGGCTGTACAGAAAATATAGATTACTGGAAACCTATAAGAACTCTCTGGTCTTAAAATAACATGGTAATTCTCTCATTATTGTGCGTACAAACTTACTTTTGCAGGTGGAATGTATGGGGGAACATGTTTTTTAACTACAATGTTGTTTGTTCTTGGAATAAATTCATCCCAACTATGAATCTTTAATTGTGCGTGGTCCGACACGCAGTTGGCTCAGTTTTTTTTTTTATTATGCTATGTGCATATGAAAAAAAAATTACCACGTCATTTAAGGTTCTTGTTTTTGTAGATCTCAGCAAGAACGCGATTTACAACCATCCTGAATGTAGCCAACATTCAGGATAGTTATCATGTTTAGGGTATCTATATTGTTGTTTATTAACATTGATTTTCATGAAATCCTAACGGCGTTGTTTTTTTATTAATGCTCTAGTAAAGTCTGACCACCGGACCCACCAGGGGCTGCATGGTCATTGACCATGGGGATTCAATCATCAATGCGTCGCCTAGATGGACAAGGTACAACATATAAACAACCTTAGTTTAATGACTATGAGTCTATACTCGAAAATTAAGACCAAATACGTAGCGTGTCTGGACTGGTTTTATAGGTACTTTCCTACACCAAAATCAGTTAAAAAAAACAAATGAAAAATAACTGAAAATAATTTATTTCGGCCACCAAACTAGCCCGTACACAAAAAGCAATATTTCAACGCTCTACATAACTCGATGCTCAATAGACAAGGAGACCACACTGCAACTGCCAACAAAAATAAAATTATATCCATAAATTGCCGCCATACTTGAAGAATAGTAAGACAATGCGGGTAAGACCCAGCGCACTTGTAGTACGCGCTCAGCCACGGCCTCTTTCTTAGCGAAAGCATGAATGGACTCCATCCAAAGCCACAGCCTGGATGACGCCGCCAGGATGGCTTTTTAGGATGAAATCCTTTTTTTCGATCTGCATTATTAGAATATTTCTCATTTTTTACAGGATAATCGAGTATTTTTTCACCCTCCGTTACACATTTCCTTGCTTGACATCTTAACTTGAGTTGCAGTGTTTCTACGCAGGGGCCTTTGTTAGCCGGCTTTTGGAACTTATTCCATGCGGAGTTAGGATCGCGTAAATACGACTTACAATTTTGGTATATGCTTTTTGGGTCAGATACTGCTCTATGCAAATTACTTAAAATGCCTCCTGTGCTCGTTAATTCTTTTTTACTAATGTCTAAGACTGATTCAGCTACAAGCCGAGAGTCAGGCGTATTTTTATATTTCGTGACTTTCTTTGACTTGCATTTTTCCTTATTTTTTTTTCCAATGATCTCTTTATGAACATTTCCACGGGTTTTAGGTTCTTGTTCTAACTTTTTCTTCCTCTTTTTTTGATTTGGAGCCCGATAGTATCGGGATTCCGACGCAAGGGCTTCTTTCTCGGATTCAGCAGGGCAAATCGTCGTTCCTCTTCTTTTACATATAGTTCGATCTGCATGGTGCGTGTTTTCTGCACGTTTTTCAGCTTCTCTTTTGCATACTACACTTCCACATATTTCGAGGCCACCTTTGTTACCTTGCTTGGTCTTTGGCTTACAGATAGACTTACAGACGCAACATGGACAGGCTTTTTTATTTTTTTTCAGATTTTCCTGGGTTAACGCAATTTCCTCTTCATGTGTATCAATTTTAGTTGGTATCGCAATTACATCATTCGGTATAACAGCTTTTATTGCATCTTCACTGTATTCCAATAATTTATTCCTTATATCTAAAAAGTTGCTAGTGGATGGAAGATTTCTTATTCTTTTAACACCGCCACAACAAGAGCACAATTTAAGGTATTCAATATCCTCAGAATTTTTAAATTTTAAACTTTTGAATAAAAATGAAACAGGTTTGATATCCTGTTTTTGTTCTGTTACTATGGCAGGTATGTTAGGCTTAAATTTTAATACTTTATTAGTTCGCAACGTAGTAAAACGAACCTTTTCGTGTTTAGGAATAGCATGCTTGAACTTGATTTGACATTGATTACAATTTTGTTTTAATTTGATGCCAGTATTTTGTGATTTAGTGCCTTTGTGGTCTCCAGACTGAAATCGAGAATATTTCTTTTTATAATCATCTTTTCCACTTACTCTTGCAACTTTGAGGCTTTTAGATTTTTTGATATCTTCAATAGCTGCTTTATTTGGATGACGTTCACTTTTAGAAGGTTTCAAAATGTCAATCAGTGGTTGTTTATTGGTTGCTTTTTTTTTTAATTCCATGCATCCTTCCGTATTCTTGATATTTTGTTTAATAGATCGTTTGGTAAATACATTCTTACAATAATTAAACATCTTTTTTAAAGCAGATTGTTTGGTCTCCAACTGTTTAGGTATACCCTCCTTTAGGTGTGCTCCTTTTTTTGTTGGATCCGCACGACCAAAATTAGTTTTTCGACAACAACGACATTCTTGATTGCTAATTTTATCATATCTACTGGGTGCGTAAGACATTATGGTTTCTAGTTCTTGAGAATTCGTTTCAAAACATTTTTTTGTTTGCTGTGTCTGGTATTGGACCCAGTATTCTTTTGGTTGAAAAAATGATATTGACCTTATTTCTTCTACTCTGCATACAGCTAAGGGTTGAGGATGAATTGATTTTTGTAATTTAGATGCGCAGAAGCATTTTCTTATCATTGCAACAGGCGATGATCCGGTTTCTGTTCTGTCAGGTCGTGATTGTGGTTCAGTGCTGTATAAATCTTTCTTGTCACCAATTTCTTTTTTTAGACGTGGGGAGTCTTTCTTTTTGTCATTTTTTTTCATGTTGTCCACCACAGGAGGTAACATTTCTTTGAAAAATTCAATATTAAAAGAAAAGTTTGATGAAATTTTTACGCCTTGTCTTGCATCTTTTCCATGCAAAAATGGATATCGAGGTTCTTCTACTATACTTTCTATGTTTTCTGGTGAATAAGGATCTCCTTTATATTTTGTTCTTTTATGTGTATAACCCGGTATGAATTGAGCAGCCATGTTAGAGACACGTGAGGTACGTTTCATGCGCGTGTCCGGTGTTCCAGACTTGCGTCGAATTTCCCTTTTAAGACACTCATACGGAGAACATTCTCCTGGATCGCATACCCCTTTTTCACATTCACCAGGGTCAATTTTTTGCAATGGATCGTATTTTTCTTTCGTCAATGTTTTCTTATCTGACGTTTGAACGGGTTCACACGCGCATTTGCCTTTCATTTTTTTTGTAATTTTTTTACATTTACACGATGTCACGCTTTGAACTGTTTCACACGCGCATTTGCCTTTCTTTTGTTTTATATTTTTTTTACATTTGCATTTTATTACTTTAGGATCATTGTCAACATTTTTTGGATCTTGTTTCATAGGAGTATCCATCGCATCGCATTTGCAGCATTCGCATTTTATTCCTTTTTTATATCGACATTCGTTTGATTCCTTGATTGATTTCACAGCATAAGTATTGCATTTGCATTTCAAGCCTTTGCGTTCTTTCACAGCATAAGTATTGCATTTGCATTTAAAGCCTTTGCGTTCTTTCACAGCGTAAGTATTACATTTGCATTTGAAGCCTTTGCGTTCTTTGCCTACTTTATATGGAAATGTATCTTGTTTCAGAGGAGTATTGCATTTGCAGCATTTGCATTCTTTTCCTTTTTGACATGGAAACTCACTTGTTTCCAGAGCAGGAGTATTGCATTTGAAGCATTTGCAATCTTTACCTTTTTTACATCGATACCCATTTGATTTCAGAGCATAAGTATTGCATTTGCAGCATTTGCATTCTATGCCTTGTTTACATGGAAACTCATCTGGTTCCGCCATTTGTTCAATTTTGCATTTGCAATTTTTATTCTTAGTTTTAGTACCTATTTCACGAGCTACTGGTTCAATTTCTGCTTTAGTTTTTGATTTAATGTGAGTGGACACACTTTTAAAGGTCGGTTCTATTTTTGTTGGAGTAATATACCGCTGTTTCCCCTTTTTTTCAAGTTTTAACGTACAAAAACATCTTTTTAATAAAGGTGTGCCTATTCCCTTCGTATCAGTTCTTTTAAATTGTGATTGTGATTGGTCATCCCGAGAACAATCTTTATTTCCACAAGAGGACATACTCTTGGTAGTTTTTAATCTTGCCACTGTTGCTCTCTTAGTAGTGTGTGATTTTGCCACTATTTCTCTCTTAGCGCTCTTCTCGTTCATATTTTTCTTTTCATCTTTTTTGATAATTTTAGTAACTTCACGCAGAGATGGAACCTGTGGTGACTTATCTTTGAAAAATTCAATATTAAAACTAAAATTAGATCCAACACGTACTGCTTGTCGTTTAGGACTAGTATCAACTTGAAATTGATCACCGTATTGAGTAGTATTACCATTTCTCCGACTTGTCTTATCTTTTCTCCGACTTGTCTTATCACTTCTCCGACTTGTATTATCCCTTCTCCTACTTGTCTTTTCATATCTCCAACTTGGGGAATAAGACCTAGCTTTTATTCTAGGTCTATGTATTCTTCTTTCACCTGATGAGCTAGAAATTGATCGGCTTCCAGTTACAGCTTGACATTGATTATCGCATCGAGAAGTCCTCAAATTTCTTCGACTTGGATCAGATCTGACTTGTTTTCTTCTAGGTATATATTTTTTTTCTCCATCTGTAGAGCTAGAAATTGATCGGGAATTATAAGAGTCATTACCGGCCTGTTTTGACTGCATCCTTCTTTTTATTCTTTTTATACATTCGTATGGGTCACATTCGCCAGGCACACAAATGCCAGGTTCACATTCGTAACTCTTAAGTTTTCTGCCATAAAATTGAGCTTGTTTTCTAGAATAAACTTTTTTTTCTGCGCTAGAAGCCTCTCGTTTTGCTTGGGATTTTACTTTTTCTCTTTTTGAAAATTCACTCAAACAGTCAAAGGGGCTTCCTTGGTTTTCCGTTTTACAGTGTAACTGTAATGTGCAAAAGCATCTTTTCAGGAACGGTGCTACAGTTCCAGTCATTGTAGAGCGCATTGATGGACCCAAAGCTTGAGAATCCATATCTCGATTTGTCCTTGACAGCTGCGCTTTCTTGTTTCTAGAATAAGTCGATCGCCATTCTGTAGATCTGCTACTAGTTCTTTTGGGTTTATCATACACTGCGTCTCGCTTTATTGGCCTCGATGTTACAACAGGGCCGCCGTGTGATTTATCTTTAAAAAATTCTATGTCAAAGTTAAAACTTGATCCTAGCTTCACCGCCTGTTTTGTAGCATTCTCAGCCACGGTATCTCTATATCCCGTACTTCTAGATTCCGGTCTACTTTCTCTATATGCTCTTCTTTCTCTATGTGGTCTTCTTTCTCTATCCCTGGTACGAGTAGCTCTCGTCCTCACTGGTTTTTTGCGTTGCATAAAAGATTGCGTTTCACTGTGTCGATATCCACGACCATAGTCTGTCATGTTAAAAGTTGATCTTGTTCCACGTCGATCGGTCGATGTTCCTGATGAGTACATGAGTCGTTTATTAATCAGTTTTAAACACTCATAAGGATCACACTCACCAGGCACACAAATACCAGGTTCACATTCGTAAGGTTCTAATTTATAGGGAAATGCTTTCCTTCTCTTTGGTATTTTCACTGACACGATACTTTCCTTCGTTTTTTTTGCTGTCATGACACTTTTAGTGTGTAAAGTTGCAACCTCTTTTATAGGAGGAGTACATGTGCATTCATTTTTTTTAATCGCGTCACATAGGCATTTACTTTTTTTATTCGTCTCACATAGACATTTATGTTTTTGTTTAGACTTCTTTTTTTTTTGGTTCTCTGTTTCTTTTTGTATCGATTTGGTCTCGGCGCTGGTCTCGGCTTTGGCCTCGGCTTTGGATCCGGCTTTGGACGCCGCTTTGGACGCGTCTTTGGTCACGGCTTGGGACGCGGCTTTATTAACGGCTTTGGACACACCTTTGGTCTTAGATTGTTTTTGAAATTTTAATGTACAAAAACACCGTCTTAATATAGGGCCCAAACCTATGTCTCTACTTATTGTTGGGTCCATCTGAGAGTCGCGACTTAGTGCTGGAAATCGTCTTCCTCTTAACCCTCTATCTCTGGTTTTTATTCTACGATATTCACCATGACCCCTATCTCTCATACGTATCGGTCGAGACTTTTTAACTAAAGGAGCAGCCGCTTGCATATCGAAATTATTAGAAGCTTTGTCTTTATAAAATTCTATATTGAAACTGAAGTTTGAACCAATTCTAACGGCTTGCCTTTGCGGTGACACTGGTGACACTATCGTTTCTTCAAGAACTCTTTCTCTAGGAGCATAGTCTCGTCTTCTGCCTCTTTCTCGGCGCCGAGCTGTTCTCGTTTGTGTCATTTTTGCTTTTGGCCCAGCAGATCTCGATTGTGTCATTGTTGCTCTTGATGAGTTAGATGACGAAAAATACGATGATGTTGATGTAGTTCTTGGTCCTATAGTGCCAGTAATTTTTTCTTTTGCTAATCTTTTTTTTATTAATTTTATACATTCATGGGGATCGCAAAAACCTGGCTCACATACACCAGGTTGACATTCATATGGTAAAAGGGCTGGAAAACGTTTCCGCGTTTGCGTCTTAACAGCGGCTTCACATTCAGGGTCACATTCAATTGGTGGAGCACGTCCCCGTGTTTGCGTCATACCAACTCGTTTATCTAATATAGGAGGAGCTGTTTCGTTTTCCACGTTACCGCCTCGGCGGCGTCTTTTAGACGCAGACATCAATTTAAGAGTACAGAAACATCGTTTCAATTTTGCCAATGACCGTTGTCGTCTTGTACCAGTTGCGGCGTCGACATTAATTCCTTGTAACTTTGCAGTGCAAAAACAGCGTTTGAGAAAACCACTTGTCATTGTAGATCGACCGCGTTGGTGTATTCCTATTTGTGAATCGTCATCACGAATTCGTTTTCCATGTTGTGAAGAGCTTTCTCTCATCCTTCTATGAGTGTGTACATTTTTTGGAATATTTCTAACTTCCTTCGGTGTCTTTTGTACATAGACCTCCGACGGCCGCCTATCAGATTCACTATAGGGACCACTCTTATCTTTATAAAATTCAATGTTAAAGCTAATGTTGGAACTGATTTTGACTGCTTGTCTCGATGGTTTACGTTGCCTGTCCTGGACTTGCCTGTCCTGTCCTGGCCTGTCTATAGACATTACAGAAGGTTTAGATCTAACTGAAGTGTCTCTAGATCTAACTTGTTTTGCTCGAATATTTCTTGACTGTATTTGTTTCCTTTTTCGTTTTTTACTAGATGTCATGCTTGAGCTGGATATGCTCGATACCATTGAGTCTGTTCCAAAATTTTTAGTATGTTTATTCCTCATTTTTATCAATTCCAAACACTCATAAGGGTCACATTCGCCAGGGACGCAAATACCAGGTTCACATTCATATGGTAATAACTCCGGTAACCTACGTTTTCTCTTTGTATTCTGACCTCTTTCAGTTGTTCTAAGAATAGGTTTTTCTATGCTAAATTTAGGAGGTGTTGATGTCCCATGATCGGTACCTCGTAACTCCCGTTCTTTTTGTTGTCTTCCCTTTTTTTGTAATTTTAATGTGCAAAAACATCGTTTCAACATTGGTGTAACACTGGAAGCTCTATGACGCATTTGTTTCATCATCGATTGGGTTTCTCTGTGATGTCGGCGACCACGATATTTTGTACCTCTCTCCATACCATGTCTGTGATAGGTTGTAGAAGATCTGGAGGATGTCTGACGTTTTGGTACTTTGACAAAATCTGTAGGAGGTGCTGATTTTGTGCTACCTTTAGAGAATTCTATATCAAAACTAAAAGTAGAACCAACTCGGACTGCTTGCCTGTGTGCTGGTGCTGGTGCTGGCGCTTGAGCAGAACGGGGTAACGTTTGGTATTTTAAGCCCTGAGGGTGGATCTTGGCCTGAGGGGGTCTTGATCTTGGATCGTGGCCTCTTGTACGATGTTTCGGTTCACCAAAACCTGATTGAAGTTTCCTCGTACGTGAACCGGTAGAGGAAGTCTGAGAAGATCTGCTTCTTGATTTGCTTTCAGTGCCAGACATTCTTGAAGCTTGTCTCATTAATCGCTTCATTATCAATTTTTGGCATTCGTATGGGTCACAATCGCCAGGTATACAAATTCCTGGCTCACACTCATAATCCAATAGCTTCCTCTTTTGACGAGCTACTTGTATGTTCATGGTACAATAACACCTTCTTAGTAATGATTGAACACCGGTTAGTTGAGAAAGATGGGTTATATTTTGAATCTTTTCCGTTTCTGTATTTTCCGGTGTGCGTTGTCTTAGTGCAAGCGTATCATTTTGGGACTGTGCACTTCTTAGGATCCGTCTTTTGTTAGAACAGATGCTTTTTAGATAATCAATTTCACAACTAAATGCAGTTTCAAATCGTACCGACTTATTTGAAGCAAATTCAAATAAACTTTGATATCTGGAGCTGGTTTGCAATAATTTGTATTTGCTTTCACGAATGTATGAATGCACATTTTTAGTTTTAAATGCAATCATTGATATGGAAAAACCGCGTGTTGGATTTTTCTTAAAATATTGCCACTGTTTAGTGTGACTTGTTCCAAATGGTAATAGCAATTTACTATTTCGACTCTGCTCATCCATTTTTGATATTTTTAATGTACATAAACACCTGTTTGGTGTCGGACTAACTCTTTTGGTACCTAGGTTTTGATTAGCACTATATCTTTTGGTAGGAAGAATACCTTCCTGTTTATTGTTTAAAAAATGAACGTTTATGTTCTTTGACCTGTTTTGGTTAAATTTGTTTTCGGGAGTAATGCCTTTGTAATACTCTATATTGAAGCTAAAATTAGAACCCATTTTGACACTTTGTTTTAAAAAATTCTCCAAATATATTTCCCTGGCATGTTGAGGCAGGTGGGACAATTCAGAGTATTTCCTCATTTTCTTAAACTTTTGTAATGAAGTATTCCGCTGTTGTATATCAGACTTTACAAATAAAAGTTTTGATGTGCTTCTTAACTTACGTGTATCACTCGACTTTGATTTCATTTTAGTTTTTTCAGTTACTATTCCATAATGTTTAAAGGTGCTACTTTTATTCTTTTCTAATATAAACTGCTCCAAATATTTTGATTCGTAGGGCCTCAGCTGATTTGAATATTTAGATTTAGTGAGTATTGTGCCTTTTTGAAATTTCGGATTTATTTTGTCTGCAATTATGTTAGATTTTGTATCAGTTTTTACAACACTGTTTTTCATGTAGTGTTTTCCTTTCTTACGTAACATAAAAGTGCATAAACGCTTATTTGTGAGACCAAGTAATAAACTCTGCTCTTGGTTTTTGTTTCGCAATAGCATAGATTTTTGTAAGTCTTTGGAAGAACGGATTTTAGCATCCTTATTAATTTTATTGTCTTTGTCCATCGGTGAGCAAATACAAAAAGAACGCTTGCTTTTAAAGAACTTTCTTGAAAGAATGGGTCTTATTCGGTGCGTCGAAATATCAGATGATTTTTTTTTGTTTCTCTTCAATATAGGTGTAAGAATTTCACTATTAGGAGAAATTAAAAGAGAATGTATCTTTTTGGTTCTAGGTAATTGAATTGATCGGGAAGGACTACAGTTAGATCTTGATTTAGTTTTAATACGAATTTTAGAATTTACGTCTTTTCCCTTGATCAATAAAACCTTCAATTGCCGTGAAAAGCATTTTTTGGGACTGCAAATACTGAAGTCATATTTGTAAGGCAGTTTATCGTGCCTCACTATTTTAAGTTTAGCTTGACGTTGCAGGGTCTGACGGTTTGGCTGTATCATTACCTTAGAAACTTTTCTCTGATTATATTTTTTCTTTTCTGGCTTACTTAATTGTAATGTACAAAAGCATCTTCGTAAACCGTATTTAGTACTCGTAAGTTTGGATCTTTGAGTAGAACTGCTTGTTTGTGATTGCTTGTTTGGTAGTGTTTTGGTTCCATCGCCACATTTGTATACAAACTTTACTTTGCTTTGGGTTATTTTTAGACCATTATTAGAATAACCTTTATTTAATAATTCTATACTAAATCTTGGATTACAAGTATAAGTTTTTTTCTTTTCTAGTTGTTTCAAGGAGATTTCTATTTCTTGGTTTTGCTTCGAAGTAATATTCATTACTGTTTGGACGGATTGATTTTGAAGTTTCCGGGGTTTTTCGGTCGTAATAGATGCATCTTTGAAAGCTGTTTTTGTCCTAAAGCGAGTGTTTGATTTACTACGTTGATTCTTGTATCTTTCTTTTTCTTCACTACTTAAATTTGCATCGAAACACTCACATCCGGAGGCAAGGATTGACGAGTTAATATTATATGAATTATTCGTATCAGCATGTTCGCCTTGAGTTTTTGCTATTTTTTTAGGATTATTAGAAGAGGATTTTACCCCAAATTCAATGTATGGTTGACCATGTCTATGCATAAGTTCTTCTAATTCTTTACAAATACAGTCACTTATTGATGCATGAATTGATAGTTTTTTTTTATTTGAAATATCTTTTGCACTGTCATATTGTATTGATTGTTTATCGTTAGTAACATTATATTTTATTGCAAGGTGAGCGTTAGGCTCATTTTGAGTTGGTCGTTTATTTCTTATCATTGCTTGACTTTGATTAACATACTCGGAACACTCACATTTAGTTGCATGACCTGACATGTGATTTAAATTAGACGCTTCTATCAAAGTTTTCACGGAGGACAGCAAATTCTTTGAGTTGATACTTTGCTTATCTTTGACATTTAGATTCTCGTTCGAGACATTTTTACTAATCCTAGATTTGGTTTCATTTATTTTTAGTTTTAACGTGCAGAGACATCTCTTGAGAGCGTGGCTGCCAGACTTTATGTTTTTTTGTTTAAGGCCAGAGGGTTTCTTATGACGACGAAATTCCTCAGATAGACGCGGTGCCTCCTTGCGCAGACGGGGTTCTTCACTTACTTGAGGATGAGGCCTAAAGCGTAATGGTGCTGATAACAATCTAAGTCTTTTACGAATTAAGACGGATGATCTTGATTTCAGTTGAGATTTGTTTATTTTATTAAATGAATTCAACGATGTTTTGTTATAGCTAGCCGGATAACTCTTTTGTTTTTTATTGATTACTTCAGCAGGACCCTTTAGTGGCGCAATTTTACTTTCTTTTGTCTTTTTTGAAATCTCTGCATTTGGTTCAGCTAAATTAGCTGCCTGCTGCAGAAGCTTTTTGTTGCGATTTTGCGCTCTTGAGTGATTTTTATGTCGTTTGTTGCCAGTTATAAAAGGGATTTCTTTCCGAATATTTGTATTAGATGCGCTTGAATTGTCACTTATTTTAATCAATTCATTTGTATTTTCTTTTCGAGCTTCATTTTTTTTTATTGATCTATGTACATGTCTTTTTTTCAATTCAGGACTCTTTGCCTGGCGTTTAGCAACTTGGTCTTTTGATTTTGTTGCGGTCTTTTTAACATGAATAATACTTTCTTCTGCAGTATTTCCAACCATTGAACAAGCGACAGGTTCTATTTTTTTTAAAGTTTGGCGATCAGTTTCAAAACTATCTATTATTGTTTTCTGAGCAAGCTTTAACAGTTCTATTGATTTGGTTTTTTTAATAGCAATTTCTTGAACAAGTTTTGATTTTCTTATTGTTTTCTTTCCACCTTCGCCAATATTTTCCATATATGGAGACGGATAGGCCTTGGCCCGCTTTAGTTTATAATATGATTTTCTCAATTTTCCATTATTAATACACAATTTATAGTTATTCGAAGCTGTAGAGAGACGATCTCGTTCAACGATTTGTTGTCCGGGGCGGATATCCTCAGTTATTTCCCTGGATTGCTTGATTGTTTTATGTTTAAAACAAGCACACGTGCAGGGGTCAGATTTAATATACTTTGCTTCACCAGTTTCTTGCTTTAAAACAAGACTAGATCTTGAAGCGATGTTTCCACCAGCGTGGACTTGTCTGTTCCTTCGACTTCTTTGAACATTTTCGTGGAGTCGGAATTTGGAACTACACGTACAACAACTACAACATTCACTTAATTTTTTCAATCCAATAACAGCACCTTTGTCCACTAAATCCACCAAAGTAAAAATATCACTACTCTTCTTAGCTTCTACAAAAGCTTTTCTCATTTCTCTAGGAGATTGTCTTGGCTTTAAATCAGCTGTACTACTTTCAGTGCTGGAGAGCAACTGACTTCTGAGGGCATCGTACAATGCTCTCGTTTTGATTAACTTATCCAACAAATTACTGTCTCTTAAATGAATATAATATTTACCAGTCAATAATCTATTTATTCTAGATCCTTGCACTAGCAATCGCTTTAATGTTTGGCGATCTGATTCACTTTTGGAATCGCATGAAGTGCAGGAGCAACTGTTGTTGTTCACCGAGTCTCCTTGTAATGGCTTCATAGTTGTATTGCCTTTTCTGCCGATTTGTCGGTCATTAAAATATTAGAGGCGAGTATGCTCGGGTTTTTTCACGAATACAATTTCACATTAACACTTAATAGAACTTCGTATACAGCGTCACAACATAATTTACCTGAAAGTTACAACGAAGCAAATATCAATATTAAAGCCCATTATTGCTGTTTAATTCAATCAATCTGACAGAGATAGAGACTAACTTAGAAAGTAATTAACTAGTAGGTAATTGAAAGTCATATTTGGAAGTAGACCTACGCATGTAATCTAAGCAAACCAAAATTGAGAAGCATTTGTTTGATGTGGCGGGCAACAATGTTTAGCAGCTTAAACCTGCAACCTGCAACACCAAATGAAACTAGAAACGTTACGCAACTGTTGTTGACCATCAATACGAAACGCCAATGACCCGAATATATTGAGCAGTCAAAGAAACCACGATCTCGATTTTTGATGATAATAAAACATCATTTTCCGTTTTTTCTAGTTTCTGCATAAACAAGGAGTCAGCTTACTACCTGACCTACTACTAATATCTACTTTAAAATCCTACAAGTATCGTATAACAGTATGCCTAGTGCGAACTTTTATACTTATTCGATCTCAATTTGTTCTAAAACTGAAATAGGATCGTCTGGTGACAATAATGGAAAACACTACTTAATAATTGACTTAGATGAACGTTTCATCATCATCATCTTCCTGCCTATGTCCCATATTACTTGGTGTCGGCTCAACACGTTTTCTTCTTCCATTCTCCCCTATCAACCGTCACGCTCACATTCACTCCCTTGTCTTCCATATCATTTCTCACAAACCCCATCCACCTTTTCTTTGGCCTTCATCTGCCTCTCCATCGATTAACACTTATATTCATCACTTTTTTAGTCATATGCGTTTCCTCCCTGCTCATCTAATGCCCATACCAAGCTAAACAAAGCCATTTCCTTTCAACTTTAACTGTAACCTTTACATACTCATTTCTTACTTTATCCATTTTCGTCATTCCACACATCCATCTCCACATTGTCATCTCCGCTGCATGCATTGCATGCAGCGGAGATGTCCGTGTGTCCGGAGAAGTCCGTGATAAGGATTCCATAATAACCAATAAGGATAGCTGGGAACTGTCGCCATATCATCCATCCGGAATTGATCGTTACGAGCGTTACGTCTCGGTCTACTTCACCGTCCCCTTGGACAAGCGACCCGAGCTACCGAAAGTCGGAGCAGGATCTAAAGGAGCTAAAGGCGTTCCGGCGAGAAATGGGCACAGAACTCGAGAGACCGCCAAAATCACAAAACAAGTAAGTCCTCTGTTTTGGTCAGACTTAATATCAGGCCAACGATCTCCAGTCGTTACTACTACCACACCTCCAATCTGCTCTGAACCTCTAGGCCACTCTCAGTATACACCAGGAAACCTCTTCCTGGATGTCCGACGTAAGAGTGTCAATTATCAAACATGTTATTGTATATCGCCTCCGCTTTCTCTGGGTCCAACTAAGTCAGGGCTCTAGGGAGAACTTCGACCACAAGGAGCACCTAGGTGCCTACCTGCTACCTACCGTTTTCTGTATCGAGCCATTGATCAAGCCTCCTCAGGTGCTGGTCGAGGGTCCTTGGCTATTATGCCATTGGCTGTAACTTTATTCATATGATAATGCGTAGGTATATAGGTATAGGTAATATGATCGTATTACCTATTGTATTATACTTTACATAATTAACTAAGTGTCTTTGTTTCATTTACCTACTACTAGGCACACTGTAATCTAAGATTCTCATCTAATAGGCAAGTTAATAAAGCGATTACTCACAAGACTAGAACAATCCACACCGGTCCACTACTAAGGACCGGGTATGAAATAAATAAACTATTTCACAACATTTTTGTACGGTTTATTCCCAAACATGTTAAAGCATATCGCCTCCTCTAACAAATAATAAAATTTCTCAATCGATTTACATCTAATCGTTAGTTTTGAATAAATTTAAAATTTCGACATTATCACCTCATCATGGGGAAAAATATTTGACACAAGTGACAAAATGCCAGAAAGACAGTAAGGAGGTACCTAATTTAAAAAATTCAAGAATTTTCATGTTATGACAGCCGCAAGCCAGTTTTGAATTCAGTTTTTATTAGAAAGTAGGTACCTATCCTAACTTCTCTCGCTGCCAAAAAGGTAACTTGTAAACACTTAGGTTGTAAGAGCCCAAAATGTACTGCTAAAATCGGTCAAACTGAATGAAATTCCATAACTAACGACAATAAGTACAGTAGGTATAATAAGAACAGTAGGTAGGTAGGCTTATGGGTTGCGACAAATTGAGCACATTGATGGACTCACTAAGGGACCTAATAGGTAACGAGATTGGAAGGTAGGTATCTAACTGCAGTAACTGCTCAGGTAGCGCAGGAAGTGAATTCACAATGCTCTGTGTCAACCAACTTTCTTAAAAACTTTTATCTGGGTTTTAAATCTTCGCTCTCCTTTTTTAATAAATTGCCTTATCCCGCAATTTAATTAAGTAGCGTATCAAAGAAATAAAACAAAAAGTAAGTACAACAAAAACTTTAAGTTTCAGCCAACTGTTTTTAAATACTTCAAACGAACGATGTCCACAATCGGTAGGGATCCGAGTGGAACCTGTGGAACTGGATAGGTACTTTCCTATCACAGCCAAATTATGAAGGACCTATATAAAATCTACAAACCACAACATAAATCAAGTTCAAATCGACGAATCCAAAGACAGCATTTAGGTATTCATCAGAGGTTAGTGACTTGCGAGACACCTGCGTGACAAGTTGCATGAAGTCAACGGACAAACTTACCGGAGTTCCAGAAGAAACAGCCTCCAAAAGTTCCAACTTCCAAATATATTTACACACACACCAAACACAGCACCAATATATTCACAAACGTAGCACACATAAAGTAAGTGATTAATAAGTTATTCGCGAGTTTCAAACAGCCACTGCACCGAACAATAACCGACTCACACACTCGGAAAGCAAACGCAAACTAAGCCGAAGAACGGGCCGGCACGGCACGCACAAACTTGAAATCCCAGAGCAAAAAAAAACGAACTTTTGAATGGGAGGAGGTAGCTCCCTCTGGCCAACTTAGTACGAAACTTTTTGTCAGTTTGTGCTATGGTCGACGGATGGCGTTTATGTGCTAGACTGTTTTCATGTGAGCTTTTCCAGTGACCCAATAGAGGGCGCTTTTTACAATACATAGGTACACAAAATGGTACATTTAGCTTTTGCCCGTGTGGAGGTCGGAAATTATCCCATGGGAACGTATTACCGCGTACCGGGATAAAAAGTATCCTTTGTCCTAACCTAGATCAAAGTTTACCTACGTGCCAATTTTATCTAACAACGTTTAGCCGTTTTAGCTTACAAACACTCACTTTCGCATTTATTGGAACAGGAACCTCAATTTAACTGCCTTCCAGAAACCACAATATTTGTCGAGTTTAGCAATGTAGTCGCCAATACATCAAGATACCACAAACTGTCGAATTTTCTCATTCGATTTTGAACTTAACCATTTTAAGTTTTAAAATCATTTGGAGAAATTTGACAGCTTCATGTGCTAGAGACTGTACTTACCAATAATTAAAAGATATTTTATTGTATTTTGACCAACAATTTACTAGCATGTTATGTCCACAATACTTTCTTTGATAGTGTAAGCACATACCGGGAAAAAGGAATAAATACATAATTCCATATCAGGAAATAACAAATTAGGCAAAAAATATCAGACTTTTATGATATTTTTATTAGTTATTTTACACATTTTAAATAATTAATACACAATACATAATCTTGTCACAGTTTGTATAATTTTATGTACCTATTTCAAAAATTAAAACTATTAAAAATTAAAATTATTAACTGCCATACAATGGTACGGCTTATACTTATAATAATATCCTTTAAGCTGATGCTATGCACCAAAATAAATAACGGCCACAAAGAAAAAAACACAAAACCAACTTAATGCTCACTTTTCTGCATAGCTTGCTTTGAAACGGATTACTCTTTAACCCTTTGACTTCCACATCAAAAAAGCAAAAACGTACCCTCGGCACTAAGCTACGTCGCTTCCTTAAAATCTGTCATGTAGTTGTGACAGTGGGATGCTGGGCACATTTTGGTTTGTTGTGACGGTAGAAAGGTTAAAAAATATTGTGTTGGATTACGATTTCACATCTTCTTCAGATTCAGTATCAGATTCAGTAGGGGGCCACATTTCCCTGTCATCCTTCTCATTTCTAGCTGCTTCCAAATATTTTTCTTGAGCTTCTAACACACTTTTGCTATCACTACATGCTGCATACAACTCAAGAGCTTCAGAATTCAGTTCTAAGAATGAATGGCCCCATGAAAACTTTGATAAATAATATTTAGCTTCTTTTTTGTGTCCTGTGATAACCATAGCAGCTGCTAAGGCTTCTACACAACTCAACTGATACGGTTTCCCATAATTTATAGGGTTTGCAGCAACCAAAAATGGTAATAACCTTGGATTCGGTGATTTCATTCTATCGAACGGAGTCTCTTCAATTTTTGCCCATGAACAATCTATTACAGCCAATCCAAATTTTTCAATAATGTCCTTGTCATTTGGGCTGACACACTGCTTGCCAACAGGTGACAACACAAGACCTCGAAATTGCTGACCAAGTTTTAAATTCTTGATGAGGTTATGCCGTAAAAGTTTTCTGCCAGAACATTTCTTTGGATCACAGTGGTTCAGGTCCCACATGCTAACAGGAAACGCAGGTTCAACGCCTTCACCATCAGAGTCACTGCCCACAGAATTATTTTCTTCTGAGGATTCTAAACTCAACTCGGTTAATCTTTCTGCGTACTCTCGTTTTACATGATGATTTGACCGTTTGCCATGCACATGGCTCTTTTTTCCCGGCGCCATTATAATCTAACCGCAGTAAACAAATTAAAGTTATTTCGTGTTTTAATCCAGAAAGAAACAAAACTGAAAACTAAAAACGTGAAAACTCACTAAAACAGTGGCAGTCGACACTGACAGTAAACAAAACACTGACTGATATTAGAATGACAGAGCAGCCCAGTGACTGTTGATGTACCTATGATACGCTACGCCATTTCTCGTGACGACACCGCCCGCCGCGTTAACATCAAATAACAATCATTAAAATAATGAAGCCTATATGTGAGATAAATGGTACAGTCAACCACATATCTGCTGTAACACAACATGGTGCTAATTTCAATACGAAAATCTATAAACAAATAAAACAATAATTCTTTAAGGTAAATACTATTCTAAGCTTCATAAACTCAGTTTAAAATGTAATTAATGTATACAAAGTAAAATAAATATTGCTATTTTAAAAATACAACATACAATGCAGTACGAACAGTTATTATTAAGAGTATCTACAATGCATACCTGTGGAGTAATTGCGTAACAACGTTTATAACGTTGTTAAGCAGACGAATTTTCAGACCTATGAAGAAATGGATTAGGAATATCCTTCAGAACTCTTGGATTATGATTGAAAGTGTGTTACACAATTAGGGTGCTGTAATGATAAGATGACAGTAGGTATTAGGTAATCGTAGAATGACACAAAACTGTTGCCGCATATGGGTAAAGTAGGTTTTACTTTATTTTTTGGCACACACATACTGAGCCCAATTGCGTAACACAATTTCATGTGTCTGTTGTCGAATTTTCAAATTGAAAGGCATTGCAATATTTATCGTGTTACGCAATAACCCCGCTGTTAATACATAAAAGACAAATTTTGGAATTTTTTTTAGCTGGTTTTTTCATTTTTCTCTTCATTTCATTCATTTCAGCAGAAAGACGTCCACTGCTGGACATATGCCTCCCCCAAAAGGCCCCCCCCTTTTGGGGGAGGCATATGTCCAGCAGTGGTTGCCATAATCGCCACGCTTGGCAGCCGGGTTGGCGATCGCAGTATGGTGTTAATATGCATAGAGAACGCTGCTGCCCATTCTCTAGTAAGTCCCTTAGTCGCCTTTTACGACACCCACGGGAAGAAATGGGATGGTACTATTCTTTACGTCCGGCACCACACGGACGTAGCTGTGGTTGGGTTGGTTTAATCCATAAAATAATAAACTCATTTGCTAAGTAGTAAATGAGTTTATCGCGTGGTGTTTCACTACCACACCACTGCATCCACATTTCCACATACATAAAATATAATATATTAGGTCAATGGTTGACGTCTATCACGTAACGTACTCTAAATGTAGGTATTCCTAAGGTGTATTCACTTTATAGTATTTTTCACTAACTGCGCTGTAAGAATATGATAAATGATAATCGCAAGATGTTTTATTTATTTTTATTATCTTAGTGAAGTTATACGTTAAGATTTTTTAAGTCTACATTTAAACAAAATTATGGTAATAAAACCTTTGCTAAAAACATAACAATACCTACAACATAATGCTCGTAAAACTATTGGCAGCGTAATTCAATTATGAAGCCCGCCATTAAAATTATAAAAAAGGGTTCTGCGTCCTGTCAAGCATTTACTTACTAATCAAAAAAGTAGGTTAGATAGACCTAGATAAATTTTATTGAGATTTAGTTTGATAATTAATTCAAGATTGATTTTACACGCGGAAGAATGAGCAGTGCCTCCATGGCGGGTAAGTTTAAAAAAATATTTTTCCTAGTTTTATCCACAATAATGGTCGGATAAATCCAAAATATTTTTAATGGAGACCCCGAGTTATTTTACTTATAACAAAATAAATGGTTTAAACATACCTGGTTTTAAAAAAAATTCGTGGTTTATGTAAACATGAACAATTATTTTAAATGATTAGGCATCAATTTTGATGAAAATTTAAACAATTTCCGTTCCTTTCGTTTTTGATCACTCTTTTTTCATCACAATGATCACCACCCCGGTTTGGGTTAGTAGTTTTCCAAGTAAAACAATCTCCAAAGACACAACCTGTAAAGTCCGTGGTCTTCTTTTTTGTAAGTACCTATCTAACACGGTTTAACTCCGGTCATTACCTAAATTGGCTATAACTAGTCAGTTTGCTGGACGTTCTACGCAGTTAACCATTTTATGAGACTAGATAAAGGACAGATTGCAGTAGGTAGATGTTATTTCTGATTATTTGGTTTAGGACAGATTCTGGTTTGGGCAGATTCTTGTGACGGCAGATTCTTTCAGTCACTGTAATTGAAGTGAGAGGCGAAATCAGGTCGGAACGCTCCACACGAATTTTATTGATTTTGATCTGACCTGACAAGACTAACCGCGTCCGCTATCCGACGACGATTTATCAGATGATTTAAGACTATAGAGACCACATGATCTGTCCATATCAGGCATCAGATCAGGTCGTGTGTAGGACTTTTTATTCGCAACGAACAGTTTTTCAATCAATGCCTATTTTGTTAATCCTTACATAATACTTCTGTAGATGACTGTAAAATATCTTACCAAGAATCTGCCAAAAAAAGAATCTGCCCTAAACCGAATAATCCGTTATTCGTAGTTTCGAACAAATTAACTTAAATCCTCCTTTTCTTCTCTCTCCTACCCGTATCCACCCAATGTTAAGTGTAGGTCCGTCTCACTGAAAAAAAAAGTTTCACACACCCGCATTGTTTTTAAACGGCCAACGATACCCCCGCTATGAGATAGACGAGAAAAAACATATCATCCTCACTTTACGTGCAAGGGAGGTAAGTGAGGTAACCTACAATTTTTTTCAAGATTTTATTGTGTGCCACTTTGTCGGCGTGATTAATATGTATACCCATGACATACAGAGTCTCTGAGCTTAGCTGCGGACAGACAGACAGACGGACATGGTGAAACTATGGGTTTCTTGTTGACTATACCTATAATCAGCCTATAATGTTCCCACTGCTGGGACACAGGCCTCCTCTGTGTGAGAGGGAGTGGGTCGTAATCCACCACCCGGGCCCAGTGCGGGTTAGTTGACTACAGAACCTTAAAAACCGTGGTTATCGCTACTATAGAAGGAACCTACTAGGTATGTTGTCTTTTAAAAGTACCAATCTACATACATACAAGGAAGGAAGGAAGGAAGGAAAAGAAGTAGGTTAATATATGGCATACATTTCCCCTCCAAGGAACCCTACTGCGGCGTTGCAGATGTCTTGGAGGTCACACCCTAGATACATGTCTGTCAGGTAAATTATGCATGAACTGGCTCTGTCCTTGAAAACGTATGTATTTGTCGACAGACGACCTTCGATCGATAAAATAAACCATAAACTATCATACCGTGGTACCATAATTACCAACTGCGTGTCTCATAATGACCGTGGAGGTTCATAATCACAAATTGTCTTTTTTTTTTCTATTCTAGGCAAAGTTGATGGATGGTTTTGTGTTTGCTTGATAAGAAACTCTTTACATACATAATTATTAAAATTTGATACGTTGTTATTTCCAATTGGTAGGTATTATGAAAGGGTATTATCGTATTTTCTTTTTGATGTTGTAGTTCCGTCGTTTGGAAAATAATAATGTCATTATGGAAATTGTAATAATAGAGACAACAAGTAATATACAGGGTCATATTAAATTAGCTAGCGGAACTCCGCAGTCGTGGTGGGTATCGACTATCGATATCTAAACACGATAAATAAATAAAAAAAAATAATTTTATGAGTTTTTTTTTTGGAGTCATCAACCGCAGAATAGTACTATTTTTGTATATTTTTTTTTAAGTCAATTCCATAAATGTATATATTAATAAAACTCAAAAGCTTGAAATAAAATAAATTATTAAAAAAAAACAAAAAACCCGACCGCAAAAACTCACAACTAAAACGAGAAAAACAAGCACCACAAAATATAGAACTTTGGCATCGCAGGCGGACAAACTAATAACCTGAAATGTGGTGTAGCTTTTGTTTGTCCCCCCCCGGCGATACCAAAACTTCATAGATTACAATGCAATGCTTGTTTTTCTCACCTCAGCTACGTGCCCCTGCAGTCGGGTTCCTTGTTCTTTTTTATTTATAAAAAAAAAAAAAAATTATTTCACATAAACCTACATGGGCACTTATGAAACGTCAGAATTAGTTTGGAAATATCAGTTTAATATATTTTGTCGTTTTTATTTTTGTTCTAACTTCAGTTGTAAAGTGTTTCGATGTCGAAACATGATAAAAACAAACAGATTTTCTCCACTCATACTTCAAGTAACATCACTACAGGCGCTCGCTGACCCCAAAAAGTCATCTAATCTTTTTTATTTTAGTTTGCGATACCCATCACTTCTTCGGAGCTAGCTAATTTAATTTGACCTTGTATAGAGGTGTTCAGTATTGGGTGTTATTAGTAGATAGGAGTATTTTATTTTATAATAGGTGATGGGGCATGGGATGAATAAGATACTTAAGGCGCTGACAAGAGGCAAATGACCAAAGTAGGCTACTCTTAAGAAACAAAATTGCCAAATCTGTATAGTTTAAGGTAGCGAAAAAATATACTTGACGGAGAAGGTACGTCTCGCTCGTTATCATCAGCCATATTATAACTACTGTGGGCGTACGATGGGAAGTGTTGATTATTGCACAATAGAAAAACCGTTTGCAGTTTAAATCAAATTATAATTTACCATCTAATTTCACTAGCTATTCACACATTGTAGGTACACGATACAAATATACGGAACGCGCTATAGTTCACTTCTTTCTTCTTTGTTCACTCTTTGACCGCCTCCGACAAACTAAACTTAACTCCGGTCGAGCGTTATGTTGTAGACTCTGTCGAGCGCCGCTTGGTCGACTAACGTCTTTCCGACATACTTTTGTTAATTTTGAACATATTTCTCAGAAATGGTTGTTATTAAAACACGTTTTGAAAAATAAATCTCGATACAAACTAGAACGGTAAACTAACCTTTTACCTTGAGTTCCAATTCAAAATATCTAACTATGTACCTATTAAATATCAACGTACGTTACGTCTTATTTTAATGCAGAAATTGGTTGTAGTTGTAGTTTCTGATTACTCAACTCAATTTTGAATAAATAGTTAAGGCGCTGACAAGACCCAATTGACCAAAATAGGCTTCTCTTAAGAAAAAAAATTGCCAAATCTGTATAGTTTGTGGTAGTGGAAAAAATATATGTTAATTTGGAACATATTTCCCAGAACTTGGTTGTTACCAAAACACGTTTTGAAAACAAAATCTCGATACAAACTGACGTTAAACTAACCTCTTACTTTGAGGTCTAATCTAAAATATCTGTATCAAATATCAACATACGTTACGTATTTAATTAATAACAAGAACGTCTTATTTGAATGCAGAACTTGGTTGTTTTCTATTTTCGATTACTCTAATCAATTTTGAGTAAATAGATAATTACTTCATATTTCGCAATAAATTACAAGCGTTGTGTCATCGCGCTTCTCTTTCTTTTCTATGCAATCTGATAGTGACCGCGGGTTAGGTGTTGTCAGCGTCTTAACTGCTTCATATTTTGCAATAAATTTCAAGCGTTGTGTCATCGCGCAGTCTGACAGTGACCGCGGTTTAGCTGTTGTCAGCGTCTTAACTATGTATTTATCTACTGCTTCAGTTCTCGTATCCGGAGATTTCATGATTAGGTAAATTATAGCTATAGGTAGATATTTTATTTACGTTCAAATACTTTTGCGCTAGATTATGTCACTTGTGTGCATAAACATTACAAAACATTTTATCCATTGTTAAAATGTACGCAACTAACGTTAAGTATATAAAATACTGCAGCGACCATGCAGTCTTTATTTTCCGAATAAGGAACAATTAAAAAGGATGTCTCACGTTCAATGCCTTTGCGTCATTCCATCGTCTCATCTCGGCTGTATAACATGTTGCGTTTACCTACTTTAAAATAATAAAAGTACCTGCATTAATAAAACATACCGTGTTATTCGACATACCTACATAATTAAAGTCAATTTGATTGGTAATCGATTTTGCGTCGTGTGACAAGTTGGTATTGTCAGTAACGGCCATAGGCATTATAGTGTCACGGGTGGACGGTACTGGCTGTATGCTCTTGTGTCTTCAACCAATTCTGTAGAAGCTGTTAGGTAAGTGTATACAAAATATAGTTTTGATTTCCTATTAGATTCAATTCAAACTTTAAACAACAGCTTAACTGTGGCATAACTATTAAAATCAATTCAATTATTATTTTTGGACTAGGTAAATATTATGGGTGATTGTTGCTCATATCCTGTTTGGTGATACTACATTATTTTGAATATATTTCCCGCCATTAACGTCACCTTTTCAATTTGTGAATGGCGTGAAATAGCTAAATGTAATTAATGGGCACAGTGGTAGCTTTTGTTTGGTAATTTGATCACTCATTATTTTAACTCAACAAGGTATACTCGTGTTATAAGAATTGTATATTTAGGCTATTTAGAGAAAATTCCTTCGTTCGTTCATGTGCTTTTATTCAAAACGTATTTTGTGAATGTAACTACTTACCTAGTTACAGCCATAGAGGTAGCAAATTGGAAAACGTGTAGATTTGTTAGTAAACAAAGTTTACCAGTTAATATCTTAACCCTTTACAAGGTACAGGAACCTGCTAAGGGTAAAAATAAAAAAAGATAAATCTGATATCTAGGACCTCTTTATTAAAAATAAGTTCCTTTTTATTTTATAAAAAACATGGTGTCCATTATTTCGCTAGACCCTTACTAGGGCTTATGGAATTCGTCTTTTCTTTGTTTACGTTTTGTTTTTGCTAACAAACTGTAAAATCACAGAGTAAAAAGTAGAATTTGCTTGACGTTTCATTCCGCCGGCAAAATTTAATTATTATGGTGTCTAAAATATGGACAGAGCCTTATAAAGGGCTAAGGGTTATTGATGTGTACAGAACTACAAACAAACATCATGATTACAACAATGACGGAAACATTTTAAAAATCAGTTTACTATCAACGTAGGTGCTGACGAGTTGTAGGTCGTAGGTTCGAACCCTGACAGGCGCTTTACTTTGTTTAAATTATGTCATCACCACTGCTCTCAAAACGGTGAAGGAAAACATCGTGAGGAAACAAAAAAAAGGCATGTCCTAGAACCAAAAATTCGAAGACATGTGACATCTACCAACCCGCGCTGGGCCCGGGTGGTGGATTACGGCCCACTCCCTCTCACAGAGAGGAGGCCTGTGTCCCAGCAGTGGGAACATTATAGGCTGATTATGTTATGTAGGTGCTTTCGTTTTAGGCTTATTGATACACAGACAGAGGCTAGACCTAGCTGGAAACATGTCCGTTATTTATTTTATTTTAATTCTTTTTTTTAAACGGTTAGTTATGTTTAAAGTTGATGTTTAAACTTTTTTATCTGTGACCATATCAAACATAAAAGTATACACGGCATAACTTTTACAGCGTAGTCCAACTTTGACGATTATTTTTATTGGCAAATCTTACCTTGTCAGGCACAAGACGGATGCAGACGGTCACAGGCGAAATTAACATCTGCGGTCAAGCTGCATTGATCATTATGATGATCAATGAGCCAGGCACAAGATAGGTACGTCTCGCTGCAATCCATTGGTGCATTACACATCTGCCTCCTGTTTCAATTGTTTAAATTAATAAAATGTATGGAAACGTAAATTTGTATACACTTTTAGAGCATTTTCAGGGTTCCGTAGTCAACAAGCAACCCTTATAGTTTCACCGTGTCCGTCTGTCTGTCACCCCATTCCCCCCCCCCCCCCCCCCCGATTTAGCTCAGAGATTCGTAGTACTAGAAACTTGTAATTTGGCATGGGTATACATGTTAATCACGCCGACAAAGTGGAAAAAAAAAAATTGGGTATCTTCCGTACACGTAAAATGGGTATGATATTTTTTTTCTCGTCTTCTTCTAATAATAATAATCTCATATTGTTGGGTAGGTAGGTCGTTCAAAAATACTGCTGGTCAGTGAAAACTATTTTTCGATTTATCCGTTTGCGTTAGTGCTTATTTTTGTTAGAGGCAAGTGCCACCAAGCTAAATGGTTGTTTTTGGATATATGTGAAATTCATGGCAATAGTATACATTTACAACGAAATTAAAAGGAAAACTATGGCAGCTAAGTAGGCTTTACAAGTTAACGAGTAAGAGTCGACCAACTTACATTTGCAGTTCGAGAATTGACTGTGACGTATTATCGATTTAAGGGAGAACATTTTTTTCAACTATTTGTTTTTGAAATTCAGCACAACTATGGAACACACATTGTGTGTTTTTATATTAAAGTCTAATCTACTAGATTGTTCGCGGGCGATGACATCAAGCTAAATATTAGTCAGACTAATTTCTTAGCGTAGGTTTGCCGGTGACTCATTTTGTACGTAACTTGTACGAGTATGACGATGACTTGAATTTTATGGTGATTGACGTAAAAACTTAAAATATGACCTGGTAAATATGTAAATAATCAACGCAATTAGATAATATCAAAATGTTATGTTTATTTTGTTACTTGGGTAACGTATAATGACATTATATTACAACGAAGCTGAATTTAATAATATTGAAATATTAAAAGAAACATGGTTATTATTGCACAGTAAAAGATAAGGATGCAAAGAAAAAAAAATATTTAAAAAACAAAAAACCCGACTGCAAAAACACATAACTGAAAAGGGAAAAACAAGCATTATAATCTATATAATTTTGATCTTGCAGGCGGGGACAAAAAAAAGTTACACCATATTTCAGGTTATTCGATTGTGCCTGCAAGACCAAAATTATATAGATTATAATGCTTGTTTTTCCCTTTTCAGTTATGTGTTTTTGCAGTCGGGTTTTTGATTTTTAAATAATTTGTTTTATTCAAGCTTTTTAGTTTTATTAATATATATATTCGAAAATTACTCATTACTAGCTTTTATTTGATACCAATATTGTTGCAATTAATTAAAAAAAAACTTCCCCTACCTTTTTTTTGTATTTGCAGATGCAATTTATAAATATTATATAGCCTATGTCACTCCCACAATTAAGACAAATCGAAAGACACCTCATATGTTAAAATCCATCAAGCCGTTTAGGCTACAGAGCGTGCCAAAGAAATAGACATACATACATACATACATACATACATACATACATACATACATACATACATACCCTCCTGAGGCAGTCGGGTAATAAAACAGGGATCTTATTTGAAAAAAAAAAAAAAACCGGGAAACTGCGAGTTGAACTCGCATGGTGAGGGTTCCGTACGATGAATTTGTTATCTAACATGTTTTTTTTTTGTCCCAAGAATAAACAATATTGTAGTTGAAAACATGTTCTTCTGTACATTCCAACTGCAGATGTAAGTTTTTACGCGCAATATTGAGAGATTTAAGTACTTACCATGTTATTTTAAGACCATAGGCTTCTTATAGGCTTTCCTGTACTCTATAAGTAGAGAAACATTCTCGGTATTTCTTTTCCATATTTTAGACTCAGTAGTTTCTGAGATAAGGGGGGTGGTCAATTTTCATCTATTTTCTTAAACAACTTTAATAGTATTTATTATATTATTACCTTCAAATACCAAGACAATGCTTGTGCAGTCCTTAATTTTCCCTATTATCGATTATGGTGATGTGTGCTACTACGACCTGAATGCGGATCTCCTCGACAAACTTGACCGTCTTCTCAATAACTGCATTCGATTCATTTTCAATCTGCGTAAATATGATCATGTCTCTGCGCATCGGTCGCTTCTAAAGTGGTTGCCCATACGTCAGCGCAGAGAGCAAAGGGCGCTGACCACCTTGTTTTCATTTCTTGACTCGCCCTCTTCCCCTAGTTATCTGGCCCCCCACTTTCAGTACATTTGTGCGCACCACAGTAGAAACCTACGTTCATCACACAATCGTCTTCTTCAATGTTACACTCACCGCACTGACTTCATTCACTCTTCCTTCTTCGTTCAGTCTATCTCTCTGTGGAATGCGCTCCCCCAGGAAATCAGGATGGCAACCAACCGATTATCCTTTAAAGTCAAAGTTCGCGAGCATATTCGTAAGAAGCTGGCAGTATCATCACAATGGTAATGTTTTCCCATTGTTTGTCTCATCTGTTTTAGATTATTCGTGTATTTATGTGTATTTATTAGGTCTTATATGTATGTATAATTAGGTATATATTTAAAGTTTTTAATAGGTATTTGTATGTATATTCTTATATTTAAATAAATATTTATTCCACAGTTTTCGCTATTGCACCTACCACTGTTTGTCTCTGCATCACCCAAAGGTTGACTGGTAGAAAATGCCTACGGCATTAAGTCCGCCTCTGTACATGTGTGTGCTTAAAGTATTAAATAAATAAATAAATAAATAAATATATATATTTAAAAAAAAATGAGACCCTCCCAGCAAGCACTTTCATTTGACATGTCACACGGGACAGTTTAAAAACATTTTTTTTTTAATTATGCAAAAATGGCTGATTTAAAATTCGTTTATTTGCGTTACACTTCCGTGTTTGGATCACAAAAATTCATATGTGTACCAAATTTAAACTTAATTGATCCGGCAGATTCGGAGAAATTGGCTGTGAAAGACGGACCAAACTAACGAGTGATCCGATGATGATATAAGGGTTCCGTTTTTTCATTCGGATGTACGGAATCCTAAAAAGTAATGTTTTTACGCGAGAATGCTACGCCAAAGGGTCTACGACGCGCTACGCTAAGCCTACGCTGTAAGCACAAGTCGTAATTTTAACCAGTCGTCCTCGGTAGGCCGTAAGACAGGAAACCGGCATTGTCCACAGTGTACGACAAATGTGTCCGGTCTAACCTCATTTATGCATGGCAGCATTCTGTGTGACACCGGTATAGTCAGTATTGTAGGCCACATTTATATATAGCTTGTACCTGCGGTTTCGGCCCCGTGAAGGTAGTAAATTATCCCACGGGAACCTACTACCGAGATAAAAGGTATCCCAAGTATATCCTAACCCAGATTATGGTCTATCCGTATGCCAAATTTCATTAAAGTCTGTTGCGACGTCCGACAGACAGACAAGATTTGTTTTCGCTTTTATATATATTATAGACTTCTATCCTAATATTATAAAAAGAAAAGATTTGATTTTTTGTTTGTTTGTTTGTAAGTAATCGATGAACTCAAAAACTACTTTACTGTTTTAAAAAATATTTCACATAAGTATAGAAAGCTACATTATCCGCGAGTAACATGGGCTGTATTTTATTTAAAAAATATTAGAAATCCCTATGAAAATTACAATAATTTAACCGAAGGTATAAAAAAATTGCCTATAAAAGTCACTATTTAGCGTGCGCTGCGAAAACTATTGATGATACGGGTTATTGTACATTCGCCACAAAGTAAATTCGTCACATTTTGTAAACTCCATACATTGAAAGTGTATTCGTCACATGCATAAAAAATATGTGTAAATTCGTCACAAGTCTGCATAGGTACATACTTTTTGCATAAAGTACTGGTAGAAAACAAAGTTATTGATTTTTAGCGTTCGAAATGAAAATGATTTTATTTGTTTTTCTTCTCCTGCGCTCCTGCACATGCTATCACGCGCTCGCTTGCTCGCTCGCTGTATCTATCTCTTTCTAGCCGTACCGGTCAATGCATCAGTCCAGTTATCCAGTGACTAACTTGACCTTGTAGATACGCGTGTGGTGTTCTCTATAATATTATAGTTTTCTTCATCTTAACATACGATAATGTGGTACATGATTATAGTACTCATCATTACCCACAAAAAAGTTTGCGAAAAAAAGTCAAAAAGCCTGTGTACCTATTGTCACAATAACCGTTATTTGTTCAAATTACTCAATCAAAACACGGGTAGAATCGAAAGATGATGACATTCGTATTATGATACTAATCCTTGTTCAACTAAATAGTTTCATGATCAAGGTTGATTATGTACATGTAAATTCCTCTTTAAATAATTCTAATCGGACCTTACCTATGTTTAGAAGATACGAGTAAAGGCTTCTACATACTGGCGCGACTTGTCGCGCGACGCGTCGCGACACAAAGACACCGCGTGTAGCGCTACACATACTGGCGCGACAAGTCGCGCCAGTATGTAGGAGCCTTGATGCTAAAAGTAAGAAAAATGCCGCGGTGTGAGCGAACAGCTTTACCCTTCAATAGTTAGTAAACTAGAAACAATTGAATAGTAGTTTGTACTAAATAATAAAGTTTTTCTTAATATCTATATAATTATATAAAAATTAATCCCTATTTCCATTAGTCATGGCATAACGCTAAAACGACTGAACGGATTTGGATGAAATTTGGCACATGGATAAACCATGACTAGGGGGGCAAGCAAGCAACCACGGATTCTTATAGCAGTATTATTTTAATATTACATCAGTGTGACAATGAGATGAAGCTATACAGGAGGTATAGCTCCATCCCTTTCCCACTGTGAAAAAATATTAAAATGATACTGCCTTAGGAGGCGGTGCACTGTGGAAAATAATGGTCTGTTTCTGATTAAAAATCAATAACTTCTTTATTTCTGAATATTATGTTCTAAAATTTTGCACAAATATAGAATAGTGTATATGGCTTCAAATAGAATGTAATTTATTATGATTAAATTTAAAATAATAAATTAAAAAATAAAACAAATTCAAAATTATAAAAAATCTCCTTAACAATGAATACTATTATTTTAATGTTTACAAAAACCAAATATCATATAGTACATCAAAATAAAAATCAAATAAAATAAAAAAAGCATTTTTTTAAACATTAAATTCGAACACAGATTAATTAATTAATTGTACTGTTTACTAAATGTTATGTTATTTATACTTGATGAACTTCGGGATCTAAAATTAATTTGTTCACTTTCAAAAGATCTAAGGTGTCTTCATCAAGTTCCTTCACGTTTTTAGTATACGGTTTTCTAATGCTGGTAATGTAAGGATCTGAAGTATAAAGAAGAGTATGAAATACATCTTCGTTTGTCGGATCTTGAGCATTTTCTAGCATGATGAAGACGAAATTTTTTATAATCCTTATTGCGAGATTCTTGTGCATCTTCCGAAAGTTGACCAATAGGAAGTACTGCAAAATGCTTTATGACACTTTCTCCATGAATCAAAATTTTGTGAACTGAAGATGGCATGTAATACCATTCATAATTGCTCACATAGATCCTAGCAGTCTCCATAGCATAACTGCCAAATTTTTCAGCATTTATCATTACACCCGATGAAAGAGCTTGCAGAATTATGTAAAGTCGTTTAATCAAATTTATATCCACTCCCGTAATTTCAGTAGAGCTGCTTGCATTGTGAAAAATCTTCTGGCAGTATTACCGTCATTACAATTACCACTTACTTGTCTTGGTTTGTCGATGATCAATCCTAGCTCTTCACGGAAACGCCTTTGTACCAGGGTTTTCTTCTCTTGCTTTAGTCGTTTCTTTTCATCACTTGTGGCTGACCATGTTTGGAAAGACAGATTATAGGCAATATGTAAAATCATTTCCATACAACGAATCCAGGCGTGCAAAGTAGACAGTCCGTATTGATAAGAATCTTCATTTTTAGGCCTAGCTGTCACTTTTGTCAAATCGTTCATTTGGCGTGGAGTAGCTCCACATATTGTACATGTGGAACCCGAAGGCGTATCTGTTAATACCTGAGCTACTTTACCATCTATCATTGTAAGGAAGAGATCATGCTTCACTTGCACTCCCTCACCTTCTTTGTTAATTAATGATGGACTCAAGGAATTTATTTGACCCTTTATTTCATCCACAACGGCTTTAGTTTTCTCGGGAGTTTCTTTACAAAATTCTATTCATATAGGCCGGCAAAAACGAACAGATGAAGGTACCGGATTTTGCCAGACAACATCACCTGTTAGCTCGTTAATTAACTTAATAGGCACCAAAGAAGTGATAAATAAATTCGAATCAGAAATAAGTACAGACTCTTCTGGCAGTTTCTGTTTGTACTGGCTTTGACCGGATGAGCCATCACAGCCCCATTTACTATACAGAAGTAAGTTATTCAATCCATTCCTATAGACTGAATCTATTGTCAATATTCTAGCTGCAGTGTGATCTAATAAATCTTGAAGTCTTACTATTTTTGCACTTGTGTCTGTAATTTCTATGGCTGAAGACGGTGGATAGCAAGTAGTTTTAACTTCTTGCACTTTGTAATATGGCGGAAGCACAAAACATTTTCGTTCGTTCGTTAAATTTCTCAAGTAGGTACAAATATTGTGCTTTCGTAAAATCCAAGTCAATAAATACGCTCAAGGCTTCCTTCTTCCTTCCTGCCTTGCGTCTTCTATGAGACTCGAAAATAAGGTCTTATTTTCACTGTCATCAAACCTTAATGTTTCCACAAGTTTAGCTTCTGTTCCTTCTCCTATCGAACGTAACCCTTGAAGATATGCATTATAGACGTGTTCAAATCCATATTCATTAAGTAACATTGTATTTTTTCTTCTTTTACTGGATTCTGACAAGTCTGGATAAGATACGCACGGTCTTCCACGTTTCCCAGAAGAAGTAGATGGTGTGGAGATGGTTGTAACGTCTTCAGAGTCCGGTAAAGTTGAATATTCTGATTCCAACCAATTACTGTTCTTCATTAAAAATGTATCCTTGTTCCGTGAAGCTTCGTTCCAGCGTTTATTAAAAGCGGGAATAATAATATTGTATGTCTTTGAAAATCACTGAGGATGAAACATAAGTTGTCTTCAGACACATGATATTTTTCTTGCAAAACTGTTGATAATTTATGCTTCCAACGATTTTCCTCCTTCGATATACGAAAGTATTATTTCACGTTTAGAACACTTGAAAGTAGACATTTTGAAGAGTCAACAAATGTAATTACACTTCTGTTAATTCACCACTATTTTATTATTTACAATGGAATGAAACCACTGTTTATATACTATTTGAAATATGAGGGTAGTGTGCATTTTGTTGATTAATATTTTCACACGCAACATGAGTGCAAAAAAGATAAATGCCCTAATATCAATGATAAATTACAAAACTTACCGCAAACTATTGATGTAAACAGCAACATTTCAAACCGCAATAGATAGCGAGCGGTTTTCCGTTTTCTGACTCTTATCACATTTTTATTGATTACTCCGAAACCCGCAAATATCCGCAGCTGTTATTATTTGATTATGTTTATGGATAGTTAGGCTACAAATCAACATTAAATGTAAAGCAGGAGTAAACGTGGGTAACTGTCAAAAGTCTCGTTGAACTTTAAAAAAACTTTTTTTTCACCATATTTTATTTTGCAATTATTTTAAGGTGAACCTTAACATAACATTAAATATATATTAGCTGTTTCATATTCTTCAAAAGACGAGGTTTCCAGAAATATATAATACATTATACCTTTTCCTGTAACGTATAACAATAAAATCAATTTAAAAGTGATGAAGTGAACGGGCCTGACATGGACGTCCGTCAAAACTATAAAGTTTGTGGTGTTGTAAAAAAATCATTTCATTTAATATTTACATTTTTTTGATATTGTAGTCTAGTTTGGTCCTTAAACTATTGAGTAAAATAAAAAAAGCATGCCAGTAGCGACATTGACATAAACCATTTTTAATCAGCAGTTGTTCTACGATTTTCCATAGTGCGGTGGTTGCCCCCTGAATTAGGACATAGGATACTTTTTATCCCGATATTCCCACGGGATCGAGACTTATACGGGTGAAACCGCGGGGCGCAGCTAGTAATAAATAAAAAGATCGCAATCATTCGTTTTCGGAAACTATCTTTTATATGGGATGAAGAAAGTGTTGAACTTTGTACGCCAAGATACGAAATCCACGCGGACGAAGTCGCGGGCGAAGTGCTAGTAAAATATAAGTGGATACTCAGCTTGAATAACACACCTTCCGTCCTACATTTAAATGTTCCGCATTGGGTGTGTCTGTTTGTAGGACAGTATAATTATGAAAGTAATTTCAGTTCATTTGCTGGCCGTGCCTAATCTATGGGGAATATTTTCCATAACACGTTAATGGTGATAGTCACCTGCTTGGTAATTATCATGAAATTCATAATGATCGATTCTATTTCAATGCTTTCGTTGTATCTGTATTTATTGTTATTTAGATTTTTATCTAAAGGTTATACTTACGTAGGTATCTATTATGATAATTATGTGAAATGATTATCCTAGTAAACTAACTAGTTGGCCTGTCAAAATCAAAATCAATAGTCATTTATTCAAATTAGGCTGAGAATCAGCACTTTCGAATGTCAAAATGACAAAAGACAATCCCCCAAAACGCCCACCCTTCATCACTTCCTAGTGCTTTAGCTGGGAAGAAGAAGTGGCGCAACAAACTCCTCACCAGCACAGCTGTCTGTTCAATTAGAAAACGAATAATTATATACAATAGTATGCAAAAATGATTTACACAACTCTAAAACATTCAATTATTAGGCATACGTCAGCTAGCACACCTCTATACCAAGAACAAAAAAAACATCGAAAACTGTAGGTACCTACCTACTCAAGCAGACATTTAATAAAAACGGAAACAGAAATTAATACCTAAATAAAAGCCTCCAGGCATAAATGGCGTGCCCGCTTACATATATATGTATATAGCTGACATGCGAAGGTGATGCAGTATCACGTACCTATTGTTTAAGTTTCATGTCCTTGGATAACGTTTTCAGGCTATTTTTTTTTATTTTATTGATGGGAAATTATCAAATAACTTCTCCCGCCCCGGGCGGAGCGGGAGGGGGGGTGTGTCAAACTCTTACTGACTAAAACCCACCCGTATTCCTTCCGTTGCCTGTGTTGCCAGGGTCCTCGGTAAATCTTTTGTACCTTCCCGCGACTCCGGCAGAACGTTTTCAGGCTTGAGCTTGGAATTTATTTGGGTACTGTGTACCAGTGTAGCAGTTCGTGCATCCACTATCGTTTTTTTGTGTATTTTTGACAGTGGTTACGGATAGTCGGCTACCCGAGTCTGGCAATAAGGCTTACCAAGTGGTATCGCGTTGCCTAGTAACTGGGATGTGGAGACATTCGCTCTATGTAAAATACGAGTAAGTACTAGTATTCAGCTGCCAGCATCCGAATTGAATTATTTCGAATCTACAAAATAATTCAGCCCATTTTTTAGGGTCGTACCCAAAGGGTAAAACGGGACCCTATTACTAAGACTCCGCTGTCCGTCTGTCTGTCCGTCTGTCATCGGGCTTGTATCTCATGAACCGTGATAGTTAGGCAGTTGAAATTTTCAGTCGATGTATTTCTGCTGCCGCTATACCAACAAATACTAAAAGACAATAAAAGGGCCCGTACAACAGACATGATTTTTTTTGCCGTTTTTATAGATAACGGTACGGAACCCTTCGTGCGCGAGTCCGACTCGCACTTGGGCGGTTTTTTTAAATACATGCCACCTAGTGGTCAATCTACATAAACTTAGGGAGTAACCTATTAATCGCTCACGTCTGTGTAAATGACACTGTATTCAATGGAATTATTTTATGATTGTGTCGAATTGGGTGAATTTTGAAGTAAAACTATGACCAATTTCAATAACATTTAATTTCCGAGTATCGCGTAAACTACTCCTACGACTTACTAATGTTCCAATTACACATAAAACAAAATAAACTAAAAATGTTGATTTCAGCGCCATCTAGCGGGAAAATGGCCACGAACAGCACGCACGTTTCATCTTCTGCTCTGGTTTCTTAGAAAAGCACTGAACGGTAGCACAATAACGGCTGTCAGAATACATAACGTTTTTTGACACCTTAATGTCAATCAGTCATGATTTTTCATGATGGCCGTTATATGTAGTATAAAGGAACTGGTCTTCTAGAAAACCGTAGCTAAAGACTGGAAGCCGATCCAAACATAGTTGGGAAAGGGCTAAGCAGATGATGATTTTTAAACACATATAGGTAATACGAGTATTATAAAAACAGTACTTTGTGGATAAACAGGTCAAAAAGGTCAACATAGGTCAATAGTGTATACTTGTGTGTGATCACTATAGTGGTCACACACAGCAGGACCCGAGGTGGCGGTGCGTAGTGTTCCTCGCGCGCCCCTATTAGACGTCGCGGGGGGAGTCTTACACCTCATTCCCCCCCCGCGAGCTTGAGCTGGCCCGCAATGGCGGGCACCAGCCGGGGATCGCGGAAATCGCACTAGATCCCATGATCCCCGGTGCAAGTGTGGGAGGGGAACACCGGGGTGGTTTTAAGTCAGTAACTGACAGACCAGGTCAATACTGTATACTTTCTTTTTTTTTTGGTTGAGAAATTATCAAATAACTTCTCCCGCTCATGGGCGGAGCTCCGGGTGTGTCAGAATCTTACTGACTAAAACCCACCCGTGTTCCTTCCGTTGCCTATGTTGCCGGGGGCCTCGGTATCCCTTTCGGAATTTTCGGCGACCCCGGCAGGCATCGGCCCTAGTGGACTCCTACACTTGTGCTGACGACATCTCTTTGAGGTGCGCGTGGAACACAACGCGCCGTTGACCCGGGCCTGATCCTTACCGGACGGTGAGCTACCCATTGCTCACCGTCCGCAAGCCCGCGCCTACGGTGGCCGGAAACTCCGCCCGGGATTCCCGACGCCCAGGGCGTCTTTGCCTTTCCCTCAACCGTCCCGCCTCCTCCTTCGTAATCCTACTAATATTATAAATGCGAAAGTTTGTAAGTATGGATGGATGGATACACACGTCGCACACGGATAGTTTATAACCAGGAATAACACATAGGATACTTTTTATCTCGATATACCCACGGGGTCAAAACTTATGCGGGTGAAACCGCGGGGCGCATCTAGTACTGTATACTTGTGATCACTATTTTGTTTACTTTTTTGCTATAATAATGTGTATGTAGAACGTATTGTCTATGAAATCGATTGTCTTCAACGCTAGGTGAGGACCTTCCTGATCCTAACCGATCAGGAAGAGGTGCAGAAATTAAAGCATACGTTCCGCAAAGAAACACTCATCACTGTTCCCCGAAGTAGAAAGCGTAGATAGTTACCTAAATGTTGGACAGTGGCGCCGATTCCCTTGTTCACAAACTAAATTAAATTTAAGTTCAGTGCATCTTTTTCTTTCTATTTCATTAAGAGAAGGACAGAAGATAAATTTTAGTTCAGTCCTGTCAAATTAATCTCCTGTCACTACTCTATACAAGTTTAGACGTGATTAAAAACTTGCCTACTAAAATTAGTTTGTGAACAAAAACTAAATTAAATTTAAGTTCCGTGCATCTTTTTCTTTCTATTTCATTAAGAAAAGGACAGAAGATAAATTTTAGTTCAGTCCTGTCAAATTAATCAGCGCTTGACATAAATTGACGTAATTTTAGTAGGCAAGTTTTTAATCACGTCTAAACTTGTATGGAGTAGTGACAGGCGCCGATTAATTTGACAGGACTAAACTAAAATGTATCTTCTGTCCTTTTCTTAATAAAATAGAAAGAAAAAGATACACTGAACTTAAAATTAGTTTAGTTTGTGAACAAGGGAATCGGCACCAATGTCGCACAGCTCTAACCTAATGCAATATTTTTGGGTATTGTTCAACCCATCCGGGGTTAGTAATATACATAGTTGGATGTCTTACATTGTGCCCGGGATGGTTTCTATGTGGTTTTGAAATTGAGAAGCTTGACCCAAAAAGAGGACTCACTTTTTTGGGATCCCGCCCCTGTAGGCCCTTAAGCGGATATGAAACGCTTCACTTTTTGTTAAAGAAAGAAAGAAAAAGAAATTATTTGGGACACGCACAGGAAATACAACAATTAAAAAAAACCGGCCAAGTGCGTGTCGGACCACGCACAATGAGGGGTTCCGTAGTTGGGATTACTTGGGACGAATTTATTCCAAAAACAAACTTAAAATTGTAGTTGAAAAACCTGCTCTCCCATATATCAATATATGCCAAGAGTGCTAATTGTTGTTAGAGTCGTGTCCCTCCCGGACACGACTCTAACAACAATTAGCACTTTAATGCTTAATATTACGCAAGTGGATCCTTAAATCGAAAAGTGGTGTTCAGCGACCTGCAATATTTTAAATCGGCCTATCCAACGATACCCCACACCATGGGGTAGACGAGAAAAAAAATATCATCCCCACATTACGTGCGAGGGAGGTACGCTAATTTTTATTTTAGAGTGCTAGTCGGCGTGATTACATATTACCTACTTATATGCTAAATTACAGCGTTCTAGTACTAAGCGTCTCTGAGCTACAGTGGGGTCAAACAGACGGACAGACAGACAGACGGACATGGCGAAACTAGACAAGGGTTCCTCGTTTACTATGGAACCCTAAAAAAGGACATAAAAGTAACCCCGTAATTTTATAAACTATATTTGTACGCCGGAAACGGCAGAATATTCTGATCATACCTAATTCCTACACACTTAACAACTTTGTACAATATTCTGACAAATAAATGCATTCAATTCTATTCTATTCTTCTATTCTAAAAATCATTAAAAAAAAAAACATAACAATAATAATGTCATAATAGTAAAAACAAAAACAAAAAAGAAGACCTGTGCGAGGTCAAAAAGGCTCCTATCTCAGCTGTATTTCATTCAGCATGTTTTACTCGAAGTGAAACATCTGAATACAAAATGAAGCAAATGCGAAAAATTAATTCACTAGTGTAAAATGAATTCAATAACAACTGATGCAAAGATACACTGATACACTGTACATCTTTCACTCGCCGAATGATCGAAAAATGAAACGAAATGGGAGATTAACGTTCATTCCTTTGTAATTTCGTCGGTAAATTGTCGGTAAGTTGTCGTGTGATCGTGGAATGAAACAAAAATGAACATTTACTCGAGTGAAGCGTTCAGCAGGTTTAGCACGAGAACCATAGAGAAACGTTTTGTCGACGGAAGAGTAGAAAAAAATTACCGTTTCCGTGTAGACAGTAGAACATTTTCGGTAGACAAGAAATTTCTATTCTACAGTAGAGTAGAAATAAAGTGAAAGTGTCATGCTAAGCCTGCGGGTATCAGCTTTTCAGTATCCATAGGTAGGTAGGTATTTTTTTATTGTGATGCTTGGTCATTAATTTTAATATTTTGTTCGCAGCCTGCTTCAACTACGACAACGTCTCCAACTCCAAAGGCAAAGGAGATAAAAACGACGTCATGGATAGTGGTATGTTTTATATTAAATATTTTTAATTAGCACTTAGGTTCAGCGGGTTACGACACAGAATGGAAATTCTTATTTCCTTATTTGCTTCCCTTCTTAGTAGTAAGGTCAAACCTACTTAGTAGCTGAAGATTAGTCAAGGGTTAAACCTATTTTAAGGGTATTTTTTAACCGTTATGGAGGTTAATATAATAAATAATAATAATTTCCGATCCCTTCTTAGTAGTAAGGTCAAACCTACTTAGTAGCTGAAGATTAGTGAAGGATTAAACCTATTTTATGAGTATATTTTTAACCATTAGGGAGGTTAATATAATAAAAATAATCATTTTCGAGGGCTTGAAATGGATAAAAATCTGTTTTTTTAAATGGAATCTGTTTTTCTCGTAGATAATAGATAGAATAAATGCCCCCCCCCACTTTACGAAAATCGATTGTTTAAATAAAACTGTGTGGTTTTATGAAGCCACGATGCAAGTGAATCTTTATTTCGGATCGTAGGCTTTTAACTGAAAATTTTTGGATTAAGGTAATAAAATCGCGTTTTTAATCTTAACTTAATAATTGGAAAATGGGAATGATAATGTGAAATCAATAGTAGACAAGATATCCAACTATGAATTAATACACTGATCAAAACACACAAATACCGCGGAGCACTTGCAGGAATGAGTGAGAATATAAATGCTACACGGTTAGCTGATGCGAGCCATGGGCGCCGCCATATTGGCCTTGGCTGCTCTGCCGAGCGCCTTTCACTTTACCCCTACTCCGCGGCCGGCTGTAATGCGACATGCGATAGATGGACGTAAACATTTGAGGCGATGGAAAAAAAAATAGATTCTTTATTTTAATGTAAAGTGACTTTTATGAGAGATTTCGCGGTTCCTGAGCGGCATCGCAAGCGCGATGCACGACATGGCAACGTTGCGTCGTCGCTCAGTCATGCGACGACCCGCGCGCAAGAGTTTGTACCAAATGATTTAAGAGTTTCGTAGGAAGGAAGGTGGGTACCTACCGGTTAAAATGGGGTAAATTTTAAAGGTTGAATTAATGTAGTTTATTACTATCAGGGTAAGTATCAAAATTGTTACTTAATTTTAATTCAGTAAAAAAAATCGAGTCCTTGTAGGCAACAAACAACATTTTCACTATCGTGAAAAACCATTTTAAAGTTACAAATAAAATAATGTAGGCTCAAAACCATAACCAACCTTTTTAGCCTGACATCCGATAAGCTAGGTACCGGTAGTCACCCGTTGTTTTTAGGTTGTTATCGGCAACTTTGGATAAATATCCGTTGTCTACAGCTGTTTTACAACTATATTTTTAGGTTGTTATCGGCAACTTTGGATAAATATCCGTTGTCTACAGCTGTTTTACAACTATATTTTTAGGTTGTTATCGGCAACTTTGGATAAATATCCGTTGTCTACAGCTGTTTTACAACTATATTTTTGCATATACCTACTCGTCAAAGTTAACGGTATTTTTGAAGTGAAATGGGAATGCGGGCTATTCAGTTTCAGTACATAAGTAACATAGGTTGTTAGGACAAAGTTACTTTAGGAGTCCATAACGACTTTCAAACGATTTATTCGGGGATGGGATCGTTTATCATAAATGAAAAATATGCAGTTGCACTGTTGCACTAGAATATATTTTCACTTTGTCGTTGCATATCAAATGCAAAACATAAAAAATAGAACCAATATAAATAAATGATAAAGAAAGAAAGAAAAATTGTTTATTCTGCACAAACAAAACGCACATTGCAAAAAAGATTACATAAAATAAACACATAAAATAATAATGCCATAAATGATTTTTATTTCTGTAAGTAGGTTTGTACAAACACTTTTACACGTCAATTATATTTTTAAAACTAATTAGAGGTCAGTGTTTCCCATCTGACTCCTCAGAGAAGAATGGCCGAAACAAACTCCATAGATTAAGTTTTTGTTGTACTTTGAGAGTGAAATAAATTATTATAAACTCAGAGGTCATAGTCTCTTTTAAAGTCCAGGCATAATCTTGGTCAGATCATGTGAAGGCCATGTAGATTGGTGTCTGAAATGGTCTTTGAGGAAAGAACCACAAAGATCGAGTGGCCTGTCCAGTAAGTGTATGCATTTGTCAGTAGTCTTGCAGCTCAACTCAAAACTTAAGGGGCACAACGATGCGACGAACAATACCAAAGAAAAGACATTTGGGTAGGCCGCTTAAATTACTCAAACTGCCAGACCATGATTAAAACTAATTGAAAAAACAAAAACAATGACCCACATAGACGTCTCTAGCCGTCATTATTGCAAGTCAAGTAGCTAGCTGTCATTATTGTAAGCCAAGTAGGAAGCATTGGTTTTTAATGAATAAAGTCATAATTAACTACTGAGCATGTTAATCATATCATCCTATAGTTCGTTTTTTAATCCCAGAAACTAATTTGACATCTCATATGATTGTTGTTCGTTTTTTCAATTTGGAGTTTGACATTTGCATGTGTCAATTTAGTCTCCGAGATTAAAAAACAGACTTTAAGTATAATGCATGTCTGAGTAAGCGTACGTAAAACAACCTCTGGGAACCTACGGTACCTCGGTATCTTCTCTTTTCCCGAGAAATACAAAAATACTGTAGAATTAATTTCCTTTTTCCCGGGAAATATTGCGGAAAGATTTTCCGCAATGCAGAGAGCTAAGTACTTGGTTCCAAGATGGAAGCTGTTCCCTCTATTAATTTATGAAATAAACATTAGTAAGTAAGTATTTATTAGTGTGATTTTTGGTGATACAGTAAGTTAATGGTAGTAGTGGTAATGCTAGGTTAATGTTAGGTTATGGTAACTCAAAAAACTACCCATTAGGGCCATACACTATTTAACAATACAAGAATTTAAAAACTACCCATTAGGGCCATACACTATTTAACAATACAAGAATTTAAAAACTACCCATTAGGGCCATACACTATTTAACAATACAAGAATTTAAAAACTACCCATTAGGGCCATACACTATTTAACAATACAAGAATTTAAAAACTACCCATTAGGGCCATACACTATTTAACAATACAAGAATTTAAAAACTACCCATTAGGGCCATACACTATTTAACAATACAAGAATTTAAAAACTACCCATTAGGGCCATACACTATTTAACAATACAAGAATTTAAAAACTACCCATTAGGGCCATACACTATTTAACAATACAAGAATTTAAAAACTACCCATTAGGGCCATACACTATTTAACAATACAAGAATTTAAAAACTACCCATTAGGGCCATACACTATTTAACAATACAAGAATTTAAAAACTACCCATTAGGGCCATACACTATTTAACAATACAAGAATTTAAAAACTACCCATTAGGGCCATACACTATTTAACAATACAAGAATTTAAAAACTACCCATTAGGGCCATACACTATTTAACAATACAAGAATTTAAAAACTACCCATTAGGGCCATACACTATTTAACAATACAAGAATTTAAAAACTACCCATTAGGGCCATACACTATTTAACAATACAAGAATTTAAAAACTACCCATTAGGGCCATACACTATTTAACAATACAAGAATTTAAAAACTACCCATTAGGGCCATACACTATTTAACAATACAAGAATTTAAAATCGAAATTACATACAATTAACAAACATTTAAATTTTTTGAATACAATCAATTTTTATAATAAACATTCAGAACACAATTAGATCTTTGGGTGCGTCATTTTTATTTTTATGTTTCCAAAATCTTTACTGAGTTCGGGTTAAAATGTAATGATATTGATTTCACTAGTATAAAACCAATATGCAACTGACTGGCTATTCGTATTTTTATATTAATTAATATGTACTTATCAGTTCATAATTAAAAATTCCGTACTACGTAACATTTTGGAGATATTCTAACTTAATTTTTGTACGAAGTACCGAATAATTTTGTTGTTCTGTTCGCAACGAATCGATATGTAATTTAAATTGTTTGTTAATTCGTGGGTATTTGAACAAACACGTAGTAGTAAATTTGTTGTGAGAGCTGTAGGAACTAAGATTTTAAGAGACATTAGTGGATTAATTTATTTAATGGTTATATAAGCTCGTATATATAAAATCACATGCCAGAACAATAACTAGAGTGACACAATTAGTAATCTCAAGTATTGTGGGTTTCAGATACAGAATACAAGAAAAAAAACCCATTTGCAAAAAAATAATCTACAAAACAGTTATTATAACAGTTACTACATGTACATATCCCTGAAAATAAACATCTTATATAAAATAAAACATTCTTTGTTATTTTTAAACTTTAACGTTATACAAGCCAATAGCATTTTTCATAACTTTTTTGAAAAACCTTCATTTTGATTAAACACAAAATCTACATAATAATATACGTGATGGATTTTTTTTACTTTCAATTTCAAACTTAGGAACCTTCAAAGATAACGGTGCACCTATACCCATGTCAGTTGCGTTTTTTCACTTTTTATTTGTAGAGTAGTGTTTTTATTATCCTCAGCTTCGAACTTTTATTAAAAGCAAAGGCGGCAGAACACAGTTAACCTTTTGACCGCCACAGTCATGTATAGATGACAAACCAAAATGTGCCCAGCACGCCACGGTCACGACTACATGACAGATTTTAAGGAATAATTCGTAGCTTGGCGCCGTGGGCACGATTTTGTTTTTTTGACGAGGCGGTCAAAGGGTTAAACTATGAATTACAATGAATTAAGGCTCCTACATACTACGACGCGTTGCGACACAAAGGCACCGCTTGTAGCGCTACACGCGGTGTCTTTGTGTCGCGTCGCGTCGCGCGACAAGTCGCGCCAGTATGTAGGAGCCTTTACAATGAATTCCAATGGATTACAATGAATTACAATTCATTACAATTAAATACAATTAATTTAAAATAACAGTGTAGATAGTAGAGTTTCTTAAGAACCAGCAGGTTCTGAAGAATCTGATACCTACACTATAAGCATAACTATGCTATGTAAGCATAGTTGTTGGAAAAGATTCGCCCGACACGACATAGGCCAACAAGAAATGTAGGTAAGTAAATGTTTTCTTTTCAATTGATTCTATCTATCCTTTCATGTACCTAATTGCGTTTGTAATTCCTTGTTCTGGGATATTCACAGGGTTATAAAAGAGAACTCAGATACCTTCGTTAAACCTCCACAGAAATCAAACAGACAGAAATAAACAGGATATATTGTTACTGCATGATTATGAACATCGTTAGTTTATACAAGGTGTCCCACGACTTTGCCACATGTAGTGAAAGTACCTTAAATATTGCAGATAGGAAAATTTACTGAATGACTTCATTTTTATTTTAAAAACAATACGAACCGCATTCAAAGAATTTTAAATAAACGCATGTGTGGACCGGGAATTGAACCCCCCGAAATGTGAAAAAAACTGTACCTACCTAATTTTACTATGCCGATCGAAAGGCTCAATCATATACATTTATTTCTTCTAAATAACATAGCATCTAAAACAACAGGAAGACCATGAAATTTAACATTTTTTTAAATCAATAAGGATCGTTTATTGCAACTTACAATCAATTTAATTGTTCCAAATGTCTCCCTTCCAACAAACAACAATATACAAATTGTAGCATGACGCCTTCTATTTATCTTTCTTCTACTTTACTGTAGAATAGAAATCACTTGTCTACATTTCTCGGTAGACAACTGTCAATTGTCTACACGGAAACGTCATTTTCTCTTTCGTCGACAAAACGCTTCTCTACGGGTCTCGTGCTAAGCCTGCTCATTTCTCCATGAGTACCGATCCTATTCATTATTCTGAAAACAATTTTTTCATGATCTTCCTATTATTTTAGATGCCATGTTATTTCGAAGAAATAAATGTGTACGATTGACCCTTTCGATCAGTACAGTAAAATTACAGGTCTTTTTCACTTTTAGCGGCTTCGATTCCCGGTTCAGACAGGGGGTTATTAAAAATTCTTTGAATGCAGTTCGTATTGTTTTTAAAATAAAAACAAAGTCTTCATTCAGTATGTTTTTTCTATCTACAGTATTTAAGGTACTTTCCCTTATTGTGGCAAAGTCGTGGGATGCACTGTAATGTATAATCTATCTAGCCATATTGTGAACTGCAATAAACCATTTAAGGCTCGTACATACTACATACGCGACAAGCAGCAATATGCCTGTCGCGGTCGGCCCGCGAAATCGCCCCAGTCTGCGGGAGAGCCTTTACAATCTAACGCATTATTTTTCGATAGTTTATAATCTATCCATGGCAAACTGACAAATTGTGAACTGCGGGGTAAATGAGTAACACGCTATCAAAGCAATGAGTTTCATTTTGACAGTTCAACAACATACATTGCGTTATTCACGTTGTTGAGCAGACAATTTTTTCGAACATATGAAGCAATGGATTAGCAATTTACTACAAAATCATTCGATTTTGATTGATAGTGTGGTACGCAGGGTGCTAACTTGCATGGGACGAACGTACCTTGCGCTAATGCTAAATGGCAAAGTATGTAGCTGCGATTTGCGAACATCTTGGAAGAAGCGCTCGCCGATTATGTTCTGTAGTGTTTGGTTTATTTTTGTTGTGTACTTTCTACTTTCTGGTTTACAATAAAGTATATAAATGTAAAGAAAATGTATTTCTTATTATTTAATCGCGTTCCTCGTAAATATTAATACTTTTTGCATATTAACACTTAAATAGCTACCTACTTTATGACAGCATGGATACAGACAGTACGGATGTCAACTAGAAAAGGTAGCGATGTCAAGATGACATGAAAAAAATACAATTAATATTTAGTTGAGTACCGTACTGTCTTTTTTTTTTTTTTTTTTGGGTGGGAAATCATCAAATAACTTCTCCCGCTCTGGGCGGAGCGGGAGGGTGTGTCAGACTCTTACTGACTAAAACCCACCCGTATTCCTTCCTGTTGCCTGTGTTGCGGGGGCCTCGGTGACCCATAAGTACCTTCCCGCGACCCCGGCAGGCATCGGCCCTAGTGGACCCCTACTTTGTGCTGACGACATCTCTTTGAGGCGCGCGTGGAATACGACGCGCCGTGTACCGTACTGTCTGTATCCGTGCTGTCATAAAGAAACTCTTTAGTGTTAATAAGCAAAAAGTATTAATATTTAATTTTAATACATACTTCCATGTAAATAACTAAATAAATATGCGTATGAATGTACATTTTATGCTTTTATGCAGAGATTTTTGTACATTATGATATCAGTGGGTGGAATAGAATAGAATACTCTTTATTATGTACACCATAAAAATTACAGATATAAATGTAGAAATTTTACATAGGGTGACACAATGAGCGGTCATGGCGGTAGGTCAGAGTAGTAGCAAAATTACCACGACTATGCATAATAATTTAGGTAGGTAGGTATCATTAGAGCAGTATCTACACCACTAAAAACTTAATAAAACGCTGAAGAGAAAAATATCACAAAGCACGATGTAAATTTATTAATCTAAGTTTAAACCGAGCAACTAACAATTTCCCTTCAGACTTAAACGACGGGTAAACTGGAGTAACTGGCTCAGAATTAATAAAAGTTTGTAGTAATTGTTAGTTTGATTATGTGTTTAGGGTGGGAACACGCGACCGCCACTATACGGGGTTTCCATTACAAAGCAGGAGGCAATGACCGTTAAACAAAATATACTAGTAAAAAGATTCATACCTACTTGTGACAGTTCGTGAAAGAATGAAAATTGTGGAAGAATATGATGTTATGGCTTTTTTTAGGGTTCCGTAGTAAACAAGTAACCCTTATAGTTTCTCCATGTCCGTCTGTCTGTCTGTCTGTCCCCGCTGTAGCTCAGAGACGTACTAGAAAGCTGTAATTTGGCATAGCTATAGGTACATTAATCACGCCGACAAAGTTCAAGAATAAATTTAGAAAATATTTTTTTTTCGGTACCTCCCTTTTTTTTTTGAGGGTGTGAACTCATCAAGTAACTTCTCCCGCTCTGGGCGGAGCGGGAGGGTATGTCAGACTCTTACTGACTAAAACCCACCCGTATTCCTTCTTGTTGCCTGTGTTGCGGGGGCCTCGGTGACCCATAAGTACCTTCCCGCGACCCCGGCAGGTATCGGCCCTAGTGGACCCCTACATTTGTGCTGACAACTCTTTGAGGCGCGCGTGGAATACGACGCGCCGTCGACCCGGGCCTGGTCCTTACCGGACGGTGAGCTACCCATTGCTCACCGTCCGCAAGCCCGCGCCTACGGTGGCCGGAAATCCGCCCGGGATTCCCGACGCCCAGGGCGTCTCCTGCGGCGGCTAGGGGCGAGAGGGCGCGAAACATGCCTTTCCCTCAACCGTCCCGCCTCCTCCTTCGCGAGCATTACTGCTTCGCAGAAGGAGGTGACGGCTGCCCATGCCCTCTCGCTCCGTACCATGGCCTGAACCAGGGCCGGACGCGAGAGATCTCTGCCGCCGATCGCCTCCACGAGGACACGGCGGTGCTCTGCCCAAGCCGGGCAGACCGCCACCGTATGCTCCACCGTGTCCTCGGGCGATCCACACAGTGGTGACACCCGGACGTTTCCTCCCGCCTTATCCGACACAGGAACCTCCCGAAACTGCCGTGTCCGGTGAGGACCTGCCCGTACTTTCCATGACGCCATGAGATCCCGCCGGAGGTCCGTCCGCTGTGCCGCTATTTCTCGCGGCAGCGGACTTACGCCCCGGCGTTTCGCCTCCTCGCGCCACTCCCCTACGTGCGCGAGGACTTTTGCCTCCAGATCCCATGGCGGCAATCCGGCAAGGAGGCTCGCTGCCTCACAGGAGACCGTGCGGTATCCCCGGACCATCCGGATGGCCATGACCCTTTGGGCCGCGCTAAACCGGCGGGCTGGCCGCAGCGCCAGAGAGCGCGCCCATACAGGAGCCCCGTAGAGGGCCATGGACCGCACGATTGATACATGATTTGACCGCATTATTGTTAGTGCCCAAGTGCCCCCCCCCCCCCCCCACTGCCACCTAAATGGTTGTTTATGGAGATGTGAAAACAGTAGTGCATATAATGAAATAAAAAGGAAAACTATCACAGCTAAGTAGGCTTTACAAGTTAACGAGTAATAGTCGACCAACTTAATTTTGCGGTTGGAGAATTCATCGTGACGCATATCGATCTATGGGATGGGAGAACATGTTTTTATGTTTTTCAACTACAATGTTAAGTTTGTTTTTGGTATAAAGTCATCCCAATTAATCCCAACTACGGAACTCTTCATTGTGCGTGATCCGACACGCACTTGGCCGGTTTTGAAAATTTCTGTTACCAAATCGCTAAAACCACAACAGTTAACACAATGTAGATTTGATATCAGAAATTTTAAAACGCTTCCAAAAATTAGAAGTTAGTGGTGCCGATTTCCTTGTTCACAAACTAAACTAAATTTAAGTTCAGTGCATCTTTTTCTTTCTATTTCATTAAGAAAAGGACAGACAATAAATTTTAGTTTAGTCCTGTCAAATTAATCAGCGCCTGTCACTACTCCATACAAGTTTAGACGTGATTAAAAACTTGCCTACTAAAATTACGTCAATTTACGTCGAGCGCTGATTAATTCGACAGGACTAAACTAAAATTTATCTTCTGTCCTTTTCTTAATGTAATAGAAAGAAAAAGATGCACTGAACTTAAATTTAGTTTAGTTTGTGAACAAGGGAATCGGCACCATTGTCTGCCATTCCAGTTCAACAAAGCAACTATACCTACGTATATTATATACCTCAAGTAAAATGAAAATAATAAAAAATGTGTTGACATTTAATTCAAATTCCAAGTAATTTATTCGTATTAAAAGCAAAAGCTTTGTGTTTAAAAGTATAACAGTATTTTTTCATACGTTTCACAGTTTCACGACACCAGTGTTGATACCATCCATCAAGTTTTTTATGAATTCTAAGTTGATTAATCAAAATAGCGGTGAAGTAGGGTTGTCGCTTTCTTTTACTCCATCGCTTAAGACATTGAAAGCTCTTTCTTAATCAAAATAGAGAAATTTATGATACCATTTAATTATTGCTAGCTTTTCAGTGTTACTTAAGGAAGTAGACTTCTCTAGATGGTAGGCCAGGCGCTGCAGTCTCGATATAGATAGCCATCACTGTACGACTTAATTCGGTGGTAAATGGTAATGCGATCGCTATCTACTTATGTTGAGACTGCAGCCCCTGGGTAGGTTAAGCAGTTGAGCCCTCAACTGCAATAATGAATTGCTCATTCATTTCTGACATCAACATCCACCATAAAAATACTTACATTGGAATTGGGATCCTATCCCGATCCCAATGCAAGTAGTTTTAACAGTCGTCTAAGCTTGTATTCTACTACCTACATAGTTAAAAGGAATCCCTCAGCACAAATCTTCACACAATCCAATTCCATCCATCCATACTTTATCTGGTCACTCCCGAGTAGGGAGGGTATATTGCCCCAACTTTTCTCTCTCTTATTCCTCCGCATCACATCACAGGCCTTGGTCTCCGGCTTAATTTAGAATTCTGATCTGGAGAGGCTTAAACAGAAAGGGAAAGAATTTCGCAAAAGATGCAGCAAACGAGGTAAGTTAAAAATTACTTAGTAACAAATTGTAGGCCTTTTAATTTGGAAAGGAGATTAAACACCCAGATTCTGGAAGTCCAACGCAAATATTAAATAACACGCTGTCAAATCTTTTTTTTTCCCTATTTAGCTTCTGAGTCGAAGTAGACTATTCTGTCAACTTATAAAAACTGCTGTGATGGGTTGACCAAAAACAGTCACAGATTCTTTTTAGCAAGAAAACAGAAAAAGTAATTTATTTGAGCTAGAGACAACCCTAATTCGTTTGCCTTGATCCGTTTTAACTTTAACTATAACAATAAATTAATTTAACTTTAAGCGGGTGTTTCCGCTAATTTTACGGTATTTTGGCTCTAATAGGTTTTCTTTATTATAAAAATATAAAGGGCTAGTGATTTAAGTAATACTATGGTCTACGAACTTCACTTTCGTCAACTTAATATAGTAACATACACGTCGGACGGTGAAAAAAGTTTGACATACCTTCAATCATAATATATTTTCTAAATCCTGCTGGTACATACATGACCCAAAAAGTATCAAATTGGCGACTGTGGCACACAAAACGGAGGGTGTACAACGTTCAAATCTATAGATGAGACCAAAATTGGTCGTGTCCTTGGGCCCTGGAGAGCTGTACGTAACATTGTAGGATCCAAAAGTAAAACCAATTTAGACTGCAGAGATTATGCGGATGAACTGCGCTAGGTACATTACGTCACGATTTAAAGTCACTTTACCTTGTTAATTAACTGTTAACTAAACTACTTAAATAAAGTTACGCAATGGTCCTCGTTCTGATAAACAATGATTAAATTGAACTAGTATTGTTAGTGTTACCGATTACTTCATTTTGCTGATAAAAAGACAGAGAGAAAAGACTTGGATAAAGTTCGTACAAACCAGGGAAGCATAGCACATTAAGAGGAGGTAAGCCTTCTCTCTATACTCAGCACTAAATGGAAAAAGTCTGCCAATAATTATGATGATGAAATGAGAAAGAAAGATGAACTTCCTAAAAAAGAGCTAAGTTTAAAAGATAACGCATTCTTTAAAGATGCAGAATAAATACCACGCTGGGAAACAGCTTGTTGGTTGAACTTTTTTTTTTATGTGCGGCATCTCGTAGTTGACCTTGAGAGGTCGTGACTACTTAACCTGACTATCCTGTGGTTGCCTTAAGCGGACTCAAAGCCTCCAGCCAGGGGCGAATTTCTTACATTACTAAGCGACTGCACGCTAAGGGCACCCCTTGTGGGGTACAAACCTCGGCTTAGGGCGTCGCAGGGGGTAGGACAGCAAGGTGGGATAGGCTGGATCATGTCTGGATAATTATTATTATCATCTGTTGAATTTAAAACTACTGGCTCAGCTACGGCGCGGGCTTTTTTTTTTGTGGGAAGTCATCAAATAACTTCTCCCGCTCTGGGCGGAGCGGGAAGGTGTGTCAGACTCTTACTGACTAAAACCCACCGGTATTCCTTCCGTTGCCTGTGTTGCCAGGGACCTCGGTAACCCTTTAGTACCTTACGGGCTGGCACTTCGTCGAGCAAGGGTAGAGGGGGAGTTGGTTTAACCGAAAAAGCATTGCTTTTATTTTGGTGGGTGGATTGCTGCATTGAATTACATCATGTTCATCTGGTATCGACAGTTTATGTAACTAGCTCATAGTTTAAAGCTATATAGGTAGGGACATTTCCTTATCACGGTCCATTAACTGAGATCGATGTTCCGGTATGATTCCATCCCATTGTTTTGATTAATGTCGAAGTCATTTTGATGTCTTCTTTAATGAGACTATTTCCTGACATGGACTTTAAGTACGAATGTACTCTAATATAGTTAGATTAGTGCTGTTTTTATTTTGAGGGGCTTGTGGCTAAGTAATAACAGCCGCACGGGTCGATCGATCAGGTTAAGCTACGCTTGCCGCGGTTGGTCCGTGGATGGTTGACCATCTTTACATACCAAGACCCCTCTGCCTCGGAAAGCACGTTAAGCCGTTGGTCCCGGCTGTCATTTGTAGATCTTCCAGAGTCGTCAGAAGCTCGAAAGTCTGACAACCAGTCTTATCAAGGGGTATTGTGTTACCCAGTAACTGGGTTGTGGAGGTCAGATAGGCAGTCGCTCCATGTAAAATACTGGTATTCAGCTGTATCCGGTAAGACTGGAAGCCGACCCCAACATAGTTGGGAAAAGGCTAGGCATGGACTGTACTTTAATTCGTTGTATTGTACGTTTTCATTTTGGGTGACAATAAATATTAGGATAAAGTTTTTTTGCTTATTTAGACGTGAATCAAAGCTCTGACTGAAACATCTAAAGACTATTTTAAAATCAAAATTTACATCAAAATCATGCTGCCCGTATCTAACCGCACAAAAAAAATTAAGTCATAACTGTTTTTTCCAGCGTTCGTCGTTCAAATCCACTGCATTGTTCTAAATCTAAACTGTACATTTTTTCAACTAAACATGTAACTTTTCCGTTTTGTACTCGTAAGTAGGTATTCCGTCACACTTCGCGCCACCCTATTATTTTGTAGACTCTTGCCGTTCCCTCTGTCTGGCGGGCGGCAGTCAGTAGTGACCGTCGAAGGCTCAAAGACGTATAGTCCTCTATTCCCCCCGTCTTTATAAATATGTTATGTGCCAGGATTGGCAGAATCTGAGTACGTGTGTTGTGTGTTGTTATAAATAGCTAGTGTTGGACAAAATGTATCTTGGCAAACTTAAAACCGCATCAAACAGTAAGTTTGTTCATTTCTTTAGTGGTTACTGTTTGTCGGTATTGTGATGTGCCGGTAGCCGGTACTGACTGAAAAGTTTGTTCGTGTATTAGATGTGGCTTCTTAGTTCTCTCGTGGTATTTTTAATTAATAGTGGCTCTAATTTTAAAATCAGAAAATATTAATTATTAGCATTTGGTACTTGGTCTTTTATTGTAACTTATATATAACATATAAGCTCACTTCGGCATAGAATCTTGGGTGATTTTGACAAAGATGACGGACTTTGTTGGACTAACCTTTTGAATTAATTTCTTAACAAAATGAAACCGGGTTTCGGTCCCAGCCCCCAGCCCCACCCTTGAATAAAACAACATTCACTATGTTTAGGTTAACTTACGCATGGAACTAAAAGATAATGTTCGAAGTGTAGAATTAATTTGTTAACGACAGCTGGTAGATTTCCTACTCATGTAATAATTGATGAGAACAGTTATGAGCGTGTATTCTAAAAGTTGACAACGTCGCTTAGAGCTGTCAAATATTTACCTGTTTTTATGAATTTTACTATATGGAAATATTAAATATCGCTAATTAGTGACGTAAAATATTAATAATGATAAATGAATTGTAATTATAACACATTTGATGTTGTAACCGTTTGAGGCATAAGAACCGGCCAAGTGCGTGTCGGACCTCGCACAATAAATGGTTCCGTAGTTGGGATGAATTTAATGCTTAATATTATACGCAAGCGGATCCTTGAATCGAAAAGTGGTGTTCACATACTCGCAATATTTTTGAACGGCCTATCCAACGATATCCCACACCATGGGGTAGACGAGAAAAACAAATACCATCCTCATCACGTGCAAGGGATACCTCCCTTGCACTAAAAAAACTTTTTCAAGATTTTATTTTAGCACTGTCGGCCTGATTAATGTGTATACCCATGCCAAATTACAGCTTTCTAGTACTAAGCGTCTCTGAGGTACAGCGGGGACAGACAGACGGACATGGCGAAACTAACACCCACTAAAACCTAAAAAGGGCATTTGGAAAGTTTCCACATACTTTATTTACATCTAAAACTAAATATTCTGTGTTACGACTTACGATATTAATTATGGCATTTCATAATCAATGTTTTAGTTCACTAGTTAGCGATATTTCATATTTACATACAGTAAAATTGGCAAATTAATCGAAACAGCGAAATATTTGACAGCTATTTGCGACGTTGCCCACTTTCAGCGCACGCTCCTAATACGAACAACGGAGTGTACAGAGTGTTGTGAACTGTATCGATTTGACCGAGTAGGTAGGGCTGGCTTCTTGACTCGGTTGCCAACCCCTATATAAAACCTGCACTTCGTGTAGCCTCGGCTCGCCTCGGGCGACTTCCGATCGTTATCGGTTTTTGCCCTGAGTCAAAGGACTCGAAGAGTCCTGTCTTCGAGTCAGTTCGAGTCTCTCGCTCTTTACCTCGACTTTCGAAAGTAGGTACTAAGGACTCACGTAGTACTTTGCACGAGTGAATAGTCTCGTAGTACTTCGGACTTCGGTAAATTTCGACCAGTACTTCGTCCATTAATTTTTTATTCAAGGTATCTCATAAAACGATGTTTGGAATAAAAATAGTTTTACATATTGCATTAAAACGTAATTTCCTAAAAATAAAACTCATTAAATAGGCAAAAGAGAATTTGAAGGAATAAATCATTAAAAATGACAAAACGACTTCTGCTAAAAGAAAAATATAAGTATTCTATTTTTCTCTATGGCAATGGTGCCGATGTCGAAAATTCTGCCAATGTCAATGTGTTGAAAAAATGTGCAAAGAAAGAAAAAAATAAATAAAAAACCTAAATCCATTAATTTGTTAATTATTGAATTTACTGTGAACCTTGTTGACGAGTATTAGTACACTGAAACAAACAGATAAAAATATTGTTAGTTATAATATTAAATATGTACATAAAAGATCACTAACCACATAAACATCATCAAATATAAGACGAAAAAATCTAAAGCTTTTAATTAACTAAACAGTACTAAATAAAACTTATGAAAACAAGAACTTTCATTATATTTTAAAAGCTTCAGGCTTCAACTGTACGAAAGAACGACGTTTACGCAATAGAAAAAAAAAAAAACAATTTCGGTAGGTACTTGCCTGTAAATTATTTGACACACTTGTTCAACTGTCTTTATTACTGTACGCGTTAATAACTGGATGATTCACATCTACTACGAATGTCAGGATAATAATAGTTTTAGGTACGAGTAGGTAGTTCAATTAATTATGCAAAACAATACTGTCATGATCACTGCGACTCAAAAATCAAAAAATCAAAATCAAGTCATTTATTCAAACTAGGCTGAGAATCGGCATTTTTCGGGCGTCAAAATTACAGAAGACATTTTCCCGAAACACCCTTCAAACTACTTCCACTTTTAGTGCTTTAGCTGGGAAGAAGTGGCGCAACAAACTGACTAGTGACTGGTGTAAAAAAATATTATAATATGATATTTAGTGTACATTTTTGAGAAAATTAATATAGCATATCTTATCTTGTGGAATAAATAGTACATGAAACCTTAGTTGTAGACAAAAAAATTGTCAACGGTGTTTTGGAAACATTCAGGGACGGATTTAAAGTTGTGGCGGCCCTGGGGCAACCAAGAAGTGGAGGCCCCGAAAAATTTGTGAAACAGATAAAAAAAACAATTCAAGGTACCTTACGAAGTTATGATTGTGGACTCTTTTTTTTTTTTGAAGGACTCAAACGAAGTATTTTATTCATATAAAAATCAATGAAAAATCTAATTGTGGAGGCCCCTTCTTTGTGGAGGCCCGGGGCCAGTGCCCCTGTTGTCCTGCCCTAAATCCGGCCATGCAGGGCTAACATGACAAGCGCGAGAACGCTCTCTTTCTCGATTTGTCGAAATTTGTCTACGATTCTGACGTCATCCGAATGCCTAACATGACCGCTAAGCTCGAGTAATCTCGAGAAAGGCACTTTGACAGTTCTTTATCTCGCGACGAGAGACCGATGATGTAGCAAATCATTTTTATTTTAGCAACATCGGCTCATTCACTAAATTTTACGCATGGAATTAGTATGTACTATAATGATTTTACATCCACCTCTATTAATTTATGTTGTAACTTTTTGTGTTGCCGACTTTTTTTATTAAAATTTCATATTTTTCTATGGCATGCCGAAATTAAAATACAAAATGACGGAAATGAAAATGAGTGAGCCAATTTTGTTAGGGGAAAAACCTGTGGGTTCGCGTCACCAATATGTTAAGGCGCTGACAAGACCCAATAGAACAAAATAAGCTTCTCTTAAGAAAAAAAATAAAATATACTTTGTGATAGCGGAAAAAATATATGTTAATTTTGAACATATTTCCCAGAACTTGGTTGTTAGCAAAACACGTTTTGAAAAAAAATCTCGATACAAACTAACGTTAAACTAACCTCTTACCTTGAGTTCTAATCCAAAATATCTGCATTAAATATCAACATAAGTTACGTATTTAATGAATAACAAGAACGTCTTATTTGAATGCAGAACTTGGTTGTTTTTTATTTTCGATTAATCAACTCAATTTTGAGTAAATAGAGAATTGCTTCATATTTCGCAATAAATTACAAGCGTTGTGTCATCGCGCTTCTCTTTCTTTTCTATGCAATCTGACAGTGACCGCGGTTTAGGTGTTGTCAGCGTCTTGACCGCGTCACCGACAAAACTGGCTAACCGAGTCACCGACATGCTCAATGCGTCACCAACACGCTAACGGAGTCACCGACATGCTAACAGCGTGTCCGACCTGCTAGCAGCGTGCCCGTCGTGCTGGAAGCGTCACCGACATGCTAACAGCGTCACCGACATGCTAACAGCGACCCCGACCTACTAGCAGCGTCACCGAAATGTTAGCAAATTTACGAAATGCCAATCGACTTACGCCGTGATAACCGCGTCACCGACACTGAAAGCACTTGTTGACATGCAATTTTCGTCACCAACATGCACACCGCGTCACCGACATCCTAACCACGTCACCGACATGCAGACTGCGGCTCCAACATGCTACCCAAGTCACCAACATGTTAATGTAACGTGTGCCTCAGACTGGCGTCGCGCAGCGGCCTGTGTACGTACATGTACGAGGGTCATTCAATAAATACTTAGCCTACAAAAAGTAAACGAAAATTTTGGAAAAGTGGCAATTTATTTTTCAACAAAGTCTCCTTTTAGTTCGATACACTTAGCCCAGCGATGCTCCAACTTTTTAACCCGTCCGAAAAATAGTTTTTGTCAAACTCTGCAAAATAGGCCTCCGTGGCGGCGATGACCTCCTCATTCGATCCCTATCTATTCCCGGCGAGTGATTTTTTCAGATTAGGAAACAGAAAGAAGTCACAAGGGGCCAAATCTGGAGAATACGGTGGATGGGGCAACAATTCGTATCGTAATTCGACCAATTTGGCCATGGCAACGGCAGACGTGTGAACCGGTGCGTTGTCGTGGTGAAACAGCACTTTTTTCTTTGCCAGATGGGTTCGTTTTTTCTTTAATTCGGCGTCGAATCGGCCCAATAAATCGGCATAGTAAAGCCCTGTAATTGTTTTACCCTTCTCGAGGTAATCGATGTAGATCACACCTTGTGAATCCCAGAAAACGGTGGCCATAACTTTTCCGGCCGATTTTACAGTTTTCGCCTTCTTTGGAGCACGTTCCCCGGTCTGGATCCATTGTTTTGATTGCTCCTTGGTCTCTGGTGTGTACCAGTGGATCCAGGTTTCATCGACGGTCACAAAACGACGCAAAAACTCCGCTGGATTCCGCTTAAACAGCGCCAAACACGTCTCCGATGTGGTCTCACGGTTGCGCTTGTTTTCTGGTGTGAGTAAACGCGGCACCCATCGCGCCGACAGCTTTCTCATGCCGAGTTCCTCGTGAAGAATATGATGCACTGTTCCTTCTGAAATGCCTACAGTCTCAGCTAGCTCCCGAACCTTCAATCGGCGATCTGCCAATACGAAATCATGGTTTTTTTTAATGTTTTCCTCCGTAGCAGCTGTTTTCGGTGCACCTGGACGTGGTTCATCAAAAACCGACGTACGGCCACGTGCAAACTCGTTGAACCAATTCTTGACGGTGGCCATCGATGGAGAAGAGTCACCGTACACAGCATCCAAGCGCTCTTTGATTTCGATGCGCGTTTTCCCTTCCAAAAATAGGAATCGAATCACCGAACGATATTGCTCTTTTTCCATTTTTGTAAAACCGATCGACACGTTCGCTTCCATAAGTTGTCAAATTAAAACAAATGAAGGGATTGGAATGAAAATTTGAAAAAAGAATTAAAAAAGAATGTGCTACACTGTGGTAAAACTCTTTTGAAACTACAGCGCCCTCTGGCGATGAGGCTAGGTACTTATTGAATGCACCTCGTATACGCATATATATACTTATATATGTTATTCCAAAGTTTTAAGTTTTCATTTCTGTCACCAGTCCCCATGAATGCCATATTTTTTTGTATTATAATTTTGTCTACTCTTCTCGTCGTCAAAATCGAGGACGACTAAATGACAGCAGAATCGAAGATTATCTCGTGTTGAATTGTCAAAATTCGAGATAACTTAGGTGCCATGACAGAACGAGTCGAGTATTTTGTATGGCAGCGCTGTCAGAAAACGAGAAAATTGACAGAAATAGACAAAAATTACTCACGCGAGAGTGAGTAATTGTCGCGTGTGTCATGTTAGCCCTGCAGCAGGCTTAGCATGACACTCTCTATTTCTTCGAAGAATAGACACGCCTCTTTCCATACAAACGTGACATTTCGTTTCTCCTTTTTTGACATCCCACCGTAGAAATCTTTCTACATTAAAAAGGACCTAGACAAAGATCGTTAGAAACGAAAGACAAGATGACAGATTGTAGAAGGATTTCTACGGTGAGATGTCAAAAACTGAGAAACGAAATGTCACTTTGTATATAAAGAGCCGTGTCTATTCTTCGAAGAAATAGAGAGTGTCGTGCTAAGCCTGCTAGAAACATTAGTGAACTGAATTAATTCCTTGGCAGACAGCGACACGTGTGACTGGAAAGTTCTAGGTTCTTATTTGTCGAAACTACTTTGTTCGATAGCTCGGTACTTCGGACTCGAGACGATTGATCGCTTTCTTTATATCGAAATCGAAGACTTACTAATTCAAGAAAGTTTATGCAGCATCTTACAATAAGGGCTTCGAGGTGATGTGATGTACCTACTTATCCAATTTCTCCCTCGTACTAGGAAAGATTAAACGTTTTTCATTTTGGTATTTGTAGGTAGGTACATATATGGTACTTATCGTAATTCAGTTTTGTTAAATTTTTCCGCTTTAGTAGTTGATAATAGATGAAACTGTTACCAGGCAACGATATTTTTGCCGTATTAGGTACGTTGTTTTAAATAATTTAATGAATATCTGGCTTGTTTCCATTACTTTTCATGAATAGTTCACTGAAAAGTGCAGCTATTTTTATTTTCACAATGCATTTTCTGTATTTCTATACTAAAATTATACATAGAGAGGTGAGACCTGTGAGTTTGTATGTCCCTCCCGGTAACATTCGGAACTACTGTTCTGATTTAGAAAATTCTTTCACTAATGGGAAAGTGTCTTTGGATATATTTTATGTTATAACAAGTGATTTCAGCGGCAGCAAGTCATTGATAAAGCGATAACAACAATAACAACAACAACATAGTGATATTAACTGCATAAATGTAGGTCAAAGAACTATTTTTGATCTTATCACAAAGTTCGCGATCGCGTGTAACCTGCTTGTTTTGTAAATAAACCATAAGGTTTTTCAGTTAGGGCCTTATCACACTAGCGAGTTGCGAGCGAGTGGAAAGCGGGGTGAGTGCACAGCGAGCTCGCCGTGAGTTCGCAACGTGATCGCCACGAGTGCGCAACGTGTTCGCCGCGTTTGCGGAACGAGAGCGGTTGACGTGAGTGTACCAGAGAGAGCGAGACAAGCGAGTGTAAAATATTGTGAAAACGTGGCATACACGTTGCGCACTCGTGGCGATCACGATGCGAACTCGCGGCGAGCTCGCTGCGCACTCGCCCCGCTTTCCACTTGCTCGCAACTCGCTAGTGTGATAAGGCCCTTAAGGGCCGTAGATTGATGGAGATTTCCTTAATTCTTTCTTCTATTGATATTTATGTGTATTGTTTACTGTTACTTACGCACAATATTGAGTGATTGACCATGTTATTTTAAGACCATAGACTTCTTATAGGTTTTCCTGAAAGACAGACGGACATGGCGAAACTGTGAGGGTTCCTTGTAGTACGGAACCCTAAAAATAGACAATATGTGAAGAGAAAAGGGCTGCATATTATAAAAAAGAACTTGGGAAAGATTGCGAACTTGTGAATTGCAATATAAATTCCGTACCTACACTGCCTACCTAGGTATCAGACTATCAGTGAATGCAGCAATGCGACTCGATCCTCAACTACAATCTGCAATCTGCAATGCAGGCAATCGATAACGTATACTCTTATAAGTCTGATCAGTTGCTGATGCTGTGCAGATGTTGTTCTACATCATCATCTGCCTAGCCTTTTCCCAACTTCGTTGGGGTCGGCTTCCAGTCTTACCGGATACAGCTGAATACCAGTATTTTACATGGAGCGACTGCCTATCTGACCTCCACAACCCAGTTATACGTTAACACGATACCCCTTGGTAAGACTGGTTGTAAGACTTTTGGGCTTCTGACGACCCGTAACGACTGTCAAAGATCCACGATTGGCAGCCGGGACCAACGGCTTAACGTGCTTTCCGAGGCACGGAGGGGTCTTGGTATGTAAAGATGGTCACCCATCAACGGATCAACCGCGGCAAGCGATTGACCCGTGCGGCTGTTATTATTTAGCCACAAGCCCAAGATCTTGCTATACATACCTACACTGTTCTGAATAGGTCACTAAAGTCGAATTATTAGGATTAATTATTAATCCACGGGAGTAATCTGACATGTGCTAGCTGTCACTTTGTGTAATGACATGGTCATATTTATTGTATGTAATGGTGGCCGTTTAGTTTAATCGATTTTATAGGTAAGTTTTATATAAATGTAAGTAATAATAGAGATCGGATATTCGGATGCATATTCACCTAAAGTTGAGATGTTGGCTTATATGGAATGCACTTTTGTATCGTAAAAATCCCGCGATTCCGGAATTTTGTGTTTTTTCTGACTATAGAATCGGATGCATATCTACTTACCTAATATTGTAAAGGAGGTAGGTAGATACTAAACTGCAATAGCAAACAACGTGAAGATAAGGTAACGGACTACATATATTTAGAATAATTTTATTTATATAGTTATGCAATTCTCGTGGATTGTGGATTGCATAACAACAACACAAAAAACCCCGGGTTTTTTTTTAATAAATATTTTTTAGTAGTCGCTTCCATACTATACACCCGACTAGTTATGCATTCCCGGTTTCCTGGAATCCGGGGATTTTTTTTACAAGAAAAATGTTTTAAGAAGCCGCTTTAAATATGCATCCGAATATCCGATCTCTAGTAATAAGTGTTAAAGTCTAGAATACAATAAATATGGTCATTTTATTCCACAGCTTGCACATGTCAGATGATTTAATATTTCGACTTTAGGTGAATATACCTACATATCTCAGTTTAGGGCAGGGGCAATGCCCCCGGCAAGTAAACAGCCAAAATGCAGTAAAACTAGATATTAATGAACTGGCTATTTAGTATGCATACATAGGCCTGTCCTTGACACTGAGAAAGAGCGGGATTGGGTTGAGCTAACATTATTTTAGTTTTCAAGACTACAGAGTTGTCAATACTAATAGTAATAATCTATACTTCTATACTAAAATTATAAAGAGAAAGGATTAATTTTTTTGTTTGAAAACTACATAACTGAGTTAAAAGTTCTTTCTCCTATAAATCTATACTCATTTATAGTTTAAACCTGAATTAACACTTATGATTTACTACTTTTAATCCCGGTATCGGTAGTACGTTCCCGTGGGATATTTTCCGACATCCACGCGGGCGCAGCTGCGGGCAAAAGCTACTGCAGGCTTAGCATGACACTCTCTATTTCTTCGAAGAGTAGACACGGCTCTTTCTATACAAAGTGACATTTCGTTTCTCAGTTTTTGACATCTCACCGTAGAAATCCTTTTACAATCTGTCATCTTGTCTTTCGTTTCTAACGATCTTTGTCTAGGTCTTTTTTTATGTAGAAAGATTTCTACGGTGGGATGTCAAAAAAGGAGTAACGAAATGTCACTTTGTATGGAAAGAACCTTGTCTATTCTTCGAAGAAATAGAGAGGGTCATGCTAAGCCTGCTGTTGTTAAATTACTAGGATAACGTTACACGTTGCTTCCTCCATGGCGAAGTTCAGTTAATACTATGTGGGTATTATTCATAAGGTTGAACTATAATAATTATATTCTGTTGTTATCCGAGGTTAAAGACCTAACGGCCTTGCGTAAAGCGTGGCGCGACTGAAACAGAACTATTCTTTATCTCCCTCTACCGTTTGGTCATCATTCAAGTCGTTTCTAGAAATGTGTCGGTTCGGATTATGGTAACATCCACCCCACCCCACAAGGTACGGTTAGATATCAGCAATCCACTTCCAGCCTACAAGACCTTCAGGAATACCGTATATACGGTGAAAACAAATATTACTAAGATCTGGGCCCTATTTCTCGAAACATACAGACTAATAATATGAGTCCATGAACGAATACTTTTTTTACATGTTTGCTACTACACTAGTTGCCAACTAATAAATATATTAGCCAAAATTACCTGAGTAAATTCAACTTGGTTTTTTAGAAAATGTACTCTTGTAAATTAAACTGATAAAGCGCAAGTCTCAGAAGGCCGGTAAAAAAGATTAGCCAAAATTATTAGACTTAAAACCAAATACAATCAGTCTTTAATGTTCCCACTGCTGGGACACAGGCCTCCTCTCTGTGAGAGGGAGTGGGCCGTAATCCACCACGCGGGACCAGTGGGTGTTGGTAGATGACACATGTCTTCGAAATGTTGGTTCTAGGACATGTCGGTTTCCTCACGATGCACGATGTTTTCCTTCACCGTTTTGAGAGCAATGGTGATGAAATTAATGTACACCAAGTAAAGCGCCTGCCTGGGTTCGAACTCACGATCTACAACTTGTGAGTCGGGGACTCGGGGCCGATACCACTGGGCCACCACTGCTCTAAATCCCAACAATTTTTTATAAAATGTGGTCAGATTAGGATACTTGCCAATAAAAAATAATTCTAATAATAATAATAATTCTAATAAAAACTAATTCTAATACTTATTAATTTAATAATAGTAAAGGCGATACAATAATAATTCGACGTCGTCAAGTCTTTTAAACCAGACACACTTAGGAAATATTCGAATCCACATTCCAGTTTCATGTTAAGCCCCGCACGACACCGATTCGGAGTCAAACAATAAAAAATCAATTGTGTCTCATTAGCCGTCTTTGACCAATTAATGAAAGGTTTCGTTTCACAAGCATAAAAATGAAAAACCTGATGGCTGTTATCGGGCCTAGTTTGCAAAGAATAACCGAAAGAAATCAAGCCTTGTCCCTAAAACTAATAATTTTATTTGCTCTACACTGGATGGGTACGGGAGCACAGTACCACGCAGTAGCTGATATGCATAGTAATTCAAAGACGAGTGTATGTCGAGCAGTGAATCAAGTGATGAATTCTGTAGTGCAAAACATGTTTCCGGATTTAGTGAAGTGGCCAGAAAATATAGAACGTGTTGTTGAAGCATTTCGCCACAGAGTGGCGGGAATGCCCATGGTTGCTGGATGTTTAGGCACATTAGTGCCTATTGATGCCTCAAATGAAAACGAACAACAATTTGTCGATAGGCACGGGAACCACTCAATAAATAGTTTAGTATAGTTATAATAGTTTGCGGTCCCGATTTACAGTTTTATTATTCGAATGTAATTTGGCCAGGGGGTACTGCACGATCCGAGAGTTCTACGCAACAGTGGACTTTTTCGTAGAATGGAAAATGGCTGGAGGCCATTAACTAACACAAATACACATTATTACTCGCAGTAGGTGGGTATCCCTTAAAAGATTGATTGATCCAACCTTTAGTCACGGATCCAAATGATCAAGGAAATAAAAATTTCCTGCGAGCTCATAAAAAAAACTAGGAGATTAATAGAATGTGCCATCAGGATTCTAAAGGAGACATTTTACGTGTCTGAATCATTTGCGGCTTAATCCCAGATTTGCATGCCAAGTCTTTAACTGTGCGGTCACTTTATGCAGTTTCGGTCGAACCAGCAAAGACGAATCATATCAAGCAAGTGGTAATGAGGAAGATACAGAATTTTTTTATACAATGCCGCACAGCCTGTTAATCAATTCGAGCAGTTACTTAGCCATTTTAGAAGTTAAAAAAAATGAAATACAAACAAAACTAAGTTTATAATTATTTATTTAAAATATCAATATTTATTTTCGAACTGTCCCGACCTAGTTTATTTGGCAAGTGTTAGTAATTAACAGGAACGTCCTCAGTTTGGGTGTGCAGTGAATCCGTATAAAAAATAAAGGAAAAATATTATTGATTAAATTTTAAATCACAATATTATTGTGATTTAATATTTAATCACAGTATTATTGTGATTTAATATTTAATATTTTTTCTTTCTCATAAATTTCTCGTTGTAATTTGTAATTTTGTTTTAAAATAAACTAGAACTTAAAATTGAGAACATTAAATTCTCCATTTTAAGTTCTAGTTTATTTTTCTTTAAGTTATTAATTTCCTGTATCTCTATACAATATAAATCTATAACTCCCCTCCATGACAATAGTTTTTCCTGCAAATAAGAATTAATACATGTACATATATTGTTCTTAATCCTTGTTATTCGAAACTACAATTTTAAAGGCTGTAAAAAAGAACCAAATATATAAATAATTAAACATACGTTTTTTGTGCCATTTTCGGGTTTTTCCATTCTTGGTTTGTCGCGAGTTTCTACTTCACCTTGTATAAAAGTCATGTTTGCGGGCGTTGCCTCTTGTTCCTCTACGTTTTCTTTCATAGTATCCACCATATGAAGCCCAACCACAGTCGGCGAAAAGTCTTTGCCCAAAATTTCCAAAACAAGCTCGTTGACTGCCGTTTGTTTCTTACTGGCTCCTCCGGCTGAACCAGTTGTTTTGCATTATCAATCCTTGCCTATAAATAAAGTACAAAAACATGAGATTAGTGTATGGTGCACATATACATGTGTACCATACACTAATATCCTCGCTGGTGCACATGTATGTGTTTTATCTTTTATCCCACGTCGACGATCACCTTTATCGCAGGCGTAAAACTTAGCTACGTCCTATTTTTGCGGGTACGAGAGTGACCAATACGTTACGCTGGCGATAAACGTGATCGAGCTAACCCCCCACATATCTACACTGCACTGTTTAAAGAATAAAATTGCTTGAGACAGGTATTTATATTGTACACTGAATTATTCTATGTTCACTTACCATTGTGGCTTTTTAATATTCGGCCAATAGGTATCTCGTTTGTAGGTATAATCCTTGGCGGAAGAAATTACCCCAAGACAATGACATAGTTTTGTAATTTCCTCCCACTCTTTCCGCTTATCCTGCTTCGATAAAACGTTTGAGAAATCTCCAAACAGAACGTTTTTGCTTCCTTCTCAAAACCATCAGCTTTAGATCAGCGATGCACATACCGCGGCTCGCTGTCGGTACGCATGCGGCCCGCCAAAAAATTAAAAAAATGCGGAAAATAAAGGAAAATAATTTAAAAAATTGATAGTGTTTGTATATACCTATTTACCTACATTATCAAGCATAGCTTGTGATCGGAATTATTTGGGTAGCACTTGGGTGAGTTCGGACGAGAGAGCCAGGGCACGGCGCGCAAAAAAATTGTCACGGCAATGCAATGCCATGCCTTGTTGACAAACTAAACTAAATTTCAGTTCAGTGCATGTTTTTCTTTCTATTTTATTAAGAAGAGGACAGAAGATAAATTTTAGTTTAGTCCTGTCAAGTTAATCAGCGCCTGTCACTACTCCATACAAGTTTAGACGCGATTAAAAACTTGCCTACTAAAATTACGTCAATGGTGCCGATTCCTCTGTTTACAAAATAAACTAAATTTAAGTTCAGTGTATCTTTTTCTTTCTATTTCATTAAGAAAAGGACAGAAGATAAATTTTAGTTTAGTCCTGTCAAATTAATCAGCGCTTGACGTAAATTGACGTAATTTTAGTAGGCAAGTTTTTAATCACGTCTAAACTTGTATGGAGTAGTGACAGGCGCTGATTAATTTGACAGGACTAAACTAAAATTTATCTTCTGTCCTTTTCTTAATGAAATAGAAAGAAAAAGATGCACTGAACTTAAATTTAGTTTAGTTTGTGAACAAGGGAATCGGCACCATTATACGTCAAGCGCTGATTAATTTGACAGGACTGAACTAAAATTATTCTTCTGTCCTTTTCTTAATGAAATAGAAAGAAAAAGATGCACTGAACTTAAATTTAGTTTAGTTTGTGAACATGGGAATCGGCACCATTGTAAGTTTACAAAAAAAAATACCTAATTAAATTATTTTAAAACCTTTACCTAGTTATTTTTCTTACTTTTCGTTTACCTATATAGTTATTTTCTTACTCTACTTGGCCCCTATTCTCTATAAGTCTGTACATACTTGCTTTAGATCCATGGTAAATTGAATTAAATTAATTATGCCGCTGAAAATCCCGAATTGCCTCGTTGGTCAATTAGTCACAAACGAGACTGCTCAGCAATTTGTGGGTCTTACTGAGTTTGATCCGTATTTTTTTTTATTGCCACTTATAGTAGCATGGCACAGACCCATGTCAGCGACGTCACGGCAGGAGGAGGAGTTAATGCAGAAGTCGTCCCGCGCGCTGACAACGGCCACGGACCCTCTGGAGAAGCTGCGCTTACTCTGTTTGTCAAGAGGAGCCTTCGGCATCCTGGGACTTGGAAGGTATACATTTAAGACGATTATCTTATCATCATTATAATCATTCTCCCAAAAGAAGTTCACTGGTCGACTCGTCTTGTGTTTTTTGCTTCCGACGATCTTCACCAGGTCATCGGTATACATTAGGGGGTCTACCCACAGTACATCTTCCGGTACGTCCCACTCCAGAACTTTCAGTACCATCAGCCATCCGTTCTGCGTTCAATGTGCCCCACCCATTGTTACTTAGTTTGGAAATTCTTCGGGCTATGTTGGTTACATTAGTTCTCCAACGGATCTCCTCATTTCCGAATCTCTTCATTTGGGAACTCGGACCATAGTCCTTCAAGGACTATTGTACTTGCCATCGTGACATAAACTATTGACACGACATATTATATACTGCGAAGTAAAAACTGCTTCATGTTCTATGAAACCTCGTTAACAGAGGGCTATTGTTGTTAATCTTTGTAAACTTAACTTAAAAATTATAATTAAGTACCTTTTTATTATAAAGTATGATTTTGTATTTAGATTTTAATAAAAACCGTAATATTATATTTTTGCAGGATCTTCAGAACAATGGATGACGATGGCAGCAAGCTGTTGAACCAGGAGGAATTCTTTAACGGAATCAAGGAAACTGGACTGGAACTCAGCCATGAGGTAAAATCATTCCATTTACCAAAAAATGTAAGTAGAACTTGTCCAAGTTGAAAATAAGTGTCATTGAGTATGATGTAACTTGAATCGTTTGATAGCAAATTTATAAAAGAATATTTGCACCACAGAAACAATAAAATTAAATATTCTATTGTTATAGTACACGTTAAACTTTATGGCGACTCTGAAGTGCGTTCCTCGCTGCCCAGTAACCCACCCCCACCCCCGCTGACACATGAATTCGTTACTGCGCAGTGACTCGCTTCATGTTCCAAGCTGCCGTAAAGTTTGAATATGGCTGTACTTAACTCCCATTTATAACGTTGACGAGACAAGATAATACCTACATCCCAGTGGGAAATAAAAGACCCCGGCCGGCTTTGCAAATCCCGTGGCTGACATACATGTGACTTAAACAGTGGAATGTGGAACGCAGCATTCACGTCCGAACAAAAAATACTGGTCTGCAAAGGGCATCTTCCGAATGAACGCTTGGAGGAATGAAGAGGGATGAATAGAGGCTTTATAGAGTTGTGACTTTGATTGCCAGTCTGCTAAACAATACATTTCCCTGACTATATTTGCACTAAGCTATAATCGAAACGAGTTACGACATACAGTCTTTTCACAGTTATTTTAATTGTTGTCAAAGTCACAGTAATATTTATTTTCATTATAATAAAGTTGCTGTTGGATTGCTGCCACTGACAAGTCTGTCAAAATCACAGGGATGCTGTTGGGAAAATATCTGTGAAAGGACTGTAGGTAACGTCTATAGACACTATGACTTTATTACTAAGAGGATTTTTTTGTATTTCTTTTAGGATGCAATGGACCTGTTTAATACATTCGACGTTGACAAGAGTGGCTCCATAAGCCTTGACGAGTTCCTAGCGCGTATTCGTGTATGTATTTTAATTTAATTATTACTTTAAGAATGAAGTGATCCTACTGCTTGACAAGGGCTGCCTTTTTTGTCATTTTTAACTAGAAAACCATAAAGGTCCTTTCCTTTAAAAAACTATCCGGTACTGCTCTAATAGTCCTTCCATATTCTAAGGGTACATCTTCCCTTCCATTATCGCGTCCCCTGGTCTACGCCTTGATATGCAACGGTCATTGTAGCCCCATGAAACATGAGACTCCAGGGCTAGTGTGAATCTTTGGATTAATTCGTGTAACCGAGTCTGGTCAAACCACACTGGTGTCGGTGCATTTCATTTATCATTCAAAAAATTGAGGTAGGTATTAAATCTGACTTTGTGGAGTTTTATTTACATCTATCTTATCTAGCCTGTATTGTTCCACAACTGGGCAAAGGCCTCCCTCGCCCTCACACCTCTGTCCATTGCTGATGTGGGCCTTTACGAATGTTGATGAATGTTTGCAGCCCCCCATGGCTGATTCACGCCGGGCCATTGTGGAACAGGCGTTCAAGAAGCTGGACAAGACCGGAGACGGGGTCATCACCGTCGAGGATATTCGAGGAGTCTACTCCGTTACTGCACATCCCAGGTAATAAACATTTATACTTACTCTACCTTTGCTTACAAAATTTTGCGGTTTATCAGAAACAATGAAATACACGAGCACCTACAGATACAAACGGTGAAAGAAGAACTATGCAAAACATACAACACACACTGAGCAAGCACAGCAATGTCTTAGCCAAGAACCTTAAACTGACAAGGGGACATAATCTGCTTAAAAAGATGAGAAATGTTGAACTTGAACCAGACAATACTTGAAACAGACAGGGAAAATTTAAAGTTTACTTAGTAGTGAACCACATAATGTGAATGTTCAATGGAACATCACAAAAATAATCTCACACGAAGACCCCATCTGATTATGGCTAGAAAGTCGATTGCAGGTAAAAGGAGAACCCAAATAAAGCTTTACCTTTGATCTGGGTGTTGCCAGCCACTCAAAATTTGAGAAAGTCATTCATCATTTGCCCAGCCTTTTCCCAAATGTGATGGTGTCGGTTTCTTGTCTAACTGGCTGCATCTGAATACCAGTATTTTACATGGAGCGACTGCTTATCCGTCCTCCACAACGCAGTTCTGTGTAACACGATACCACTTAACGAGACTGGTTGTCTGTTTAATTTTGCACACTTCGTGCACCAAAAAGAAAGCATCTGATTTTAAAACTGTTTTTGATGTCTTGTTTTTAAAATTCCAGATACATGAGCGGCGAAGAGACGGCAGACGTTATTCTGAAGAAATTCCTCGCCAACTTTGAGTCTAATGGGCAGGTGGATGGAAAAGTAAGGCAATATTACTACGAATATAAATAAATAATGACATTTTATGTGGGACAGTTTCATATTTTAAGTTGAAGTCTTTCCTTCTGTACGATCCAGCACTTTTTGATATCCACCAAAAAGTACGACACCAAGTCAATTTTGATACAAAACTTATAAAAATGAGAATGTCTTTCCCGATTCAGAACCTCACGATAATATCATCGTGAGGTTCTGAATCGGGATGCTGATCAAACTTGGAATAGCAGTATTGTTAAATTTTAGGAGTCTTAAATATTCAAATTTCATCATCACTTTCCGCCCTTGTCGTATGTTATTGCGGGTGGCCGCAAATTTTTGCGTCTTTCTTTTATCCATAATAACCGTCACGCTATCGTTCACTCCCTTTTCGTTCATATCATTCCTCAGATAATCCGCTCAACCTTTACTTGGTCTTCCTTTCACTCCATCCATCAACATTTCCCACAACTTGTTCTATCATGTGTTCGTTTTTCTTTCTTTACGTCATGTTTACCGCAAATAAACGTATTTTCTTTCTTTATTCACATATATTCATTACTCTTTCAGTCACATAAGTTACATCCGATGTCATCACATGGCCCTTAAGAAGACAAACAATTTTCTTTTAACTTTTCTATCGCTTATTTTTAAGGGTTGGCAATTATCAAATAATTTCTCCCGCTCTGGGCGGAGCGGCAGGGTGTGTCAGACTCTTTTTGACTAAAACCCACCCGTATTCCTTCCTGTTGCCTGTGTTGCCAGGGGCCTCGGTGACCTTTTCGGACTTTCCCGCGTCCCCGGCGGGCTTTGGCCTTAGTGGACCTCTTTTTTTTTATTGGATGGGAAATCATCAAATAACTTCTTCCGCTCTGGGCGGAATGGGAGGGAGTGTTAGACTCTTACTGACTAGAGCCCACCCGTATTCCTTCCTGTTGCCTGTATTGCCAGGGGCCTCGGTGACCCATTAGTACCTTCCCGCGACCCCGGCAGGCATCGGCCCTAGTGGACCCCTACATTTGTGCTGACGACATATCTTTGAGGCGCGCGTGTAACACAACGCGCCGTCGCCCCGGGGCTGGTCCTTACCGGATGGTGAGCTACCCATTGCTCACCGTCCGCAAGCCCGCGCCTACGGTGGCCGGAAATCCGCCCGGGATTCCCGACGCCCGGGGCGTCTCCTGCGGCGGCTAGGGGCGAGAGAGCGCGAAATTTGCCTTTCGCTCAACCGTCCCGCCTAATCCTTCGCGAGCATTACTGCTTCGCAGAAGGAGGTGACGCCTGCCCATGCCCTCTCGCTCCGTACCATGGCCTGAACCAGGGCCGGACGCGAGAGGTCTCTGCCGCCGATCGCCTCCACGAGGACACGGCGGTGCTCTGCCCAAGCCGTGCAGACCTCCACCGTATGCTCCTCTTAGTGGACTCCTATTCTTTCCCCTTGCTCCTTCTATCGCTCATTCTACATTAATTTCGCCTAATTATTCGAGAATGTTCTAAAATAAAAGTCTATATTTCTCACAGGTGACTTTGGAGGAATTCATGAACTACTACAGCGGCATCAGCGTGTCGATCGACAATGACTGCTACTTCGACCTAATGATGCGTCAAGCATACAAACTGTAACTCTTCACCTCGCCTGGATGAAAGTACGGACACAGCTCTTCGTACACTTATGTTATATTTCAAACCACACCAAAGGCCTGTCATCACCTTGTCGGAATTTATTATTAATTATCAAATTCTGATTATAACTTAGTTTTATCTTTTTCCCTTAGTTTTTAACCCACGAGTGATTGTGAAATCAACTTCAAGACGTTATTATCTAAAGATATAGAGACTATTTTGAATTGTAACGGAAACAATTTTTGATGGGTTTATTAAACTGACTAGATGTTTGATAGTTAAAGTGTTTTATGGATTCTGGGTTCTGTTGTATTAAGAGGCTGACAACACTTAAAGCGCGGTCACCGACGGACTGCATAAAAAATGAACAGAAGCGCGATGACACAACGCTGGTAATTTATTGCAAATTATTATGAAGTAATTATCAATTTACAAAAAATCTATTGATTGAACTAAATAATTAAAACACTATTAAGATAATAGGCTCGTAGAATAATTTGAAAAAAAAAAACAGGATTTAAATTGCATGATAATATCGTTAAAAAATGTTTAGGGGTATCTTTGTGATTATTTTTCATCGTATCAAATTAGTTGTATTGTGTGGTCAACACACGATCTAATTAGCATATATCGTGAAGAAAGTCGTATATTTTTCTGATTTTGTTTACTGCAGTGAGATCATTTACTTTTAGGCATTTTAAAACGTGCGCTTCGCTCCTTGAGTCTCCATCAGACCATCTTTTATTTTGGTGCATCCGTCCGTATGACCGTCCATACATTAATAGTTTTCCAGCAAACTTTTTTCATGATATAATTTGTTGTGTATAATTGTTTCGTCTTAAAATTGATGTTATTTCTATGTATCAACATTTCTAGTTCATTACGCAACTTTCAATTCCTATTAACATTATTGTAGTAACATTTATTATAATTATTAATCTCAGTATCTCGTACTTTTGTAGGCTCCTTGTATAGCTCGTAACTCACCAACTATCAAAACGGCTATTTCGAATTCCTTATGTGCACTTATATTTCTAATGTTAATTTAATACAGTATTATATTTTTATTTAATAAACTATTATCGTGTGGTATGATATTTATGTTGATTTCATTAAATTATTTTAATTTTAAAATGTTTTTATTGATTCTTCTGTAACTTTGATAATATTTTTTTCAGGATGCTTTTAACGATTCCTGGGTCAGGCAGAAGCTTTTTCAATAAACAAAATAATATTATGCAGTTTTATTTTTCTTCGAAATTGAGGTCCTTTCTTTTGACCACGTTGTGCTACTCATACCCATAGTTTCGAATTTAGCCCCGATGTGCCATCACAATTTAGCCCCGATGTGCCATCACAATTTAGCCCCGATGTGCCATCACAATTTAGCCCCGATGTGCCATCACAATTTAGCCCCGATGTGCCATCACAATTTAGGCCCGATGTGCCATCACAATTTAGCCCCGCAGTGGCATCACAATTTAGCCCCGATGTGCCATCACAATTTAGCCCCGCAGTGGCATCACAATTTAGCCCCGATGTGCCATCACAATTTAGCCCCGATGTGCCATCACAATTTAGCCCCGATGTGCCATCACAGTTTAGCCCCGATGTGTCATCCAAAACCGTGTTCATTTGCGCAACCGACATACTCGTAAATATATATTATATTCCTCAAACTTCCATGATATTTAATATATTCCTTTCACTTGCATATAATATATAATATATTCCTTTCATGCAGCTAACAATTTAAGGTTAAAGATTTACCCGTATTTGTGGTGCTGTATGAATTTACTTTTTAGGGTTCCGTAGTCACACCCTTATAGTTTCGCCGTGTCCGTCTATCTGTCTGACTGTCCGCGGTTTAGCTCAGAGACTCTTGGTACTAGAAAGCTGTAATTCGGCATGGGTACACATACGAGGGTCATTCAATAAATACTTAGCCTACAAAAAGTAAACGAAAATTTTGGAAAAGTGGCAATTTATTTTTCAACAAAGTCTCCTTTTAGTTCGATACACTTAGCCCAGCGATGCTCCAACTTTTTTAACCCGTCCGAAAAATTGTTTTTGTCAAACTCTGCAAAATAGGCCTCCGTGGCGGCGATGACCTCCTCATTCGATCCACATCTATTCCCGGCGAGTGATTTTTTTAGATTAGGAAACAGAAAGAAGTCACAAGGGGCCAAATCTGGAGAATACGGTGGATGGGGCAACAATTCGTAGCGTAATTCGACCAATTTGGCCATGGCAACGGCAGACGTGTGAACCAGTGCGTTGTCGTGGTTGAAACAGCACTGTTTTCTTCGCCAGATGGGGTCGTTTTTTCTTTAATTCGGCGGCGAATCGGCCCAATAAATCGGCATAGTAAAGCCCTGTAATTGTTTTACCCTTCTCGAGGTAATCGATGTAGATCACACCTTGTGAATCCCAGAAAACGGTGGCCATAACTTTTCCGGCCGATTTTACAGTTTTCGCCTTCTTTGGAGCACGTTCCCCGGTCTGGATCCATTGTTTTGATTGCTCCTTGGTCTCTGGTATGTACCAGTGGATCCAGGTTTCATCGACGGTCACAAAACGACGCAAAAACTCCGCTGGATTCCGCTTAAACAGCGCCAAACACGTCTCCGATGTGGTCTCACGGTTGCGCTTGTTTTCTGGTGTGAGTAAACGCGGCACCCATCGCGCCGACAGAGTGGTAAAATACATTTTTTTCTAGGGTACTTTTCTTGCACTTCAAGTGCGGATGATATTTCTTTTTCATCTATCCCATGGTGTGGGGGAATATCCGTTCAAAAATACTGCGGATCTGTGACAACCATTGGACAGATAGAGAATTAAACGAGACGTATATCGATGTATAGGAGAACATGTTATTAAACTACAATGTTAAGTTTGTTTTTGGGATAAATTCAACCCAACTTCGGAACCCTTCATTGTGCACAAGACACGCACTTGGCGGGTTTTTTTCTTTAGTTTTTTACCACTTTGACAAGCTTTAACTTTGAACTGCGTCAGAACCTAGGTGCATGTCAGCTGCTCCAGCAGTGGGGCTCTGCTGGAGCAGCTGACCTCTGATCTCTTATGCACAAAGGGCAAACTATTATTGTTATGATTTCGCCGGAATAAAATTATTTGTTTAAACTGTATTAAAAGTTTCTCCAAAAAATCAAGATCTAAATATTTGATTTCCCATAAACTTACATGGGCTCATATGAAACGTCAGAAGCTAGGTGCACGGTGCCAGTTGGTCGATGGAGAAGAGCTGGTAACGGTTAACTAAAAAATAACTCCACGGTTACTCTTAAAAATAATTATTGGCTAATACAATGTTTTCAAATTACAGGGGCGTGCCGTCCATAGAGGCAATTAGACCTAGCCTACCCTACCAACAACGTCAAATGCATTTATTTTACTATGTAATACAATAATACAAAATATTAAAAAAAAGTTAAACTCCTGTTATAACACTTACAGCAACTTGTCGCGCCCGTGTGACGTAACGTAACTCACATTTCGACGGAGCTCGGAACGCACTATTAGGCAGGAACACTAACACGACCAGCCTAATTCCCAGTGATAAATTTACGCGCACATCGGTGTATATTTTCGTGTTTATGAACGGCACACATGGTTGACATGGTTTATATTATGGGCGTAACTACTGCTACTGGAGCTGGCGTGTTGTGTTTGGCTGTGTGTAAAGTCAAAATTTAATTAATGAAATGTATTGAAGACCAGGGTTCCCAATTTTTGGACAATTTGAGAAACAGACTACACACAGAGACGATAGTTTCCTTAATGACTACTAGAGACAATTAAAAAAACAGGGTGGTATTTTCGAATTTATACATTCCAAAAAATTATAACTGTAAGGCATAGCAAAAGCCCTATAATATTAATTAAAAACTTCATATTTTTTTTATTTTTCTCCTCATATTTGGGAAATTTCACTTTGATTTTTGGGGAGTTAGGAAAATAAGTATCGGCAACCCCTTTTTTTTCGGTGGTAAATTATCAAATAACTTCTCCCGCTCTAGGCGGAGCGGGAGGGTGTGTCAGACTCTTACTGACTAAACCCACCCGTGTTCCTTCCGTTGCCTGTGTTGCCAGGGGCCTCGGTAACCCTTTCAAACTTTCCCGCTACCCCGGCCCTAGTGGGGCCCCTACACTTGTGCTGACGACATCTCTGAGGCGCGCGTGGAACACAACGCGCCGTCGACCCGGGCCTGGGGGGTAACCATTACCGGACGGTGAGCTACTTATTGCTCACCGGCCGCAAGCCCGCGCCTATCGGAAATCTGCCCGGGATTCCCGACGCCCCGGGCGTCTCCTGAGGCGGTTAGGGGCGAGAGGGCGCGAAAGCCTTTCCTCAACCGTCCCGCCTCTTCCTTCGCGAGCAATACTACTTTGCAGAAAGAGGTGACGGCTGGCCATGCCCTCTCGCTCCGTACCATGGCCTAAACCAGGGCCGGACGCGAGTGATCTCTGCCGCCGATTGCCTCCACGAGGACACGGCGGCGGTGCTTCGCTCAAGACGGGCAGACCTCCACCGTATGCTCCACCGTATCCTGCTGGCGATCCACACAGTGACACGCGGGATTGCCAACCCTGGAGTGTTTTCCGGCAAAATTTTACTAAGGGATTAGTAAAATTTTGCCGGAAAACACTCACGCAATCTATAAAAAATTATTAACAAAATAATAAAAATAGAAACCTATTTAAACCAAATGACATACTTTGATGAAGTCGCAAAATCACTGATGCTAGAAGTGGGGCTGCTGTAAGGTTTTGGGTGTACCCTATTCTATCTAGCACTGTAGGGAGCAACATTTATCATTGGCGGTCGGTTAAAAAGATTTCCAAATTGGCGATGGTAGCACACAAAACGGAAGTTGTATTTAATTTAATTCAATCTAATTTAATGATGATTTAATTGGATTTTTATATTTACTAACGTAGTTTTAGATAGACATTGTTACTAACCCATAGGTACATGAGTGCAAACTCGAAATAAATTATTTATATATATAACGTTTAACCTTTTGACCGCCACAGTCATGAATAGATGACAAGCCAAAAAGTGCCCAGTACGCCACGGTCACGACTACATGACAGACTTTTATACGACAATAAAACTCATAAAACAACATTGTTTTTATTATTTCATTTGCTAATTATGTTCCTTGACTCATCCTAATTTAGATTAGTTGAACTTCTTTCTGTATATTTCATGTATATTAACATAAGATGAGAAAAACTAATACCCATTAAAAAGTTCGAAAAACATACTGCCCTCAGCGCCTCAGCGCCTTAGTCACCATATCATGACACGTAGTGATGTAGGTAGCAATCAATATAACAAGCCTATCGACCTCGATGGTAACCTACGTTATATTTAATTTCTTTAAATTAGTCCTCAATAAATAAATAAAACTTTTGATATTGTAGTTTTTATGATTGATACATCATGAAAATTTTATATTACTGAACTCTCTGCTCAGGAAATGTCGGTGTCAGTTGATTATCGATAAATCATAATGACTGTAATGCCCGTCTCCATCACACTGTCATATTGTCTGTGCCTGGAACGCCACAGTCATCTAATCATGACAATCCCATGATGTCACACACGGAACATTTTCAAATAGAGCTGTTCCTTTATTATTAATAGTCATAACAATGGATGCCAATAATATGAGTACTGATGAGTTAAATAAGATTAAATTTGATGTAACATTTTGCAATACGTACATAGTGTGTTAATTAAGTCTTCTTATTAAATAATAATATCCATACGTACTAATGAACAATGGCAGACATTGTTTTAGCTGAGATTAAATTTCTACGTCTTTAAATTAAAAATATCTTCACTTTATTAATTATTTTGTGCAAGATTTTTTGTTTGAGAAGGCCGAGAATAATAAATATTCAGTCATGAACTTTTGTAGGTTATTTCAATGGTAACTTTTATATTCCAAATCGAGGAAGTAAAATGGCAATAACGAAATGTCTTGTAAAAATATTGTTTATGGTAGGTAATCTTAGTGGTTCTAAATACTCTTTCGCCTTACTTTAGGTATACAATAGGTATCTACAACAGGAGCATCACTATGAACCAATCAACAGTCGTCAATAAGCAAACATTTTTTTTTGTTTTGGGTTTACTAGTTTTTTTGCTAGTCATTAATTGAAAGTAATTTATTTATTTTTACACCACAGTATTTTTACCTACCTGCAAGGAACACCTACACTTAGAAATAAACTGTATTGTTAATTCATTTACTCCGTTTAATTATAATAACAAACTAAAACAATACAATAATGCTGTAGTTACTGTGACTTGGCAGAATAAATATAAAATGGCAACACTAAACGGCAATGAAAAAATCAAATAACTTTTCATTTACAGTATTTTTTTTTATCTGGCCCTAACAACTAGTTTCTACTAGTTAGGACTTTAAAAAATACTTTGAAAAATCGTAGCCAAATAATGGAATTTCTTTCGTCACTTTTAGACGCTCAAATTCAAGTCAGCTAAGATTTCGCCGTTCGGTCTCACTCATTAGTGCGCCGCGCTGTCGCTCACCTATTCGTAGACTAGAAACCTCCTCGCATAACTAACCGCTGACATACTTATCTCTATAAATTAAGTACCTATTTATGACTCGACTCATTGAACATTGTGTATTTATTTTGTAAAAATGCATAATTTATCGTTGAAGGTACAAAACTTTGTTTATAGGTCTGTAATTTAGCCGCTCTTATTAGAATAATAACACGACGCGACGTGCGAAGATTGTTCGTAAGAATTCTAAAAGATGGCAATGTTCGTCTGTCTAGTAAATTCTAAACTCAATAACAATGCGAATATTATATTCTTGTTAGTTTTGTTGCTTTCGCATATACTCGTATTTCTCATGTTCTGAAAATTATAATATACAGTAAATAGTATTTATTTCAGGAAATATATCATCAGTACGTAGCGGTACGTTATGACATTATTGCTGGTTCTCCTTTCAGAGAAACTTAAATTTTATTATTTGACAATGCTGATACTGCATAGAAAATACGAAACCATAAAAATAAAATACCTATTATTATTTCGATATTATTAATAAATATCGGTTGCACACCTCTAGTGCAGAGGCGAGCAAATTAAAAACAGCCGTGCCTGCTACGCCACGGTCATGATATGGTGACAAAAAAGTACGTCATGATTGATCATAGTGCTTGATGGTATTGACTTGATTTAGTCAATTGTTGTTTTTAATTGTGGATTTAAATTATAAAGAACGCCGAAACTGTGACACATATCATTATCATTTCTGTCTTATAGGACAAAGCGGAAACAAAATAAAACTCCTGTATTATATATTTCGGGTAAATAGTAACTTTTATTAAAAATATACTATATGTTAAAAAATAAATAGATAGTTTTACATGTGCTTTATCGATATAATTCCGAACTCACTACTATTTTGTAGGTATTAAAGGATGAATTTGTAGCTTGGCGCTGAGGGCACGTCTTTGCTTTTTTGACGTGGCGGTCAAAAGGTTAAAACTATAGATGAGACCAAAATCGGTCATTTCCTCGGGCCCTGGAGCTGTACGTAACATTGTAAGATCCAAATATAGCACCAATTTAGACTGCAGAGAATATGCGGATGACCAGCACTAGGTACATTACGACACTATTTAAAGTCACTTTACCTTGTAATTTAACGGTTAACTAAACTATTTTTATATAAAATTACGTAATGGACCTCGTTCTGGTGGAATGATTAAATTGAACTAGTATTGTTATCGATTACTTAATTTTGCTGATAAAAAGACATACATAAAGACATGGATGAAGTTCGTACATGCCAGGGAAGCATAGCACAATAAGAGGAGGCTTTATATACCCAGCAGTGAGTGGAAAAAGTCTGCCAATAATTATGATGATGAACTAAGAAAGATGAACTTGCTAAAGCAGAGCTAAATTTAAGATAGCGTATTCTTTAGTGATGCAGAATATAATAAAATAAACGCAGTGGAATTTAGTTTTTATAAAATATAATTACGTGCGATGTAGGATATGAAAGGTACCTACATACAGTAACAAGTGTCACCTAGCAACACAGATCCATATTCAATCTAGAAGGGATGGCTTCATAAAATAGTGCTGGAAGTGCTTTCCTAACAGAATAAAATACCACGCTGGGAAAACTTGTTTAAAAAAGCATTGCTTTTATTTTTGTGGGTGGACGATAACTTCGGTCTTTACATAACATAGGTACATAGTAATGCATTGAATAACATCATGTTCATCTGGTATCGACAGTTTATGTAACTAGCTCATAGTTTAAAGCTATATAGGTACGAGGTTCAATGTTTCGGTATGATTCCATTTTATTGTTTTGATTCATGTCGAAGCCATTTTGACGTCTTCTTTAAAATACAAACTAAAAGTTCATGTCAGGAGATAGTCTCACTATTTCCTTACACAAGAACTTTAATTACGAATGTACTTTAATATGGTTAGATTAGTGCTGTTCTTATTTCAGTTGATAATAAGTGTTAGGGTAAAGGTTTTTGCTTATTTAGCCTTGAATCAAAAGCTCTGACTGGAACAACTAAAGACTATTTTAAAATGTTACATCAAAATCAGAATTCTGCCCGTATCTAACCGCCTTCGATCAATAAATCAATAATAGTACTCAACAATTTAAATCATAACTGCTTTTACCAGCGTTCGTGGTTTAAATCCACTGCATCGTTCTAAATCTAAAATATATTAACTGATAGTGATAACTGTACATTTTTTCAACTAAACAGGTAACTTTTCGGTTTTGGGCTCGTAGGTATTCCGTCTCACTTCGCGCCACCCTAAGTTGCCTCTGGCGGGCGGCAGTCACAGTCAGTCAGAGCCAGAGTCGAGTCAGTAGTATCTTAGTGACCGTCAAAGGTTCAATACGTGTACGAGTGTTTGTGTGTTGTTATAAAGCTACTGTTGAACAAAATGTATCTTGGCAAACTTAAAACCGCATCAAACAGTAAGTTTGTTTATTTCTTTTAATGGTTACTGTTTGACGGTATTGTGATGTGACGGTACTGACTGAACAGTGGCGTGCCTAGGGTTTCAAAATAACGCAAGCCCAATAAAATTTTAACCGATTTCAAAAAAAGAAAGTTCAGTTTTCGACTGAGTATACCCACGTATCTACGTATGTATCATCGCTATTTTCTCATAAACTACTGGTTAGGTACAATAAATTCTCTATCGAGCATTTTAGTCTTATATTTTAGGCTTTTGGGCTTATATGAAGGTACCGCCACTGTGACTGAAACGTTTGTTTGTGTATTAGAAGCGGTTTCTTAGTTATCTCGTGGTACCTATTTAATTAATAGTTGCTATAATTTTATAATCATAAGATATGAATTATTAGCACTCGGTACTTGGTGTTTTACTGTAAATTATACTTATAACTTACAATATTTTTTTTAATTCATTATATGATGTGTGTACACCTCCTTCAGGATTGTATGATTGTTTTGAAAAGGTTATGGAAGATGTGTTGCACAAAATCTGTAATTCGAACAAGTCTATCATCACTTGTGGTGATTCTAATGTTAATCTATTAGAAAATTCGGGGTTAAGTACTAAAATTATAAGTTTGTTTCAGTCATACAATCTTGCTCACCAATTTTTAGAGCCTACTAGAATAACTCCCACTAGTGCCAAATGCCTAGATAACATTTATACGGATGTTACACCAACCCACAAAAAAATATTAATTTAATAGAATCAGATCATTGCGGACAATTTATCACTGTTCCAAATCCAAGCAACAAAGTTACTAAAAAAGAAATCAACTGTCAACCCAAAAACGACTAAGCGCTTGGAAACATTTAAAAGTAAACTTTTGACTAAATTATCACTATTGTCAACTAATGATGCCCCTATTCAACAATATAATGATTTTTTTATATGTATTGCACACAATTTGAGAACACTTTCATTCCTAAGACATTCTCGGTTAATAGTATCGCTTCCTTCAGTGACTGGGCCACCATTGGTATACATAAAAGTAGAAAACGACTATAAGAGTTGTATGATGAACCGATACATATAAATGTTACATCAAAATAAGAATTATTCAAAATTATTTAAAAAAAGTTTGTTGTATGGCCAAGTCAACATGACTTGGCCATACAACAAACTTTTTTAAATAGGTTTGAGTTCAAAATTTAAAAATAGTGGTAATGTGATTAAGATGACATGGAATATGATTAATAGTGAAACGGGAAGGTCCTGCAACCGAAGTAGTGACTACAGCCTTGCTATTGATGACAATGGTGCCGATTCTCTTGTCACAAATTTCTCTAAACTAGACCAAAAATCACCAAAATTTCGTTTATTCCTGTCAGACGACGTTTCCCATTCTAAAAATAACTAAAGTGACATAAATTAACTATATTATAGTTTGACAGCACTAATGTCATTTAAGTTATTCAATTTAGTGAAAATGGCAATTATGCTATTCTGAATTTGACGTTTTTCACCTAAAATTATAATTTTCAAACTAAATCAGATTATTTTTAATCGCGATTAAACAGGTGTGGAATAAAATTAGTTGTCATGAACTAAAATTTACAAACCACATTTCTCTTAGATTTCTTGAAAGTTTGGATGCTTGTGGGTTTGGAAAATCTTAGATCAGTAAGGACGCTTATGTGATTGCAGCTGTTGTCGATGCGGCAGAAAGAAATAATAAAATTATTTATATTAGAAATTCATTCGTGATAAGTTATCACGAATGAATAAATCACATAAGCGTCCTTACTGATCTAAGATTTTCCAAACCCACAAGCATCCAAACTTTCAAGAAATCTAAGAGAAATGTGGTTTGTAAATTTTAGTTCATGACAACTAATATTATTCCACACCTTTTTAATCGCGATTAAAAATAATCTGATTTAGTTTGAAAATTACAATTTTAGGTGAAAAACGTCAAATTCAGAATAGTATAATTGCCATTTTCACTAAATTGAATAACTAAAATGACATTAGTGCTGTCAAACTATAATATAGTTAATATATGTCACTTTAGTTAGTTTCAGAATGGGAAACGTCGTCTGACAGGAATAAACGAAAATTTGGTGATTTTTGGTCTAGTTTAGAGAAATTTGTGACAATAGAATCGGCACCATTGACGAAGATAACGGACTTTGTTGGGCTAACCGTTTTCATTGACAACAAAATGAAACCGGGTTCCGGTCCCAGTCCCCAACCCTTGAATAAAACAACATTCACCATTTTTAGGTTAACTTACGCAAGGAACTAAAACATAATGGTAGGTACCGATTCCCTTGTTCACAAACTAAACTAAATTTAAGTTCAGTGCATCTTTGTCTTTGTATTTCATTAAGAAGACGACAGAAGATAAATTTTAGTTTAGTTCTGCAGATAAGAACGTGTATTCAAAAAGTTGGCAACGTCGCAAATAGCTGTCAAATATGTACCTGTTTTCCACGCTCATAAATACGAACAACGCCGCGTTCAGGGTGTTGCGAGTTGTATCAATTTGACCGAGTAGGTTGCCATTTTGCCAACCCCCATATAAAACCTGCACTTAGTGTAACCTCGGCTCGCCTCGGGCGACGCAAAGTGTCCTGTCTTCGAGTCAGTACGAGTCTCTCTTTCTCTCTCTCTATCTCTCGACTCTCGAAAGTACTCCAGCAGGCTTAGCATGACGCTTTCTATTTCTTCGAAGAATAGACACGGCTCTTTCTATACAAAGTGACATTTCGTTTCTCCTTTTTTGACATCCCACCCTAGAAATCTTTCTACATAAAAAAGGACCTAGACAAAGATCGTTAGAAACGAAAGACAAGCTGACAGATTGTAGAAGGATTTCTACGGTGAGATGTCAAAAACGGAGAAACGAAATGTCACTTTGTATAGAAAGAGCCGTGTCTATTCTTCGAAGTAAGTAGTAAGTAAGTAAGTAAATCATTTATTTGCGTAAAAAATGGTATACATTGATGTTAATATTATTACAGTAGCTCAACATGTTTCGCTAAGATATAACATAGCATGCAAAAAATTATATTTTGACAAAAGGAATCAACATCTCACAAGAAATACAAAGCGTCATGCTAAGCCTGCAGGACTCATGTAGTACTTTGCACGAGTGTATACTTCGTCGGCTTCGTCCATTCATTTGTTATTCATGTTATCTCATAAAACAACGTTTGTTATAAAAAAAAAATTACATATTGCATTAAAATGCAATTTCCTAAAAATAAAACTCATTAAATTGGCAAAAGGGTAATTTTACTGAATAAATCATTAAAAATGACAAAACGACTTCTGCTAACAGAAAAATATACTTAAGTCAAAAAAAACTTTTTCAAAACAGCTTTTAATGAACTACAAGAACTTTCATAATTTCTTAAAAGCTTGAGGCTTTATCTTTAAGTGTAAAAAGGACGTTCACGTCTCAAGCTTTTAAGAAAATGTTAAAGTTCTTGTTTTCGTTAGTTTTATTTAGGACTTTTTAGTTAATTATTAGCTTGTTGTTAAAAAGATTTTATGCACCTATATTTTGTTTTGCACTTTTTAGTATTAGAATTTGTTTAAATATTTGTTCTATCACCACCTGTAAGGTAGTTGCTTCATCTCAGCAAACAGTTTCATTTGATACCCTTATCATGGAGAGTGCACAAAAAATAACTAGTCCACCGTCGTGGGCCGTCCGCAATATTGGATTTAGAATGTCGTCACTTAGCTAACCATGCATTGTCATCCAAACTAAACGTGAATGCAAAATTTCATCTCAATCGGTTGAGTATAACTGCTTTAAAATTCAGTTGCAAGATTTGAGCCAAACAGTCAACAGTACATCAGGTTATACTAAACCATAAAATTTCTCCATATGATTTTAATTAAACCTTAAAATGTTTATGGTTAAGTTCAAAATCGGATGAGAAAATTTGACAGTTTGTGGTAACTGATGTGCTAGATGAACTAGTTTACGCTGACCTCCCATTGTACGGAAATCGTATACAATGCGAGATCAGCTTATACTGGAAATGTATAGCTTGATGTGTAGCCGTGTGTACAAACATTGCAAGTTAAATAAAAGCTTGTAAAAAGATATTATTTTTAGTAGGCTACCCAGAACCGAACATTTTTACTCGTAAATAAAGGTTAGGTTAGGTGCAACCGTGCAAGTGTAGGAGGGGAACACCGCCACAGGGCGGAGGACATATGAGGATTTTCCACCCCGGAACAAAAAAAAAAAAGTTACGTTAGGTTAGAACTGCGATCCCCTACGAAACCAAAAACGACTAGAATAATAGAAAAAAAGAACTTACAGAATTTCTCGTAAATTATTTGACACATTTGTTTAACAGTCATTATTACCTACTGTATGCGTTAATAACTGGATGATTCACATCTACTACGAATGTCAGTGTAATAAATAATAGTTTTAGGTAGGTAGGTAGTTCAATTAATTATGCAAAACAATACACTTTGCCACTGGTTTGGAAAATGTATTATGCTACGGCTACATTGTTGCGATAACGAGAACTAAACCTAGCGCGCTCTCTCTCGCACACCGCTCGATGTCTCGCTGTACAACAGAGAGCGCGCGAAGTGTGTAAAATGATATTTAATAAATGTGTACACAAGTTTGAGCAAATAAATATCTATCTTATCTTGTGGAATAAATAGCATACGAAATGTTGGTTCTAAACAAAAACTTTTCAACGGTGTTTTGGTGAAACGTTAATGAACCGCTTATACCTAATTACTTGGTAGACAGCGACACGTCTGACTGGAAAGCTCTAGGCGCTTATTTATCGAAATTACTTTGTTCGATATCTCGGTACGATTGATCGCTTTATTTTTATCGAAATCGAAGACTTACTAATTCAAGGAAGTTTATGCACCTTCTTACAATAAGGGCTTCGAGGTCATGTGCCTATTTATCTAATTTCTCCCTCGTACTAGGAAAGGTTAAAGGTTTTCATTTTGGTATTTCAAGGTAGGTTAGTACCTACCTTGAAATACCAATATACCAATACCAAAATGAAAACCTTTAACCTTTCCTGATGAGTAGGTATCGTAATTCTGTTTGTCCGCATTAGCAGTTGATAACAGATGAACTGTCACCAGGCAACGATATTTTTGCCGCATTACGTTTTTTTTATATTTTAACGACCATCGGAACTACTGATCCGATTTCGAAAATTCTTTCACTAATAGTGTCATTGGATATTATATTTTATGTTAAAACAAGAAATGCCAGCAGCAGATCATTGATAAAACGATAACAACAACAACAGACGCTAACTGCAATTCTTTTAAGAAATTGGTTAAATGTAGGTCAAGGAACTGTTATTGATCTTATCACGATGTTCGTGTGCGCGTTTAACTTCCTTGTTATAATAAACCATAATGTTTTTCAGTTAAGGGCCGTAGATTGATGGAGATTACCTTAATTCATTTTTGTATTGATATTTATGTGTATTGTTTACTGTTACTTCAACATAAAAATCCGGCCAAGTGCGTGTCGGACCACGCACAATGAACACATGGTTCTGTAGTTGTGATGAATTTATCCCAAAAAAATACTTAACATTGTACTTGAAAAACATGTTGAAAAACTATATAAACAAATGTCATGGTAGTAATTAATAGATAAATAAAACATGTTCCCCCATACATTCCACCTGCAGGCTTAGCAGGACGCTTCCTATTTTTTCGAAGAATAGACACGGCTCTTTCTATACAAAGTGACATTTCGTTTCTCCATTTTTGACATCTCACCGTAGAAATCCTTCTACAATCTGTCATTTTGTCTATCGTTTCTAACGATCTTTGTCTAGGTCCTTGTTTATGTAGAAGGATTTCTACGGTGGGATGTCAAAAAAGGAGAAACGAAATGTCACTTTATATAGAGAGAGCCCTGTCTTTTCTTCGAAGAAATAGAGAGCGTCATGCTAAGTCTGCTGCAAATGTAAGTTTGTACGCACAATATTGAGTTTTTTACGATGCTATTTAAGACCATAGACTTCTTATAGGTTATCCTGACGGACAGACTGACTGACAGACTGACATGGCGAAACTATAAGGGTTCCTTGTTTACTACGGAGCCCTAAAAACAAACAATAAAAGGGCTACTATAAAAAAAAGAACTTGCGAAAGACTATAAATAAATAAAATAAATTCAGTAATTGTACCTACACGTTGTGCACGGTAGAGCAATCAAAATTTTCAAAGTTTCCCGTTTCCAGAAAGGTATTTGTCCCTTTTAGGACATCACCAACGGTTAGATTTATATACAATTGCTGCCAAATTTCGATTTAATTTGTTATGTTCGGTAAATCACAAAATTGGACGAATTCAAGTGACCCGCTCACTTGAATTCGGGTACTTTTTATGTCTAGGGGGGGCAGCTGACCCTCCCTGCCCCCCCCTTGGCGACGCCCTTGAACACTGCCTATCCAGGTATCAGTAAAGCTGTAGGTACAGGTAATACAGGCAATCGACAACTTTTACTCTCAAAAGTCGGATCAGTTGCTGATGCTGTGCAGATGTTGTTCTACATACCTAGGTCACAAAAGTCGAATTATTAATTCACTGGAGTAATCTGACATGTGCTAGCTGTCACTTTGTGTAATAAAATGTCATATTTATTGTAATGGTGGTCGTTTGGTTTAATCGATTTACATAAGTGTACAATAAGTAGTGTATAAGTCTAGAATACAATAAATACAAAAAATATAGCTAGCAGTTGTCAGATTATTCCAGCGAATTAATCATTCGACTTTAGATAAATATAGGTACCTACCTATAGCTCAGGTTAGGGCGGAGCAGAGCAAGGGTTAAGGCAAGTAAACCTAGTGCTGGGCACGCCACAATTGCGGCGATAAGTCCCCTCTTTGAGGAGTGGCTAGAGAGGCGCCACGGCGTCCTCACCTTCCGCCTGACGCAGGTCCTCACCGGACTCGGCAGCTTCGGGAGGTTCCTGTGTCGGATAAGGCGGGAGGAAACGCCCGGGTGTCACCACTGTTTGGATCGCCCGGAGGACACGGTGGAGTATACGGTGGAGGTCTGCTCAGCTTGGGCAGAGACCTCTCGCTTCCGGCTCTGGTTCAGGCCATGGTACGGAGCGAGAGGGCATGGGCAGCCGTCACCTCCTGCTGCGAAGCAGTAATGCTCGCGAAGGAGGAAGCGGGACGGTGGAGGCAAAGGCATGTTTCGCGCCCTCTCGCCCATAGCCGCCGCAGGAGACGCCCTGGGCGTCGGGAATCCCGGGCGGATTTCCGGCCACCGTAGGCGCGGGCTTGCGGACGGTGAGCAATGGGTAGCTCACCGTCCGGCAAGGACCCAGGCCCGGGTCGACGGCGCGTCTTATTCCACGCACGCCTCAAAGAGATGTCAGCACAAATTTAGGGGTCCACTAGGGCCGATGCCTGCCGGGGTCGCGGGAAGGTACTTATGGGTCACCGAGTCCCAACAGGAAGCAACCGAGGCAACAGGAAGGAATACGGGTGGGTTTTAGTCAGTAAGAGTCTTCAAACCCGCACCACGAGTACCGTTGGACGCGTTCGTCAACACGTTCGTCCCTCACACTGCGGTGGGATCAAATTTTTTTTTATTATTTAAACAAAAATAATAACAATCGATCAGTTTATGTAACACACGGATGATGAGACACCACACATGGTAACATGTTTATCACTAAATTATTACCCTGGACGGTGGATCACTTGGCTCGCGGGTCGATGAAGAACGCAGTCACACCCTCCCGCCCCGCCCAGAGCGGGAGAAGTTATTTGATGATTTCCCACCCTCAAAAAAAAGGCAAGTAAACGGCCAAAATGCAGTAAAACTAGATATTAATGAACGGGCTATTTAGTACGTAAATAGGAAGCCCGTCCGTGACACTGAATAAGAACGGGCTAGTAGGCTGAGCTAGACATCATTTTAGTAATCAAGACTTTACACAGTTATCAATATACTAATAATAATAATAATCTATACTTCATTACTAATACTATAATGAGAAAAGATTTGATTTTTTGTTTGTAATTGATAAACTCAAAAACTGCTTAACTGGTAAATAAACACCTATTGAAAAGCTATAATATCAGCGAGTAACATGGGATGTACCTATTTTATTTTCATAAAAATAAGAACTTACTCTACGAAAGTTACAATAATGTAACCCAAAGGTATCAAAAAATTTATCTAGAAAAGTCATTATATGGCGTGCACTGTGAAAACTATTGTGACGTGATGAATGATGTGATGACACATAAAATAATTTACTATGACCCACAAAATCATGACCCAGGCTCTAAGTCTAACTATTGTAGTTACGTTACAATAATCGTTTCTTGTTCAAATTAGCCAAAAGTACTCATTTATAGTTTAGTAATCTGGATTAACACATAATTATGGTTTACTATTTTTAATCTCGGTAGTACGTTCCCGTAGGATATTGTCCGACATCCACGCGGGCGAAGCCGCGGGTAAAAGCTATCGTTAATAAATTACTAGTATAACGTTACACATTGACTAAGCTTTCTCAATGACTAAGTTCAGATAATACGTGGGTATTATGATAAAGTTGAACTATAATATATTCTGTTGTTATCCGAGGTTATAGACCTAACGACCATGCGTAAAGCGTGGCGCGACTGAAACAAAACTATTCTTTATCTCCCTCAAACGTTTCGTCATCATTCGAGTCGTTTCTAGAAATGTGTGGGTTCGGATTACGGTCCCACGTGGCCGGGGTGGGTGGTACGGTAGGATATCAGCATTCCGCTTCCGGCCTACACGACCTTCAGGAATACCGTATATGGGTGAAAACAAATACTACTAGGATCTAGAGTTAGATAGTTTTCGTAATACATTCATTAATTGATCACGGCTGTTATACGTGAAAACAGCCGTGATCAATGAATGAATGTTTGTTTTATCACGTGGTGGCTTCGGATTAACGAACTAGATTAGAGCTAAAAGTGAAGGTCTTAGGCATGCTTCGATTCGCGAAATCAGCTAATAATCATAAACCCCCTAAAATTGTGGGTACACATTCCATAACATTACGCCTGTATTTCTCGAAGTAATGGGCAGAGGTGTTTATACGTACCTAACAGGCAGCGGGCATATTACGAGAAACAAGCACAAATCTTGACTCGGGGATGCCGCTGAAAATCCCGAATTGCTTCGTTGGTCAATTAGTCACAAACGAGACTGCTCAGCAGTCTCTGGGTCTTGCTGAGTTTGATTCGTTTTTTTTATTGCAACTTATAGTAGCATGGCACAGACCCATGTCACCGACGTCCCGGGAGGAGGAGGAGTTAATGCAGAAGTCGGTCCGCGCGCTGGAAACAGCCACCGACCCTCTGGAGAAGCTGCGCCTGCTCTGTTTGTCAAGAGGAGCCTTCGGCATCTTGGGACTTGGAAGGTATACATTTTGGAGGATAATCTTATGATTTGTATAGAATCAAGTTTATATAACTAAACAGACAGACGTGCTGCTGGGGAGTTTGTTCCACCACTTCTTCTTCCCAGCTAAAGCACTAGGAAGTGGTGACGGGCGGGCATTTTTGGGGGACTGTCTTATGTAATTTTGACGTTCGAAAAGTGCTGATTTTCAGCCTAGTTTGAATAAATGACTTTTGATTTTGATTATTATAATAATTCTGCCAAAAGATGTTCACTGGTAAACATAGGCCTACCAGGAATCGTCATAACGACCGGTCTTGTGTTTATTGCGTTTGACGACCTTCACCAGGTCATCGGTCTACATTAAAGGCTCCTACATACTGGCGCACCGCTTGTAGCGCTACACGCGGTGTCTTTGTGTCGCGTCGCGTCGCGCGACAAGTCGCGCCAGTATGTAGGAGCCTTAAGGGGCCTACCCACGCTGCACCTTCCGGTACGTCCCACTCCAGAACTTTTCGGTACCATCGGCCATCTGTTCTGCATTCTATGTGCCCCACCCACTGCCACTTACTTAGTTTGGGAATTCATCGGGCTATATTGGTTATATTAGTTCTCCTGGGGATTTCATTTGGGAACTCGGACCATAGTCCTTTAAGCACTATAGATTAAGTTTTGTACTTGCCTTCGTGACATAAACTTTTGACATGATATATTATACCGCGAAGTAACTAAAACTGCTTCGTGATCCACGTTAGCTGAGAGCTACGAGTATTGTTGTTAATCTTTGTAACCTTCTTATTATAACTTATAAGGGATCTTATGTAACATAAAGTATGATTTTGTATTTCGATTACAAAATCATACTTAATCGTAACATTATATTTTGCAGGATCTTCCGCACAATGGATGACGATGGCAGCAAGCTGTTGACCCTGGACGAACTCTTTAACGGAATCAAGGAAACTGGACTGGACCTCAGCCATCAGGTAAAACCATTACCATTTACCAATAAATGTCAGAAGAGCTTGTTCATGTTGAAAATAAGTGTCATTAAGTATGATGTGAGCGAGGTGTGGTGGCCTAGGGGTAACGGCCCTGACTTATGAGTCGTGGGTTCGAACCCAGGCAGGCGCTTTACTCTGTGCAGTGGGAACATTATAGGCTGATTATCATTGACTTATATATTACATGCTGATTATGCTAAGTATGATGTAGCTATAATCGTTAGAGAGCCAATTTATAAAATAATATTTGCACCACAGATACAATAAAATTAAATACTCTATCATTATCGTGATAGTACGCGTCTAACTTTATGGCGGCTCTGAAGTGCGCTACTCGCTGCGCAGAACCCCACCCCTCACCCCCGCTGACACATGAATTCGTTACTGCGCAGTCACTCGCCTCATGTTCCAAGCTGCCATATAGTTTGAATTGGGCTATACTTAACTACCCTTTAAAACGTTGAGATGAGACAAGACTATACATAATAAGACTATATATCCCGGTGGGAAACAAAAGACCCCAGCCGGCCTTGCAAAGCACGTGGCTGACATAAATGTGACTTATACAATGGAATGTGGGACGCAGCATTCACGTCCGGACAAAAAATACTGGTCTGCAAAGGGCAGTTTGCTAAGCGTAGTTTTTATTGCATCTTCCGAATGAACGCTTGGAGAAATGAAGATGGATGAATAGATGATTTACAGATTTGTGACTTTGGTTGCCAGTCTGCTAAACAATACATTTTCCTGATTATATTTGCACTAAGCTATAATCGAAACGAGTTACGAGATACAGTCCTTTCACAGTTATTTTAGCTCTGATTTTTAATTGTTGTCAAAATCACAGTTATCTTTATTTTTATTATAATAAGGTTCCTATCGGGTTGCTGCCACTGACAAGTCTATCAAAATCACCGGGTTGCTGTTGGGAAAATATCTGTGAAAGGACTGTAACGTCTATGGACACTATAGACTTTTTTACTAAGAGGGTGTTTTTGTATTTCTTTTAGGATGCAATTGACCTGTTTAATACATTCGGCATTGACAGGAGTGGCTCCATAAGCCTCGACGACTTCCTAGCACATGTTCGTGTATGTATTTTAATTTATTACTGTTCCTTCTGCTTGACAAGGGCTGCTTTTTTTAGGGTTCCGTAGTAAACAAGGAACCCTTATAGTTTCGCCATGTCCGTCTGTCCGTCTGTTTGTCTGTCTGACCCCACTGTAGCTCAGAGACGCTTAGTACTAGAAAGCTGTAATTTGGCATAGTTATACATATTAATCACGCCGACAAAGTGCTAAAATAAAACATTGAAAAAAAAAATAGTGCTTTACTTTGTGTAAATTATTACATCACCACTGCTCTCAAAACGGTGAAGGAAAACATCATGAGGAAACCGGCATGTCCTAGAACCAAAAATTCGCAGACATGTGACATCTACCAACCCGCACTGGGCCCGCGTGGTAGATTACGGCCCACTCCCTTTCACAGAGAGGAGGTCTGTGTCCCAGCAGTGGGAACACTATAGGCTGATTATGTATATATCGATTTAAGGGAGAACAGGTTTTTCACCTACAATGTTAAGTTTGTTTTTGGAATAAATTCCAAGTAATCCCAACTACGGAACCCTTCATTGTGCGTATTCCGACACGCACTTTCCGCCGGTTTTGTCATTTTCAACTAGAAAACCATAATCTGAAAGGGCCTTTAAGCGTCCCTGGTCTCCTTGATATGCAACGGTCTCTGTAGCCCCATGAACATGCAGGGCTAGTGTGAATCTTTGGATTCATTCGAGTGACCGAGTCTGGTCAAACCACGCTGGTGTCGATGCATTTCATTAATTCATTCATGCTAAAGTATCTATTAAACTAGTAGAACATTTTTGAGGTAGGTATTAAATCTGACTTTGTGCAGTTTTTTTATATCTATCTATCTATCTAGCCTGTATTGTCCCACAACTAGGCAAAGGCGTCCCTCGCCCTCACACTGTCCACTGCTATTGTGGGCCTGAATAAATGTTGATGAATGTTTGCAGGCCCCCATGGCAGATTCACGTCGGGCCATTGTGGAAAAGGTGTACAGGAAGCTGGACAAGACCGGAGCCGGCGTCATCACCGTCGAGGATATTCGACGAGGCTACGACGTTACTTCACATCCCAGGTAATAAACATTCATACTCACTCTACCTTTGATTACAAAATTTAACGGTTTGTCAGAAACAAAGTAATACACGAGCACATACAGATACAAACAGTGAACGAACTATGCGAAAATGCAAAACATACATCACACACTGAGCAAGCACAGCAATGTCTTAGCCAAGAACCTTAAACTGACTAGGGGACATAATCCGCCTAAAGAGATGAGAAATGTTGAACTTGAACCAGAGACAGGAAAAATTCAAAGTTTACTTAGTAGTGAACTATAATAATGTGAATGTTCAATGCAACATACCAATAATAATCTCACATGAAGACCCCATCTGATTATGGCTAGAAAGTCGATTGCAGATAAAAGGAGAACCCAAATAAAACTTTACTTGGGTGTTGCCGGCCACTCAAAATTTGACAGCCATTCATCATTTGCCTAGTCTTTTCCCAAATGTGTTGGTGTCGGTTTCTAGTCTAACTGGCTGCAGCTGAATACCAGTATTTTACATGGAGCGACTGCTTATCCGACCTCCACAACGCAGTTCTGTGTAACACGATACCTCTTAGTAAGACTAGTTGTCAGGTTAATTTTGCACACTTCGTGCAACAAAATGAAAACGTGATATGAAGTATGTTTTCGATGTCTTGTTTTTAAAATTCCAGATACATGAGCGGCGAAGAGACTGCAGAAGTTATTCTGAAGAAATTCCTCGCTAACTTTGAGTCTGATGGGCAGGTGCATCGAAAAGTAAGACAATATTACTACGAATATAAATAAATAATTTTGTTTTGTGTAGAACAGTTTCATATTTTAAGTTGAAGCCTTCTGCATGATCCAGCACTTTTTGATATCCGCCAAAAAGTACGACATCAAGTCAATTTTGATACAAAACTAATAAAAATCTGAATGTCTTTCCTGATCCAGAACCTCACGATAATATCATCGTGAGGTTTTGAATGGGGATGCTGTGATGCTGATCAAACTTGGAATGGCAGTCATCATTCTCCTGCCCTTATCCCAATTTATTTGTGGTCGGCGCAACATGTCCCTTTCTTCCATACTTCTCTATTAGTTGTCATCTCGGTAGTTACCGCCTTTCTAGCCATATCATCCTTCACATAGTCCATCCATCGTTTCTTTGGTCTTCCCCTACTCTTATATCCATCGACATTCATACTCAAGACTTTCCTCATGACATTTTCTTATACTCGTATACCATGACAACCGATTTCCGCACAACTTTTCAGTCACCGCGGCACCGGTGACACTTTCAGACTTCCTCTTATGTACTCATTTCTTATTGTATCCATTCGTGTCATACCACACATCCCTCTTAGCATTCTCATCTCAGCTGCATGCAATTAATTGCCTTTCATTCATCCCTTTTGTGGCCCGACATTCTGATCCACACAAGACAGCAGGTCTTACCATTGTTTCATATATTTTCCCCTTAAGTTTAAGAAGAATGCGGGAGTCGCAGATTGTCTCAAACTTAGAATGGCAGTATTCTTAAATTTTAGGAGACTTGAATATTCATATTTTATCATCATCTTTGTCTTTGTCGTATGTTACTTCGGGTCGGCGCAAAATGTTTGCGTCTTTCATTCTTCCATAATAACCGTCTCGCTATCATTCTCTCCCTTTTCGTTCATATCATTCCTCAGATAATACGCTCAATCTTTATTTGGTCTTCGTTTGTCTCCATCCATCAACATTTGCCAAAACTTGTTCTATCATGTGTTCGTGTTTCTGACTTTACGTCAAGTTTACCGCAAACAAAAATATTTTCTTTCTTTTTTTATTTACTTAATTATATTTATTACTCTTTTAGTCACATAAGTTACATCCGACCTCATCACATGCCCATACTAAGACAAACAATTCCCTTTCAACTTTTCGCTGGAGCCACGACATTAATTTCGCCTAATTATTCGGGAATGTTCTAAAATAAAAGTCCATATTTCTCACAGGTGACCTTGGAGGAATTCTTGAACTACTACAGCGGCATCAGCGTGTCGATTGACACTGATTTATACTTCGACCTAATGATGCGTCAAGCATACAAACTGTAACTCTTCACCTCGCCTGGACGAAAGTACGGACACAATGCTTCGTACACTTATGTTATATTTCAAACCACGGTCACACCAAAGGCCTGTCATTAACTTGTCGGAATTTATTATTCATCATCGAATTCTGATTATAACTTAGTTTTATGTTTTTCTCTTAGCTTTTAACCCACGAGTCAATTTGATTGTGAAATCAACTTCAAGATATTATTATCTAAAAATATAGATACATTAACAGTTTTCCAGAAAACTTTTTTCATAATATAATTTGTTATTTCTAATCGTTTGTCTTAAAATTGATGTTCTTTCTATGAATCAACGTTTCTAGTTCATTTCGCAACTTTCAATTCCTATTAACATCATTGTAGTAACATTTGTTATAATTATTAATCTCAGTGTCTCGTACTTTTGTAGGCTATGTTATCGCTCGTTACTCACCAACTATCAAAACAGCTATTTTGAATTCCTTGCGTGCACTTATATTTCTAATGTTAATTTAACACAGTATTATATTTTTATTTAGTCAACTATTATCGTGCGGTATGATATTTATGTTGATTTCATTAAAATATTTTGATTTGAAAATGTTTTTTATTGCTTCTTCTGTAACTTAGATAATATTTTTTTCAGGAAGCTTTTATCAATTCTCGGCCCAGGCAGAAGCTTTTTCAATAAACAAAATATTATTATGCAGTTGAAATGTATTTATTTACATAACCAAATTACAAGATGATTATTAACATTAACTAAATTATATTAAAACTAAGTTAAGCTTAATAAAGGCCCTCGGGGCATTGTACCGAGGATGCTGGCGGCATTTCCTCGCTGAATTGCAATGCTGATGCGTTGCGCGAGAAAGCCGCCAGCTTTTCGGTCACCAGTTACATCCACTAGACGTTTCGCGATTTCCGCAAATAACTTATGCGCACTGGGACCCCACGGACCGAGGGTCTCGACGCCAAAGGGCACAAAGTTGTACTCTCTGCCAAGACCTCCATATTTAATAACTTTCAGATTTTCGGCATTTTCTGCCGCTGCACCCGCTTTAGAAGTAGTCCGTTGGAAGTGGGACGGTGCCAGTGTGTCTACACAGGTAGCGTCCCACACAAGCATCCGTCCCAAACTCCACGGGACCAAAGATACACCATCAGGTCTTTTGCCATCATCTCTGACAATGCCAGTCGGCTTAAGAAGAGCAGGCACATTGGTGCTGGCAAGAGACCGGCGGATTATGTCATTAAGTGTCGCATGTCTTGAAAAGCGGCCTGCACTTTTTTGACAACAAAGTCCATGGTGACCCAGTCGGTCCACGTCCGTGCCACAAGGGCATGTGTGTGGAGTGCATACCGTGACCCCAAGCCGCAGACCAGTCGCTAGACGAAGCGAGGTCGGATCCAGGAAGGTACCGGTATATGGAGAAGGATGGGCATGTAGCCAATGACCGGCCTCTCTGGTTCCGACCGCCAAAAGCCTTGCGCGATCCGGACCTGAACTGCGGCTCAGAATCGATTTGTATGTTAAATCGCAATAAATATCGTCCCAGCTCCTTTGAGATTTTAGGTTGTCTGGAAATTCTTTACCCGGGCAAGCAATTTGAAAAGCATTCTTGGCATCCTCCAAGCCCGCAGTCTCATAGTTTGTGGGCAAAGCCCTTAGGACATTACTTATGAGACGTGACGTGCTATGGGTGGACGACAAAAAGGCTGGGGAAGCAACACTCGAAATTTTGCGGATTCCTAAACCGCCAAACCGAATAGGGAGGGATGCTTGTAAACAAGATGGTTCATTGAGCTGAATATTTAAAAGCATTTCTAAACTAGTTTTGACTAAATCGTCTATTGGTGAAAGCAAATTTGGATGCAATTATGCAGTTTTATTTTTCTTTAAAATTGAGGTCGTCTTTCTTTTGACCACGTTGTCCTACTCATACCCACAGTTTCACACTTAGCCCCGATGTGCTATCACAAGACCATGTTCCTTTACACAACTGACATACTCGTGTATTATATTATATTCCTCTCCCTTCCATGCAACTGACAATTTAAGGTTAAAGATTTACCCGTATTTGTGGGTGCTGTATGAAATTGCTTTTTAGGGTTCCGTAGTCAACAAGGAACCCTTATAGTTTCGCCATGTCGGTCTATCTGTTTGTCCGCGGCTTAGTTCAGAGACTCTTAGTACTAGAAAGCTGTAATTTGGTATGGGTAAAGCCCGGCGGCGCGTATCTTATTCGGAGCCAAACAATGAAAAATCAATTGTGTCTCATTAGCTGTCCTTGACCGATTAATCACGCCGAGAAAGTGGTAAAAATTATGTAGGGAACCTCTCTTACGTTATTTTTGAATATATGAAAAAATCATGGCAGTAGTAATAAATTATAAAGTTAAAGGAAAACTATCACAGCTAAGCACTAGAACACGTTTTTCAACTACCAATGTTAAGTTGCTTTTTGGGATAAATTCATCCCAACTACGGAACCCATCATTGTGCACAAGACACTCACTTGGCCGATTTTTTTCGTAAGTTTTATTTTCAACTTTCAAACTATATTATAAGATTCTGCAAAAAAAAACAAAATATTTTATTTCACATAAACTTATGCACTTATGAAACGTCAGAAGCTAGGTGCCAATTGGTCGTTTCCTATGGAGAAGAGTTAGTAAGAAGCTCCACGGTTACTCTTTTAAAAATAATTGGCTTTTACAATGTTTTAATATTGGGACTTTTATATTTTTATGGTATGGGAGGACAGTGTAGACCTGTCTACAAATCTACAGTACCTATATGAGGTAAGCCTCACTAAATATACAGGAGTCTATAAAAAATATTAGTAAATAAAATAATCAAAATAAAAACCTATCAAAACCAAATGACGAGAGCTATTCTCACAAAGATCTTGTGCTGCTAGCACTGAGAACAACTTTCTTTGTAGGCAGGGTACATACCAAATTATGTGAGCTTTGGCCGTTATGTTAGCTTTTATTGTATCGAGCCCTTTCCGATAGCTTCAATATTTTCACCATTTGCTGTCATTACTCTGTGAGATTCGCTAATTCTCACGCACGTGACTTGTTGCTCCATTATCTAGGTCCCATGAGTCTATATCATTACTCTCACCAAGAGATAAAGCTAAACTTGACAATGTAGTAGCAGTTGATATGGATTCCTTTAGAGGTTTTGAAAGTCTACCGTCCGTAATCCATTTCTTGCATTGCTTCACTCGATGTCCGGTTGCTCTGCAATAGTTGCACTTGAACTTCTTCTTGTAATCTTGCTTTCTGTTACGTACTATCAGCACCTCCGTGATGGATTCACCTTCAGTTTCAGATTTATTTGTATCTTTTAAATCTCTCCCGTGAGCAGAGCACACAACTGGGTAGTCAAGTTCTCGATTGTACGATCTTTCAATGTAATCTGTAGCAAACTTGATTTAAAACTGAAATACTCTTCTGGCAAGGAATCCAACATCTTGCATATCAAAAGAATTTCTGTTAGTTGATTGCAAACTGTTGACAAAGCTTGATTGAGATCATGGCAAATATTCGTTTCGCAGACATATGCGAACCCCATGAGTAGGGCTTTTCTTGTAGTTGCATACACATAACGTAGGTTCGGTCCTGCGATTCTCGTTCGTAAAGGCGGTTTAATTCGTCCCACATATCACTCGCAGTTGTAAAACGCATTACTTTGTTAAGCATTTTGTTGGTCATATCAGAGGTCAGTAGTAATAGTGCAGGGGGGTAACCATCACCTCTTATAGCAGTACCTATTATTATAATATTACTTCACAGTGGGAAAGTGATGGAGCTATACAGGACTTATAGCTCCATCTCTTTCTCACGCTGAAGTAACATTGAAATAATACTGCTATAAGAGGTGATGGTTACCCCCCTGTGCTTTCTATTTTATTATAGCTCTCACACTCTACTTTGTACTTTGTAAGAGCTTCCGCTTTGGCTCCTTCACCCGGATGTTCCGGCTTTACTAGGGTAACCTGCACCGGTTCTAAGGCGCCTGTGTTACTCCGCAGCAGCAACATCACTTTATACTTCCAGGTCGGCCAGTTGCTTCCAGCAAATAGTCCTATTTCGAGTCTTAAAACTTTTAAGCTCTCTTTCTTTCACGTTTTGCTACCATATTAAAGTTAATGCGGTGGAATTTGGTTTAAAAAAATATATATTGCATGCGATGTATCTCTTAAATGTCGCGTGATATAATATAATATAATATATTAAGATTTATTGTTGAACTAGGACTAGATTACATGGCAAGGTAATATATAAAGCACAAGCATAAAGTTTCTTAATCTAGTTAGTGGGTGCCGTATTGTTCTCCTAGATAGGTTAAAAAATAACCTGTGTTTAGGAGAAACAGTTGCGATCCCCGTCATAAATGGTTGACTTATAACTGCACGTGTTAAATATTCATCTAGGTCACTAAACAAACAAAAAAAAATCTTTACATCTAGAAAGTTACAGTTTTCGAAAAATCAAATTTATAAAAAAGAAATGTTCAGTATGTTGGTGTGGTGAGTATTTTGTTAGTGTAGTGAGTGTGATACACCATTGGTGCATAAGAACTTAGGTATCCGGAGTCTGGCGTTCAACGGGAAAGGAACTGTATACAGTAACAAGTGTCACGAACAAAGAGTCTTTGGTCACGAAGCAACCATAACATAGATCAATATTCAATGTAGAAGGGAAGACGCCATAAAATAACACTGGAACTGCTGTCCTAATAGAATAAAATACCACGCTGGGAAAACTTGTTTGCAAAAAAAAGCATCGCTTTTATTTTAGTGGATGGACTGTGGTTCAGTCTTTACATAACAAAGGTAGTACTGCATTGAATTACATCATGTTCATCTGGTATCGACAGTTTATGTAACTGGCTCATAGTTTAAAGCTATATAGGTAGGTACATTTCCTTATCACGGTCCATTAACTGAGATCGATGTTCCGGTATGATTTCATGCCATTTGTTTTGATCCATGTCGGAGCCATTTTGATATCTTCTTTAATGAGAGTATTTCCTGACATGAACTTTAAGTACGAATGTACTCTAATATAGTTAGATTAGTGCTGTTTTTATTTTGGGCGACAATAAAATGTTAGGGTAAAGGTTTTTGCTTATTTAGCTTTGAATCAAAAGCTCTGACTGAAACATCTAAAGACTATTTTAAAATTTTACATCAAAATCAGAATTCTGCTTACGGGCAGAATTCTGATATGAAAGCAGTTATGATTTAAATTGTTGAGCGGTTAGACACGTCTAATCGCTCAACAATTTAAATCTGCTTTTACCACCGTTCATCGCATGTTCGTAATCTAAACTATGATAACTGATGACTGTACATTTTTTAACTAAACATTTCATTTTTCAGGCTTATTCATAAAGACTACAAACAACAAGGTAACAAGTTAGAAATGAGTGACAAAGACTCAAACAGACGTTAGTACACAGTAGTAGTACGTAGTAGTAATACAGCTACTAATATAAAATAACTGTTTAAACAGTTAATTAACTCTAAAGAGCGTTTATGAATGCAAAATATGTTTAAGGCGCTGACAAGACACAATTAACCAAATAGGCTTCTCTTAAGAAAAAAAATTGTCAAATCTGTATAGTTTGTGGTAGCGGAAAAAATATATGTTAATTTTGAACATATTTCCCAGAACTTGGTTGTTACCAAAACACGTTTTGAAAAAAAGATCTTGATACAAAATAACGTTAAACTAACCTCTTACCTTGAGTTCTAATCCAAAATATCTGCATTAAATATCAACATACGTTACGTATTTAATTAATAACAAGAACGTCTTATTTTAATGCAGAACTTGGTTGTTTTTTATTTTCGATTACTAAACTCAATTTTGACTAAATAGAGAATTGCTTCATATTTTGCAATAAATTACAAGCGTTGTGTCATCGCGCTTCTCTTTCTTTTCTATGGAATTTGACGGTGGCCGCGGTTTGGGTGTTGTCAGCGTCTTAAGTAAGGTTTATGAAAAAGCCTGTTAACTTTTAACTTTTCTGTTTTGGGATCGTAAGTATTCTGTCTAGTGATAGGTAACTCATAAATTTTATTTGAGGTTGAGGGAGGATCGCACTTTATCTAGTAAGGTCCTCACGAGGCACCCCTCATTTGAGGCGAGGAATCGTCAGGGTCGTATTCACCTCACGACTCGTGAGCTTGAGCGGAATTCAGCCGAACGTACGAGGGAACGAGGCGGGCGGGCGCGACGACGACTTACTAGTACTCACGAGTCCCTAATCACTCGCGACTCGCGAGTACTCGCGAGTCACGAACTCGTTCGCCTCACCCCTCGCCACGATTTCATATTGTCAATGTCGATTTTTAAGGACGCGTGCACGAGTGAGGTGTGGTGAGGTGGTTCAATGAGGAAATTCGAGTAACTCTTTCAATTTGCGATCATGAGTACCTCAAACGACCTCATGAGTAAGGGACTCATCACTAATTCCGTCTCACTTCGCGCCACCCTAAGTTGCCTCTGGCGGGCGGCAGTCAGTAGTATCTTATTGACCGTCAAAGGTTCAATACGTGTACGTGTGTTTGTGTGTTGTTATAAAGCTACTGTTGGACAAAATGTATCTTGGCAAACTTAAAACCGCATCAAACAGTAAGTTTGTTAATTTCTTTAATGGTTACTGTGTATTAGATGTGGCTTATCTTAGTTCTCTCGTGGTATTTAATTAATAGTGGCTCTAATTTTATAATCGGTGGATATTAATTATTAGTACTCGGTATTTTGTCTTTTTTTGTAAATTATACTTATAACGTATAAGCTCACTTCGGCATAGCATCTTGGGTGTATATTGACAAAGATGACGGACTTTGTTGGACTAACCTTTTTGCTTAACAAAATGAAACCGGGTTCCGGTCCCAGTCCCCAGCCCCATCCTTAAATAAAACAACATTCACTATGTTTAGGATAACATACGCATGGAACTAAAAGACAATGTTCGAAATGTATCTTAATTAAACTTAGATAGGTAATACTAAACTTAAATAAGATAATCTGTTAACGACAGCTGGTAGATTTCCTACTGATGTAATATTTGATGAGATAGTATTCTAAAAGGTGGCAACGTCGCAAATAGCTGTCAAATATTTACCTTTTTCTATTAATTTGTTAATATTACTGTATGTAAATATGAAATATCGCCAACTAGTGACGTAAAATATTAATAATCTATTGAAATTATAACACTGAAGTAAGTTTTAAGTATAAAAATGGCATTTGGAAAGTTTCCAAATGTTTTTTTTTTATCTAAAACTAAATATTCGGTGTTACGATATTAATTATTGCATTTCATATTTAATATTTTAGTTCATTAGTTAGCGATATTTCATATTTACATACAGTAAAATTGCCAAATTAATCGAAACAGTGAAATATTTGACAGCTATTTGCGACGTTGCCCATTTTCAGAAACACGCTCCTAAATACGAACGGCGTGTTCAGAGTGTTGTGAACGGTATCGATTTGACCGAGTAGGAAGGGCTAACTTCGTGATTCGGTTGCCCAAACCCCAAATAAAACCTGCACTTCGTGCAACCTCGGCTCGCCTCGGACGACTTCCTATCGTTATCGTTTTTTACCCCGAGTCAAAGGGCTCGAAGTGTTCTGTCTTCGAGTCAGTTTGATTTTCTCTCTCTCTCTCTCTCTCGACTCTCGAAAGTATTACATACAGGACTTATGTAGTAGGTACCTACCTTACACGAGTGTATAACTGTATAGTCACGTAGTACTTCGGACTTCGGTAAATTTCAACCAGTACTTCGTCCATTAATTTTTTATTCATGGTGGTATCTCATAAAACAACGCTTGGAATAAAAAAGTTTTACATATTGCAAATTACTAAAAACAAAACTCATTAAATACGCAAAAGGGTAATTTTATTTAATAAATAATTAAAAATGATATAAACGACTTCTGCTAATAGAAAAATATACCTAAGTAAATAAAATATTTTTAAAAACAAGATTTAAATGAACTAAAAGGTACTAAATAAAACTAACGAAAACAAGAACTTTCATATTTTCTTAAAAGCTTGAGGCGTGAACGTCCTTCTAACACTTAAAGATAAAGCCTCAAGCTTTTATGAAAATATGAAAGTTCTTGTTTCGTTAGTTTTATTTAGTACCTTTTAGTTCATATAAAGCTTGTTTTTAAAAAGGTTTTTTTACTTATATTTTAGTTCATTAAAAGCTTGTTTTTAAAAAGATTTTTTTTTATCGAATTCGAAGACTTAGTAATTCAAGGAAGTTTAGGGAACTTCTTATAATAAGGGCTTCGAGGTAATGTGCCCACTTATCCAATTTCTCCCTCGTAATAGTAAAGGTTTATAATTTTGGTATTTGTAGGTAGGTACTACCTATATGGCACTTATCGTAATTCAATTTTGTTACATTTTTCCGCATGTTAACAGGCAACGATATTTTTGCCGCATTACGTTTTTTTTTTAATATTTTAATAACCTTCGGAACTACTGATCCGATTTCGAAAATTCTTTCACTAATGGGAAGTGTCATTGGATATTTTTTATGTTAACACAAGAAATCTCAGCAGCAGCTAGTCATTGATAAAACGATAACAACAACAATAACAACAGAATGATGTTGAGCGCAATTCTTTAATAAACTGGTTAAATGTAGGTCAAGGAATTGTTATTGATCTTATCACAATGTTCGTGAGCGCGTGTAACCTCCTTGTTTTGTAAATAAACCATAATGTTTTTCAGTTAAGGGCCGTAGATTGATGGAGATTTCCTTAATTCATTCTTGTATTGATATTTTTATGTGTATTGTTTACTGTTACTTCAACATAACCCGGCCAAGTGCGTGTCGGACCACGCACACTGAAGGGTTGAATTTATCCCAAAAAATAAAGGTATCAGTAAATATAGCAAGGCGATATGTTCTATAGCTGCAATCTGCAATACAGGGAATCGATAACTTATACTCTAAAAAGTCGGATCAGTTGCTGATTCTGTGCAGATGTTGTTCTACATAGGTCACAAAAGTCGAATTATTAAGCTATATGTAGGTATATTTATCTAAGGTCGAATTAATAATTCACTGGAATAATCTGACATGTGCTAGCTGTCACTTTGTAATAAAATGTCATATTTATTGTAATGGTGGTCGTTTAGTTTAATCGATTTATATAAGTTTAAAATAAATGTATAATAATAAGTGTAAAAGTCTAGAATACAATTTATACGACATTTTATTACACAAAGTGACAGCTAGCACATGTCAGATTATTCCAGTGAATTATTAATTCGACCTAAGATAAATATACCTACCTATAGCTCAGGTTAGGGCGGGGCAATGCAAGGGTTAAGGCAAGTAAACGGCCAAAATGCAGTAAAACTAGATATTAATGAACGGGCTATTTAGTACGTAAATAGGTAGCCCGTCCTTGACACTGAATAAGAGCGGGCTATTAGGTTAAGCTAAACATAGATTTAATATTCAAAACTTTACACAGTTGTCAATATACTAATAACAATATTAATCTATACTTCTGTATTAGTATTAGAGAAAAGATTTGATTTCTCTGAAACTCAAAGCCAATGCCGCAGGTAAAAGCTATTGTTAATAAATTACTAGGATAACGTTACACGTTGCTTTCTCAATGACTAAGTTCAGATGATACGTGGGTATTATTTATGATAAGGTTGAACTATAATATATTCTGTTGTTATCCGACGATATAGACCTAACGTAGTTTCAGTCGCGCCACACTTTACGCATGGTGCGTAAAGCGTGGCGCGACTGAAACAGAACTATTCTTTATCTCCCTCTAACGTTTCGTGATCATTCGAGTCGTTTCTAGAAATGTGTGGGTTTGAATAACGGTCCCACCCGGGGTGGGTGGTACGGTAGAATATCAGCATTCCACTTCCGGCCTACACGACCTTCAGGAATACCGTATACAGGGTGAAAACAAATAATATTAAGATCTGCAGTTAGGTAGTTTTCGTAACTCATTCATTCATTGATCACGCGTGTCACGTGCTGGCTTCGGATTAGCGAACTAGATTAGAGCTAAAAGTGAAGGCCTTTTTATTATGCTTGCTTTGATTTGCGAATTCTGGATACACATAGCATAACATTACGTCTGTATTTCTCGAAGGAATGGGCAGAGGTGTTTATACATTTATATTTAAGTCCCATGTACCTAATAGGAGCGGCATATTGCGAGCAACATAAGACTGGGATGCCGCTGAAAATTCCGAATTGCCTCGTTGGTCAATTAGTCACAAACGAGAATGCTCAGCAGTCTCTGGGTCTTGCTGAGTTTGATTCGTTTTTTTTTATTGCAACTTATAGTAGCATGGCACAGACCCATGTCACCGACATCACGGGAGGAGGAGGAGTTAATGCAGAAGTCTGTCCGCGCGCTGGAAACAGCCACGGACCCTCTGGAGAAGCTGCGCCTGCTCTGTTTGTCAAGAGGAGCCTTCGGCATCTTGGGACTTGGAAGGTATACATTTTGGAGGATAATCTTGTCACCATTATAATCAATCTGCCAAAAGATGTTCACTGGTAAACATAGGCCTAAACCATGCATCATCCTAACGACCGGTCTTGTGTTTATTGCGTCCGACAACCTTCATCAGGTCATCGGTCTACATTAAGGGGCCTACCCACGCTGCACCTTCCGGTACGTCCCACTCCAGAATTTTCGGTACCATCGGCCATCTGTTCTGCGTTCTATGTACCCACTGCCACTTACTTAGTTTGGGAATTCTTCGGGCTATATTGGTTACATTAGTTCTCCTGCGGATTTCTTCATTTCTGAGTCTTTTCATTTGGGAACTCGGACTAGGATAGATTAAGTTTTGTACTTGGCTTCGTGACATAAACTATTGACATGACATATTATATACCGCGAAACAACTAAAACTGCTTCGTGATCTATGAAACCACGTTAGCTGAGAGCTATTGTTGTTAATCTTTGTAACCTTCTTATTATAACTTTTAGAGGATCTTAAGAACTATAAAGTCTTAGTATGATTTTGTATTTCGATTTTAATAATAACCGTAACATTATATTTTACAGGATCTTCCGAACAATGGATGACGATGGCAGCAAGCTGTTGACTCTGGACGAACTCTTTAACGGAATCAAGGAAACTGGATTGGACCTCAGCCATCAGGTAATACCATTACCATTTACCAATATGTCAGAAGAACTTGTCCAAATTCAAAATAAGTAAACACTTATTTTGAACTTGGACAAGTTCTTCTGACATATACGGGCCCCCTGGGCCACCACAGCTGGCTCACATCATACTTAAACAAGTATGATGTGAGCGAGCTGTGGTGGCCCAGGGGTAACGGCCCCGTCTTATGAGTTATAGGTCGTGGGTTCGAACCTAGGCAGGCTCTTTACTTTGTGTAAAGGCTTCTGCAGACTCGGGCGATGTTGCGGGCGCGACAGGCAGCAATATGCCTGTCGCGCACGCGATATCGCCCCAGTATGCAGAAGCCTTAAATAATTTTATCACCACTGCTCTCAAACCGGTGAAGGCAAACATCGTGAGAAAACCGGCATATCCTAGGACCAAACATTCGAAGATATGGGACATCTATCAACACTGGGCCAGCGCGATATATTACAGCCCACTCCCTCTCGAAGAGTGGCCTGTGTCCCAGCAGTGGGAGCTGATTATGCTAAGTACGATGTAGCTTTAATCGTTAAATAGCAAATTTATAAAAGAATATTTGCAACACAGAAACAATAAAATTAAATACTCTATCATTATAGTACGACAATAATGTGACTCATACAATGAAATGTGGGACGCAGTATTCACGTCCGCACCAAAAATATTGATCTGCAAAGGGCGGTTTGCTAAGCGTAGTTTTTATTGCACCTTCCGAATGAACGCTTGGAGAAACGAAGATGGATGAATAGATGATTTATAGATTTGTGACTTTGGTGGTCAGTCTGCTAAACAATACATTTTCCTGATTATATTTGCACTAAGCTATAATCGAAACGAGTTACGAGATACAGTCCTTTCACAGTTATTTTAGCTATGATTTTTAATTGTTGTCAAAATCACAGTGATCTTTATTTTCATTATAATAAGGTTCCTGTCGGGTTGCTGCCACTGACAAGTCTGTCAAAATCACCGGGTTGCTGTTGGGAAAATATCTGTGAAAGTACTGTAACGTCTATGGACACTATATACTTTTTTACTAAGAGGATGTTTTTGTATTTCTTTTAGGATGCAATTGACCTGTTTAATACATTCGGCATTGACAGGAGTGGCTCCATAAGCCTCGACGAGTTCCTAGCACATGTTCGTGTATGTATTTTAATTTATTACTTTAAGCTTGAAGTGTTCCAGTAGGAACATTTCAAGCAGTAGCTTGAGAAGGGCTGCCTTTTTGTCATTTTCAACTAGAAAACCATAATCTGAAAGGGCCTTTATATAAAGCGCCCCTGGTCTACTCCTTGATATGCAACTGTCTCTGTAGTCCCATGAAACATGCAAGGCTAGTGTGATCTTTGGATTCATTCGATTGACCGAGTCTGGTCAAACCACGCAGGGGTTCATTCATTCATGCTAAAATATCTATTAAACTGGTAGATTGTTTTTGAGGTAGGTATTAAATCTGACTTTGTGCATTTTTCTATATATATCTATCTATCTAGCCTGTATTGTCCCACAACTAAGCAAAGGCGTGCTTCGCCCACACACTGTCCACTGCTATTGTGGGCCTTAATAAATGTTAATGAATGTTTGCAGCCCCCCATGGCAGATCAACGCCGGGCCATTGTGGAAAAGGTATACAGGAAGCTGGACAAGACCGGAGCCGGCGTCATCACCGTCGAGGATATTCGACGAGGCTACGACGTTACTTCACATCCCAGGTAATAAACATTCATACTCACTCTACCTTTGATTACAAAATTTAACGGTTTGTCAGAAATAAAGTAATACACGAGCACCTACAGATACAAACAGTGAAAGAACTGCGAAAAATGCAAATATACTTATCACACACTGAGCAAACACACCAATGTTTTAGCCAAGAATCTCCTAAACAGACCCTTGTCTGTTTAGGAGATTCTTGGCTAAAACATTGGTGTGTTTGCTCAGTGTGTGATAACATGTTCGTGTATGTATTTTAATTTATTACTTTAAGCTTGAAGTGTTCCAGTAGGAACATTTCAAGCAGTAGCTTGAGAAGGGCTGCCTTTTTGTCATTTTCAACTAGAAAACCATAATCTGAAAGGGCCTTTATATAAAGTGCCCCTGGTCTACTCCTTGATATGCAACTGTCTCTGTAGTCCCATGAAACATGCAAGGCTAGTGTGATCTTTGGATTCATTCGATTGACCGAGTCTGGTCAAACCACGCAGGGGTTCATTCATTCATGCTAAAATATCTATTAAACTGGTAGATTGTTTTTGAGGTAGGTATTAAATCTGACTTTGTGCATTTTTCTATATATATCTATCTATCTAGCCTGTATTGTCCCACAACTAAGCAAAGGCGTGCTTCGCCCACACACTGTCCACTGCTATTGTGGGCCTTAATAAATGTTAATGAATGTTTGCAGCCCCCCATGGCAGATCAACGCCGGGCCATTGTGGAAAAGGTATACAGGAAGCTGGACAAGACCGGAGCCGGCGTCATCACCGTCGAGGATATTCGACGAGGCTACGACGTTACTTCACATCCCAGGTAATAAACATTCATACTCACTCTACCTTTGATTACAAAATTTAACGGTTTGTCAGAAATAAAGTAATACACGAGCACCTACAGATACAAACAGTGAAAGAACTGCGAAAAATGCAAATATACTTATCACACACTGAGCAAACACACCAATGTTTTAGCCAAGAATCTCCTAAACAGACCCTTGTCTGTTTAGGAGATTCTTTTATGGATCGATTATATCCCCGCGTCGGATTATATCCCCTTGGATATAATCCGCCTAAAGGGATGGGAAATCGTGAATTTGAACCAGAGACAGGGAAAATTCTAAGTTTATTTAGTAGTGAATCACATAATGTGAATGTTCAATGCAACATCACAATAATAATCTCACATGAAGATCCCATCTGATTATGGCTAGAAAGTTGATTGCAGATAAAAGGACCTAAATAAAACTTTACCTTTGATCTGGGTGTTGCCAGCCACTCAAAATTTGAGAAAGTCATTCATCATTTGCCTAGCCTTTTCCCAAATGTGTTGGTGTCGACTTCTAGTCTAACTGGCTGCAGCTGAATACCAGTATTTTACATGGAGCGACTGCTTATCCGACCTCCACAACGCAGTTCTGTGTAACATTATACTAGGTACTTTGTGGAACTTGTCAGTTTAATCTTGCTCACTTCGTGCAACGAAAAAAAAAACCACGTGATATTGTCTTTTTTCGATATCTTGTCTTTAAAATTCCAGATACATGAGCGGCGAAGAGACGGCAGAAGTTATTCTGAAGAAATTCCTCGCCAACTTTGAGTCTGATGGGCAGGTGGATCGAAAAGTAAGACAAAATTACTACGAATATAAATAAAGAATTATGTTTTATGTAACAGTTTCATATATTAAGTTGAAGTCTGTCCTTTTGCACGATCCAGCTATTTTTAATATCCACCAAAAAGTACGACACCAAGTCAATTTTGATACAAAACTTATAAAAATGAAAATGTCTTTCCCGATTCAGAACCTCACAATAATTTCATCGTGAGGTTCTGAATCGGGATGCTGTAATGCTGACCAAACTTGGAATAGCAGCATATTTAAATTTCGTCATCATCTTTCTGACACTGTCGTTTGTTACTTTGGGTGGGCGCAAAATGTTTACGTCTTTATTTCTCCTATAATAACGGTCACGCTATCATTCACTCCCTTTTCGTTCATATCATTCCTCAGATAATCCGCTCAACCTTTACTTGGCCTTCCATTCCCTCCATCCATCAACATTTCCCACAACTTGTTCTATCATGTGCTCATGTTTCCGCAAATAAACGCATTTACTTTCTTTCTTTATTTATATTCATTACTCTTTTAGTCACACAAGTTACATTCGACCTCATCACATGCCCATACCAAGACAAAAAATTCCCTTTCAACTTTTCTATCGCTGGCGCCACTTTCAATCTCCATTTATTACAGTCATTCAACAATTAATTTCGCCTAATTATTCGAGAGTGCTCCAAAATACATACAAGTCTTTTTTTCCCACAGGTGACTTTGGAGGAATTCTTGAACTACTACAGCGGCATCAGCGTGTCGTTCGACAATGATTGCTACTTCGACCTGGTGATGCGTCAAGCATACAAACTGTAACTCTTCACCTAGCCTGGACGAAAGTACGGACACAACGCTTCGTAAAACTAAGTTATAATCATAATTCGATAATGAATAATAAATTCCGACAAGGTCATGACAGGCCTTTGGTGTGGTTTGAAATATAACATAAGTGTGATGTTTTGATTGTTAAAATGTTTCATGTTTTCTGGGTTCTGTTGTGTTAAGAGGCTGATAACACCTAAAGCACGGTCACCGTTAGACTGCATAAAAATGAAAGAGAAGCGCGATGACACAACGCTGGTAATTTATTGCAAAATATGAAGTAATTATCTATTTAGAAAAAATATATTGATTGGACTAAAACAATAAAACACTATTAAGTTAATTTTAGATTATTTCTGACAAAAAAACAGGATGATTGCATGTATATTAATATGGTTTTTAATTGTTAAAAGACATTTTAAGAGGTATCTTCGTGATTTTTTTTTGTCGTATCAAACTAGTTGTAATATGGCTTCAACATACTATCTAACTAGCATATATCCTGACGAATATCATATATTTTTTTCTGATTTTGTTAACTGCAGGGTGGTCCCCTGCAGTTATACCTTTAGGCATTATAAAATGTGCGCTTCGCTCCTTTAGCCATCAGAACATCTTTTATTTTAGTGCATCCGTCAGTATGACCGTCCAAACATTAACAGTTTTCTAGCAAACTTATATTGAGGCACGATTTCAATGTTGCAATTATTGTTATTCTTTCTATGTATCAACGTTTCTAGTTCATTACGCAACTTTCAATTCGTATTAACATTATTGTAGTAACATTTATTATAACTATTAAATTCAACGCCTTGTACTTTTGTAGGATGTAGTATCGCTCGAAACTCACCAACTATCAAAACGGCTATTTTGAATTCCTTGTGAGCACTTATAGTTCTAATGTTAATTTAATACAGTATTATATTTTTAATTAATTTAATTTAGGGTCGTCAGAAGCCCGAAAGTCTGACAACCAGTCTTACCAAGGGGTATCGTCTTGCCCAATAACTGGTATTCAGCTGCATCCGGTTAGACTGAAAGCCGACCCCAACATAGTTGGGAAAAGGCTAGGCAGATGATTATATTTTTAATTAATAAACTAGTATCGTGTGGTATGATATTTATGTCGATTTCATTAAATTATTTTGATTTTAAAATGTTTTTTATATTTTCTTCAGGAAGCTTTTATCAGTTTCAATAAACAAAATATTTTTATGCAATTTTATTTTTCTTCAAAATTGAGTTCATCTTTCTTTTGACCACGTTGTTCTCTCATACCTATGATTTAGAGTTTAGCCCCGATGTGCCAGTGTGACTGACACTGGCATGGCCACCATCAAAGATTTCAATTATGTCTTGGAAAACTTGCGCTCAGTTTAGTAATATCTTATTTGAATGATATATTTACAACAGCAAGTACAAATATGTAAATTATATTAATTCACTCGGTTCAAAAGTAAAAATGGGTGTTCCACAAGGCTCGATATTGGGTCCTTTCCTCTTTTTAGTGTATATTAATGATCTACTCCATTTATTAAAAATCAACCACAAATTATTACAATTATTTGCTGACGATACTTCCTTAATTTTTAAGGTAGATAAACGTGCTACTAATGTTGACGACGTAAATAACGCCCTACTGCAGGTTCAGAATTGGTTCACTGCCAATAAATTTATGTCCGTAAGGATTGAGGTGCCAGATTTCGTATCAAAGTTAAATACACTTGAGAGCAATAAAATCGAACACGTTGACTTTTTGTTGTTAAAGCAGTTTTTTTCATGAATGTGAATACATATTAAAATAAAACTTACACTATTTGAATGTTTACTTCAGCACCTTTCTAATGATATCAGTGTAAAAAAAATACCTATAGGGGGTTTTAGGGCACAAAACCCAACATACGGATAAAATTACCCAATTTCGCTTAAGAAAGAATAAAAATAAAACTCAAAATGCTTGATCAAATTGTTTTTTAATAAGGTGTATTCCCTCCCCTAGCCTTGATTACAACTCTTAATCGGTTTTTCATGGACCGTATTAATTTCACCATGAAATCTTGTGGTATGGCGTTCCACTCCTCTTCAATGGCAAGTTGAAGCTCTTGGAGGCGCGAACTCTTCTTTTTAGCTCATCCCAGACATGCTCAATCGGATTGAGATCAGCACTACGAGCTGGCCACTCCGTCGAGGTGATTCCAACGTCTTCCATGTAGTCGCAAACTGTTCTAGCGACATGCGGTCTGGCGTTGTCGTGCATTAAGAGAAAATCTTCTCCCATAAGCCACGCAAGCGGCCTCACATGTTCTTCGAGCACTTCTTCGACGTATCGTGCAGCCGTCAAACTTCTCGATCTCGCGCCGGTATTCGCCGTAGTGATGAATACAATGTCAGTTTTAGTGTCCAACATTATGCCACCCCAAAACATACACGATCCACCTCCAAAAGCCACACGTTTGCTTATGCAGCATTGTGAAAATCGCTCTGATGACCTTCTGTAGACCCTAGAGCGTCCATCATGACCATGTAAAGTCATTCTGCACTCACCAGAGAACATAACAGCCCGCCACTGGTCATACGTCCAATTTAAATGTTCCCTAGGAAATTGTAGCCGGGCTTGTCGGTGAGCTGTGGTCAATTTGGGACCATTTGCTGGGCGATGTGAAGTCATTCCTGCTTCACCTAGTATTCTTCGAACTGTCCACCGACTTATGCTGACATTGCGAACTTCTCGAAGCTGTTGTCCCAGTTGAACCGCGTTCAGTTGCCGATTTCTCAAAGAGCTTGTCACAAGAAAGCGGTCATCACGCTCTGATGTTGTGCGTCGCCGGCCAGATCCTGGTCGCCGAATGTAGCCACCGGTCTCTTGGAACCTCTGGTATACACGACGAACAGAGTAGCGGCTCAAATTTAGCCGTCGAGCAACTTGACTTTGGTTATGACCTGCTTCGAGCAAGGCAATAACTTGAGCGGCTTCTGCGGGCGTGGTATCCTTATTTTTCCAGTAAATCCGTATGCTTCCAGTAGAGATGTTATCACGTTGACCTTCGGTATGCAACTGATTAAATATTCCAAATTGGAATATTTAAGCAGTTAGCCGCAGGTATAAAAAGGTCGGTTTATTGGAATTTCCAATAAACCGACCTTTTTATACCTGCGGCTAACTAAAGGTGCAAGTAGTGACAACGCAAACGCGTGAATTTGGGGAATTCGGTGTACGGTCGGTTTTTGTAAGTTACGTGAAGGTCAATGATTTTAATTTAATGTTTTTGTAAAGCTAAGCTTGTATGCTTTAATTTTGTCTAATAATAATAATAATAATAATTTATTTCAGATTTCTCCATATAAATTGTTAGTAAGTAACACGAAAATACTTAAGAGCTAATGTTAGTAACATAACAAATATACAAAAACATAGATTTTAGGACAATCCAACACCAGAACGCATGTATGCTACTTTACTGCGTGCAGCCGCATCCAGCGCTCAAGCATCGGAGAATCCCACCGGTCCGTCAATAAGCTCAAGATGCTGTTGCAACTAGCTCGCATGCGAGTTAGGGTCGAGGTGCAACGTTTACGCATGATTGTCGCAAAACTGTCGACGTTGGCCTCGGCAAACATGCCAGAGGCACTGCAATACCGCGGCAGCCCCATCAGCATCCTGAACGCATTGTTATACTGCACTCGCAGGTCACTGTATGCCCTCTGCAAATAGCTAACCTACGGGCTGCACGTGTAAAAGGATTGACAGTATGCCTTAAAAAGCGTTACCTTTACTTGTGTTGTACAGCGTGCAAACCTGCGAACCAGCATATTACATCGAACAGACAACGACCTGCGCTCTCTCTCAATGTCAGTACTGTCCTTTAAATCCTCAGTGACCCAATGACCTAAATACTTAAATTTAATAACCCTTTTTAAAGGGTTACCATTCAAGACTATATCAGGTACATTTTCATAATGTTTAGTACCTGATTTAAATATCATAAGCTCAGATTTAGTTGAGTTGTATTTTAGGCCATGAGTGTTCGCGTAAGTCTCACAAATCTTTATGAGCTCCCTCAACGCACAGATCGAGGGGCTCAGCAGCACCATATCGTCAGCATAGCTTATATTGTTAATACAGACACTATCTATATGACAGCCGATTCTAGTGCTTCTGAGCTCCTCGATCAGCTCGTTCACAAAGAAGTTAAATAGAAGAGGGGAGGAGAGTCCCCCCTGCCTCACTCCGCACTCCAGCTTGTACTCGTCCGAGAGAGTGCCAGCCCATCTCACCTGATTTCTCTGTGTACCATACCAATGCTTCAGTATAGAAACGATCTCCCTGGGTACACAGGTACTCTGTAACTTAGTAGAATAATGATTTTTACTCAATATCTTTAGATTTTAGAAAACAATCAGTAATAAACCAAATTACAAGGGGTGTGCGATTTTATTGCTCTCAAGTGTATTTATTTAGTAGTAAGTTTAAAAATTTTGTAGGTTCGATACGTATTGCACTATATATTTCACTATTGTTCACGTGTAACTTTTAACGCGGGTCACCAATTTAGGGGTCTTTGTCGTGTTGCGATGTGTAAGCCCTTAATCAAGATTGCCTCGTCTGGTAGTAGAAGGTTACGGGTCCATTAATTAAAGTAATATATTTTGTTAAGTTAGTAATGTTTATTGTATGTTTATTTAATTTTATTACATGGAAAACCCAAAGAGCCGACCATATAAATGTATATGGACCAATGCGCAGTAACTGGTCCCTATTCATACTTCTCGCTTGTATATATTTTTGCTTATCAAGCGTTCTGCCTTTCGTGTTTACATGGTGTCCCTACACCTTTATTAAGGCTCGTGCAGACATCGCGGGCGCGACAGGAAGCAATATGCCTGCGATATCGCCCCAGTCTGCACGTGCACGACCCCTTAAACTTTTAAACAATACCTATAATCAACATTAATACATATAATAAACCAAATAATTATATAAAAATGTCTAGATAGACAATCAAAGCTGTTAAATCGGCGAAAAAAATTCCGTCCAACTTTTGGCCGCAAAATGCACGCACACTGCATTAACACAATGACAGCACAATGACGTGTGCGAGTTTAAGACGTAACTGTCACACACACCAGTATAACAAATGTGGCATGTTTTATATAAACAAAAATTAATCAAAGTACATTGCGGTCAGTGGGTCGTCTTAGGGGTGGATGGACTTATCGACTGGAGTGAGACGCAGCAGACAGTTTGGTGTGGCAATCTTATGGTATGGAAAGAGTGTTTTTACTGAAGTGTCAACCATTAGGAGTGCCCATAAACATTTGGGGTGCCTGTTGCTGATAGCACTGATCCAGAAAACTTGTTAGGTTTTTCTAGTAAAGACGTAGAAAAGTATGTTAAAAACATGGTTAGAGGAGAGAGGCACTCCATTCAGATAGGCAGGTGGTATAGGCTCCGGTTGATTATTCCTCAGACCGTGAGCATATGACTCACGGATATCGAGCAGTTTTCTTAAACCTCTGAACGATGCGCTCAACACACTCCAGTGCATACTCATCCGACAATACATTCTCTCACTTCACGAAGTTCTTCTGGTTTTTTGTACCAAAAAACAAGATGTTAATGAGTTCAGTAGGAGCCCCGACCTCTCCAAGCTTGACCCAGAGCCTGTTGTAGTCCACTAAGTCAAAGGCATTCGATAAGTCGAGGAAGCAAGCAAGCAAGTTTTTTTTTTTGTTTACATAGTAGTTGACAGTATGTTTCATTGTCAAGATAGCACTTTCTGTTGACAGTGTAGCTAACGGAAGCCAAAATGCGCGTCAATTTAAAATGTTCTACTTCGACTGTTTACTACCGGAAATAATCGACTCAAGATTGGACAGACAAAGGGAAATCAAAGAACCTGAATACATCTTCGAAGATATCAATGTACGGGCAAAGAAAAATAAGCGAATAACTGAAGATAAAAAATTGACAAATCGATACCTTTAGGCTCAAAGGGCGTAACCGCCATTTTGGCCAAAATGGGCTTTTAATGCAGTCATACTTAGCTTTTCGTCCTCTTTCGATTGGTATATTTAAAATTTCGATATTCGCAAAAAAGTGGTGAATACAGCCACAATATTTGGATTGCTAAACGTTGATTTTCTTTAAATTTAGGCCGTAAACGATAAATATTTCATTTTTCATTTCCGCAAACGTCGTAACAGGTAAACAAAATTATAAACTTGGAAATATATCCTGTGATCTGACTCTTTTGGCGTTTACGCCTCTAGCTGTTTTAGAATTTTGTTCATACTTGTCTTATACAACCCGAGGATCTTATCAAGTTTGGTGGTTACGCCCCAAAATTTACTAAAATATTTACAATTTGGCTTATACGCCCTATTAAAATACTTTTGACGAAGCATTCATCCCAAGGTTTTGTAGAGGTCGGTGGTTACGCTTCCAGATGCTTTTTAACTATTAACAATTTGACTTATACGTCCGATTATTATATTTTTTTACGAAAGCGTCTTGTACTATAAACTTAAAGTTTTATGCTATTGTTCGGCCCTAAATCACCTACGTAATAAAGTAAAATATCGTTTATCTTACTGTCTGCCAAGGCAAAAGCGTGCGACGCGATTGTTCTGTGAGTTTTTACTTGCCACTCTGAACATCAGCCAAAAATACTTACAATTAAGAACGCTCAAGAAGACATGGCTAAAAAAGACATGAGAAAACCAAATGTCACAGCTAGATATACAGAAGCTGCTAAAAATTTTGTTACAAAATTTATAGCCTGTACTTCCATTTCATTACAGTCGAAAAAGAAGCAATAGAATGTATTTGCCTCAAGAGTTTAAGAACACTGCGCATATTTATCGCATTTATTTAGAAAACTGTAAAAAAGATAGCCATGAAATGGTGAGTGAGGCTATATTTAGGCAGATATTTCAAGGGTATAATATTATAAGCGTGCATACGCCTAAAAAAGATAAGTGCGTTTTGTGCACAAAATACGAAAACAATAAGGAAAAGAATAATCCGCAAGACGCAGAGCTATTAAGACGCTGACTACACCTAAACCGCGGTCACTGTCAGATTGCATAGAAAAGAAAGAGAAGCGCGACGACAAAACGCTTGTAATTTATTGCAAAATATGAAGTAATTATCTATTTACACAGAATTGAGTTGAGTAATCGAAAATAAAAAAAACAACCAAATTCTGCATTAGAATAAGACGTACTTGTTATTATTTAAATACGTAATTTATGTTGATATTTAATACAGATATTTTGGATTAGAACTCAAGGTAAGAGGTTAGTTTAACGTTAGTTTGTATCGAGATTTTTTTTTCAAAACGTGTTTTGGTGACAACCAAGTTCTGGGAAATATGTTCAAAATTAACATATATTTTTTCCGCTACCACAAACTATACAGATTTGGCAATTTTCTTTCTTAAGAGAAGCCTATTTTGGTCAATTGGGTCTTGTCAGCGCCTTAAAAGCGCATCTTGAAGAAAAGAATGCCACTTATAGAAGATTTATATTTCACCAGAACCTTAAGCCACTTACGGATGATACCATTACTGCTTCTTTTGACTTACAAAAGGTTTTGAACACTCCCCATGGAGAAAGCATGTTGTTATACTATTCACGAAAATATTCTGTGTACAATTTTACTCTTTACGAGAAAAACACACAAGATGCTTTTTGCTTCACCTGGGGTGAGTGTGATGGCAAACGTGGTAGCAATGAGATTGCTAGCTGCCTAATCAAATATCTTGTTGAAGTAGATAGAAGAGGTGTGAAGATTCTTTTATTGTACTGCGACTCATGCAGTGGCCAAAACAAAAACAAAACAGTGTTGGCAGTCTTTAATCACTTTTTAAAGACTTCTATAAATCTAGAAGTCATACAGATCATCTTTTTACTCCCCGGTCACACCTATATGCCCGTAAATTCGGTCCATGCTGTCATCGAAAGAGAAGTGAAAAGAATAATTATTTTGGAGTCCATCACAATGGGCCACCTTTTTCGTAGCAGCCCGGAAAAGACCGAGACCCTGAGCCATGTCAACGTCATAGCATATTCAGATTTCTTAGATTTAGGAGATATGGCTAACCAAACACTTACGCCTTGTACGTTAAAAAATATTTCCTTCAAAGCAATAGGAACAGCTACTTTCAAAAAGAATCCAAATACAGTTCAACTAAAATATTCCATGAAAGAGAGTGCGGCAGAAGAACAAATAAAATTATTTGAAAAGACACAAAAGAAAGTAATTAGCAAAGTTATGAGAAAAGGAAAAGGTAAAGGAGAGTACACGAAAACAAGGAATAGTAAAAATAAGACCATTGAAAATAGTACAGATGAAAATGTTGTAAGCGATATATCCGAACACGAAAACTACATTGTAAAGCCTTTGTATAACGCCAAACTACCGATATCAGTAGCGAAATATAAAGACCTCATGAGACTTTGTGACAATGGAACAATTCCCAAGACCTTTCATGAAGAGTATCGTCGGCTCCGTTCTACTGATGATGTACCCGATACATTACCTGAAACAGATGACGAAGACGAAGATACAGAGGAAGATCAAGTCTTGTTTAAATCCTTGTCGTTCGGGATGCTTATGCTTGCTCGTTACAGTCAACTCTTTTTTACGTTTTTTTTTTATCATAATTATTACATTGTTAATTTGGCAAATTTCTCGGTTGTGTAATTTTAAAAACCCAAGGTATAACTCTGTAATGTAAGGTATATTGTTTACTATTGTCTACCACAATATTTCTTAGTGATTTTGTACTTACATTAACAACATAAAAATATAATTAATTTGCTTTATTAGAAGCTGTGTTTTGTTTTGCTTTCAAGTATTATAAATATTAGAGAAGAGAAGAAACTTGTCTCATTGCATTCAAATTACTTTAAATGCATATTAGATTCCTACTTGCATAAGTGATAATAAGTGTAATACATTTTTATATTATTATTAATTAGATAGTAATTAAGACGACTATTATTATTGCACAATTATTGTTTTTACGATGACATATTCTATTACAATTATTGCTGTGATTAAACATTTTTGATACAATATTAATTAATTTATTTTTTAATGCTATTTTTGGACTGCTCTGTTATTATGAGTAGGTGTAGCACTAAAATATAAAGCAAAGAACCTGATCGGCAAAATTCAACTTATTTACCTGAGCTTATAATGAGAAATCATTGATAAGAAATGCCACCACCGTCACTTACACCACATATTGGACAAAAGGTTTGCAGCTTACATCATTTGTTAGATAGTAGAATACAAAGAGATTGTAACTTACATCATAAATGGTTAGTTAATGTCGTATGAGTTGCTATTACACCCTTAGCTGTTTGTACAGGAGTTTATTTTTTTGGCGTAACCGACAGCTTTATTTATTTTTTAGGGTGTATTCGAAGTCTATTTTTTTACATGTTAGATTTACTTTAAATATTATTCTACGATGTTCTTTATCTCCAAATTCTAACAACTTTTGTCTTTTGCTTTTTTTTTATAGCTATAAGCACAAAAAAGTTATGTCGGAAAACTGTTTTGTTTTTCTGTTTAATGGCTCTCCTGAAAAGTCGTGTTTTGGTGGATACGCCCTTTGAGCCTAAAGGTATCGAAATGTGAAACGTAAAAGAATATGTAATGGTTAGTAGATAGTATCAGCTACATCCCTTGTTAAACAATCTACTATTTGTGTTTTTATAATAAATAATAATGAAGAAAATATGAATATTGTATTTATTATCGCACCACCCTGCTGTTTGACACGGTCCATAATGTACCTATAAAACACCTACTGGTTTTTCTTCATACTTGTCTTATAATGTACACATTTTTATTTATTTATTTATTTATTTAATACTTTACGCACACAAATGTACAGAGGCGGACTTAATGCCATAGGCATTTTCTACCAGTCAACCCTTGGGTGATGCAGAGACAGACAGCGGTAGGTGCAATAACGAAAACTGTGAAATAAATATTTATTAAAATATAAGTATATACATACATATACCTATTAAAAACATTATATATAATAGATATACCTAATTATACATAAATATAAGACCAAATAAATACACGAATATACTAAACAGTAAGACAAACAATGGGAAAACATTACCGTTGTGATGATACTGCCAGCTTCTTACGAATGTGCTCGCGAACTTTAACTTTAAAGGATAATCGGTTGGTTGCCATCCTGATTTCCTGGGGGAGCGCATTCCACAGAGAGATAGACTGAACGAAGAAGGAAGAGTGAATAAAGTCAGTGCGGTGAGTGGGACATTGAAGAAGACGATTATGTGATGAACGTAGATTTTTACTATGGTTCGCGCAAATGTACTGAAAGTGGGGGGCGAGATAACTAGGGGAAGAGGGAGAGTCAAGAAATGAAAACAAGGTGGTCAGCGCCCTTTGCTCTCTGCGCTGGCGTATGGGCAACCACTTTAGAAGCGATCGTTGCGCAGAGACATGATCATATTTACGCAGATTGAAAGCGAATCGAATGCAGTTATTGAGAAGACGGTCTAGCTTGTCGAGGAGGTCTGCATTCAGGTCGTAGTAGCACACATCACCATAATCGATGATAGGGAAAATTAAGGACTGCACAAGCATTGTCTCGTACTTGATGGTAATAAATTTTTCAGTCGATATAAAGCCCGCAGAGTTCCAGTAACCTTCTGGCTCACCCTAGCGACTTGAGTACGCCAGTTCAGGGTACAGTCGATGTGCAAGCCTAGGTCTTTCACGTCAGTACTAAACGGAACAATCGTTCCATTGAAGAGAACAGGTGGCAAGGTTGAACGTAAAATTTTATACAAAGTTGTTCTAAAATATTTTTAGTACAAATAGACATAAAGCTTAAAATAAATAGCATTTGATATACATTTGTTTTAATTTTTACAAAAAAAAAATCATTGAAATGATTGCACAAATTGTTTCCAATTCAAACCAAATTAGAAAAAAATATGAAGCTCAGGTAAAAATAATTGAATAGAATGATATTCACTCATAATCCACATGATGCTATATTTGACTAAATGTAAGTTACCAAGTGTTGATTTTCAACAGCCACTCACGTGTGCAAGTGCAGCTGTGAGCGTGACTGCGCACACAGTGAGTGCATGAAGTTAAATACCTAATTAGCGCTCGACGTTTTTGCTCGGCACAGCCTTAAGCTCAATGTGCTTGCTGAGTTGAAAGTCAAGTAGCCAATCGAAGATCTTCGCAATTACAATTGCTAGAGAGCTAGGTCTATAGTTACTTTTTTCTGTGACGTCCCCAGTAACATTTTTTGGTATCGGTACAACAACAGTTTCCTACAGTTTTGCTGGTAGGTAAGAGTGTCGTATACAGAAGGTAAATAGCATGTCCAGGACCCTAAATATATGCTTGCCTGCATACTGCAAGTGCTCAATACTGAGACCGTCATTGCCCAGGGATTTTCCTCTAACCATGTTTTTAACATACTTTTCTACGTCTTTACTAGAAAAACCTAACAAGTTTTCTGGATCAGTGCTATCAGCAACAGGCACCCCAAATGTTTATGGGCACTCCTAATGGTTGACACTTCAGTAAAAACACTCTTTCCATACCATAAGATTGCCACACCAAACTGTCTGCTGCGTCTCACTCCAGTCGATAAGTCCATCCACCCCTAAGACGACCCACTGACCGCAATGTACTTTGATTAATTTTTGTTTATATAAAACATGCCACATTTGTTATACTGGTGTGTGTGACAGTTACGTCTTAAACTCGCACACGTCATTGTGCTGTCATTGTGTTAATGCAGTGTGCGTGCATTTTGCGGCCAAAAGTTGGACGGAATTTTTTTCGCCGATTTAACAGCTTTGATTGTCTATCTAGACATTTTTATATAATTATTTGGTTTATTATATGTATTAATGTTGATTATAGGTATTGTTTAAAAGTTTAAGGGGTCGTGCACGTGCAGACTGGGGCGATATCGCAGGCATATTGCTTCCTGTCGCGCCCGCGATGTCTGCACGAGCCTTAATAAAGGTGTAGGGACACCATGTAAACACGAAAGGCAGAACGCTTGATAAGCAAAAATATATACAAGCGAGAAGTATGAATAGGGACCAGTTACTGCGCATTGGTCCATATACATTTATATGGTCGGCTCTTTGGGTTTTCCATGTAATAAAATTAAATAAACATACAATAAACATTACTAACTTAACAAAATATATTACTTTAATTAATGGACCCGTAACCTTCTACTACCAGACGAGGCAATCTTGATTAAGGGCTTACACATCGCAACACGACAAAGACCCCTAAATTGGTGACCCGCGTTAAAAGTTACACGTGAACAATAGTGAAATATATAGTGCAATACGTATCGAACCTACAAAATTTTTAAACTTACTACTAAATAAATACACTTGAGAGCAATAAAATCGCACACCCCTTGTAATTTGGTTTATTACTGATTGTTTTCTAAAATCTAAAGATATTGAGTAAAAATCATTATTCTACTAAGTTACAGAGTACCTGTGTACCCAGGGAGATCGTTTCTATACTGAAGCATTGGTATGGTACACAGAGAAATCAGGTGAGATGGGCTGGCACTCTCTCGGACGAGTACAAGCTGGAGTGCGGAGTGAGGCAGGGGGGACTCTCCTCCCCTCTTCTATTTAACTTCTTTGTGAACGAGCTGATCGAGGAGCTCAGAAGCACTAGAATCGGCTGTCATATAGATAGTGTCTGTATTAACAATATAAGCTATGCTGACGATATGGTGCTGCTGAGCCCCTCGATCTGTGCGTTGAGGGAGCTCATAAAGATTTGTGAGACTTACGCGAACACTCATGGCCTAAAATACAACTCAACTAAATCTGAGCTTATGATATTTAAATCAGGTACTAAACATTATGAAAATGTACCTGATATAGTCTTGAATGGTAACCCTTTAAAAAGGGTTATTAAATTTAAGTATTTAGGTCATTGGGTCACTGAGGATTTAAAGGACAGTACTGACATTGAGAGAGAGCGCAGGTCGTTGTCTGTTCGATGTAATATGCTGGTTCGCAGGTTTGCACGCTGTACAACACAAGTAAAGGTAACGCTTTTTAAGGCATACTGTCAATCCTTTTACACGTGCAGCCCGTAGGTTAGCTATTTGCAGAGGGCATACAGTGACCTGCGAGTGCAGTATAACAATGCGTTCAGGATGCTGATGGGGCTGCCGCGGTATTGCAGTGCCTCTGGCATGTTTGCCGAGGCCAACGTCGACAGTTTTGCGACAATCATGCGTAAACGTTGCACCTCGACCCTAACTCGCATGCGAGCTAGTTGCAACAGCATCTTGAGCGTATTGACGGACCGGTGGGATTCTCCGATGCTTGAGCGCTGGATGCGGCTGCACGCAGTAAAGTAGCATACATGCGTTCTGGTGTTGGATTGTCCTAAAATCTATGTTTTTGTATATTTGTTATGTTACTAACATTAGCTCTTAAGTATTTTCGTGTTACTTACTAACAATTTATATGGAGAAATCTGAAATAAATTATTATTATTATTATTATTAGACAAAATTAAAGCATACAAGCTTAGCTTTACAAAAACATTAAATTAAAATCATTGACCTTCACGTAACTTACAAAAACCGACCGTACACCGAATTCCCCAAATTCACGCGTTTGCGTTGTCACTACTTGCACCTTTAGTTAGCCGCAGGTATAAAAAGGTCGGTTTATTGGAAATTCCAATAAACCGACCTTTTTATACCTGCGGCTAACTGCTTAAATATTCCAATTTGGAATATTTAATCAGTTGCATACCGAAGGTCAACGTGATAACATCTCTACTGGAAGCATACGGATTTACTGGAAAAATAAGGATACCACGCCCGCAGAAGCCGCTCAAGTTATTGCCTTGCTCGAAGCAGGTCATAACCAAAGTCAAGTTGCTCGACGGCTAAATTTGAGCCGCTACTCTGTTCGTCGTGTATACCAGAGGTTCCAAGAGACCGGTGGCTACATTCGGCGACCAGGATCTGGCCGGCGACGCACAACATCAGAGCGTGATGACCGCTTTCTTGTGACAAGCTCTTTGAGAAATCGGCAACTGAACGCGGTTCAACTGGGACAACAGCTTCGAGAAGTTCGCAATGTCAGCATAAGTCGGTGGACAGTTCGAAGAATACTAGGTGAAGCAGGAATGACTTCACATCGCCCAGCAAATGGTCCCAAATTGACCACAGCTCACCGACAAGCCCGGCTACAATTTGCTAGGGAACATTTAAATTGGACGTATGACCAGTGGCGGGTTGTTATGTTCTCTGGTGAGTGCAGAATGACTTTACATGGTCATGATGGACGCTCTAGGGTCTACAGAAGGTCATCAGAGCGATTTTCACAATGCTGCATAAGCGAACGTGTGGCTTTTGGAGGTGGATCGTGTATGTTTTGGGGTGGCATAATGTTGGACACTAAAACTGACATTGTATTCATCACTACGGCGAATAACGGCGCGAGATCGAGAAGTTTGACGGCTGCACGATACGTCGAAGAAGTGCTCGAAGAACATGTGAGGCCGCTTGCGTGGCTTATGGGAGAAGATTTTCTCTTAATGCACGACAACGCCAGACCGCATGTCGCTAGAACAGTTTGCGACTACATGGAAGACGTTGGAATCACCTCGACGGAGTGGCCAGCTCGTAGTGCTGATCTCAATCCGATTGAGCATGTCTGGGATGAGCTAAAAAGAAGAGTTCGCGCCTCCAAGAGCTTCAACTTGCCATTGAAGAGGAGTGGAACGCCATACCACAAGATTTCATGGTGGAATTAATACGGTCCATGAAAAACCGATTAAGAGTTGTAATCAAGGCTAGGGGAGGGAATACACCTGATTAAAAAACAATTTGATCAAGCATTTTGAGTTTTATTTTTATTCTTTCTTAAGCGAAATTGGGTAATTTTATCCGTATGTTGGGTTTTGTGCCCTAAAACCCCCTATAGGTATTTTTTTTACACTGATATCATTAGAAAGGTGCTGAAGTAAACATTCAAATAGTGTAAGTTTTATTTTAATATGTATTCACATTCATGAAAAAAACTGCTTTAACAACAAAAAGTCAACGTGTGCGATTTTATTGCTCTCAAGTGTATTTAACTTTGATACGAAATCTGGCACCTCAATCCTTACGGACATAAATTTATTGGCAGTGAACCAATTCTGAACCTGCAGTAGGGCGTTATTTACGTCGTCAACATTAGTAGCACGTTTATCTACCTTAAAAATTAAGGAAGTATCGTCAGCAAATAATTGTAATAATTTGTGGTTGATTTTTAATAAATGGAGTAGATCATTAATATACACTAAAAAGAGGAAAGGACCCAATATCGAGCCTTGTGGAACACCCATTTTTACTTTTGAACCGAGTGAATTAATATAATTTACATATTTGTACTTTTTTTTTTTTTTTTTTTTTTTTTTTTTTTTTTTTTTTTTTTTTTTTTTGGGGTGGGAAATCATCAAATAACTTCTCCCGCTCTGGGCGGAGCGGGAGGGTGTGTCAGACTCTTACTGACTAAAACCCACCCGTATTCCTTCCTGTTGCCTGTGTTGCGGGGGCCTCGGTGACCCATAAGTACCTTCCCGCGACCCCGGCAGGCATCGGCCCTAGTGGACCCCTACTCTGTGCTGACGACATCTCTTTGAGGCGCGCGTGGAATACGACGCGCCGTCGACCCGGGCCTGGTCCTTACCGGACGGTGAGCTACCCATTGCTCACCGTCCGCAAGCCCGCGCCTACGGTGGCCGGAAATCCGCCCGGGATTCCCGACGCACTGGGCGTCTCCTGCGGCGGCTAGGGGCGAGAGGGCGCGAAACTTGCCTTTCCCTCAACCGTCCCGCCTCCTCCTTCGCGAGCATTACTGCTTCGCAGAAGGAGGTGACGGCTGCCCATGCCCTCTCGCTCCGTACCATGGCCTGAACCAGGGCCGAACGCGAGAGGTCTCTGCCGCCGATCGCCTCCACGAGGACACGGCGGTGCTCTGTCCAAGCCGGGCAGACCTCCACCGTATGCTCCAACGTGTCCTCCAGGCGATCCACACAGTGGTGACACCCGGACGTTTCCTCCCGCCTTATCCGACACAGGAACCTCCCGAAGCTGCCGTGTCCGGTGAGGACCTGCGTCACGCGGAAGGTGAGGACGCCGTGGCGCCTCTCCAGCCACTCCTCAAAGAGGGGACTTATCGCCGCAATCGTGGCGTGCCCAGCACTGGGTTGCAACAACCGTACTTTCCATGACGCCATGAGATCCCGCCGGAGCTCCGTCCGCTGTGCCGCGATTTCTCGCGGCAGCGGACTTACGCCCCGGCGTTTCGCCTCCTCGCGCCACTCCCATACGTGCGCGAGGACTTTTGCCTCCAGATCCCATGGCGGCAATCCGGCAAGGAGGCTCGCTGCCTCACAGGAGACCGTGCGGTATCCTCGGACCATCCGGATGGCCATGACCCTTTGGGCCGCGCTCAACCGGCGGGCTGGCCACAGCGCCAGAGAGCGCGCCCATACAGGAGCCCCGTAGAGGGCCATGGACCGCACGACCCCCGCGTAGAGCCTCCGGCAGGAGGCGTTTGGACCCCCTAGATTGGGCAGGAGCCGCTTTAATGTAGCGCCCGCCCGCTCCAGTTTGGGAGCCAAACGTCGGAAATGCTCCACGAAGTTCCACCGGCTGTCGAGGACGAGTCCCAGGTACTTCATCGTCGACTCGACGCCGATAGAAACCCCTCCTACCGTTATTTGGGACCCCAACGGTGGCGCGTTCCGAGGACCATGAAAACACATGGCCTCGGACTTGTGCAGGGCCACCTCGAGTCCCAATTGCCGGATCCTTTCGACGATTGTCGCAACCCCGCGTGCCGCTAATTCGGCCGCCGCCTGGTGCGACCTCCCCTGCGCCAGGACCAACGTGTCGTCAGCGTAGCACACTACGCTGACGCCGCTAGGGAGGTCGGCGCGCAGCACCCAGTCGTATCCGATGTCCCACAGATGCGGCCCCAGGACCGATCCCTGTGGGACACCGCACGACATCTCTTGCCGGTTCCACACTCCCCGGTGACCGGGGTAGATGACGGCCCTGTCCGTCAAATAGGCCTCGACCACACGACAGAGGTAGGTCGGCATCCGGTGATACCGGAGTGCCTCCCTGATGCAACTCCAGGGCAGGGTATTGAAGGCATTGGCGATGTCTAGAGACACCGCCAAGACGACCCCACCCTGGGCAACAGCATTCCCCGTCGTCAGGGCTCGCACACGCATGATGGCGTCCACCGTAGAGCGCCCTCTGCGGAAACCAAACTGGCTCTCCGCCAAATCCGGCCCCACCCGCACCAGCTGGCCGACGAGGCGGTCTGCAATGACTCTTTCAAAGAGCTTGCCCACCTCGTCGAGCAGCACGATGGGACATATTTGTACTTGCTGTTGTAAATATATCATTCAAATAAGATATTACTAAACTGAGCGCAAGTTTTCCAAGACATAATTGAAATCTTTGATGGTGGCCATGCCAGTGTCAGTCACACTGGCACATCGGGGCTAAACTCTAAATCATAGGTATGAGAGAACAACGTGGTCAAAAGAAAGATGAACTCAATTTTGAAGAAAAATAAAATTGCATAAAAATATTTTGTTTATTGAAACTGATAAAAGCTTCCTGAAGAAAATATAAAAAACATTTTAAAATCAAAATAATTTAATGAAATCAACATAAATATCATACCACACGATACTAGGTTATTAATTAAAATATAATCATCTGCCTAGCCTTTTCCCAACTATGTTGGGGTCGGCTTCCAGTCTAACCGGATGCAGCTGAATACTAGTATTTTACATGGAGCGACTGCCTATCTGACCTCCACAACCCAGTTACTGGGCAAGACGATACCCCTTGGTAAGACTGGTTGTCAGACTTTCGGGCTTCTGACGACCCGGTAATTAAATTAATTAAAAATATAATACTGTATTAAATTAACATTAGAACTATAAGTGCTCACAAGGAATTCAAAATAGCCGTTTTGATAGTTGGTGAGTTTCGAGCGATACTACATCCTACAAAAGTACAAGGCGTTGAATTTAATAGTTATAATAAATGTTACTACAATAATGTTAATACGAATTGAAAGTTGCGTAATGAACTAGAAACGTTGATACATAGAAAGAATAACAATAATTGCAACATTGAAATCGTGCCTCAATATAAGTTTGCTAGAAAACTGTTAATGTTTGGACGGTCATACTGACGGATGCACTAAAATAAAAGATGTTCTGATGGCTAAAGGAGCGAAGCGCACATTTTATAATGCCTAAAGGTATAACTGCAGGGGACCACCCTGCAGTTAACAAAATCAGAAAAAAATATATGATATTCGTCAGGATATATGCTAGTTAGATAGTATGTTGAAGCCATATTACAACTAGTTTGATACGACAAAAAAAAATCACGAAGATACCTCTTAAAATGTCTTTTAACAATTAAAAACCATATTAATATACATGCAATCATCCTGTTTTTTTGTCAGAAATAATCTAAAATTAACTTAATAGTGTTTTATTGTTTTAGTCCAATCAATATATTTTTTGTAAATAGATAATTACTTCATATTTTGCAATAAATTACCAGCGTTGTGTCATCGCGCTTCTCTTTCATTTTTATGCAGTCTAACGGTGACCGTACTTTAGGTGTTATCAGCCTCTTAACACAACAGAACCCAGAAAACATGAAACATTTTAACAATCAAAACATCACACTTATGTTATATTTCAAACCACACCAAAGGCCTGTCATGACCTTGTCGGAATTTATTATTCATTATCGAATTATGATTATAACTTAGTTTTACGAAGCGTTGTGTCCGTACTTTCGTCCAGGCTAGGTGAAGAGTTACAGTTTGTATGCTTGACGCATCACCAGGTCGAAGTAGCAATCATTGTCGAACGACACGCTGATGCCGCTGTAGTAGTTCAAGAATTCCTCCAAAGTCACCTGTGGGAAAAAAAGACTTGTATGTATTTTGGAGCACTCTCGAATAATTAGGCGAAATTAATTGTTGAATGACTGTAATAAATGGAGATTGAAAGTGGCGCCAGCGATAGAAAAGTTGAAAGGGAATTTTTTGTCTTGGTATGGGCATGTGATGAGGTCGAATGTAACTTGTGTGACTAAAAGAGTAATGAATATAAATAAAGAAAGAAAGTAAATGCGTTTATTTGCGGAAACATGAGCACATGATAGAACAAGTTGTGGGAAATGTTGATGGATGGAGGGAATGGAAGGCCAAGTAAAGGTTGAGCGGATTATCTGAGGAATGATATGAACGAAAAGGGAGTGAATGATAGCGTGACCGTTATTATAGGAGAAATAAAGACGTAAACATTTTGCGCCCACCCAAAGTAACAAACGACAGTGTCAGAAAGATGATGACGAAATTTAAATATGCTGCTATTCCAAGTTTGGTCAGCATTACAGCATCCCGATTCAGAACCTCACGATGAAATTATTGTGAGGTTCTGAATCGGGAAAGACATTTTCATTTTTATAAGTTTTGTATCAAAATTGACTTGGTGTCGTACTTTTTGGTGGATATTAAAAATAGCTGGATCGTGCAAAAGGACAGACTTCAACTTAATATATGAAACTGTTACATAAAACATAATTCTTTATTTATATTCGTAGTAATTTTGTCTTACTTTTCGATCCACCTGCCCATCAGACTCAAAGTTGGCGAGGAATTTCTTCAGAATAACTTCTGCCGTTTCTTCGCCGCTCATGTATCTGGAATTTTAAAGACAATATATCGAAAAAAGACAATATCACGTGGTTTTTTTTTTCGTTGCACGAAGTGAGCAAGATTAAACTGACAAGTTCCACAAAGTACCTAGTATAATGTTACACAGAACTGCGTTGTGGAGGTCGGATAAGCAGTCGCTCCATGTAAAATACTGGTATTCAGCTGCAGCCAGTTAGACTAGAAGTCGACACCAACACATTTGGGAAAAGGCTAGGCAAATGATGAATGACTTTCTCAAATTTTGAGTGGCTGGCAACACCCAGATCAAAGGTAAAGTTTTATTTAGGTCCTTTTATCTGCAATCAACTTTCTAGCCATAATCAGATGGGATCTTCATGTGAGATTATTATTGTGATGTTGCATTGAACATTCACATTATGTGATTCACTACTAAATAAACTTAGAATTTTCCCTGTCTCTGGTTCAAGTTCACGATTTCCCATCCCTTTAGGCGGATTATATCCAAGGGGATATAATCCGACGCGGGGATATAATCGACCCATAAAAGAATCTCCTAAACAGACAAGGGTCTGTTTAGGAGATTCTTGGCTAAAACATTGGTGTGTTTGCTCAGTGTGTGATAAGTATATTTGCATTTTTCGCAGTTCTTTCACTGTTTGTATCTGTAGGTGCTCGTGTATTACTTTATTTCTGACAAACCGTTAAATTTTGTAATCAAAGGTAGAGTGAGTATGAATGTTTATTACCTGGGATGTGAAGTAACGTCGTAGCCTCGTCGAATATCCTCGACGGTGATGACGCCGGCTCCGGTCTTGTCCAGCATCCTGTATACCTTTTCCACAATGGCCCGGCGTTGATCTGCCATGGGGGGCTGCAAACATTCATTAACATTTATTAAGGCCCACAATAGCAGTGGACAGTGTGTGGGCGAAGCACGCCTTTGCTTAGTTGTGGGACAATACAGGCTAGATAGATAGATATATATAGAAAAATGCACAAAGTCAGATTTAATACCTACCTCAAAAACAATCTACCAGTTTAATAGATATTTTAGCATGAATGAATGAACCCCTGCGTGGTTTGACCAGACTCGGTCAATCGAATGAATCCAAAGATCACACTAGCCTTGCATGTTTCATGGGACTACAGAGACAGTTGCATATCAAGGAGTAGACCAGGGGCGCTTTATATAAAGGCCCTTTCAGATTATGGTTTTCTAGTTGAAAATGACAAAAAGGCAGCCCTTCTCAAGCTACTGCTTGAAATGTTCCTACTGGAACACTTCAAGCTTAAAGTAATAAATTAAAATACATACACGAACATGTGCTAGGAACTCGTCGAGGCTTATGGAGCCACTCCTGTCAATGCCGAATGTATTAAACAGGTCAATTGCATCCTAAAAGAAATACAAAAACATCATCTTAGTAAAAAAGTATATAGTGTCCATAGACGTTACAGTACTTTCACAGATATTTTCCCAACAGCAACCCGGTGATTTTGACAGACTTGTCAGTGGCAGCAACCCGACAGGAACCTTATTATAATGAAAATAAAGATCATTGTGATTTTGACAACAATTAAAAATCATAGCTAAAATAACTGTGAAAGGACTGTATCTCGTAACTCGTTTCGATTATAGCTTAGTGCAAATATAATCAGGAAAATGTATTGTTTAGCAGACTGACCACCAAAGTCACAAATCTATAAATCATCTATTCATCCATCTTCGTTTCTCCAAGCGTTCATTCGGAAGGTGCAATAAAAACTACGCTTAGCAAACCGCCCTTTGCAGATCAATATTTTTGGTGCGGACGTGAATACTGCGTCCCACATTTCATTGTATGAGTCACATTATTGTCGTACTATAATGATAGAGTATTTAATTTTATTGTTTCTGTGTTGCAAATATTCTTTTATAAATTTGCTATTTAACGATTAAAGCTACATCGTACTTAGCATAATCAGCTCCCACTGCTGGGACACAGGCCACTCTTCGAGAGGGAGTGGGCTGTAATATATCGCGCTGGCCCAGTGTTGATAGATGTCCCATATCTTCGAATGTTTGGTCCTAGGATATGCCGGTTTTCTCACGATGTTTGCCTTCACCGGTTTGAGAGCAGTGGTGATAAAATTATTTAAGGCTTCTGCATACTGGGGCGATATCGCGTGCGCGACAGGCATTTTGCTGCCTGTCGCGCCCGCAACATCGCCCGAGTCTGCAGAAGCCTTTACACAAAGTAAAGAGCCTGCCTAGGTTCGAACCCACGACCTATAACTCATAAGACGGGGCCGTTACCCCTGGGCCACCACAGCTCGCTCACATCATACTTGTTTAAGTATGATGTGAGCCAGCTGTGGTGGCCCAGGGGGCCCGTATATGTCAGAAGAACTTGTCCAAGTTCAAAATAAGTGTTTACTTATTTTGAATTTGGACAAGTTCTTCTGACATATTGGTAAATGGTAATGGTATTACCTGATGGCTGAGGTCCAATCCAGTTTCCTTGATTCCGTTAAAGAGTTCGTCCAGAGTCAACAGCTTGCTGCCATCGTCATCCATTGTTCGGAAGATCCTGTAAAATATAATGTTACGGTTATTATTAAAATCGAAATACAAAATCATACTAAGACTTTATAGTTCTTAAGATCCTCTAAAAGTTATAATAAGAAGGTTACAAAGATTAACAACAATAGCTCTCAGCTAACGTGGTTTCATAGATCACGAAGCAGTTAATTTTAGTTGTTTCGCGGTATATAATATGTCATGTCAATAGTTTATGTCACGAAGCCAAGTACAAAACTTAATCTATCCTAGTCCGAGTTCCCAAATGAAAAGACTCAGAAATGAAGAAATCCGCAGGAGAACTAATGTAACCAATATAGCCCGAAGAATTCCCAAACTAAGTAAGTGGCAGTGGGTACATAGAACGCAGAACAGATGGCCGATGGTACCGAAAAGTTCTGGAGTGGGACGTACCGGAAGGTGCAGCGTGGGTAGGCCCCTTAATGTAGACCGATGACCTGATGAAGGTTGTCGGACGCAATAAACACAAGACCGGTCGTTAGGATGATGCATGGTTTAGGCCTATGTTTACCAGTGAACATCTTTTGGCAGATTGATTATAATGGTGACAAGATTATCCTCCAAAATGTATACCTTCCAAGTCCCAAGATGCCGAAGGCTCCTCTTGACAAACAGAGCAGGCGCAGCTTCTCCAGAGGGTCCGTGGCTGTTTCCAGCGCGCGGACAGACTTCTGCATTAACTCCTCCTCCTCCCGTGATGTCGGTGACATGGGTCTGTGCCATGCTACTATAAGTTGCAATAAAAAAAAACGAATCAAACTCAGCAAGACCCAGAGACTGCTGAGCATTCTCGTTTGTGACTAATTGACCAACGAGGCAATTCGGAATTTTCAGCGGCATCCCAGTCTTATGTTGCTCGCAATATGCCGCTCCTATTAGGTACATGGGACTTAAATATAAATGTATAAACACCTCTGCCCATTCCTTCGAGAAATACAGACGTAATGTTATGCTATGTGTATCCAGAATTCGCAAATCAAAGCAAGCATAATAAAAAGGCCTTCACTTTTAGCTCTAATCTAGTTCGCTAATCCGAAGCCAGCACGTGACACGCGTGATCAATGAATGAATGAGTTACGAAAACTACCTAACTGCAGATCTTAATATTATTTGTTTTCACCCTGTATACGGTATTCCTGAAGGTCGTGTAGGCCGGAAGTGGAATGCTGATATTCTACCGTACCACCCACCCCGGGTGGGACCGTTATTCAAACCCACACATTTCTAGAAACGACTCGAATGATCACGAAACGTTAGAGGGAGATAAAGAATAGTTCTGTTTCAGTCGCGCCACGCTTTACGCACCATGCGTAAAGTGTGGCGCGACTGAAACTACGTTAGGTCTATATCGTCGGATAACAACAGAATATATTATAGTTCAACCTTATCATAAATAATACCCACGTATCATCTGAACTTAGTCATTGAGAAAGCAACGTGTAACGTTATCCTAGTAATTTATTAACAATAGCTTTTACCTGCGGCATTGGCTTTGAGTTTCAGAGAAATCAAATCTTTTCTCTAATACTAATACAGAAGTATAGATTAATATTGTTATTAGTATATTGACAACTGTGTAAAGTTTTGAATATTAAATCTATGTTTAGCTTAACCTAATAGCCCGCTCTTATTCAGTGTCAAGGACGGGCTACCTATTTACGTACTAAATAGCCCGTTCATTAATATCTAGTTTTACTGCATTTTGGCCGTTTACTTGCCTTAACCCTTGCATTGCCCCGCCCTAACCTGAGCTATAGGTAGGTATATTTATCTTAGGTCGAATTAATAATTCACTGGAATAATCTGACATGTGCTAGCTGTCACTTTGTGTAATAAAATGTCGTATAAATTGTATTCTAGACTTTTACACTTATTATTATACATTTATTTTAAACTTATATAAATCGATTAAACTAAACGACCACCATTACAATAAATATGACATTTTATTACAAAGTGACAGCTAGCACATGTCAGATTATTCCAGTGAATTATTAATTCGACCTTAGATAAATATACCTACATATAGCTTAATAATTCGACTTTTGTGACCTATGTAGAACAACATCTGCACAGAATCAGCAACTGATCCGACTTTTTAGAGTATAAGTTATCGATTCCCTGTATTGCAGATTGCAGCTATAGAACATATCGCCTTGCTATATTTACTGATACCTTTATTTTTTGGGATAAATTCAACCCTTCAGTGTGCGTGGTCCGACACGCACTTGGCCGGGTTATGTTGAAGTAACAGTAAACAATACACATAAAAATATCAATACAAGAATGAATTAAGGAAATCTCCATCAATCTACGGCCCTTAACTGAAAAACATTATGGTTTATTTACAAAACAAGGAGGTTACACGCGCTCACGAACATTGTGATAAGATCAATAACAATTCCTTGACCTACATTTAACCAGTTTATTAAAGAATTGCGCTCAACATCATTCTGTTGTTATTGTTGTTGTTATCGTTTTATCAATGACTAGCTGCTGCTGAGATTTCTTGTGTTAACATAAAAAATATCCAATGACACTTCCCATTAGTGAAAGAATTTTCGAAATCGGATCAGTAGTTCCGAAGGTTATTAAAATATTAAAAAAAAAACGTAATGCGGCAAAAATATCGTTGCCTGTTAACATGCGGAAAAATGTAACAAAATTGAATTACGATAAGTGCCATATAGGTAGTACCTACCTACAAATACCAAAATTATAAACCTTTACTATTACGAGGGAGAAATTGGATAAGTGGGCACATTACCTCGAAGCCCTTATTATAAGAAGTTCCCTAAACTTCCTTGAATTACTAAGTCTTCGAATTCGATAAAAAAAAATCTTTTTAAAAACAAGCTTTTAATGAACTAAAATATAAGTAAAAAAACCTTTTTAAAAACAAGCTTTATATGAACTAAAAGGTACTAAATAAAACTAACGAAACAAGAACTTTCATATTTTCATAAAAGCTTGAGGCTTTATCTTTTTTTTTAATTATTGTGAATGTGAAGACTATGTGGGTTATTGTTTTGATTTTTTCTCTCTGTTAGTTTTAATATTGGTCTGGCAGTTTGAGACATTTAAGCGGCCTACCCAAATGTCCTTTCTTTGGTATTGTTCGTCGAATCGTTGAGCTCCTTAAGTTCTGAGTTGAGCTGCACGATTACTGACAAATGCGTACACTGACTGGATAGCCTGTGTGGTTCTTTCCTCAAAAGACCATTTCAGACACCAATCTAGTCGCGGTAAGGTACTTATGGGTCACCGAGGCCCCCGCAACACAGGCAACAGGAAGGAATACGGGTGGGTTTTAGTCAGTAAGAGTCTGACACACCCTCCCGCTCCGCCCAGAGCGGGAGAAGTTATTTGATGATTTCCCACCCTCAAAAAAAAAAAAAAAAAGACACCAATCTACATGGTCTTCACATGATCTGACCAAGATTATGTCTAGACTTTAAAAGAGACTGTGACCTCTGAGTTTGTTTCGGTTTTCTTCTCAGAGTAGACTACCCAATATATTACTTTCCTCTATGGAGTAGACAGATAGAAAACGCCGAGCATAGCTAGTTTTTTTTCTAAATATGTTTGACGTGTAAAAGTGTTTGTACAAACCTACTTACAGAAAATAAATCATTTCATCATATTATGATCTAAGGTAGTATTATACATTTAAAATATTTTATTAAATAAAACACATTTGGTAGATATTTAAAACTAATATTATTTATCAAAATCGTGAACAATGTAATCCTATATGTAAACCTTGGGGTGGGAGGAGGGGGGGTGGTGTCTTAATAATACAATTTTGTCACCAACAAAAAATAAGTAATTTCCTTATTTGATGGCCCATAAATTAGAGTTTAAAAAACTAATAAATACGCTGACAGTTTTAATAAATGTTCTATGAAGTATAATAATAATGTAAAATAGGTAATTAATTATTATTAAAAAACTTATAAAATTAATCATTCTATTTTTACCCGACTGCCTCAGGAGGGTAATGTTTTTCGAGAGTATGTACGAGATGTACTCGCATGTCTATTTCTTTGGCACGCTCTGTAGCCTAAACGGCTTGATGGATTTTAACGTATGAGGTGTCCTTAGATTCGTCTTAATTGTAGGAGTGACATAGGCTATATAATATTTATAAATTGCATCTGCAAATACAAAAAAAGGAAGGGAAGTTTTTTTTTTAATTTATTGCAACAATGTTGGTACCTATCAAATAAAAGCTAGTAATTAGTAATTTTCAAATATATATATTGATAAAACTAAAAAGCTTGAAATAAAATAAATTATTTAAAAAACAAAAAACCCGACTGCAAAAACACGTAACTGAAAAGGGAAAAACAAGCATTATAATCTATATAGTTTTGGTCTTGCAGGCGGGGACAGTCGAATAACTCGAAATATGGTGTAACTTTTGATTGTCCCCGCCTGCGATACCAAAACTATATAGATTATAATGCTTGTTTTTCCCTTTTCAGTTATTTGTTTTTGCAGTCGGGTTTTTTCATTTTTAACTATGAGTTGAGCTTGGTTTAAAAAAAGCGTGTAGCGCTTGTTGACGAAACCTTCACATAGCCACGTATCTACTTATAATCATAAAGTACCTAAGTCACCTAAGTACCTATAACAAAGTGAACAAATGTTACATTCATTTCTATAAAAAAGCGCCACATGCTTTCTAAAACATCTTTCTTTTTTCTGGTATTTTTTTATAACCCAGTTTTTCAAATAGCTTTTCGTTCATCCCATAAGATTTCATAAAATAATATAAGATTGCTAAGGCAATTATGGACATTAAGCAGTCGCAGCCACCCCCTCTTTCAGCTGGACAGGCAGAACTGTTTCCACACATCATGCACTTAATCTTGGATGTCAGTACAAATACAAGGCACACCGGTAGAATCGATATCATCTGCAGGATAACTGACAAGAAGCTGTAGACTGAGCTTAGGATCAACTTCAAAAGATTTTCGAGCATCATTAGAATGACCATGATAATCCGTACTAGCATTTGAGCCGCACAAATAAAGGTTTGTAAACATGCGTGGAGTGTACGACACATGGTTGCAGTATCTGAAACATTTCAATTATTAGGTATCAAAAAATGTGAGTAATCCTCCGCAGACCACTCCATGTCCCATCTGCCAGTGTCCCAAATGTCCGTTCTGAACAACGCCTCTGACGCCGCAATAAATGTACTGGACCCAAACAGTAAAAACACTGGTAATAATGAAAAAAAAAATAAAATTAAAGGGGTAGGTACTTTATTTTACTCTACAACCTGATTAAAATCAAATCTTAGTATCTAAAATTTCCAACTTAAAGTAAAAAATATACAAATGTTGTGTGAAGTAATATGATTATTAATAAAGAATACACATAAAACCATTTTTGATCAGTTTAGGGCGGCTCCTTCAAATATTTCGTTTTCCAAAAGGGGTTCCGTCGCCAAAACAGTTTAAGAACGACTGGTGTATAGCTATACGTGAACATTACTCCATATCTTATTGGTAGATACTTATTTATAATTAATAATTTCAGCTAAGGTTTAAATATTATACGTGAACGTATATATTACGTATTATACGTGAAAATATACGTGAACATTACACCATATCTTATTGGTAGATACTTATTTATAATTAATAATTTCAGCTAAGGTTTAAATATTAAAAAAAACTATATTTATCGAACTATGCTACGGCAAGTGGCAAAAAAAAAGATATAGGATGTGTTCGTCTGCTGCGGCCACTTGCTGGTTGCTTACTAAGTTTTCCACGTCATTTTTCACTACATACACCTTTTTTTTTGGGGTGGGAAATTTCCAAATAACTTCTCCCGCTCTGGGAGGAGCGCGAGGGCATGTCAGACTCTTACTGTCTAAAACCCGCCCGTGTTCCTTCCGTTGCCAGTGTGTTGTCAGAGGCTACGGTATCCCTTTCGGACTTTCCCGCGACCCCGGCAGGCATCGGGCCTAGTGGACCCCTACACTTGTGCTGACATCTCTTAGAGGCGCGTGTGGAACACAACGTGCCGTCGACGCGGGCCTAGTCCTTATCGGACGGCGAGCCCGCGCCTACGGTGGCCGGGAATTGGCCTGGGATTCCCGATGCCCTGCGGCGGCTAGGGGCATGAGGGCGCCAAATTCACTACATATACCTAAGTTCGCTTCAATAAAGCTATAACCTAAATGTAAAAGTAAGTTGATATTTAACCTGATAACTTTTTGCACTAAATAACTGTGACAGCCTGGTTCACCTCATTAAGCAATAGTTGTTATAAATAACTTCGACAATTATTTAAAAACATAATTGTTCAAATAAATCTAAAAGGTGTTTATGCAGTGATCAAGTGTGATAACAGAAATCAAAATCAAAACATGTCATGTTATTTTTTTTTAATAAAGTTTCATTAACTACAATTCAATTATTCGGATCTATTTGGATATGATTTGGATCTACTTCCTATTCTATTGTCATAGACAATTGATAATTAAATAGTCATAAATGTAACTGAGGGCTAACTACAGAAAAGTATGTATCTGCCGTGATATGGACATGGTTCGGACCTGGGGTCTACAGACTCCTACGACATCCGTAGCTTCGGCCTTAGTTACGGGCGTTTCCAACTCCGTATCACCACTGAAGCAAAAGATGGATTTTTACTTGGAAATTCATATGATTACCCACGATTAGCAATGTTGGACATTCTTCTGCACCAGAGTCCAGCTTTCAATCACCTTATCATTTTTGAAATTTATACACGCGGTAGCATGTCAAGCCAAGTTCAAGCAAGCAATAAAACTGGCGAGCAGCACCGTGTGTAATATTACACGAACCATTTGGAGCCACTTTTGACCCCTTCATAACTCAAAAACTATTTCACATAAACGTGTCAAAATTGGCTCATATATTGAAATTTGCGAGATACATATGTGCACCAAATTTCATATACACATCTCAAACGATTATTAAGATATTAACGTCCAAAAATCGTCATTTTTATCACTGACTGACCTATAGATCAAAATTCTAACCCAGTTCCAGATGACCTAGAAAGTTCAAATTTGGCATGCAGATAGGTAATTAGGTGAATACAAAGGAATAAATCAGAAACTGGTAAATTTTTATCATTTTATTATAATTTTTCACTTAATTGATTCTATTAAGAACACTTTTTTTTTTTTTTTTTTTTTTGAGGGTGGGAAATCATCAAATAACTTCTCCCGCTCTGGGCGGAGCGGGAGGGTGTGTCAGACTCTTACTGACTAAAACCCACCCGTATTCCTTCCTGTTGCCTGTGTTGCGGGGGCCTCGGTGACCCATAAGTACCTTCCCGCGACCCCGGCAGGCATCGGCCCTAGTGGACCCCTACTTTGTGCTGACGACATCTCTTTGAGGCGCGCGTGGAATACGACGCGCCGTCGACCCGGGCCTGGTCCTTACCGGACGGTGAGCTACCCATTGCTCACCGTCCGCAAGCCCGCGCCTACGGTGGCTGGAAATCCGCCCGGGATTCCCGACGCCCTGGGCGTCTCCTGCGGCGGCTAGGGGCGAGAGGGCGCGAAACGTGCCTTTCCCTCAACCGTCCCGCCTCCTCCTTCGCGAGCATTACTGCTTCGCAGAAGGAGGTGACGGCTGCCCATGCCCTCTCGCTCCGTACCATGGCCTGAACCAGGGCCGGACGCGAGAGGTCTCTGCCGCCGATCGCCTCCACGAGGACACGGCGGTGCTCTGCCCAAGCCGGGCAGATCTCCACCGTATGCTCCACCGTGTCCTCCGGGCGATCCACACAGTGGTGACACCCGGACGTTTCCTCCCGCCTTATCCGACACAGGAACCTCCCGAAACTGCCGTGTCCGGTGAGGACCTGCGTCAGGCGGAAGGTGAGGACGCCGTGGCGCCTCTCCAGCCACTCCTCAAAGAGGGGACTTATCGCCGCAATTGTGGCGTGCCCAGCACTGGGTTGCGACAACCGTAATTAAGAACACTTAACCTATACTTAGTGCCTGTAACTGTAATAATGTAAGAATCAGCAATCAGCAATCAAAACTTATGATAGCCGGTCTTTACGTGGATTTTAAGGTCTTCACGTGAATATATAACGAGTTGTATATTCCCTTAATTTGTTTTAATCCTACTATTTCCGTTTTAGTACTTATAACTAAGAGTATATTCGACTTTCATATTTACTACGTTATTAACTGGGATTTAGTATTAATTATTGTTTCAATATTTAGCGCACATCAATAGATAAATTCATTTACGAACTAGAACGAGTCAAGACCAAGTTTCAGATATTAAGTAATGTATATGTTCACAGGGAACAATTCCCTATTTGCATAGCATATGCTATTACTATCCACACATAACCAGGCCTTTGCCTTGACAGTGCTCTTCTCGACATAGGCTCCTCTATATTTAGAAAAGGGCAGGCTTACGTTGGACTCTCCAGAGTTAAAACCTTAGATGGAGTAAATCTCATCATTAGATCCAAGTCAAATCAAGGCACAAGAGAGCTCTATTGTAGAGTACAACAGTCTGCGCATGTTATACCGCCCCGACTTGGCCAAATTAAGTATAAACAGAAAACGTGTAAAAAAAAACGGGTACTGAATGGGCAATTCACTCAAACATTTCAAAGGTACAAGAAAATATAGAAAATAACACAAAAAAGACAATTATACCCCATAAACGTAGGAAAATACAGTAGTTTAACAAAAACCATTTGGTATTAATTTTGTTATAAATAAGTACCTACTAATAATTTATGTACAAAAAGTAATGATATCCCATCAAAAACATAAATGTGAAATGGGAGCCAAGTTCAATATTATGATATATGCCTTGGTTGTTGACTTCAAAGACAAAAGAAGTGAGATCTAAATGGGTGCCAAGTTCAATGGTCGGTCCTGAAATTTATTTATAACAACATAACATATGATTTCTTCTTATAACTTAGTAATAATAATATTGTAGCCTAAGGTCTGACTTGGCTAGTTTTCATATACGAATTATATTATAGCCTTCGCGATTCTAAACCTGTTACTTGTCGGTTCTTATTTCATTATTCCGAAAATTTGGCTTGCTGGTAGAAACTAGGCATCGAACATAATAATTCGTATATGAGAACTAGCCAAGTCAAACCTTAGGCTACAATATATTATCCTAAGTTATAAGAAGAAATTATATTTTATGTTGTTATAATTAAATTTCAGGACCGACCATTGATACTCAATATCTTTATTGCTTTACCATAATGTGTTCTTAGGTGGTAACTATATAATTTAGATCATTATGGACCCTGTAGGGCACAGCAAGAGGGTAGGAGAGAGGAAGCCGCGTTTTAGGAGATTTAACTTTCATATACTCAAAGTCAGGAGATCGCTAAATATGATACTAACAATTCGCCTATCTACTATTTATGTATTATTTTATCTGAAAAAGTACTTAAATATTTTAAACTAATTTTATATACCTGTACATAAGTAGGTATTATAATGCTGTTTATTTTTTGGTATAAATTGTTTTTCTTTGAATAATTATTTATTTTCATTATTATTATTGTTATATTAATAATTAATTATTATTATTAAATTATTTATTAATAATGATTTACTGTTATATTAATATATTTTAAACATACCTATAAGTTGCGTGATTATCATTAATTATTGTTTTCAATTATTTTTATTAAGTATATTATTTATTATTATATTAGTAATTTCTTTAACATATACAAATTACATTATTATTAATATGTTTTTTCCTATTATTTATGTTTATCATTTAAATATTCGTCTAAGGACATTTGTTTAACAGTAATGTTTTAAGTTTATTTATATATATATTTAAGTTTTCTTCTTTCTTTATTACGTCAGGCAGTTTATTATATATTTTTAAAGACATTAGGTAGGGACTTGTGGAATGTTTTTTAGCCTGGATTATGGTATGTTTAGCCTTTGAACTTGGCACCCATTTAGATCTCAATTTTTTTGTCGTTGAAGTCAACAACCAAGGCATATATCATAATATTGAACTTGGCTCCCATTTCACATTTGTTTTTGATGGGATCACGTTTACCTGCACAACTTCCGCCATTGTTCTTTGCCGCCTCTCGGGCTCGTCAATAGGCGCAATGGTTTTATTATTCAATTAGTTGTAGATAGGTATCATGGTATCTCGGTTATCTCGAACAGCTGACAAGGAGGTCCTTGTCGGCTGTTCGAGATAACAAGCTACTCGATGCACAGCTTTTTCCAACTGTCTCAACACTGTGTTTATCTTTGTTACGCTCAGACCTATCGGTCTCACTCACTGAGTCATAGTCGGCGTTCTAGTGTGAAAGAGATAGCCTACACGGTGTGCTCTTGCTGTCTAATGTTCTTTGAGTTGGCACTGTGGCTCGGTTTAACATAGGTGATATACCTACCGGCCCACTATCCGTACAAAATGCTACGCGAAGAAGCTTATTTATATTACCCTCATCTGTTGTCAAGATTGACCCATATTTACAGTTATGTAGCTCCTCTTTTATTTCATACAGCTGCTTCACAGTTGCATAGGGACTTTAAATATCCCTGATTTCCCCTTTTTGTAGTACCACTGAACCCTTTAACAATCCCGTCGCATCAGCATGGTGAAAAGTTACGGGAGGCAATTTTCCCAAGTCTTTGGCCACAAAAATGGCGATAAGCTGAGTTTCTATCGTCTTCAGCAACGTTATAATGTGTTCCAGGTTTATCTTTTCTTCGAGATATTTTCTTCTTGTTACACGACAAGGATTCAAATAACAATGAATTAGTAGGATCGCAATCCTCTGTAGAAAAACCCGTTGCACAGATCTGAATCATGATTTGCACAAACGCGAAAAGTTCATTTTTTACGATATTACACGTCGTACACTTAACAGTTTTTGAACTAGAGATTTTCACACCGGCAGTACAGTAACACCTGTGACACACCCGCATAGATGGCGTACTAGTACGGACTGGTACCCTACCTGCTTAATTCTACCTCGAATTCGGTGATCTTCTCGTCGGTTCTGCTGCCCGTTCTCTAGTAAGTCCTTTACTCGCCTTTTACGACAACAACTAGAAGAAATAGGGGGTGCTATTCTTTACATCCGGCATCACACGGAACACACAAGGTCTAACATTCGTCTGAACTTAAAAGGAAACGCAGAGCAGTTCCTAGGGCAATATGCGTCGCGACCATGTCGACTGTAGCCGTAGACATTCATCGACGACCGCTGACGACGCGTCAGCGGCTGCTGTTGCCTCTGCCGTTGACATCGGTCACTGTCACCGTACTCAATCCTAGACGCCGCACAACGCCAAACAAAGGCGCTTGTGTCTTATTTTAAATGCAGTCATGAAAGATCCGACATTTTAATTATGAGCTTGATCGATTCCGTGTTCTGCGCAGTGGACGTAAAAACCCTGGTTCACGGTTGTCAAACCACAAGGATCTTTTTGCACTCATACGACGTTGACAGGTTTTTTTTTTTGGGTGGGAAATCATCAAATAACTTCTCCTGCTCTGGGCGGAGCGGGAGGGTGTGTCAGACTGCTGACTAAAACCCACCCGTATTCCTTCCGTTGCCTGTGCTGCCAGCGGCGTCGGTAACGCTTTCGGACTTTCCCGCGAACCGGGCAGGATTTACTTACTTTTTTTTTTTGGGTGGGAATTTATCAAATAACTTCTCCCGCTCTGGGCAGAGAGCGGGAGGGTGTGTCAGACTCTTACTGACTAAAACCCACCCGTATTCCTTCCGTTGCCAGCACAGGCAACGGAAAGTGTGGCGCTGTTGGTACCTAAACATCTGTGCGATTGTTTTATGAAATGTAGTGTATTGAAAAAACAAGATGGCGGCGTTAGTTTTGATTTTGGCCGCGCGCCAATGGTGCCGATTCCCTTGTTCACAAACTAAACTAAATTTAAGTTCAGTGCATCTTTTTCTTTCTATTTCATTAAGAAAAGGACAGAAGATAAATTTTAGTTTAGTCCTGTCAAATTAATCAGCGCTTGAAGTAATTTTAGTAGGCAAGTTTTTAATCACGTCTAAACTTGTATGGAGTAGTGACAGGCGCTGATTAATTTGACAGGACTAAACTAAAATTTATCTTCTGTCCTCTTCTTAATGAAATACAAAGAAAAAGATGCACTGAACTTAAATTTAGTTTGGTTTGTGAACAAGGGAATCGGCACCAAAATGTCCTTGTATAGCTATATATCTTTTTAACTGAAACTAAGGTAAGCGGGTTCTGATTGTGAATGTTGGAAAGGTGCAGACCACCAAATGCACTTACCACAGACCCTGTCTCACAGCCAGTCACAGCTACACACACAACACAAGCTACATCCACTTTTGACCCGATTTGGAAAACCATTTCAAAATTCAAAAACTCTATTGCTGTTTTGAAGCGAGTTCCCCGCGGTGCTAGACCTCTTGTGGCACCACACCTAACAGGTTGCGTTCCTCTTACCAACTGAGAGAACTCGCAAAGTGCTTGGGAATAGCTGGTCATCTTCCCATACAGAATTCTACGTGTATAAAATAATTTGGCAGCCAAAAAGACACAACTCTCTAACAGCACATATAGGAAACTAATATTTGGGCTCATAATTTAGATTAAAAATCACCGACACAGATATACCTCTTCAAGAGGTATATTTCCCATCTTGTAGAATCTAAGTTAGGGAAGGTGACATAAGCGGAAAAGCCAAGATTCTTTTTAGTATAGTGATGTGGTGGCACCGTGTTCTCCAGAAACACTCGCAGCTCTGGAGAGCAAACACCCTGCCCCAGCGGATGTTCTTTCTTTTCCCGACCTTCTGATCCGGATAATCACTCCATCACCATTACAGGACGAGATTTGGTTACAGCCGTTTGCTACTTCCGGAGCGATTCGACTGGCGGCCTCGACGGCCTGAGTCCTCAGCACCTTAAGGACCCTATCTGCTCATGCGCCGGGGCAGCTGCTGAGTTGCTCTTGAAGGAGCTTACGGCTCTGATTAACCTCATGCTCACCGGCAAGGTGAACGAGGCCATCATTCACGTTATGTATGGGGCCAATCTATGCACCCTGCGTAAGAGGGATGGTGGCATTCGTCTTCTTGCCGTGGGAACTAATTACCGTCGTATGGTAGCCAAGATTTACTGTAAATTTTATGTTGAGGTTGTTTCGGAAAAATGCCACCCCTTGCAGCTAGGTTACGGCTCCAAAGGGAGCTGTAAGGCTGCCGTACACGCCTTGTCGACCTACCTAAATTCTGGCAAAGGAGAAGTCATCCTGAAAGTTGACATAAAGAATGCCTTTAACTCTGTTAATAGGCACATCTTGCTGGCAGAAACCAAAAAAAAAGAAATACCTCAAATCTATAGTGTCCTTTGGCAATGTAACAGACACACTGAAATAACTGTATCGGGACAACCTTCTCGAATTTGCTGTTGGCTGTCAACATGGTAACTGTGATTTTTAGTTGAGCAATTTACCCAATTATTCGACAGCTAAATTCCAAATTTAACGTTTGGTATGTTGATGATGGAACTTTGGGAGGCGATGTAGAAACTGTTTTAAATGACCTTCAATTCTTAAAAAAAATAACTTCATTCCATTGGCTTTGAGAGAACCCACTCTCGATTTTTTTCTGCAACTTTCTAAATGTCATTTGAAGCGCCATCTGGTATCTTCCTCCTAAATTATTCTCCTACCTATACCTCAATATACTGTATAAAGATATTTATTTATAGGAAAGGGTGTTCGTTTATACCTACTAAGTACTTTATGTTTTCAAAAACATTTTTCAATTCTTTCTTGTGGATCTCGCATGTGAAAAGATAATCCACAAATATGTCCAAAAACATTTTATTTTTTCTTTTAGCTTAGTTTTTGGCACATTCTTTTCAAAATTTCCAGAGTAATATTTTGGATTTCTTTAAAATCCTTTTCCTCTTGAGTGGGATACAACAGAAAATGTCTACCTGTTTTATATTCTTTTGCCCTGGTGCTGGCTAAATGCTTGAAATATTTTTCAAACATTTAGCCAGCACCCACCCACATACATAATTAGCCTGGCCAGCATCAGTAGTCTCAGTGTTTAAATTAATAAAAGGCACCACAATTTCATCATTTTCTTCATGCTGAAATGATAGTGCTGGGAACACTAGAAGTTTTTTCTTTTGTGTCTTCTAAAAAGAAGCTCAAAGTTTGTAAGCAGTTATTATCATAATTTTCACAGTTAGCTTTTAGAGAATGGGGTCAGTTATAGGTGTTTAAAAGAAGTGATTTAAAGGCACCTTCAAAGCCAATAGTGTTAGGTGCCGTATTACTCACCCCGAAACTTCTAATGTTCCCAAAGAAATTTTCCAGTCCTTGTTAAAGTTTCTAGTCAACATTGAATCAAATAAATATTTTTGGGGATACTATTTTCCACAAATGTTGCATGCCCTCAATAGTGCGGATGAAAATTTTTATTGATGGTATGGAACTTGTTTCAATTAATCTGATTTTATTATTCTTATCTTTTTTGAGTTGAATAAATTTTACTGATCTTAAAACTTTTTTCGCATTTACTCATAATTCGTGTGTTTCTTACACCACATTTGTACATTTTTCCATGCATCATATTAAGACGCTGACAACACCTAAATCGCAGTCACTCTCAGATTGCATAGAAAAGAAAGAGACGCGCGATGACACAACGCTTGTAATTTATTGCAAAATATGAAACAATTCTCTATTTACTCAAAATTGAGTTGAGTAATCGAAAATAAAAAACAACCAAGTTCTGCATTCAAATAAGACGTTCTTGTTATTAATTAAATACGTAACGTATGTTGATATTTAATGCAGATATTTTGGATTACAACTCAAGGTAAGAGGTTAGTTTAACGTTAGTTTGTATCGAGATTTTTTTTTCAAAACGTGCTTTGGTAACAACCAAGTTCTGGGAAATATGTTCAAAATTAACATATATTTTTTCCTCTACCACAAACTATACAGATTTGGCAATTTTTTTTCTTAAGGGTATTACATTGCTCGATGACCTTGATGGTTTGATCTCCGTTCTGGTATAAGTTACTTTGGCGCCATCTACCGACAAACGGCCATACTTTACTAAAACGAACTTAAGATAAAGCAAGAACACAGATGTGTCGCAGAGTTGTCATCGTTTTTGCCTATTTTATTCGCTCTCTGAGAGATTTAATACATTTTGTCCCGTAAGACTCTTGTACGAGTACCTACATCATAATTTGTATTTATTTTGTAATTGTAGATGCACTTTGCTTAATGAACTAGTTTTCATCAGTTATTTTATTGAGCACGGGTGCTAACTACATGATACAATCTGAAGGTCTGATGATGACCAGGTAAGCACTTATCGGTTCTCAGTAACGGAAATAGTTAGAACGATGTAGCTTTCAGCATTTGTCTAATTGAGCACGGGTGCTACTACATGATATATTCTGAAGGTCTGATGATGACCAGGTAAGTGCTTATCGGTTCTCAGTAACGGAAATAGTTAGGATGACCTATCTTTTAACTTTTATCTAATTGAGCACGGGTGCTACTACATGATACTTTCTGAAGATCTGATGATGGCCAGGTAAGTGCTTATCGGTGCTCAGTAACGGAAATAGTTAGAATGACCTAGCTTTTAACATTCATCTAATTGAGCTCGGGTGCTACTACATGATACATTCTGAAGGTCTGATGATGACCAGGTAAGTGCTTATCGGTGCTCAGTAACGGAAATGGTAAGGATGACCTAGCTATATTTATCTAATTGAGCACGGGTGCTACTACATGATACATTCTGAAGGTCTGATGATGACCAGGTAAGTGCTTATCGGTGCTCAGTAACGGAAATAGTAAGAATGACCTAGCTTTTAACATTCATCTAATTGAGCTCGGGTGCTACTACATGATACATTCTGAAGGTCTGATGATGACCAGGTAAGTGCTTATCGGTGCTCAGTAACGGAAATGGTAAGGATGACCTAGCTTTTAATATTTATCTAATTGAGCACGGGTGCTACTACATGATACATTCTGAAGGTCTGATGATGACCAGGTAAGTGCTTATCGGTGCTCAGTAACGGAAATAGTAAGGATGACCTAGCTTTTAACATTCATCTAATTGAGCTCGGGTGCTACTACATAATACATTCTGAAGGTCTGATGATGACCAGGTAAGTGCTTATCGGTGCTCAGTAACGGAAATAGTTAGGATGACCTAGCTTTTAACATTCATCTAATTGAGCTCGGGTGCTACTACATGATACATTCTGAAGGTCTGATGATGACCATGTCAGTGTCAGTAGTAAGCAAAATCATAAATAATTTCATCAGATCGATTTGATTTGACCATGTATTTTCCTATGTGTGTAGGTAATAAAGTTGGATGTCTGATGATGACTAGTAAAATAAAAAAATAAGTTTAATTTTTTTTTAATGTTTCGTTTACAAAATCTAAAACTTTTAATTACCGTTCAAAGTCATTGAAATCCAAAAAGCGTGAACAGGTCGGTTGGTCATTTATTGGGATTGGTGTTGGTGTTGAAGGTGCATGTAAGCTTTCTTGAAGTGCGCACATATCTTTGTCTTCTGGTTTTTGTACGTTATGCACCTTTACCGGTCTTCCTTGTTCTTTATTGCTTGTAATATATATGGCGGATTACTAATTTCCATATTTCGACTATGCCGCGTATCCAAAAGTTCCGGCAAAAACAATTCAAATAAAATGTACATAATTTTATTTTCATTTTATTTTCAAAAAACTACTCTACTGTAAACTTAGATGCAAGTCCTACACGTTTCTCTCCTATGAGTTTCAAACATTGTATACCACAGTTTAAAGCACCATGATCACCTATTTCTTGAATTTTGGAAAAAAGTAAGCAATGTCAATGACTCGTCTTCCAGATATATATTTTGTTTCTGCTTGTGATTGTGTTTCTTCAATAATCATATCTGGTAAATCTTCATGTTGTTCAAGCTATAACAAACATTTTAATAACATACAAGATGATTTTTAAGATATTCTTTTTTTTTTGTTCAAGGACTAAGAAAATACTTAGTCATATGTTTTTACAGCCGAAATAGGGTCAAAAAGAATATATACCGAATGATATTTTTACGGTCTGGAAATTGTTTTGGTTATATTTGGTTAGTACCATTGAATTTGTAAAAGTTCCGATAAGGTATCTCAAAAAAAAAACATGAAAACTATTCATGCTACGGCCCGTGCGTAAAACGAATAATAGCCAAAACAGGAGAAGATAGGAAATGGCGGCGTTGGCTGCGATCACGCATGAATGAATGATGTAAGTACTAGAGAGAGAGAGAGAGCGGGACTCGGGCGAGCGAGTATGCATGAGCGGCTCGTGCACCTGCGACAGGATATCAAAGAGGCCGACGGCAAGTGTGGCGAGTATCTATCGGCAGGCTTCAAAGGATAAAATCGCGCTACAAATTCATTGATATATTCTGCGCAATTAGTAAAAAATAAATAAATCGATAAATGAATATCCAAGTTCAAATCACAGGTTTCTGTTTTTATTGTTTTAGTGTGAAAAAATACTTCAAATGTTTACTATTTAGTGATAGATTAATTTCTCTCTATGCTAGTGAAAACTAAAAAAAAAAATAAGCCATAGGCTTTCTGCTCCGTTCACCAAAGGTATAATACCCAATTTTATTCAAGACGGTAAAAATAGTCAGCCCGTATATTATACAATGTAACTTCTTTTTAACGAAACTCAAAGGCCCGAGCATTTTTTTCGTTATGTAAAGTGAAGAAAGAAAAATACCTGGATATCACATAATACTTTTTTATATTTGAATCAATAGGCTCCTAATTACATTATCTAAGGGCAATGACACACGTGTTCTAGGCAATTAACAATAACAAAAGCAAGGCGGCTGTTTACGACCTCAGGTGTCTTTCTTAGAAATTTCGGCACCACGAAGACGAATTCGGAGCCTTTTGTTAAATGATAAAATGAACAAAAATACTGATAATACCTAAATGTTTACAGACGCCTAAATATGAACGTTGTTTTTCATAATTGACTAGCTGCTGCCCGCGGGTTCGCCCGTGTGAGTGTCGGAAATTATCCCACGGGAACGTGCTACCGGGACAAAAGCAACCTATGTTACTCCTTACAACTTCAGCTATCTTCTCACATTCTCTCTCTCTCTCACTTTCGGAGTCCACCATCAGGTAGGTGACATCAACAGTCACCAAAGCCTCCATGAGCTCTTTCAAATGAGTCCAAAAACGATGGTTCTACGTAGTGCCATCAATGAGATTCTATACCCACCTTCGGAGTCCACTATCACGTAGGTGACATCACCAGTCGCCTTGGTCTCCATGAGCTCTTTCAAATGAGTCCAAAAACGATGGTTCTACGTAGTGCCATCAATGAGATTCTATACCCACCTTCGGAGTCCACTATCACGTAGGTGACATCACCAGTCGCCTTGGTCTCCATGAGCTCTTTCAAATGAGTCCAAAAACGATGGTTCTACGTAGTGCCATCAATGAGATTCTATACCCACCTTCGGAGTCCACTATCACGTAGGTGACATCACCAGTCGCCTTGGTCTCCATGAGCTCTTTCAAATGAGTCCAAAAACGATGGTTCTACGTAGTGCCATCAATGAGATTCTATACCCACCTTCGGAGTCTACTATCACGTAGGTGACATCACCAGTCGCCTTGGTCTCCATGAGCTCTTTCAAATGAGTTCAAACACGACGGTTCTACGTAGTGCCGTTAATGAGATCCTATACCGACCTTCGGAGTACACCATCAGGTAGGTGACATCATTAGTCACCTAGGTCTCCATGAGCTCTTTCAAATGAGTCCAAACACGAGGGCTCTAAGTAGTGCCGTCAATGAGGTCCTTTACCACCATCGGAGTCCACTGTCACGTAGGTGACATCACCAGTCTCCTAGCTCTCCACGAGCTCTTTCAAATGAGTCCAAACACGACGGTTCTACGTAGTGCCATCAATGAGATCCTATACCCACCTTCGGAGTCCACCATCAGGTAGATGACATCATTAGTCACCTAGGTCTCCATCCTCCATCAAACGAAATTCTCGAGATAGTTAAACGATAAAAAAATAAACACCATAGAAATAATAATATGTATATACACTAAAAGGGTAGTTGTACTTACAAATAGTTTTGGAGAGCTCGTCCACGCTTCACTTTACATTTATTTTTATTGTATTTAGGCATATTCAAGCTTACTCTATGATGAGTTCAAAAAACAAAACAAAACTACAAACTACTATATATATATTTACAAACTTAATTTATATTCTTATTTTACGAAATATTTATATTTGTACTATTTACAATATGATTTCATTCAGAAATCATTCAAAAAGTGAACTTAACTATTTTATTTGAAAAAAATAACGCGCGTATAGTCCACCCGTCACCAGAGTCATAGAGACACTAAGTGTCGCGTCCCGAGTGTGCATCACAGGCCTTTCTCGCGAAGTTTCGGGTTTTTATTTATTATTAAAAAATATTTATTGAAATACGAAAAAAAAACAATACAAATTGTTAAATACGTCATTACGTATTTTTTGGTACAAAATGCATGCCGAACTATTCAGCCATTACAGAGAACATTTACAATTTAGGTTGAAAAAGGACCTATTTACTATATTTTTTTTTACAAAATTTGGGAAAGTTTATTAAAATTTTAAACAATACAATGCATTTGTAATGACCTTATAGTAGAGTATAACATATATTTTTTATATCGAAAATGCACTACAGGTTTCATCTACAAACTTCGTTAAACATACGGTATTTTTGGGATTTGAGCGATGTAATCCCCTTAAGAGAAGCCTATTTTGGTCAATTGGGTCTTGTCAGCGCCTTAAATGTGCTTGCATTCAAAGAATGAAATACATTGTTCATCATTTTGGTAAATTTTATTATTTGACGGCACTCATTTTGTACATCGCCTCTTCCTGTTAAATGTTCTGCAGCTACAGCAACACTATGGCTAAAAATTAGGGCCGCATCTTTTACTTTCATTTTTTTTTTATTTTTTCAACATAAATATGTTCGTCAGTCTATTTGTGACATATTTTTAACTCCCCATATAATTTGTCTGCTTCATAAACTTTCTGATAATATTCCCATTTAATGGTCTTTTCGACCTTTTCTTCAAACTCGAAATATTTCAAATCTTTTGTTAATAAATTGTTCCTTACCCCTTTCAATAAATGAAGGACATCAAATAATGGAATAATTTTAGATTTCCCTACTTCCATAGTTGCGTGTCTCCACTCTCTTTTTTCTTTTATGAATTTTTTTTCGTGTATCTTCGACGATTTCATTTATCACACTCACATTTACAGTGCTTTGATCACATACTGTGCACAAAATATTAAGCCCTGTACCCTGTACATATCTGATGACCTTTATAGTCAGGGCTTTTTTATGGAATTCGTAAAATAGTATGCCACAGGCTGCTTAAATTTTCTTTTAATTCCTTTGACCATATCAACTAAAACATGGTCAGCAATTTTTTTACCATGCCAAGCAAATCCTTTTAATTTGTCTTTAGATCCATCATAATGGATTTGTGGCGATATTGACATCTCGTCAAAAATTAAGCAGCAGAGGCGATCTTCCAGACTTAATTATTTCAGTCTCTCTCATTTAAGAATATTGAATTATTTAACCCTGACTCTATTTCGGCTTTCACCAGAAGCCTTTTTAAAGATTTTACAGAGGGCAAAGTAAAATATTTATAACCTTTGGGACTCTTCTTGTACATGGAGAGAGACAAAACTTTTTCCTTCAAAGTAAATCTCCGCCCACGAGCTTTCTTATGTTGTGTTGTGTTTCTTTTGTGTGTGTTTGGGTGTACTGCATATTCGTAAATATTTTTGCAGCTGTCGTCATATTTCTTGTAATTTTTTCGAAATAATTTTGTTTACTAATTTTATCAGCGCTGGCGAGTCTGGCTTTGAAACTTCCACTCCTCTTACGTAATCGTATAATTTCATTTTTCAAATACTTCATCTGGAATCTTGATATCTTCAATTGATTCTCCATATGCGATGAAGTAGATTTCAGCTTTCCTGAAAAAAATAATTACACCATATAACTTTTCATACATATTTTACTTTGCACAGGTGCAATTTACATGTGAAGACGAGTTCCGAGCAGCAACCTAACAAAAAGCACTAGGCTTTCATAAATTCAAGATAGTATTTCATTAGTATTATTAGGTACCTCTTTTTGTAAATATCAGCCGATGTCTTTGGAATAATGTACCTTTAAAATTGCGAAAGATTTTTTCAAATAGGAGTTTTGGGTCCGGAGATTATCGTCCACGTGTACACAAACTCACAAAATCTCTGTAGGGACACAATGTAAACATGAAAGGCGACATCAGTGACTCTACAACGGCCCGCGTAGGAGGTTGTCTTAAAGGGATTTCCATGCAATAAATACAAACATTATTAACTTGAAGAAAGACTTTAATTAATGGACCCGTAACCTTCTACAACCAGGCGAGGCAGTCTTGTTTAGGGGCTTACACATCGCGATACGAGAGAGACCCCGAAAGTGGTGACCCGCGTTAAAAGTTACACGTGAACAATAGTGAAACAGTTAGTGCAATACGTATTAACTTCGTGAGTGCCGCGTACATACGCGTACGCGTACCATATTGTAACGCTAACAATCAGTAAACGTTACGGGTAAACATGGGTCTAGAGCAGCAGTCAGGTCAAGAACCGGCACCGGAATGCAAGGAGGGAGACAGTGAGATAGCACAAATCACGTTTAAGACGCAAATTCCTGACTTCTGGACAGACCAACCACGACTATGGTTCGGTCAATTCGAAGCGATAATGGCGAATCAAAAGCAAGGGGAACGCACAAAGTTTAATATCGTGGTGGCAAAACTTAGCAAAGACAACGTACAACAGGTCGCCGATCTAATCCTACACCCACCAGAAGAAAAAGCGTACACAACATTAAAGGAAAGGCTCTTGACCGTGTACGAAGAGTCGGAAATTCGTAAGGTACAAAAATTACTCAGCGAAATAGAACTTGGGGAACAGAAACCATCACAAATGCTATGAAAAATGCAGGATCTTGCACAAGACAAATTTCCAGAGGACACACTACGGATACTATGGATCGGACACTTACCAGCTTCAGTACGGGCGGTACTGACCGTAAGTGAAATCGCAGATATCAATAAATTAGCACAGATGGCTGACAAGGTGATGGAAATGGCGAAACCCGATGTATCAATAGCTGGAGTGAGCACGACCACGTCACCAAGTAACAACGATCTAATTATTGCGGAAATAGCAAAACTACGTGGAACAATTGAGGAGATACAGAGAGGTAGATCGACATGGAGGCAGCAGCATGGCGCTAGACAACGATCGCAATCGGGAAACAGACGGTACAACGTGTCAGCGCAAAGACGTAACCCGCAGACACCAGACTGGGCCTGTTACTACCATTTCCGTTTTGGCGACAAGGCGAACAAATGCGTACAGCCCTGCAACTGGACACAGGAGAAATCATCATCGTCAGCACAGATATCGGGAAATTAGGAGCGATGCAGTCAGCGGCGGAAAACTGCATCGACACGTCAAATCACCGCCTATGTGTAACGGACATTACTTCCGGCATACGTTTCCTCATCGACACAGGTGCGAACGTCAGTGTAATACCAGTGACCAAAAGACAAAGGTGCGTAACAGATAATTGTAATTATAAGTACAAGTTATATGCAGCAAATGGTTCTGAAATTCAGACATACGGCACAATTCTAATGTTTAGAATTAAATCTTAGTTTAAGAAGGCCATTGAGATGGACATTTATAATTGCAAATGTAACACAACCGATAATCAGAGCTGATTTTTTAAAATATCACACTTTATTGGTAGATCTGAATGCTCATAAGTTAATAGATAAGCGAACCGATTTGAATACGATAGGTTGCATAGTAAAATGCACAGAACCCACAGTCAGCATCGTAGACAGTAATCATAAGTATCACGATTTATGATCGGAGCATGCAGACGTTACTAAACCTAGGCCATTCAAGGATGATGAGACAGACAATAATAGTTGTAACATTTTCCATCACATTGAAACTACTGGACCTCCAGTACATGCACGGGCTAGGCCACTTCCTCCCAACAGGTATCACCAGGTAAAGGAAGAATTTAGGCGCATGCAGGAGATGGGCATTTGCAGGCCGTCCAAAAGCGAGTGGGCGACACCTCTGCATGTAGTAGCAAAGAAAAATGGGGACATCCGACCATGTGGTGACTACAGGCGTCTAAACGCCATCACCAAGCCGGACCGATACCCCGTTCCACGCCTACATGACTTCACTTACGTGATCTCAGGTAAAAAAATCTTCACCAAACTAGATATCAACAAATCATACCATTGCATTAGGGTAGCTAAGGAAGACATAGAAAAAACAGCAATTATCACACCATTTGGATTGTTCGAATTCCCGCGTATGACCTTCGGACTACGAAACGCGAGTCAAACATTCCAACGGTTCATGAACAATAATGTATTATATGGCCTAGATTTCTTATTCAGCTACGTCGATGACGTAATCATAGCAAGCGATAGTATAGCCGAGAACAAAATGCAGTTACGTAAAGTATTCGAGAGATTTAGACAGTTCGGTATCACCATAAATTTGGCTAAATGCGAATTTGGTAAATCTAAAATTGACTTTTTAGGTTACGAAGTTTCAACAGATGGTATCAAACCGCCAGAAAGTAAAGTTAAGGCTATTCTAGACTATCCACGACCGGAAACGGTAGAAAAGCTCAGACAATTTTTAGGTATGGTAAACTTCTATAGGGCGAGTATACCCAACGCTGCTAGTCACCAAGCAAGCTTAAATGAATTCCTGATAGGCGCTAAACGAAAGGATAAGACTATTATCGATTGGAACGACAAGGCGACTAAGGACTTCGAACAGTGTAAACTAGGTTTAAAGAATGCTGTCATGATATCTCATCCGAAGTCCAATGTGCCTGTAGCTCTTATGACCGATGCTTCAGACACATGTGCAGGCGCGGTATTGCAACAAAAAATTAACGACTCCTGGCAACCATTAGGCTACTTTTCAAAGAGGTTCACAAAAACCCAACAAAAGTACTCCACGTACGATAGGGAGTTGTTAGCAATCTACTTGGCAGTCAAGCATTTTCGATATCTACTTGAAGGTAATAATCCGACTATATTCACGGATCACAAGCCGTTAATATACGCATTTAGCAAACTACAAAGTGACTCCGAAACACCTAGACGTACAAGACAACTTTTATTCATTAGCGAATTCACTACAACAATCAGGTACATAGAAGGCGAGAAAAACGCAGGCGCAGATTTCTTATCGCGCATTCAAACAATCGACTGCCCGACTGTACTTGATTTTGCGGAATTAGGACGAACTCAGGTGAATGACACCGAGCTCACACAGCTATTAAAAGGATCAAACGATAATTTATGTATAAAGAAATACTTTATACCAAATTGCGAAACAGCTGTATATTGCGAAAATTCAACTAATTCATGTAGACCGTATTTAACACCAAGTTATAGAAAAATTGCATTCGACTCGATACATAATGTTAGTCATCCCGGTATTAGGGCAACACGCAAGTTAGTTGCACAAAGGTTCTTTTGGCCCGGCCTCAATAAAGACGTCACCCGGTGGGCAAAGTATTGCATAGCTTGCCAAAAGTGCAAAATAATTAGACATACTGTTTCAGATTTACAGCAATATTCAGAAAGTAAACGTTTTGAACATGTAAATATCGACATAGTCGGACCTCTAAAATTATCGCATGATGGAAATAGGTACTTAATAACTATAATTGACCGGTGTACACGGTGGCCTGAGGCGATACCAGTCAAAGAAATCACAGCAGAAGTAGTAGCTAAGGTATTCTACGACACATGGATTAGCAGATTTGGCTGTCCCGAAAGACTTACAAGCGACCAAGGTCGTCAATTCGAGAGTGCGTTATTTAAACAATTAATGAAACTAATGGGTATTAAGAAACTGCGTACTACACCATACCACCCACAGAGTAATGGTATTGTAGAACGCTGGCATAGACAATTGAAATCAGCATTAACGGCACGACTAGAAAACAACCATTACTGGTGTAATGAACTGCCTACAGTATTATTAGGACTACGCGCAGTAGGAAGAAGCGACAATGGCACGAGTCCCGCAGAATACGTATACGGACAAACGCTTCGCTTACCAGGAGATTTCTACAATATCTCTGACATGCAACAGTACGACAACCATACGCTATTGGAAAACATTAAAAATACCATTAGTAAACTCAAACCTGTACCCCGTATTTCACGAGACTCACGCGCACTGTTTGTGCATAACGACTTAAAAAATTGTGAGTATGTATTTGTTCGCAATGACGCGATACGCCCACCATTAACGCCTACGTACAATGGTCCCTATCGCGTTATAGAAAGAACACCAAAAGTATACGTAATTCAGCTACCAAACAGGAAAAGTAGTATATCAATAGATAGGTTAAAGCCTGCATATGTACTTAATGAGCATTCAGAAACTAGCAATGTTTGCACAAATCCAGACCATAGCATAGTACCTCCAGATAAGAATAATGAGAAGTCTATATTATACAAGAAAACCAACAGTGGACGTACTGTTAAGCCGCCAGTCAGATTTAACCTGTAAACACTATCATAACGTACGATGTTGTAATAAACAACAGTGACCATTGTTCTTTCTTTTAAATAAATAAATCAAGGACCGATGGTGTAACAAACAACAGTGACTATTATTGTTAAAATAAATAAATGAATGACGAATAAAGCCCGCACAATAACTAGTATTGATCAAACTAAATATAACAAAGAACAACTTGTGCATTATTACCAAATTAATCAACGGTCACACGTACTCATTTGTCGATAAGCAATTTCTTTGTAAATACTAAGAACAAAGATATAAATATAAGATAACAATGAAACAATTCATATGAAACAAATTTCTATTATATCAACAATGTTAACAAAGGGACCATAGTTGTAAGGTAACCTTAATATTCGTTGTTCTCTGTCCCTACAGGATGTAACAGTATACGTTATTTATAAATAACACTACGATACAAATTCCTAGTACCTATTCATAAGTATAAATTGTATTATGTTTTAGTACCTACTTTTAAGACAATAGTATTTAAATAAAATTTTATTTTTAAAAATTTTGGGGGGATGTAGTGTAGGGACACAATGTAAACATGAAAGGCAGAACACTTGATAAGAAAAAGGTATACAAGCGAGAAGTATGAATGGGCGTCAGTGACTCTACAACGGCCCGCGTAGGAGGTTGTCTTAAAGGGATTTCCATGCAATAAATACAAACATTATTAACTTGACGAAAGACTTTAATTAATGGACCCGTAACCTTCTACAACCAGGCGTGGCAGTCTTGTTTAGGGGCTTACACATCGCGATACGAGAGAGACCCCGAAATCTCTATATAATATCAGTATAAATATAGATTCACGCTACTACTTTGTACAACAATACAATCATCCTTTCCATTACTATTTTTGTGTTAAAATGAAAACAAGTTTAATATGTATCCCAACATCACGCCTGTATTCCCCGAAGTGTTAGGCAGAGTTTTTAGTGTGTAATACATTTAAGATCTTTTTTGTGAAATATTTCACAAAAAAGTGTATGAACACAGGGATTTACAAAACTCAATATTATTGAGTATTGTAAATCCTTGTGTTCATACACTTTTAAGAACATTTTTTTGTTATAGGTACAGAGTGGAATTTTGTAATTCCAACTGAAGGGAAAGTACTCTTAATACTGTAGATTGAAAATTTTACTCAAAGAAAACATTCCTTTATTTTTGAATAGAAAGAAAACTGCATTCAAAGATTTTTTTGAGAAACAATTCGCTTGCCACACCCGGGAATCGAACCGACAGTTCAGTAGGTGTTATAGGAGGCACATGAGCAGCTTGTGTTGGAAAGCCTGGAAACAGTGAAAACAAATTATTTAGTTTATTATAAGTTTAATTCGGATGTTAGGTATAAATCCATAGATTTAATCACATAATAAAATAACTTTAATAATGTTTTTTAGGTATGTTATGGTATGGCATAAATTAATTATATTATATTTATAGTTGCCCATGGATATGGTAGTGTATTTTTTATATGGAAATATTAAAATTATGTATGTAAAATGAATATAAACAAACTAACTCGAAAATGTAGGTAACCAAGCTAGTACCTACTTACTAGTGTATATTATTTGCTGTGATGTAGATGGCCGATTCCATATATGTTCAGGCTTGGAAAGTTCTGGAGATATTATAAGAGGCACAAGAGCAGCTTGCGTAGAAAAGCCTGATAATGGTAAAAAACAAATTACTTAATAATTATATGAAAATGGTGCCTCATAGGTCTCGTGATCACAAGCGCTACCAACAGCAATTTCTCACTAGCAGCCGAAGAGAGAAAGTGAGTCTCGAATTGTTTCCGGTTGATGGCAATAGCCTCAACCGCTGCTCACTCATGGGACATAAACATAACTGGCAAAATGTGTGTGTACTATTAGGTACACCTCAATACTCAATATCTTTATTGCTTTACCATAATGTGTACTTAGGTGGTAACTATATAATTGAGATCATTATGGACCCTGTAGGGCACAGCAAGAGGGTAGGAGAGAGGAAGCCGCGTTTTAGGAGATTTAACTTTCATATAGAGAGTTTTAACTTTCATATACTCAAAGTCAGGAGATCGCTAATTATGATACTAACAATTCGCCTATCTGCTATTTATTTATTATTTTATCTGAAAAAGTACTTAAATATTTTAAACTAATTTTATATACCTGTACATATGTATTATAATGCTGTTTATTTTTTGGTATAAATTGTTTCTTTGAATAATTATTTCATTTCATTATTATTTCCTTTATTCCACTTAAAAACATATCATTTACATTTTTAAATATTTTTATAAAAATATAAAAAAAAAAATTAAAAATATAAAAAATAGCAGCCCACCGGTATCGGGAACAGGGTCCAAGCTACCGGTGGTCAGGGCTCCTGAGAGAGGAACCTCCTGACGATACGCGCCGTGTCCAGAAGTACCGCTCTCTGGATTAAGCCCTTGATCCAGCTGCCTAGCGAGAGCCTCTTCAGGTGTTGGTCGAGGCTCTTGGATATTATGCCATTAGCCGTCACGACTATCGGCACTATGATTGCTGTATCCACATCCCACATGTCGACAACCTCGTGAGCTAGGTCAAGATACTTAATCTGCTTATCTTTTTCAGCTTTTACGAGGTTTTCGTCATGCGGGACCGCTATATCAATAATCATTGTGCGACGCGTTAATCGATTTATCACCACTATGTCTGGCTTATTAGCAACAATAGTCCTGTCAGTGATGATAGATCGATCCCAATACAACGTAATATTGCCATTTTCGAGAACTGGGTCGGGCGCATACCTATAGTACGGTACTTCCGATTCCACAAGACTGAATTTCAGAGCAAGTTGCTGGTGGATAATCCTGGCTACAAGGTTGTGCCTATGCAAGTAGTCTCCGTTAGCCAGACGAGAACAGCCAGAAATAATGTGTCGGATTGATTCCCCCGGACGGTGGCATGCCCGACAGATGTCAACCGTGCCGTCTTTCACAATATATTTCCGGTAGTTGTTCGTCATTATAACTTCATCCATAATCGCAAAGACAAAACCTTCGGTTTCCCCAAAGAGATCACCGAATCGCAACCAGGATACGGACGCTAAGAGGTCTACATCGGGTCCATGTAGGACCCGGTAAAAGCGCCCGTGTAGCTCTTTGCTCTGCCATACCTCCCTGCGGTCATTAGTATCTAATATTATAGGTTTGCGCCAGTTCTCGTCAGCCAAGGAGAGCGGGGTGAGGCCCTTATCCACTGAGACCACATCTCGGTGCATCACCACGTCGGTTTCTAGGAAGTATTCCCTGAGACTGCATATCTCAAGATTGTGCAGGGTCTTAGCGTTTAAAAAGCCTCGACCTCCACACTTCCGCGGGATATAGACTGTGCGCGGTGATGAGACTGTCACCGATGACCGTGGATGGTGCATCCGATTTGCGGTCAGTAATGTGCGGACCCTCCTATCCAGGGCGTCAAGTTCCGTCTGAGTCCATTTGAGTATGCCGAAAGAGTACATCAAAACCGGCATGACCCAACCATTGAAGGCGCGCACTTTGTTTCCGCCTGATAAAAGACTATTTAATACTTTATTCAGGCGGCCAAAGAAGCGCTCCCTCAGCGATTGTTTCATGTCGGCGGCGTTGATGCCTAACGCTTCCGACATACCCAAATATTTGTAAGTTTCGGTTGAAGAGAGGGATCTCAGGTGTATGGAATCCGAAAGTTGGGTTCCCACGGATTCCACAATCCCCCCTCGCTTTACATGCATGACCGCACATTTGTCCACACCAAATTCCATCCTGATGGCGCTACTGAAAGTTTTGGTTACCTTCAGTAGCTCCATCAGTTGCAAATTATTGGGGGCAAAAAGTTTCAAGTCATCCATGTAAAGGAGGTGAGATATAACCTGACCACCTCTCCTCAATCGATAGCCTAGACCTGAATTCTCCAGCAGTGTGCTTAGAGGATTCAAGGCTAGGCAAAACCAAAGTGGACTCAAACTATCGCCCTGAAATATACCTCGCTTGATCCGTATCGGTTCGCTATTCCTCTGGATATATCGACATCCTGGATAGCAAAGGACCGTTCTCCACTGCCCCATACATGACATCAGGAAGGTGCGCAGAGTTGCATCTACTTTATATAACTCCAGCACCCTCATGAGCCATGTATGTGGCACCGAATCATAGGCCTTCTTATAATCTATCCAACATGTTGACAGATCCTTTCGGGAACGGCGAACCTGTTGGCTAATGGCAATATCGATGAGAAGCAGCTCCTTAGTACCGCGGGATCCGTTCTTACATCCATTTTGTGAGGCAGACATGATTAAGTTGGTTTCTATATGTTTGTTAATTTTAGCTCTCAAAATGGATGTGAGAACTTTATAGACCGTCGGTAAACAAGTGATTGGTCTATAATTTTTGGGTTCCGCAGTACTACCTGATTTGTGGAGCAGGTGGGTTATTCCGGTCGTTAGGAACAGGGGTAGCGACCCTGACTCTAAGGCTGACTGGAACTGGGATGCCAGGCGGGCGTGCGATCTTTGGAACCACTTTATCCAAAAGTTGTGCAGCCCGTCCGGTCCTGGAGATTTCCAGTTAGGCAACGGACGGACTGCATGAGCTACATCTTGGGGGAGGATGGTAAGTGCCCCCATTTCTGGTATAAGATCGCACGCTCGCTCGATTCTCTTAGTCCAGTCACCTTCGGTGTGATTGACAGGCACCGACTAAATGTTTCGCCAGAAGGAACATATGGCGTCATCATCCGGTAGGCGCGTATCAGCCACACCTTGGTCAGGTCGCTCCCAAGTCCTATAAACCCACCTTTCATCATTCTGGAATGTGCGATTCTGAGTGTATCGCTCCATTCTCCGCCTGTATCGACGAATACGGTTCGCCCATGCACAGATCTTCTGCTTCAGGAAGTCGATACGCTCTGTGACGCGGGTCAAATCTCGAGAACTTAGAATATCAGTCCCCGCGAACGCCCGCTTCACAAAGCGCATTACTCTAGGGCGAGTATTGCCCTCCCTGAAGCAGATTAGCTTACCGATGAGTGCTCTAGTCTCACCGATACGACGCTCAATCCTGCTCTGCCAAGCTGGTACAGCTGGTTTTGGTCGTGGAGCCCTGTCACTGTTGGGAAATTTGACTTGAGCTACACGACATGCCGCTACAGCTGCACAGTATAAGATCGAGTGGGTATCGGTGAGATCTTTGCTGTTGTCAAAATAATTTGACAGCTGCGAGTCTAGAGCACACACCAGCGCTTTGTTTTTCTTGTGCATAGGCAAACGAGGTAAACGTGGTCTAAGTCCAGGTGGAGTGGAGCGGTACTCCCGAAAAGCATCATCTAAAGCACTCCTCAATCGTACGTTGCATTGAGAACTCACGGATATAGCCTCGTCATCATCCTCTTCATCAGCGTGATCGGGTGGCGGTGAACCACCGGGTAAATTTTGCATTTGCACCGTGACCAGTGGCGAAGCAGGCGAAACAAGGCTATTCGGTGATTCGATACGTAGTCGATCTAGTACGACGTCATCCAGCATATGTTTACGTTGGATGACCCGCACCTGATCCGACAGTCGTTGCGCCGACACGTTGACAGCTGGTTCAAGCACCTGAAACAGAGAGAGCATCCGACCACGGTACGCAGTCAAGTTACTTCCCCCCTCTGTAGCCCCAAAGTATGCGCGCATGACATTTTCGTTGAGAGCTTGTGTCCATCTCATGCGCTGCACACTTCCACCGGGAGCGGGGACCCTATCAGAGGCCGGTGGGCCTCGGAGTCCTAAGCTGGCTGGTGGTCGGCCTCTCGCGCGGACGTACTGGTGGTGGTGTCGTCGGCGGCGAGAAGTATTCGTCGCTCGAGCTCGACGCAACTGCAGCGGCCGGTATCACTGGACTTACGTCTGGAGCAGGTTCCGGTAACTGCGAGGCGGAGCTGAGCGACGAAACCGAAGATGTTGGGTGTGTATCTTGTCTTAGTCGTCGTGCCCGACTTCTCGTCAGCATTGTTCTGTATTATCTATTCTCCTCGTCATAGTCTATTTCGTTCTTCCATCTTGGTATCTTACAGTACGTTTTGGTTTATTGTTTTTTTTGCCAATTTTGGGTTTTTCAGGAATGCATTATATGCATTACACAAACAGGAAAGGAAAGTAAAGTTTAAAAATACTAAAAAAATACTCGGAGAAAATTTTCTTTTACCGTCAACTTGACAGTCGGGCCACAGATTATTATTATTATTATCATTATTATTATTGTTATATTAATAATTAATTATTATTATTAAATTATTTATTAATAATGATTTACTGTTATATTAATATATTTTAAACATACCTACAAGTTGCGTGATTATCATTAATTGTTGTTATGAATTATTTTTATTAAGTATATTATTTATTATTATATTAGTAATTTTTTTAACATATACAAATTACATTATTATTGATACTCGTATGTTTTTTCCTATTATTTATGTTTATCATTTAAATATTCGTCTAAGGAGTAATAACATTTGTTTAACAGTAATGTTTTAAGTTTATTTATAAATATATTTAACTTTTCTTCTTTCTTTATTACGTCAGGCAGTTTATTATATATTTTTATAGACATTACGTAGGGACTTGTAGAATGTATTTTTAGCTTGGATTTTGGTATGTTTAGCCTAGATCGGTACCTAAGTGTGTACTGTGATTGGATGTCTTCGCGTTTTGTGTAGAACCCCCCCCCCCCCTGCCTAACCCTTTGGAGATTACAAGCGCGATGTGACGTTATGTAAAATTATGAGTTTTATTTATTTATTTATATACATATACTTTATTGTACACCACAAAAATATATAACAAAAAAATGCATGCATGCATGTATGCATTTGTATGTTTTAGGCATGTTATTGGTATGATTTAAGGTCTTTCCAGTATATAATAGATTATTAATTATCTGTTACTCAACGGATGAACTATGATATAATAAATAGAAAATCTTACCATGAGGATGTAGAGTAGGAACAGCTAATACATTTAAATGGTTATTGCGGTTCTTAAACTGGTTAGCAAAATATATGTCACAGATAACTTTCTTTCTGTAAAATCTGATGTCATCTGCAGTCTCTAGTTTTCCACCAACAATATTCACCCAGGCTTTGAATCCTTCAGTATTCTTTTCTGGGAGTGGAAATTGATGGAAGGAAACACCTGAAAAAAAAGTGAAGTTTTGTATGTTGATGTTGGCTAAGTTGCTGTAGTAGTAAAAAAAGGGATAGCGTGTATTGTTAGGGATGATGTTGTCTTAAGGGTGGAGTACAACCACTAGCGGTGAAGTTACTATTTGAAAGTGCGAGTTTGTATTCAAAACGGTTGTAGTCAGTCAAGGTTTTTGAAAGAAATAATGTTTAATTGACCCAGACGAGGACACACAATATTAGAAATGAAACAAGATTTATACAGTGGGAAGGAAATAGATGCTCTCGGTGATGGCTGAAGGGTGACTCAAGAGTTACCTTCCCTCAACTAGAACTAGTGAAATAATTTAAACTAGCCGACTAGCCTAGCTTTCAAATCACAGCATGATAACATGAGCGATGAAGTGAGACTTGAAACAATTATTATGTAATACGAACTTGATGAAGAAAGCACTTACCCGGGTTGTATGAACATCCCAATTCGCACCGCCTTGGCATCGTTTTAATCACACACACAAGCGTCTATAATCGCTAACAACACAATATTAGCTTTTATATCGCAAATAACACAAAATTACAGAGTCTATATCGCAAATAATACAAAATAATAGCGTCTTTTCGCAAGCTAGGTGAACACATGAAACGGAGGAGCAAAGCTCAACTCACTCACTAATGTCACCGAAAACACTTCACAGCGGATGAGTAAGAACTCAAATCAACGCAGATCAGCAGCTTAATTTAAACAGAGATTACAAAATGGACAAAAACTACAAAACAGCGTACGCGCAAGTTGTAGGTAGTCGCCATATTGTGAAATTCAAATTCAAATTTCTTTGCAATTTGATTTGACAGTGTTAGCATCATTATTGCCATACAAAAAAAAATAAGAGTAAATAAAACTCTCTGACCATCATGATATTATTTGTTTATATTAATAATTGTTGATACTCATTATCCTACATAAAACTAATTAAATATTTTAAATTCCCATTAATATAGCGAAATTATTTTTTGATGAAAGCACCATCTGTTCTAATTTAGACGTACTAAATATTTTACGCAGACGATAGCAGATGGCGCTTTTCTCCAAATTTTTACTGAAATCTTGTCTGTAATCTACTAATATAATCTTGTATAAAATCTTGTCTATGTCTTGTCACAGAACATATATACTCAAGAGGGTAGTGTCCGGCCCCTGATGTGAACCATACTTAGCGGACAGTAGGTACTGACAGACATCTAACACTTACCAAATTTAACGCAATATATTATAATCAAATCAATATACTCGTATAATCGAATCAATAAATAACAGAAATCAAAATTATTGAAAATTCTCTCTTCGTCTTCTTTTTTTTTGGGGTGGGTAATTATCAAATAACTTCTCACGCTCTGGGCGGAGCGGAAGGGTGTGTCAGACTCTTACTGTGTAAAACCCAGCCGTGTTCCTTCCGTTGCCTGTGTGGTCAGGGTCCACGGTATCCCTTTCGGACTTTCCCGCGACCCCGGCAGGCATCGGCCCTAGTGGACCCCTACAGTTGTGCTGACATCCCTTTGAGGCGCACGTGGAACACAACGCGCCGTTGACCCGGGCCTGGTCCTTATCGGACGGCGAGCTACCCATTGCACCCGCGCTCTCTTCGTCTCCTTGGGATCTTTGAGAACTATTTTCCAGTTTATATTGAGGAAAAAGAACATTACAAAATGTCAATGACGTTTTGGAAAGATTGTTCCAAATTAACATGCATTAAAGTTGTTCTATCTCATGACGGTGGGTGTGCAATACTTGTAGTTATGATGTGTATAGACACGCTCTTTTGTGCGCGTAACTGCAGTTAGCGTCAGCAAGTTCATCGTTATCGTTATCGGTAGTAGTTAGATTTGTTTAGTGATACAATAGAAATATTTTTCGTGTTCAATATTTATTTACTTATGTACATGAATATTTACAAATTAAATTACAAATGTAAAAAAAATTGTTCGAATCATAACTGGACTCCGTGACAGTTCATCGTCACTATCATCTTGCAAATTTATGATAAATTCAAAGTCGGCATCAAAGTATTACATATACTCAGTTTCTTTCTTAATCACACCATTGCATGTGTTTAACCATGTTTCACTAGATAACTAGCGAAACCTGGTATATTTTCAATGCTTTCATGAATAAGCTTTTCTGTATTTGTCATATTTTGCTCAACGTTTCATATAGCAACATAGTTTTTAAGAACCCCCCATTGCCATTTGTCCCATTTAGCTCAGGGTGGTAAGGAGGCAGGCGCAGTACTTCAAATCCTTTACTTTGATGTAGTCATCGATTTTGTACGTTATAAAATTGCTTTTATGTTTTTTTTTATAATATCATATAGCTCAACTTTGCGCTAATTCAAGTCGAACTGTATGCCCGTAGCAGTGAGCCTTTGCTGCATCTCAGATTTATTAGAGGCTGAGTTTGGAAATTTCTCTGCGCGTGTATTGTGATACGAAGCATTGTCTAATATTATCACAGAAGGATCTGGCAAATTTGGCAGCAACTTTTCATTCAACCATTTGTCATAATTTTCAAAGCTCATGTTTGAATGGTAGTCTCATGTTACTGAATTAGTTTTATAGACTAAACAGGCGTTATCAATAAAACCGGCATCGGTTCCGACCAGCGTGTACTAAAATAAAGCGAGTGCCAGTACTTAGTTTTTTTTTAATGGTAACTGTTTATTTTTTGTGCCCAGGTATTATTTCGAACATGTGTTGTCAAAATCTAACTTTCTTCAGTATAAACAATAGGCCAAATTTCTTTTAAATATTTTCATCTCCACATCTGGATATCATGCCATTCAACTAAAACTTTCTTATTGTTGCCGGTTTTACGCCAATGATTACCCAATTTTTTACCCGAGGGTAATGTTTTCGAAAGTATGTATGTAAGTATGTATGTATGTATGTATGCATGTATGTATGTATGTATGTATGTATGTATGTATGTATGTATGTATGTATGTATGTATGTATGTATGTATGTATGTATGTCTATTTCTTTGGCACGCTCTGTAGCCTAAACGGCTTGATGGATTTTAACATATAAGGTGTCCTTAGATTCGTCTTAATTGTGGGAGTGACATAGGCTATATAATATGTATTTACAAATTGCATCTGCAAATACAAAAAAAGGAGGGGACGGGTTTTTTTTTTAATTAATTGCAACAATATTGGTATCAAATAAAAGCTAGTAATGAGTAATTTTCAAATATATATGTTAATAAAACTAAAAAGCTTGAAATACAATAAATTATTTAAAAACAAAAACCCGACTACAAAAACACATAATTGAAAAGGGAAAAACAAGCATTATAATCTATATAATTTCGGTCTCGCAGGCGGGAACAATCAAAAGTTACACCATATTTCAGGTTATTCGCTCTTGTTGTGACTTGTTTTTTAAATAATTTATTTTATATAATAAACATCGACCCGTTTCTAGACAACCGTCGAATCCAATTTTTTCATGTAAGACTGACCGTAATTTTGCCAGTGTCGGAATTTGTTTACGTGCATTATGGAATTCTTGCATTATATTCCAAATAACATCAGACGTAAATCCATCAACATCTACTTTGTTGTCTCTTTCTCCGGTTTTTCATCGGAGATTGAAATTTTGAAGATGACGTGCTATGTACCTACACCCTTTTCTTCTTTTAGTATTCTCTGTATGGTTCGTCCACTAGCACCCATCGCTTCTGCAGTGCGTTGTGTTATGACGTAAATACGACAAATCACAATTTGGTTCTTGATAACTTAACGTGAATTCATGTCTTGAGAAAATGATACAAATTTGCAATCATTTGACGACCCTAAAACGAGCAATAATAATAATAATAAAATAATTAGCATGACATAAACATTATATACGTACCTCACTGTGAACAAGTTTTCTTCATTTACTTTCCTGACTATGTTGACGGTACGCAACGCATAATTTTGGCGCAAAACAGTTAGCACTAGTAGTCCGAACGGTAGCTCGGGCGATACTGAACCAGTGTTGCCAGACGCCGACGGCGTGTCCTCGTACTGACATGGTTTAAAATCTCGTATTTTGTCAACACATCCTCGTACATACCTTTTAATCAATAAATTACTTAAAATATATTGATTTTCTAGTCAATTATCTTATAAACAAGCAAAACAGTTTCGTCAAAAAGTACTACAGGGCAGTTTGTACAAGTTGTACAAACACACCTTACACACCGCTCTGGAAAATCTAGTGTACATGGTCGCAGGTGGCAGGACGTACAACCGGAATTTTGCTTTGGATACTGTATGTAGTATCCGGACTGTACTTACTATAGTGGACGTTGAGCAAACAATACAAGCAAAATGAATGAAATGAAACCTTTCATACGTACACACCGTTAATTCATTGCGTATAGTTAAAGCGCGTTCCAAAATATGATTTGTATCGAGATACTAATCTCGTACAAAATCGTACGAAGATGGATGTAAGCTTGTACCTCGTACCCAGGACCTCTAAATCTCGTACATGTACGAGAAACCTCGTACAGATGGCCACGCTGTACTGAGCGCTCTCGAGCAAAAGCTGCACATTGTGCACAATGTGTATGTACTATCGGCAAAACTTAAGCATGCTCACATTAAGACAATATCCCTGCGGCAAGCGCAGCTAGTGACTGACTACACCCCTTCCTGGTTTCGTCCAATTAGAGACAATATGCATGTGCGTGAGTATAGGGCGTGTAAAAAAAATACCAACAGACATAATAGTAAATTATTTATGATACAAGTGTGCTATGTTTTGTATTCCACGCGCGCCTCAAAGAGATGTCGTCAGCACAAGTGTAGGGGTCCTCGCGGAAAGGTACTTATGGGTCACCGCGGCCCCCGCACCACAGGCAACAGGAAGGAATACGGGTGGGTTTTAGTCAGAAGAGTCTGACACACCCTCCCGCTCCGCCCATAGCGGGAGAAGTTATTTGATGATTTCCAACCCAAAAAAAAAAGTTCGCTATGTTGGCCACTCACTACACTCGAGCCGGTATTGTTCGCCGAGTGTGTAATGATCAATACACACGCGTTTCATACGACGGTTTCCAAATTGAGAGGAAAAAAACAAACTTGTATTGTTATTAGTTTCGTTGGCCGCTAGGTATTTCTCTCTAGATTTTGGTGGCAACAGGCTGTCACTGGTGTTTTGTGCCTCGATTAATACTCCAGGGGGTCAAATCTGTCGCAGGAAGGTACAAAAGGGTTACCGAGGCCCCTGGCAACTCAGGCAACGGAAGGAATACGAGTGGGTAAATCAGTAAATCTGGGGTGGTCAGTAAATCTGACACACCCTCCCGCTCCGCACAGAGTGGGAAAAGTTATTTAATGATATCCCACCCAAAAAAATAAAAAAAGCCGTGCTATACGGTTTTATCGGCTTCTCACGGGAAGGTACTTATGGGTCACCGAGGCCCCCGCAACACAGGCAACAGGAAGGAATACGGGTGGGTTTTAGTCAGTAAAAGTCTGACACACCCTCCCGCTCCCCCCAGAGCGGGAGAAGTTATTTGATGATTTCCCACCCTCAAAAAATAAAAAGAGGTGAGCATGCAGAAGTTTGGCCGATAGTACATTTACACACAACTGGACAAACCCGCCATCGTGAGATAGAACAACATGTTCTGCTGGTTTGGCTCTAACATATTTCCTTCGCGCTTCTCATTTATGGAAGCACACTCACCTTTAGACAAAATGGACCAAATTGTCTTAATACATTAACTTCGATATCTACATCCCCACATGCGAACTGAGCAACACACTGTAGTCCTGCATCGCGCAAGCAGAGTTTACCGCGCAACTAGCATATATACAACATCCTGAAATCAACCGTCGTCGGGCAGTTGCTCATCAGATACGACACCAGTCTTGTCGGAGGATCCTCCCTTTTCTATGGAAGATGAGTGAACTTTCCCCCTGTTCCTCATGCCTCTATAATCTTAAATGTGGCCATGGACGATCGAGCACAAGCACCGCATAAGCTACTCTTCCATTTCGTATGGGAGGCCTCGGCGTCCGCATTTTTTCGAGTAATTAGTTTACCGGCTTTCATATCCTCGGTGCACGGCACTGAGAAATTGATCAAGAAAGTCCTGGCCCCCACACTAATTAAGTTTGATGCACCGTGCTTTACCGAGGCTATGGATGCCTGGAGACTCACTTGCCCAAATTCTGATCCATCCGGCAATCCATCTTCCCAGAGACGGTGGGATGAGCCGCTCTGCAGCTATTCTGCAGAGCGGCTCATCCCACCGTCATACATACAATTTACTTGACAGCCAGCACGATCCGCAGTATTAGCAGACGTGTCTGCTACTACTGCGGAGCGTGCTGGCTGTGGGTAAATGGGAGTCGGGTCTGTGACTTCTTGCACTACCGTCGTCGAACATAGGCACTTTACTTTGTTCGATGACACTAAAGTATTTTCCGCCTCGTTGCTTCCCTGCGACTAGGGAGCTTCTTGTTGTTCTCCTCATCGCAGTCACTATGGCGAAGTTGTCAACAGTCTCAGACACCACGGTCTGTTTTGCAGCCAAAGTGCGGGTCGCTTAGCGCGACACATGAACATTACTCACATCATCCGACGAGCTCTTGTCAGCGTCGGCGTTCCAGCTGTATTATAACCCTGACTTGGCACTTGACGATGGCAAGAAACCGGACGACATGTCTTTATTTCCATGAAAGATAGGTAGGCCTTTAGTGTAGGACGTACCGTGTCGATACTCTTGCGCCATCCCATCTTGCTGGCTCTGCGTGCTGTGCTGGCGCTATTGCTGCGTCTGCGGGAAACCTCAAATGGCGAAAGTATATTAACCTTATCGGTAATTATGTTTTCGAGCCGTTTGGGGTTGAATCCCTCGGGCCGTGGGGTCCCAGTGCTCATGGTTTGTTTAACGAAATCTCCAAAAGCTGGTTGACACTTCTCTTAACCCAAGGGTTGGCTTTTACCATACAACTTGGCAATGCAGCCAGTCTCTTGGGTATACTTTACTAGTCGACGGTGATGCTGAGGAATTTTTCGATGTCTTATTTTAGTTTGTTAATAGTTTTAGTTATATAATCAAAGGTTAGGATATTATGTTTTTATTTCAATAATCTGTTAGTTAATTTAGTGTAAAGATGTATGATTAACGTAAGTACCTAGCTGAAACCATAGAGACATAGAAAAAAGAAACAATTTAAACCCTTGACGTTTGGCATATCTTTTGTTCGTTGACAGAGAATAGCTATTCTCTATCTACGCTTTTGTTACGCATATGTCTTTTGACATATTTTTTTAACTTTTATTTTTTTTATGTACTTATATGATTTATTTATTTACTAAATAAATACTACAAACCGATGAAACGAACTGGATTTATTCTTTCTCGACCTCAAAAAGTGAACAGGTAATAAATGTACATTTAAATGAATTACAGCCGTTTAGCTAACCTAGACAGAAGGTGCCTAAGTGGATTTCCCATGAAACACCCTCCCCCGTGAAAATCGGTCACAAATCCTAACTCCGTTACTAGCAATTTCTTTTGGAAGACCCCAATTACATTCTGCCTGACCTTGGAATCGAACCCAGGACCTAATGCTCAGCATTAGAGCTTGCGACCACTAGATTGTCGAGGCAGAGTCTTGGCAAACATTGGAACTCCGTCGTGTAGTAATAATGTGATGTTATCTCGAATTATAAGTTTTATTTTAAATGTTCCTTCTTGATCCTGATACTAGTAAGTATATGAATCGTTTTTAAATCAGATAATATATTTTTTCCAGATACTCAGTAAACCATGTGTCGCACAGCTCACGCGCTTCTATCAACCGTAATATGCGGCATACAAATGTTAGTGAGGGTCTTTATGACCGTGATCCTCATGATTGAAAACGTGATAAGAATGCTTCTGCAAACGTTATACAACTTTATATCATTTATGCTGCAAATGATATCACTAATACCCATCTGTGTCGTGTTCCTCCTAACGGCCAGGCTTAAATGTTTTATGTGTGGTGGTGGAGGGCCTTGTCCAGTCGGGGCGCGAGGCGGCACTTGCGACTGCATAATGTCCTTTATGGCTGTCGTAATTATCTTCTTTATATTCAGAGCCACTGGGGTGCTTGATAAGGTATTTTACGCTTTAGGCTATACCAAAGCTGAAACACCCGCATTTATGAAATTTATCCCAACGGCTGGTGAACTCACAGAGTGCTCAAGGAATGATACTACAACCGGTCCTTCTTCTACTATGGGTATGAGCGAGTGGATTCTAAAGTATAGTCATCTATTCACTACTGTAACTATCGAGAAAGAAAACAGACGAGCAGGAGACGAGGAAAATACGGATATATGGGCACTATGGACAACTGATACAGGGGCTTCGACAGGTGATACTCGAAGCACAGAATCTAATTGGACAACAGTAATTTACTATGTAGTATAAAATTACAATTCTGTTCAAAGCTGCTGATTGTTTTTTTTTTCAGTGTCTTTCACATACCGGGGGTTTTTCGTAGAGGTAACTAAATTATTCAGAAAATAAGAAAAAATCGAAACGATAAAGTAGGTAACTGATTATTTCTAAAGAAATCTTACACACATGCGATAAGAGATATTTGGAATGAAACGTTAAAGGGCAGACTTGAAGTAGTTCTGGTTCCTAGTGGCTACCACAAAACGCTATTTGAGGACTTGAACTAACTTCAGGGCATTCATAATCGACATCAAAAGCAACATGCTTTTGATGACGACATTATGAATGCTCTAGAGTTAGTTTTAGGGCTCGAACGTACGTATAGTACGATACAAACTTAATGGCGGCTCGGAACATCGTACGTTTCGATGCGCAGAACGCAATTTTAGGTATCAGCGAGACGTTGAGGGATGTCGCGGCGGGGCACATCCCCGTGCCCCCACTCTCTCACCCGCACTCTACCTACGGGTCGCCTTTAGTGTGTGAGTTAGGTCCGTATGCTGCGCACGCGCGCGCATTCCTGCTTACTTACAATCGATCTCATAATAGTTTGTTGTTGTTTGTTAAGAGGCCGTTTACAAAATCGAGACAAGCAAAATTAGGGAGCGCACGGTCGCGTGGGGCGTGTGTGCGTGAGTCTGGAGTAGTCGATGGCCAGTACGGCGATTAACCGATTAGCCAGTACGATCGTTCCATTTAGCACTGACGTGAAAGACCTAACTTGCACATCGATTGTAACCTAAACTAGCGTACTCAAGTCGCTAGGGTGAGCCAGAAGGTTACTGGAACGCTGCAGGCTCTATACCGACTGAAGCATTTATTACCATCAAGTACCAAGACAATGCTTGTGCAGTCCTTAATTTTCCCTATCATCGATTATGGTGATGTGTGCTACTACGACCTGAATGCAGATCTCGACAAACTTGACCGTCTTCTCAATAACTGCATTCGATTCGTTTTCAATCTGCGTAAATATGATCATGTCTCTGCGCATCGGTCGCTTCTAAAGTGGTTGCCCATACGCCAGCGCAGAGAGCAAAGGGCGCTGACCACCTTGTTTTCATTTTTTGACCCTCCCTCGTCCCCTAGTTATCTCGCCCGCCACTTTCAGTAAATTTGCGCGAACCACAGTAGAAATCTACGTTCATCACACAATCGTCTTCTTTAATGTCCCCACTCACCGCACTGACTTCATTTACTCTTCCTTTTTCGTTCAGTCTATCTCTCAGTGGAATGCGCTCCCCCAGGAAATCAGGATGGCAAACAACCGATTATCCTTTAAAGTCAAAATTCGCGAACACATTCGTAAGAAGCTTGCAGTATCATCACAACGGTAATGTTTCCCATTGTTTGTCTTATGTTTTCTTATTCGTGTATTTATGTGTATTTATTTGGTCTTATATTTGTGTATAATTAGGTCTGTATATTATATTTAAAGTTAGGTATATGTATGTATATCCTTATATTTAAATACATATTTATTCCACAATTTTCGTTATTGCACCTACCACTGTTAGTCTCTGCATCACCCAAAGGTTGACTAGTAGAAAATGCCTATGGCATTAAGTCCGTCTCTGTACATTTGTGTGCTTAAATTATTAAATAAATAAATAAATGTCCACCTGCCGGAAGCCACAGAACATAATACACTCAAGAGTTGGAAGCGCTCGGCGTCGTGGTGTACCACGACATCAGCATACCACAAACATTGATGGTCACTGGAATGGCAACGCATACGCAATGCCTCTGGTATTACGTTATTATTAGACCAGACCATGTCCACACTAGCCACAGGAGTGTTCATTGAGAGCAGACGAGCAAGCCAGATCATCCCATTCTGCTCCACGACAGGACGGAGTGTAATAAGTAGATAGAAATAATACCTATAATGGAATTAGTAAGTACTATAATAAAGGTAGGCTATAAGCTTCCATGGATGGAGTCTATCGATTTTTGTATTCACGTGCTCTATGGAGTCTGGTCTATGCTATAATGTCTTTATTATTATAAAATCTGTCAGTCTCGGTCAGTTAAAAAAGCCAAAAAAAGCTATTTATGTTAAATAATTAATAACAATAAAATCTAAGATAAAAATCGAAAAATAAAAGTACGACTCAGATCCAAAAGTGTTAATAAAATTATTGTAAAAATATTGTCAACTTAATAACTTTTAGACAGTAACACGGTGAGCTAAAATTAAAATGTGTTATGCGTTGTTGGTCGTGCCAATTTTTTGCACATTGCAGACAATATTACGCGTTGTAATGACAATAGTGCTTGCGGTGGAAGATATATTACGTATGGCTATTCTAGCAGTACACAACTGGGTATCAACGTCTATCCAGGCGCTGGCTATGATACCCTTGTGCTTGGTATACTGTTGTTCGAAGCAGTGTTTCCGCTCCACGTCGGGCTGCTCACCGGGGTGCTACTCCATGAGATCGAGCTGCGGTGGCATTATGTTCTTAACAATTATCGTTATTTTTCTTCTTATCTACTTTTTTAGTAACTGGTTTGAGGATATCTTTGCAACATTTGACTTATATTTTCCGTATATTTTGGAAAAAAAAACAGGCAATACCAAACTTCAAGAAGCGAATAAGAATAGATCTCAGCTGATGAGTGTTAAATCGGCACATGAAACAGTTCAAAGATCACAGAATCCAGTGCATGGTGCACATGAGGTTATAAGCCACTCAACAGAATCTATCAAACATGTCAGAAAACCTCCCCTAGATATAAGACATGAAATGAAAAATAACTTAGACTTTTCTTACATAAACCACTTTAAAGAAAAGGTCAACAAAATCAGATCCAATGAAACGAATTTTACACATGTAACTGTCATAGTTAAAGCAATTCTAAAAGAACCTGATGATGACTCATTGAAAAAGTAGTATTTTAAAGTAATTGAATGATTTTTTTAACAAAAAATAAGACCTAAGAGACTAATTAGAAATAATTTTGTAAAGAGTTGTAATTTTGGTATTTAATGTAAGGAAACTGGTAATTAAATGTTTTGCATTTTTAATACAGATTTATTTTTAGCAATAGCTGATATGTTGCGGCAAGCCATGGAGTTTGGGCACGCCACAATTGCGGCGATAAGTCCCCTCTTTTAGGAGTGGCTAGAGAGGCGCCACGGCGTCCTCACCCTGACGCAGGTCCTCACCGGACACGGCAGCTTCGGGAGGTTCTTGTGTCGGATAAGACGGGAGGAAACGACCGGGTGTCACTACTGTGTGGATCGCCCGGAGGACACGGTGGAGCATACGGTGGAGGTCTGCCCGGCTTGGGCAGAGCACCGCCGTGTCCTCGTGGAGGCGATCGGTGGCAGAGATCTCTCGCGCCCGGCCCTGGTTCAGGCCTTGGTACGGAGCGAGAGGGCATGGGCAGCCGTCACCTCCTTCTGCGAAGCAGTAATGCTAGCGAAGGAGGAGGCGGGACCGTTGAGGGAAAGGCAAATTTCGCGCCCTCTCGCCCCTAGCCGCCGCAGGTGACGCCCTGGGCGTCGGGAATCCCGGGCGGATTTCCGGCCATCGTAAGTGCGGGCTTGCGGACGGTGAGCAATGGGTAGCTCACCGTCCGGTAAGGACCAGGCCCGGGTCGACGGCGCGTCGTATTCCACGCGCGCCTCAAAGAGATGTCGTCAGCACAATGTAGGGGTCCACTAGGGCCGATGCCTGCCGGGGTCGCGGGAAGGTACTAATGGGTCACCGAGGCCCCCGCAACACAGGCAACGGAAGAAATACGGGTGGGTTTTAGTCAGTAAGAGTCTGACACACCCTACCGCCGTGACCGCCGCCCCACCCATACCTATCCGCCGTGATTCTCACCCGGATGTCATCGGCAGCGCCGAAAGGCTTAGGGCATCGAGGAGCACGTCCCGGTAGGACACGCCTTTCTTTGCCGTTCCGGCTGTTGTTTGATCACTATAGCTGCGGACTTCGGGGCTGCGGAGTTTAGCCGCGACGCTTCGCTCTTTGCGCCGCTTTCACTTCTCCCTCCTTTTGACCTCCCTTACTGCCTTACCCGCCTTCCTCTTCTACTTAGCTACTTGCCATTCGGCGTCAGCAGGAGGAGATTTAGGAGGCGGGGGTGGCCGTCTCATCACCAGGGCCGGGGCCCCTGCCTCACTTCGTCTGCCCCGACGAGCCCGGTTTGGCCATAGCAGTTGCGGCGGCAGAATACGAGGCGGCCTTCCGCTAGCCTGAGGCCGGCTGACTCGCCGCTAGCGGCGGGTGCAGGGCGGTGGACTCTAGGGTGGAAAAACGAATCCACAAGGCCATCTGCCGCACCAGGGCCAGAACCCGGTCCTCAGCAGGCACGAGCTGCCAATGCTGTTCCCTCCCTGCGGCTTCTCCCAGGGGCTGTCAAGTGGGTGACCTCCGTTCGTACCACAATCTCTATTGTGGTGGCAGCGGAGGTCTTACACTTCGGGCCCTGGCCGCAGATATGGCCTGATCTTTTGAGGACTTGAGCTTCTTCACGGCCACACCCTTGATCACGCCTAACACGACCTCCGCAAACCTGGCCGTACGCTCCAAATTGGAGCCGCCAGCGGCGTCCGGCTCACCACCAGAGACGACCTCGAGTTGGGGTGCTTTCGGTTCGTCCCGTATACCTCTTCGCGGTCCGAGCTCTGACCGAAGCTCTTTGCGCCGGATGCAGCGCCGGACTCTGACCCCGCATCACTCAACTCCCCTTGACTTTTTGTTTTTTTTTTTTGTTAAGATTTTCCATACGTAATCCCACGAGTATAGGGGATATAAACAGTACACCTAGGTTCACCCCCTGTCCCTAGGCAAGTGTACATTTGTAACCCAACCAGGCTGGGGGTGCGCTCGCGACTCATGCGCCACCTTCAACTAAAAAGTTACAGATGACACTACTTCTCAGCCATTCATACCCCATACACTCGCCGCGCAACAAAACTTGATGTTAGTGGTTATCTTCCTTTTTTATTTATAGAGGTTATCTTCCTCGCGATCCGGCTGACCAAGCCAAGATCCTCGTCCCGTTCCAAGTCACAAAACATGGAAGGGAGTGGACGACCGACGATCGAGCATTAATCTTCCACGCAGAAATTCGCCACAGTCTCCGATACATGGAGAGAATATTGGCCGTAATACAAATTTCAAGTTGGGCGACTATTACTCGTTAACTTGTAAAGCCCACTTAGCTGTGATAGTTTTCCTTTTAATTTCATTATATGTACTACTGCCATGAATTTTTTCACATCTCCATAAACAACCATTTCGCTAGCACGGGGGGGGGGGGGGGGGGGCGGACACTTGACTGTGACAAAAATTAGCACTTTAATGCTTAAATAGCACTTTAATGTTTAATCCTTGAATCGAAAAGTAGTGTTCACAGACCCGCAATATTTTTGAATGGCCTATCCAACTATACCATGTATCAATATACAGGGTGGAATTTTGTAATGCCACCTGGAGGGAAAGTACTCTTAATACTGCAGATAGAAAGTTTTACTCAAAGGAAACATTCCTTTATTTTTGAATAGAAAGCAAACTGCATTCAAAGATTTTCGAAAATTCTCTTCTCCCACACCCGGGAATCGAACCGGCTAAAATCTGAAAAAAATATACCCTGTACTTTTATTGCATCGATCGTTAGGGTCAATTATAAGGATGAAATCTCTCTAACAAACATAAATTAAATGAAAGGAAAACCAGGAAATCTTAAATTAATTTAATTATTTACAAAAAATGGTAAACTAACTAATTAGTTGCTCGAAATGGGCTCCATTCTCTTGGATACCTTTAATAAAGTGTTGTGGTGAATATTATAAATCGTATTCTGAACTTCAACTCTCAACTCGTTGTCATTCGCATAAGATTTCATGTAAATTTGATATTTTACATATCCCCACAAAAAAAAATCTAATGGGGTGATATCTGGCGATCTCGCAGGCCATCTGATTGTGCCGTTTGTACCAATCCAGGTATTAAAATGGTTATTAATGTAGGCAGTAGTGATTCTGACAGCAAGATGGTGCTCCAGCACATAAGTGCTGGAGCACCATCTTGCTGTAGAATTATTTGGTTTCGCTCTTCCTCGGGGAAACCATTAAACTCGTTTCTTAAGAGATCCACAATATACTTGACAGTGTTTAAATGACCTTCGTACACGTGGACTAACACTACATTATTTCTCATAATTCCGCACCAAACGTTGAAAGAAAATCTTACTTGATTGTTAGTTTCATGAACACGAACAGGATTCACTCGAGACCAATAATGGTTATTGCGGCGATTGTACGTGCCATTATTGCTGAAGTTGGTTTCGTCAGACCATACAATGTTACTCAAAAAATTAGGGTTTCGGTCAATTTCTCCAAGCATGTTTTCACAAAATTGTAATCGTCTGTCACGATCCTCAATATGCAATTTTTGCACCAACCGACCTTCACGATAGCATTTATACTTATACTTTTCAGCACTTTAAGTACGCGAGTGTGGGTTGTTCCTATCTCTACTTGAAGCCTTTGGAAATGATTCAAAGTATGTTAAAACATCTAGTTCAAAATCGAAATAGTTTTGCTGAATAGTTTGCCGTCTCTTCTTGAAACCACCCGTATTCTTTAAATTTTGTACCATTCTTTTCAATACGAACCGACTTGGTGCGTGTCGGTCTTGATATCTCTCTCCATACCACCGCAGAGCTAGATTCACGTTTTTGTTATTTAAAAAATAAGCTACCATTAAATCAAACTGTTCTTGATAAGCCATTTTCACCGTGAGACAAAATGTGAAATGAGTTGTAAAAACAATCAAATGTGAATAACAACTATGACAATCTAATTTTCAAATTTTAATCTAACATTCCATATTTAAATTACCTCATACACGCAGCTACGAGTATGTCGCAAAGGAGTCTGCATTACAAAAGATGGATGTTAGTTAAAGAGCTTTAACTTGACTCATTGAATTTGTAACTTCAGATTTCCTGGTTTTCCTTTCATTTAATTTATCATGTTTGTTAGAGAGATTTCATCCTTATAATTGACCCTAACGATCGATGCAATAAAAGTACAGGTTATAATTTTTTTAGATTTTAGCCGGTTCGATTCCCGGGTGTGGGAGAAGAGAATTTTCGAAAATCAATGAATGCAGTTTGCTTTCTATTCAAAAATAAAGGAATGTTTCCTTTGAGTAAAAATGTCTATCTGCAGTATTAAGAGTACTTTCCCTCCAGGTGGCATTACAAAATTCCACCCTGTATAGTGTGGACTATGGCATAGACGACAAAAAAATATCATCGCCACATTACGTGCGAGGTAGGTACCCAAAAAAAAATTTTTTTAATGATTTTATTTTAGTACGTTGTCAGCGTGACTAATATGTATACCTATGCCAAATTACATCTTTCTAGTACTAAGCGTCTCTGAGCTACAGCGGGGACAGACAGACAGATAGACAGACGGACATGGCGAAATTATAAGGGTTCCTTGTTTACTACGGAACCCTAAAAACCAGAAAGATTCCCAAAGTTCGTCATGCTGAGACCTAAAATTCGAGCTACATGACGTAAGTTTCAGCGATTTATTTTGCTACTAATTTAAAAGGCATTGCAAAACTCTGTGCGTGAACATCACGATCTTCCGTCGCCTATTTGGTCCATATATATATAGATGGCGCTAGATAGTTAACATCACGCAGTGACTTTTGTAGTCAGCGACAGGCTGGCGATTTCAAAATCCCACGTCCACCCATTGATTTTGATAGACTCTGAAATTTGCCAGCGAGGTCGCTGCGTGTGTACCTGGCTTAAGGGCCTCCGTCATTTTAGGCAATGATGCTGCTACTGGCTAAAGAACAAAGCAATGAGAAAAAAAAGATTTATACGCACTGCCACTTTGACACGAATTCGTTCCATTAAAAAGATTTTTGAGAATGAGATGACAGGAAAGATAGATTTACATAATTTCTATTTACTATATTCCAAATCGCGTTATAATGTGATTTTGTTTAGAATTCCGTAGTTTGTAAAGGATTCAAAGATGGTAATACAAAATTCATTATGATAGTTGAAAAAAATAAGCTGCCCTGGAGTCTACATTCCAATATTTGGAGTGTATATTTTATAAGGGTACGTATTCAGTGCTCATTTATGAGACAGGTGCCTACTTTAAAATAATATGTATAAAAAAAAACGGGTTGGATGTAATATGTAATACCAATTATAACACTAACACTCTTATTAAAAGGTAATGCATATTTTTCGAAAAATTAATAAAAAATTTTTCTAACCTCAAATCAGTTAAGATACGAAGACGAAACGTTAAAATGGGCGATTGACAACCAAATCTGTCCCAGTATCTGTAGTCAGTAACCAGTATCAGTATCCAGTACCCAGTAACAGTATCCAGTATCCAGTATCCAGTATCAGTATCTGTAGTCAGTCCGACTGTCGGGCAAAATCGGTAAAACGGAACGTAAAAAAAACAAGAATGCCATTTGCGTCATGTGTCACTGTCATTCGTTTTCAATCATTCCGTTTCTCCTCGAGTTGTTTGTTTTGTGTTTGTACTCTCACTGATCGTATGTGTTTACAAAAGGCAATGTTACTACTTTGTTTTTATTCTTTATTAAAAATAACCAGGTTCTTAATAATTAATTACAATCTAGCCTATAAGACTAATAAGTAATTTTAATCTAACTTTTTTTTTTCGTGATTATTTTAAAACTTAGAATAGTGTTGTTTGTACTTTAAACAAGTTCGTTCCACTTTCTTAGAGTCTGATATAATAATATAAACACTTTGTTCATGTGTGTCATTGTCACTAATAATTGTCTACACTTTTTACACTACACTAACTCAAAAGGTTTTGTTCGTTTTAGTCTTCGCACTATATTTGTTTGGTCTAACAGCTGGATTGCCTCGATGTCCACATGTTGGTAGAGTCGGTGTTCATGGGCCTCAGCAAATTTTTGGATTATGTTGGTGACGGATTCCATTTTTAGGTCACGATGGAGGTCGTCATTTCTTTTATACCAGGGCGCATTAACAATACTCCTGAGTACCTTATTCTGGAATGTTTGAATAATTTTGATGTTGGTTAGTTTAGTACAGCCCCACAGTTGGATGCCAAATGTCCATATTGGCATAAGAATATGGTTTTTTTATTTTTGGGTGGGATTTCATCAAATACCTTCTCCCGCTCTGGGCAGAGCGGGAGGGCGTGTCAGACTCTTACTAAGACCCACCCGTATTCCTTCCTGTTGCCTGTGTTGCCAGGGGCTTCGGTGACCCTTTAGTACCTTCCCGCGATAAGAATATGCTTAGATAATAAAACTTTGTTATGTATCGATAGGCAGGAACCCCGTCCAATCAACCAATACATGTTCTAAAACACATGTCTAGTTCCTGTCTTTTCTTTTTGTGCGCTTACGTGCGCTTTCCAGCGCAGTTTTGCGTCAAGCTTTATGCCAAGGTATTTATCTGTATTTGCGTATGGCACTTGTTGGCCATTTATGTAGATTGGGTGGTACAATTCCTGTTAGTGAAATCAATGTGAAGTGACTTCGATTCATTCAATTTGATTCTCCATTTTCAGTTTTTCATTTTTTTCATTTTTCCAGTCGTGAACTTTATTTACAGCGATTTGTATCTTTTTTATTGCTTCCATATGGCATGACTCTGTAGCCATAATGGCAGTGTCGTCTGCAAAGGTTGCTATAGTAATATTTTCCAGCGCTGGTATATCATACGTATACAACAGGTAGAGGACTGGGCCAGCACACTACCTTGGGGCACGCCAGCTTTAATCATATTTAACGTGGAGAAGGCATCCTCGTGCCTTTCTCGAAACATTCTATCTGTAATGTATGATTGCAAGATATCGGCAAAATCATTGGGCAGCATAAGTCTTAGCTTGTATATCAAACCCTTATGCCAAACTTTATCAAAAGCTTTGTGCCATATCTAAAAATACTGTGGAGCAGCCTTTTTTATCTTCAAGCGTTCTTTCGAAGACGTTGATAATTCTATGTATTCGGTCTACTGTTGAGTGTTTCTCTCTGAAACCAAACTGATGGTGAGGTATCAGGTTTCTCTCGGTTATGATAGGTTTTAGGCGTTTTAAAAACAATTTTTCAAACAGCTTTGATAATATAGGCAACAGGGAAATGGGCCTGTATGATGATGCTTCGAGGTGGTTTCCGGGCTTTGCAATCATAAACACTTCAGCAACTTTCCATGGCTCTGGAACATGCTTTAGCATGAATGCAGCATTGATGGGTCTAGTAAGCTTTACACGGCAGATCTTTTAGGATTTCTCCCGTAATAAGTTCATATCCTGGGCATTTTCAACATTTGTATCTGTAATTTTTATGGTGTACATAATAAAGAGTATTCTATTCTATTCTATACTATTTTTTTTGGCTAATGATTTGAATTTCCTTTGCAACTTCTTTCGGGGTCACAAGCTTAATTCTTTGATCTTGCAGAATGTTGACAAACTGTAGGTTGTCTACAGATCCGTCATTTGGCTGAAAGGTTTCTTCTAAGTAATGTGCAAATCTTAGAGGATTTTGCTCATTGCTTATGGCCCACTTTCCGTTAACATCTCTGATGGGGGCATTGGTGTAATTGGCCTTTTGAGTGACTTTGTCGCTTTCCAAAGAAAGTATTGCGTTGTATAATCGCTGGTTAACTGCCGTAGGTTAGTATTCAAAACCTCATCTTGAAAGGTTTGTATTTTTCACTTCAGTCTTTTCGTAAGGTTATTCAATAGAGTTTTATCTTGCGGGAATCTAGTTTGCTACGAGTACCATATTTTCCTTTGAGTCCTTTTTTCATATCTATTATTTCTTTTGGGTAGGTATTTCCTTTGATTTTATTTTTTTAATAGCTGTGGTGTGTTGTTCCATGCACATTGTTGAATATTGTAGCTAAACTTGTTTACTTCAGAATCGAGCTGATCTTTGTTTTTTAATGTAGTTTTCAGGTCAATAATGTTTTGTAGGTCTAAGCTACAATTTTCCCAATCCGTAAACTTGTTTACTAATGTCAGGTGTTTTTCTCTTAGTAATATTTTGTGACTTAATTGTAATAATATTGGAGACTGATCGGAGTTCATGTGGTACCCGTCTTCCACACTCAGATAATTGGTCGATATATTTTTGACTGCGAAAAAGTTGATAAGATCTGGTAGTTTCTGGTGGTCAGTCGGCCAGTAAGTAGGTTTTCCAGTACTTATGCATGCACAGCGCATGTCTTTCACTGCACTTAGAAGCTGTCTTCCCTTAGTTGAAATTAATCTTGATGAGTCCCAATGAGTGTTCTTAACGTTAAAGTCACCGCCTAATATAAATCTCTGTCCAAGGAGTCTGAAGAAGTGTACATATTGTTCTTTGTTTATCGCGTGTCTTGGAGGACAGTATACGGCCGCTACTGTAACATTAAATTTATTTGTTTTAACTGGTATCGCCACAGCTTGCGTGTCTGGCTCCTCATATTTACACTGTTCGTAATGACAGATTATATTCTCTTATGATAACCGCTCTACCTCCTCGGGTTGTTGTTAGGGTGCAGCGAGTGATAAACCTCTAAAATTTTACGAAAGAATGTTTAGTAAAATGCGTTTCAGAGATCAAACACACATCAATATTTTCTATGTCTATGACCACTTGCAAGTCATGTTGGTGTTGCAGCAGTCCGTTGGAATTCCACGCCATTATTTTTAGTGTGTTATTCATGATTGATTTTGGTAGTACTTGATTCTAATTTCTCTAGTCTCTCGTCAAATGAAGATATGCACTTCAAGATCTGGTTAAGCTTGTCCTCAAGAGTTGATGGTTGTGTGCTTGGTTTTACCACGTGTGCATATGAGGCACTTTTAGATGTTGTAGTTTTCGCGGTTGTCTGTGCAAACGGTGCTCTTTGTTTTGTTGTCTGTTTGTCGGTGTTACTAACAATTTGCTTAATGGCAAGGTTGTTAGGTAAATTACTTAGGACTTAGTTCCGAGTGGTTGTTATAATGAGTCAAGATACTTTAAAAGTGTTCAAGTTTCAAAAAGAAGGATTTAAAGTACAGGTAGACGGTTTTGTGTTTACAAAGAACCGGCAAACCACGGATAAATGCTATTACGGAAAATGACTGAACACAGTACATAGGTATTAGTGTATTTAAAACTCAAAAAGCTGTTCTGCGTGTGCAAAAAGTCGTGAATACAATAACAAAGTGTATTGGCAGTGTGAATTTAAACGAAATGATTTCAATATGTCAACATTTAATCGTACTGTTAGGATTAAGGAAAATATTTAAGGATTATTTTGTTTAATATTTTGTATTTTCCATTGATATTGATTACAAGAATATATTTTTTCATTTGCGTACAAATCTGTTTTATTTTGAGAAATAGCGCTCGCTCGGCTCATGCGCAGTTGGTCACAGTTCTAACCTAACCTAACCTATTTCACCCAGTTCAAAATGACGAATCATACCTACAATCTTCCGCAGAAATGTTTTCACCATTGTCTAATTATCTAGTCGCAGGCAGATTGTATGATTCATAATTTTGAACTGTGTGAAATAGGTTAGGTTAGGTTAGAACTGCGACCAATCGCGCGTGAGCCGAGCGAGCGAAGCGAGCGGTGCCGCGGCAGCGGCCGGCGAACTCTACGTCTAAGTTGCTCGCAGATTTTATTTCACCATTTTCTGATTATCCGGGTCTTCGCTATATCTAACTAAATTATTTAAAATAATAATTGTGTTTTTATTTGGATTTTATGTTATTGGTGTCATACTCGTACATACCTATTATGTTAAGCTTCTTTTTTGTTATTGTCTTAGAGATTTTAGGCTTTGGGATTTAATTTCGGGATTTTGAACTATTTTAAACTTCGGGATATAGATCTTCGCGATTTTAAGCTTTCGGGCAAATTGACTTTCGGGATTTAAAACTTTCGACCAAACAATCATTCGGCGTTTAATTTTTCGGGATTTCTTCCATAGGTGTTTTAAAATACGGTTTTTTAAATTTCGGTATTGTAATACGTACCCGCCAAGACCAACAACTAAGGAGGCTCTCGTTGGGCAGCTGGATTAAGGGCTTGATTCAGAAAGCGGTACTTCTGGACATGGCTCGCAATTTTAGGAGGTTCTTGTCTCTGGAGCCCTGACTCTCTGTAGCTTGGACCCTGTTCCCGATACTGGCGGGCTACCATTTTTTATTTTTTAAATGTTTTTATATTTTTTTTTCTATTCTAATATTTAAAAATAGAATTGTATGTGTCTTTAGTTAAATAAAACTAAATAATAATAATAATCCCACCGCCATATCTCTACGTTGACGTCCTGGTGGGGCTTACACGCTCCGAACTCTTGGTCTGTGCCGGTGGAGATTACTTTGTCGGAACAGGTCTGGGTAAGAAGCCAGACCAAGAGAGATACATAAACCCGCATGTGGCAAGCTGTTGGGCAGCAGCGACCCCACGGACCCTATCTCCTGGGAGAAGTCTTGTTCCTCATCTCTGGCTTACCTTTACTGGCTGGCTGGAGTGAATACTGACGAGGAACAGAGACCCCACCTCATTCTTGCCTCTATTGGCCGGCTTGAGTAAAGATTCGCAAGAGCAAACGTGCTCGGAGGAAGCAAGTATTCCAGTAAGTGCTCATAAGGATCTTGACCATATTCCGGGGTCGGCCCCTTGTACGCCTTCCAAAGGTCCGTAACCCCCAGGGTCCCGAGATATGTCAAAGACATTTAAAATACTAATGAGAAACGTCAAATTGGGCTTCTTAGATTGTCGCGATAATAGTGTTGGTCATTTCCTGGACATATTGCAGAATTTATAAATTACATTTTTATAGTTTAATTTGATGAAACTCGTAATTTATGATTTTTGTTTAACACTTTGAAGGACAGTAAACGCCCATAGACGCCCATAACGATAAAACTACTATTGTCTCGTTTACTTTCCTTCAAAATGTTAGGTTTGTGGTTATTGAAAATAAATTTTTGATCTTTTCAAAAAAAACAAAAATAAAACATGGACTCGACCCTTTTTTTTGGGGGCGAATTTATCAAATAACTTCTCCCGCTCTGGGTGAAGCGGGTGGGTGTGTCAGACTCGTACTGACTAAAACTCACCCGTGTTCCTTCCGTTGCCTGTGTTGCCAGGTGCCTCGGTATCCCTTTCGGACTTTCCCACGACCCCGGCAGGCATCGGCCCTAGTGGACACCTGTGCTGAATACATCTCTTTGAGGCGCGCGTGGAACACAACGCGCCATTGACCCGGGCCTGGTCCTTACCGGACGGTGAGCTACCCATTGCTCACCGTCCACAAGCCCGCGCCTACGGTGGCCGGAAATCCACCCAGGATTCCCGACGCCCTGGGCGTCTCCTGCGGCGGCTAGGGGCGAGAGAAAATTTGCCTTTCTCTCAACCGTCGGGAGCCTCCTCTTTTGCGAGCATTACTGCTCCGCAGGAGGTGACGGCTGCCCATACCCACTCGCTCCGTACCATGGCCCGAACCAGGGCTGGAAGCGAGAGATCTCCGCCGCCGATCGCCTCCACGAGGACACGGCGGTGCTCTGCCCATGCCGGGCAGACCTCCACCGTATGCTCCACCGTGTCCTCCGGGCGATCCACACAGTGGTGACACCCGGGCGTTTCCTTCCACCTTATCCGACACAGGAACCTCCTGAAGCTGCTGTGTCCGGTCCCGCCGGAGCTCTGTCCGCTGTGTCGTCATTTCTCGCGGCAGCGGAGTTACGCCCCAGCGTTTCGCGTCCTCTCGCCACTCTCATACGCGCGCGAGGACTTTTGCCCCTCCAGATCCCATGGCGGCAATCCGGCAAGGAGGCTCGCCGCCTCACCGGAGACCGTGCGGTATCCCCGGACCAGCCGGATGGCCATGACTCTTTTGGCCGCGCTCAACCGGCAGGCTGGCCGCAGCGCCAGGGAACGCGCCCACACAGTAGCCCGTAAAGGGCCATGGACCGCACGATCCCTGCGTAGCCCCCGACCCTTAAGAGTTTATGTAACGAGTATTGTTCCTACTAGGGGTCGTGGGGAGTTAAACAACATACTCGGTTCATTACAATTGTTGGTACTGGTTTAACAGTTTAATGTGTGACCGCGTGTTTTGCATATTATTCGATCCAACTTCAGGTAGCAGGCGTTAAGGCTGTCGGTATTAATTACGATTTTCCGTTTCGTTTTTTATTTAATCGTTGCAGTTGAGACGGTAAAAAAAAAATGTTCTAGTTCAGTTACTCTGTGCTGTGATTGATTGTATTTTTACCCAACTGCCCCAGGAGGAGGGTAATGTTTTTCGAGAGTATGTATGTATGTATGTATGTATGTAGGTATGTCTATTTCTTTGGCACGCTCTGTAGCCTTAACGGCTTGATGGATTTTAACATAAGAGGTGTCGTTAGATTCGTCTGAATTGTGGGAGTGACATAGGCTATATAATATTTATATATTGCATCTGAAAATACAAAAAAAGGGAGGGAAAGGTTTTTTAAAATTAAATTACAACAATATTGATATCAAATAATAGCTAGTAATGAGTCAATTCCATGTATATATTAAAAAAACTAAAAAGCTTGAAATAAATTATTTTATTTAAAAAACAAAAAACTCGACTGCTAAAATACATAACTGAAAAGAGAAAAACAATCTATTGAATTTTGGTATCGCAGGCGGGGGACAAACTAATAGCCTGAAATATGGTGTAAGTTATGTTTGTTCCTGCCTGCGATACCAAAATTTTATAGATTATAAAGCTTGTTTTTCTCTTTTCAGTTATGTATTTTAGCAGTCGGGTTTTTTGTTTTTTAAATAATTTGTTTTGTTTTGTTTTTGTGTCGATAAAATATTCCGAATTCAATCCAATATTTTTTTTCGGATTCGTTTTCCTAGTTCATTAAGCAGCCAAATTACTTTTAAATTGCTAGTTCTATGTTCATTTCGTTGTAATTCTTGTTGTGGTGGTTTTTTCTTTTGGAAGATGTTCCTTTTCAAAATCATTTAAAAAATCTTTTATTCGTATAATTTTGACGATGCGCAAGCCCCATGATTCCACCATACTATAATTATATAATGATCATACCTGGTGCAGCTACTGACACGATTTAATTTCGCTTGCGAAATTAAATCGTGTCAGTAGTAAAAAAAAATCAATCTGAGCGTAGGCTCCTCACTCCTCGAGCAATACCAATATTGCACTGATACAGATCAAATGATGTTATTGAATGATAGTAGTATTATGGCCTAATAGCATAATCAATGATCTTAATTTTGCAGGTTTTGCACATCACAAAGTTCGTGACGTCACCGGAAAATTGTGTTGTAATTGTTATGTATTGAAGTACTTTTTTGGAATACGGTGTGTTTTAACACTGATAAATTGCATTACGAAGCGAAAGTGTAATTATATTTGTAAATAATTGCACAATGAAGCCATTCAGCATACACCCTGGAAGTTGCTCTTGCACTAGTTGTGTATATCGGAGCAGATCCAAGGAACCCAGAGTTCAACAAATAATACAAGGAGGGACCGAAATTGACAAACTTTATTACGGTAAATTTTTGCCGTTGCGAGAAAGGAAGTTGCTTGAAAAATTGATAAGGACTCGCGATGTCTACGATGACGTGCGGACTCAATTGTTATCAAGTGCAAGCAGTGATCAGACAAGTCTGGAAGAACAAAATAGAAAGAGACGAGACGATGCTAGCACTGACAAAAGTAGTGCTGTATTCAAAATGGTCGATCTAGTCGATAGAGGGCAGATGGGGTCTGCAAAAAATACTAGCAAATTAAGTAGTTGCTGTAGCTGTTGCTCTTGTGAAACTTTGAGGAAAATTAGAAAACGTATGGAAAAAGATAAGCATAAGCTTCCCCGGGTTCACAGACACATTGTGACTTGTGAAGACATAGCTAAGTATTGTGCTGAAGCTGAAGAAAGAGGTAGAAAGCGACGGAACAAACTAAGTACAAAAATAAGTTCAAAATTTAGTTCAAAAATTGGAGCAGCACGTTTGAAAATGAAAAAAAATCTATCTGAACCTTGTGCGTGTACATTATCGCTGAGTAGTATGGCAACGCGCTCATCAAAAGCTTTTAAAAAAATTCGTTCAAAAATGAAGGCGACAGCAACCGCTCAAGCTCGAAAAGTTGTGACAATAGATCAAGAAACTAAAATTGCCAAACATCCAAGAAAATCAAGAAAAAAAGGAAAAAATATACAAACCAGCAGTGCAACAGCAAAAGACAGTGAGACAGAAGTGAGAAGTCTAATAAAAATTTTTAAAATAAAAAAAGATTCTTTAGTATTGTTTAAAGAAAAGTTGCTAAAAAAAGGAACTTATGAGGAGAATCAAGATGTGGAGTGTGAACCAGGAACTTGTAATACAGATGAATGTATACCTGAAGAATGTCTCCGAAAGATAAAAGCTAAAGGCGTTGGAGATACGAGGAAAAGGAAATATCATATCCGGCATTCTGGGGCAGGAAGTGACAAATCTCATATTCATATGAGCTCCCGAACCAAAAAAGTGAAAGTAAGAGACTCACAGGTCCAAGATGGATCTAGTCGTAAATCCTCTCACTCAATGACTACAATTCTAAAAACCAAAGCAATGCCATCGTTTTCGAAAACGGAAATAAAAGGAAAAAGGCCAGTTTCACCACAACATCGAAAACAATTTGAGAAGGGAACTGGAAAGCAAGATAAAGCATATAAAACAACTAAATCGACTGCCTCAATGACGTCTATTCCAAAATCAAAAGCAAAAGCCCAAGTAGCGATAAAAGAAGAGAAAGTTGCACCTAAAATGAAACCAAAGGCAAAGTTTAAGGTTGTGGCAAAAGATAAGCGATTAGAAGATAAAGGTATTCGGGTGCAAGTTTCACCTCAATCTAATTTGGCCACTTGTGAATGTAAATCTTCCACACAATCTACTTCCTCATTAACATCTGTTCCAAAGCAGAAAGCTTCAAAATCTCGTTCTAAACGTATCAAAAGCTATGAAGTAGCTTCACCACTTACACGACACAAAAGAAGCCGTCGAAAACCTAGACGTGAATCATACCAGAATGTAGAGGCAGCAGACTTAGGAGAACCCATAGAACATGTTAAAGCTAAAAGAGAAAAACGTACGAAACCAACCCACGGCAGGATAAAACAGCGAAGGAAACACAAACATAGCAATACGCAATTTACTGGAACTTTATCCAAAGCAAGTCAAGAATCTTATTTGCGAGAATCTGCCAGCCAGGCTATTGATTTGCCATTCCCGAGAGAATGTGAACCCTTAATGTGTATACCATATGAATGTGATCCTGAAAAATGTGCCCAAATATTATTATCAAGATCAAAATCTCGAGGTAAATCTGCTATGACGAGCATGGATCGTTTAAGACGTAAATCGGTAGGAAGTGCCGCGTTTTCTCAGAAAACTTCTCAGAAAACAAGTTCTAGATCGCGCACTAAATCTAAAGATAAACAATCAAAAAGTGCGGAGAATTTTATAAGAAAACCAAAATACGTTTCAAAAGAACCACCTCCGCAGATAGTGGAAAAGTGCTCTTATCCCGATAGAAAAGCTGTCAAAATTACATCCAGTTTCAGTTTTGACATTGAATTTTATAAAGATACATATTCTGGCGTCAAGGACGATGTAAAAAAAGATTTAGTATCAGGACACCATAAGAAAATTAAACAAAAAGAGCATCGTAGAAAGCATAAGGATCATGGCACTGGATATATCAGTTTTCGGCAAAATATATCATCTCAATCGAGGTCATCACAATCATTTAAAAACATCCAAGCCGGGCACAGATTAAAACGTTGCTTTTGTACTCTAAAACTACTACCAAAGAAAAGACAAAAATTAAAGCATGTCGTATCGAAGAGGACAATGGCATCATTTCATAATAAAGAACTAGATATGGGACCTCGAAAAAAACGAACGCAAACTAAACCTTCAGGAATTGCTTACGTGGTACCACCTGCTACATCAACCCAAGCTTCGCTTCTACCGTACGAGTGTGAACCATTTTTTTGTACGCCTGGCGAGTGCAACCCTTACGAATGCGCAGAAAGAATCAAACAACGTAATCGTCGAGCTGCTAAGCACGTTTCTAAAGAAACATATACTACTGTTACTTTGAAAAAGTCTAAATTAGCTTCTACACCACAGTCCGTATCTAAATCAACATCAAGACCAATACGCTCCCAGTCATCAAACGTAGAATGTGAATGTAAAATGCTCGGTGACAAATCAGATGAGAATAGAAACATAAAACATAAAGGGAGGCGTTCCGCCTCATCAAATGTGGAACATAAAGTTTCAGGTGACAAATCAGAAAGACAAGCAGTGCGGATAGGTTCAAATTTTAATTTTAATATTGAGTTTTCCAAAACAAATATTAATGACCAAGAACGTGCACATACATTTAAATCTGACAAGGCAATAAAAAGGGAGAAAAGGCATTTGCAAGAAAAAGGAATAAAGGTTTATAAACCTCATGTTCGTAATAAGACTTCAGAAACAACCAAACATGTTAAAACAAAGCAAACACATACAGAACCCTTTTTGCAAAGGTGCCTTTGTACACTAAAGTTACTGAAAAAAAACAAGAAGAAAGTAAAAACGCTATCGCCTTGGGTAAATAGAAATGAATATGTAATGCACATGCAAAAGAAATCTGTTACAACTAACAGAGCAGAGATTCTTTATAATCCTGAACGATCAAAGCTTTTACCTTATGAATCACCCGGCTTATGCATTCCTAAAGAATGTGATCTATATAATTGCGAAAAGCTTATAAAATTGCGCCATGCGATATTACAGCATAAATATTCAAATATATTATCTGGTGATCTTGGATCTCGATCAACAATTAGTAAAACATCGAGAACCGTAACTTCTAAGTCTCGGAATATTCAATCTTTTCCAAAAGAATGTCCACAAAAGGTCAAAAAAAGAAATCAAGCTTATAATGAAATCAATGTTATGCCGAGTAGCTCAAAACAACGAGTAATACGAGTCGAGTCCAAGTCGAGTATAAAAATGTCACGCTACAAGAGCAAAGATAATTTTATGACCACTGAAGACTTAATAAATAAACATACCCATAATAAAGATAAATTAAACACAATATGGTCTCAACAATTCAAGTGCCCTGCCCACCAAACATCAAAAGACGCAGAAGAAAAACGTAATGAAAAGGGAAGTTATGTTTTTTCCGCGATTAAAAGATGTTTCAGTACTTTGAAGTTTCAAAAGAAAAGAAACAAAGAGGGAATGGAAAACAATAACGTAATTAGCGAAAGTAGTAAAACCTCATATCCGTTGCCAAATTCTCGGATATGCGAATATACAAGTACTCGTTTAAGATTAAGTAAACTCCCATATGGTTTGAGCAATTATAAGTGTACGCCAAATTACTGCCCCCGAGGAATGCGTGATCCTTATGAGTGCTGCAAAGAAAGTAAGCGGCGCGAGATTAAAGGATCACACGATCACTACGTTGTCACAGACAGACGTGAAAGAAAATCGGTGATGAGTGTAACTACAAGCGATTTTAGTGGTATTAAAAAACATAAAACATTAAAAGATCGGAAACTGAGGGATAAACAAAGAGATATAAAAGCTACACGTTCTTTTTCACCTTCACGTCAAGCAGCCCGTAAAGGATCTAACTTTAGTTTCAATAAAGAAATATCAAAATATCGTTTCGTTCCCTCTATTCGGGATACCACAATTAAGAATGAAATATCAACGGTCAGTAGAATGCCAGATAAATGCACGAAAAATAAACGAGTTGCTTTAAAACATGACCTTTCAAATGAAATTAGAAATGAAGTCAAGGCATCCAATGTAGGATTTTTACTTAAGAGGTGCTTTTGTACACTGGGTCTTCAAAAGAAAAACAAATCGAAACCTGAATTTCGTTGGCATCAACCCACAACGATGCAATTTGTACAAGTCGAACAAAACAGACATGATATAACAAAATCGGAATGTAAAGTTCTTAACAAGACGTTGTATGGAGGAGAACCTCTAAAATTAAAGTTACCAGAAGGCGATCATCTCTTTAGAGAAAACCTTATTGCGAATCGAAGTGCCAAACATTTGCCAAAAAGTCGTTCCTTTTCAAGAAGAGCCCATGTTAGGTCTCGCATCGAATTCAATTTTGATAAAATGAGATGTTTACTGAATACACAGAAGATTAATCCATTTTATCGATCATTTTATGCGTTAAATGTAAAAGTTTCTGAATCAAAAAATAAACCGCATAACAAGTGCCGTGCCCTCGATGAAAATGAACGTAGACCTGGTGAATGCCCGCCTAATGAATGCGATCCAGTCGATTGTTCAAAAAAAGTTAAGCGGTTAAAACGTTCTAAGTTATCTGATACCACCAGTATGGATTCTCAGTTCAGTTGCTATAAAAAGTGTAAAAAAGAATATGAAATAGCAAAAAGAAGAGGCCCGTATAAACCTATTATTTTAGGGTCAGATTTAAGTATTAAAGCAGGAGTTTACAAAGACACAGATCCATACAAAAATTCACGTACCCAAGCCCTTCGTTTAGGGTCAGATGTACGTGTTAACTTTGACTTTTTTAAAGAACCACCATCACGTGGTTGTTTTCGTACGGGACCCATACCACATTATGAGAGAAAAGAAGCTAGACGAAGTCATCCCCGACCTGCTGACTTGCAAGCGTATGGTGAAACTCAAAGTAAGGTTTCAGGAATATCACATATAATACGAAGATGTTTTTGCGCGTCTAAATTGGAAAACGCTACTAAAAGTGATATAAACCAGAATAGAGATGTAACCAGGCCGATTAAAGGTAAGTCATGGAATTAGGCGTTAAGTCTGGTATATGTCACCGTATGATTATGAACTTTGTTATTTTATAATCTATCTTTTAATTATATTATAAACTATCGAAAAATTGTGAACTGCATGCATGCACAAACGATTTACAATTTAATGCATTATTTTTCGATTGTTTATAATCTATCCATGGCAATCCGATTGTGAACACTGGTATCAAGCATGCATGCCACGCTAATACTAAATAACCAAGTAACAACTTGAAAGAAGCGCTCGCTCGGATCGGGCGCGGGGTTGGTCTCTGTACTAACAGATCCTAACCCATTTTGTTTAGGTGCCCTGGCTTAGTTACTGCGACCAATTTGGCTACCACCAAGACCTACCAATCAGGGACGGTTCACAATTTTACGGGTGATAAAATCGGACAGATTATGAAATCTGTCGATAAGTGCAGGTTCGTTCAAAATTTGACGATTTGACATTGATAGATTATAAACTACCGAAAATATAAACATGCTTATGCTTAGATAAATAAAAGAACATCTCGCAACATCAAATGTTGCGGAAAGCAATGTTGCGTGATTGTGGCTCAATAATGTAGTATACAGAGATTAACTTTGGCGAAAACCCATGACAAACAAATTTTTGTTTAATTACAATATTTAGGTTACTTATATTTAAAAAAAAAATGCTAACTCAAATATTGTTGAAACACCCATTCCACCTTTTATTAGTGTTTCAATTTTTTTTTGTTCTAATCCCAAATGAATTAAATTGCAACAATACGGTTTTCCGTGATAACAAAAACCAGATTATTAAGTTTTCCTAATGTTTGTTTTTCCTATAGCATAATGTTTCCGAAATTAGAAACAAGCAAGCGTGCAACCCAATATGCAAAAACCATGTTTACTATTTGCATATTGGGTTGCACGCTTGCAAGACTTGCATTAACAACCCTAAATACTTAATGTTGTAATATTATTGCATACAGTTTTCAAGGATTAAAGGCGCAAATGCTAATAAATGTTGTTTTCTCGGTGTTGGTACAGATAACCCAAGATACAAGTCCACTACACGTCTTTCCCTTAGAAGAGAGAAGAGAGAGAGGAGTTTAAAGGAAAAATCGGTTCAATATAAGGATTATTCACAACAGCAACGCAAAAAATCTCATAAACCTACAGATAGAAATAATGTAACATTTTGTACTAATGTAAATTGTGTAGAATTTTACAACGATCGAACGCAAAAGCAAACTAAATTGAATCAGGCACAAGGAAGAGGAGAAGGCGATGTAGGAAAACAAAAGGGTATTAATTTTATTTAACATTTCCTTGTTACTTCCATTTTACAATTTGGAAAGACTACATTCGTCGTTTACTTAAAATATTTTATTTTATAGGTCCAATTGCAGAAAAAAAAACCGTGATAGATAAATGCCTTTGTGCATTAAAAACATCTAAAAGTGAGAAAAAGGACATGAAAAAAGGACTCAATAAATTTATAGTCAAATGTTACTGTACTCTCAAACATCTCAAAGGACAAAAGAAGGGTAAACATATAACACCAAAACAAAGCTTGGAAATAATTGAAAAAGAAAATAAGAAAAGTAAACAACTTGACGAAGTCGTAAGAGGTACTCAAAAACATCTCAAAGAACAAGACAATGGTAAACATTTAACACCAAAACACAGCTCGGGAATGATTGGAAAAGAAAAGAAGAAAAGTAAACAACTTGATGAAGCTGTAAGAGGTACTCTAAAACATCTCAAAGGACAAGACAATGGTAAACATTTAACACCAAAACGAAGCTTCAAAATGATTGAAAATGAAACGAAGAAAAGTAAACAACTTGATGAAGCTGTAAAAGGTACTCTAAAACATCTCGAAAGACAAGACAATGGTAAACATTTAACACCAAAACGAAGCTTGGAAATTATTGGAAAAAAAAAGAAGAAAAGTAAACAACTTGATGAAGCTGTAAGAGGCACTCTAAAACATCTCAAAGGACAAGACAATGATAAACATTTAACACCAAAACGAAGCTTGGAAATTATTGGAAAAGAAAAGAAGAAAAATAAACAACCTGATGAAGCTGTAAGAAGAATGGAGACTATTATGCCTTATTCAAAGAAAAAATTCAAAAAACCTGATAGCCAATCAAAACTTGCCCAAGGCACAAATCAAAACCAACAAGGTGTTTGTGATTATTGCAAACAATGCCAACTTATTACGCGTGAATCAAAGAAAAAAAATAGAAAATTGGGTGGCCTATTGAAACTTGCCCAAGGCACAAATCAAAACACCAAACAAAACCAACAAGGGGTTTGTGATATCTGTAAAATACAATGCCAACCTATCACGCCTGATTCAAAGAAAAAAATAAGAAAATTCGGTGGCCTATTGAAACTTGCCCAAGGCACAAATCAAACCACCAAACAAAACCAACAAGGGGTTTGTGATATTTGCAAAATACAATGCCAACCTATTAAGCCTGATTCAAACAAAAAAATAAAAACCCTCGATGACCAATTGAAACTAGCCCAAGGCTCAAATCAAAACCAAAGTAATAAGCCTGGTAAAAAGAAAAAAAATAAAAGTCTCGATGGCCAATCAAAACTCGCTCAAGACACGAAGCAAAACACTAGAAAACGAAACGAAAAATTAGGCAAAGGGTCGTTCGGTAGAAGAGTTGGTGTGTTTTGGACAAATACATGCATCTGTCCAAAACACACGAAGTCATTCAACTGTTTGTGTTTTGAGGATGCCCATCTTAAAGGTGTATGTCCCGTGTGCAAGGCTATGGCTACTGGAAAATTTAGTAAATCAAAAAATAAATTGCGATGTCCGTGTAAAGATTCTGACCTGGGAAAGAAAAAAAGTGAAGAAAAAGCAGAAAAATGGACAAAAGGCAAAAAAGGAGCGAAAGAAAAAAAAAGGGGAATAGAAAAAAAAGGGGAAGAAGAGATAAAAGAAGCAAAAGGAGAAGAAAAAAGAGGGAGAAAAGAAATAAAAGGGGCAAAAGCAGAAATAAGAGGGGCAAAAGAAGAAAAAAGAGGGAGAAAACAAAATAAAAGAGGAAAAGTAATAAAAGGGGCAAAAGGCGAATCAAAAATGCCAGCAGTGCCAGTGGTGGACAAGTCGCCGCTTTTTGAAATGACCGTCAACGAAAATAATATGAGAATAGTAAACAAAGATGAAGTACTAAAACAATTGGGCTCATCTGGCAAAGACTCTAAAGCAATGAAAAAAGCCCGAAAAGGTAAGCAATTTTTTAAATAATTCGTATTGTTTCAGACAAAACCTTTAATTATTTACGTAATTCCACGGAGAAAATGCCCGAGGCATTAAGTCTGCTTCATAAGTCTGTCTCTTCATATTTGTGTGCTTCATAGATATCCGAAAATATGCCTTCACTCTATATTTGTGCAAGTTTAAGTGTCGCCACATTTTCCCCACTTCAGGGGGGTAACCATCACCTCTTATAGCAGTATTATTATAATATTACTTCCAGTGGGAAAGTGATGGAGCTATACTGGACTTATAGCTCCATCTCTTTCTCACGCTGAAGTAATATTGAAATAATATTGCTATAAGAGGTCATGGTTACCCCCCAGAAACTCACACAAAAACAAAAGAAATAGATACGGCGGCACACATGGTGTTTTTTTCGCAAGCACACAAGAAAATATGCGTAACACATTTGTGCTATCTTATTGCACACTTGCTCAAAAGGGGCGGGAACTAGAAAGTATAGATAGTCATTGAACGCACACATGCAATTCTAGCTTCAACTAGGGACGAGGGGATGGTATAAATATTTCATCGATGAAAACCGACTGCAAAAAGGAAGTGTTTTTGGGCGTATCTTGTATTGTCTAGAATAGATACTTTGAGAGATGCTATCCAAAGACTACCGATTTTCCTATATTGTCAAGAATTTGTGAAAGGAAGATGATAGATAGTACACGGAATTCTAATTTGGGACAAAGTACGCAAAAGCGTCTGATCGTCTGTAAATGCTTAAAATATTACCTATATATTTAAAAATATAAACAAAAAAACTTAAATGTCAGTCTTATTAATTGATAAATGTTATTACGGGAAGGTCATCCAACCGAAGTAGTGACTACAGCCTTGCTATTGATGACAATATAATTAAATCAGATTCTGAAGTCGCCATGGCATTTGAAAATTTCTTTACAGAGATTCCTATATCAACTACAAAATCTCTAAACTCATCACCCACTGCCGCAGAGTCTTTACTTATAGAAAACGTTCCAGTTTGTGATTCAGAATTTAGTTTCCAATATGTCACCTGTAAAGATGTAATTAAAACCTTTCACACGTTAAATGTTAAAAAGACCGCAGATCTATGGGGTAATTCTGTGGACGTTGCTAAGTCGATTATAAACATTGTCGCACCTACTTTAGCTGTTATTTTTAATAATTGTATTGACTGTGGTGAGTTTCCTGATCTTATGAAAAACAGTAAAATAATACCGTTGTTTAAATCGGGTAGTACATCAGACCCTACTAATTATTGACCTATTTCAGTACTACCTACCTTTAGTAAAATTTTCGAGAAACTTATTTTAGATCAAATCCAAATATTTTTCAATAAACATAAATTAATGCATAACAAACAGTTCGGTTTTACAAGGGGTCGTTCGACTACTGATGCCGGTGTTGAACTTTTAGGACATGTTTATAATGCATGGGAGGATAAATGCGATGCTTTGGGTATTTTTTGCGATTTGTCCAAGGCATTCGATTGCGTTCTTCATGAAACTTTGGTCAGAAAACTGCACCACTACGGAATCCGAAACTCTTCTCTGGATCTTCTTACTTCATATTTGAGTGATAGGATTCAGAGAGTTGATGTTAACGGGAAAAGATCACCCGGATCTGTAGTAAGAATGGGGGTCCCCCAGGGCTCAATTCTCGGCCCATTTTTGTTTCTTATTTATATAAATGACTTGCCTTGCCTCATAAAGGATAATCATGATATAGTGCTGTTTGCAGACGACACTTCACTTTTATTTAAACTCAAACGTCAGCAGTTGGTTACTGACAATGTAAATAGTGCCCTCGAAAAAGTAGTTAACTGGTTTAATGTTAACAACCTACTTCTTAACGAGAAAAAAACCAAATGTATTAAGTTTACAATACCTAATGTTAGACAAGTAAAAACTAGTGTTCTCATAAAGGGTGAAGAGTTGAACCCCGAAGATACCACTGTGTTCTTAGGCATAACTTTGGATGCCAAGCTTCAATGGGGCCCCCATATAGATAAATTGTCAAAAAAGCTTAGCTCTGCAGCATACGCCGTTAGAAAAATTCGTGATTTAACGGATTTAGACACAGCCCGTTTAGTATACTTTAGTTATTTTCATAGCGTAATGTCGTACGGTATTCTGTTATGGGGAAATGGCGCCGATATTCAGACAATTTTTGTTTTACAAAAAAGGGCAATCCGTTCAATTTATAAATTAAGTCCCAGATACTCCCTCAGAGAAAAATTTAAAGAGATTAATATAATGACTGTAGCTTCTCAGTATATTTATGAAAATCTTTTGTACGCACATAAAAATATCAATTTGTTTAAAAATACAGTGATATCCATAATGTAAATACTAGGAACAAACACAAATTTGTTGTTCCTACAACCAGGCTCAAAAAAATAGGCAGCTCGTTTAGATGCCAATGTATACGTTTTTATAATAAAATTCCTAGCCACATTCAAGAACTAAGCCTTAATAAATTCAAATGTTTTATAAAACAGAAACTGTGCCTAAAAGCCTTTTATACTGTTAAAGATTATATTGAGGACAAAAAGGCTTGGGATTGAGCTGCTCCAATAAACTTACAGTGAATGTTGTTTTTTTACTCTTTTTATTTTGCTAGCTATTTATATTTTCTTAGTCTATATAACATTCTATATAAACAATGACATGAATATTTACTTTGTATAGTATTATATTATATTATTTTAATTATTAGGAATGTGAGGACTATGTGGGTCATTGTTTGTTTTTTTTTTTTTTTTTTTTTTTTTTTTTTTTTTTTTTTTTTTTTTTGTCTCTTACTTTTAATGATGGTCTGGCAGTTTGAGTACTTTATGCGGCCTACCCAAATGTCTTTTCTTTGGAATTGTTCGTCAAATCATTGAGCTCCTTAAGTTTTGAGTTGAGCTGCATGACAACTGACAAATGCGTGCACTGACTGGACAGGTCCACTCAAATCTGTGTGGTCTTTCCTCAAAAGACCATTTCGGACACAAACCTACATGGTCCTCAAATGATCACATTGACATCCGTCCTAATATACACATTGACATTGATGAATTTTATTTATGCAATGACATGAATATTTACTCTGTGTAGTATTATATTGTTTTAATTATTGTAAATGTGAAGACTATGTGGATCATTGTTTAATTTTGTTTTATTCTCAGTTAGTTTTTAATATGGTCTGGCAGTTTTGAGTATTTTTTGCGGCCTAGCCAAATGTCCTTTCTTTGGTATTGTTCGTTGAATCGTTGAGCTCCTTTAGTTATGAGTTGAGCTGCACAACGACTGACAAATGCGTGCACTGACTGGACAGGTCCACTCAATCTGTGTGGTTCTTTCATCAAAAGACCAGTTCAGACACCAATCGACACGGTCTTCACATGATCTGACCAAGATTATGTCTGGACTTTAAAAGAGACGGTGACCTCTGAGTTTGTTTCGGCCTTTCTTCTCAGAGTAGTCAGATAGGAAACGCCGGCCTCATCTAGTTTGAAAAAATATGTTTTGACGTGTAAAAGTGTTTGTAAAAACCTACTTACAGAAATAAAATCATTTATCATTTATTACTCCATTTGTGAATTTATAAATTATAAAAAAAAATAGTTTTTAATTATACATGACATCTTTAATTATTTATATGACGGAGAAGGCACGTCTCTCTAGTTATCATCAGCCATATTTTAACTACTGTGGGCCTACAATGGGAAGTGTTGGCTATTGCACATTAGAAAAACCAAATTATAATTTAAATCAAATTATAATTTACTATCAAATAATTACACTAGCTATTCACACACAATAGGTATATACGGAACGCGCGACAGTTTCTAAACGTGTTCACTCCTTGACCGCCGCCGACAAACTGAACTTAACTCCGGTCGAACGTTATGTTGTAGACTCTGTCGAGCGCCGCTTGGTGGCATTGGCGTCCCGATTAGTCAAACGACTGACTAACGTATTTCCGACACGGCCATCCTGCTTGCACACGTCCTCGTGTGTTAACCTGCAACCAGAAATCAACAACAGTGTTTATTCGACTCGGCCAATTCTGACTAAACTCTCGGGTCGGTGAAAATCAGGAAATTTTTGACACTACAGTTTTGTTTGAACCAAATTTTACCCTTTAATTAAATCAAACATGGTAAAATTGGGAAGATACAACAATCACTACCCTGGGCCATGTAACATCAACCAACATTTAAAACTCTACTGCAACAAAAATTGCCAAGCTTATAGAAACCCTTGAGTAAGACCCGGCTCTCCAGCCGACCAGCAATCGCATTGCTGTCACACATCCAGCGCACGGATCAATCTGTACGCATATCCATCAAGTGGATCGCCCGTGTGCATCACCCATTGACTACACAAAGTCAAACGCGCACCGCGCACCCACGGACTACTTGAGTTTCCTCAAGAGACACCGATTTCTACCGGGCTACGACTACGTAATGGCTACTGGTACGTTCGACTTTACTACGGCCGCTAGAGAACCCTCCTCGCGTGTTTCCCATAAGCTTACTCATCACCATTGTGATCACTATATATTTCGACTGGTACACAACCTACTGACAAACTATCGTGAGCGTATTTGGAAGTACGGCTTGCACGACGCGAGCAGCCCCGCGTCGCCGAGGGCAGCCGCGGGCAGTACCATTGACAATATGCGCGTGGCCGCTCGGCCTTTTCGAGCTTTTCAAGCAATACCAACTTTTTTAAATTTAATTGTCATGATTAACTAGTAGATCGCGCCCGCGATATCTCTGGGTAATTAAATAAACTGACTTTGAAGCACACTGACCAGTTATACGGGAACTCTTAGAAATAGGTATAAGTTTTTCAGTGTCAACTTTGGTTAAGTTGCGTTGCTAGAATAATGTTTAAAATAAGAAATCATAAAAACAGAGTCGAAGTTACCGTTTATTGAAAATATACTTCGTTTTTTAATAAACTAATAACACCGATGCGGTCTAAAGTCAACATTTACGTAACGTAGGTAGTAAAAGTTATTAGGTTTGGCGCGAACGAGTCGGGGATGGAATTTTCTTTTTTGTTTGTTTCCCGTGTGTCAATGGGAAAATATGAACAACTTATTCTCAATTGAAAAACCGTTTAAAGACATGTTCCCGTTAAACTTTCGCAGTAACATGAATTTAAATGTTTAATGGTGAATCCATATCTTCATTTCAGCTATTAGAAAAGGAAACGTGGATGCACCAGTTATGGAAATGATGATAGATCGCGGGAACGCAAGTATTATTAACTCGGACCAAGTTATAAGACAAATAAATAATCCAAACATTTTGAAAACAGACGTTGATGCTGAAAACAGAACCAAGGCACCGGAACCGGCATCAATTTCACAAAGTCGGAAGTCGGTTAAAAAAGGGCGCGGAGCTGCGGCGAAGTCTCATGGCAGCAAATGTAAGTGTTGCATTTGTCCGCGACGTATGAATGGGGGGGGGGGGGGGGGAGGGGGTCCGCAAGAAAGTTATAAAACCACCTGGAGCCGGGGAGTTCTTCTCTTGACGCCCGATGTAACCGTCCCCCCCAACTCTTACTCGACGAAGTGCCACCCCGCGCCGTAGGTGAGCCCGTAGCTAGTAGTCCGGTTAAGTAGTCACGAACTCGAATGCAAAAAGAAATGGCGTTCTTTTCACTATAGCCGAATAGCCCGGCTTTCAATCAAAAGTGAGGATATCAATGAAAAAAAAAATACACCTGTAAATTCGCGCTGCTGCAGCGGCCTCGCGGTGGAACGTACGATGCAAGGTTGCCCAGGGCTTACATACCCAAAGAATAATATTTAAATTTCACGCACCGTTGCCAAACTATCTCCGATGTCGCAGTTGCGATCCCGCTCTAACGCAGGATGTGAGATTGCATCGATGAATGAATCCATTAAGTCTGTGGTATATTGCATAGCTTTCTCGCTCACACGATAAAAAATTAAAACACTGTTAAGGCTCCTACATACTGGCGCGACTTGTCGCGCGACGCGACGCGACGCAAAGACACCGCGTGTAGCGCTACAAGCGGTGCCTTTGTGTCGCGACGCGTCGCGCGTCAAGTCGCGCCAGTATGTAGGAGCTTTTATGCTAATATATTGCTTGTAGAATAATCTGACAAAAAATCAGAATGATTGCATGTATTGATATATAGGTTTTAATCATTAAAATATTTTTTTAGAGGTATCTTCGTGAATTTTTCTATCGTATATTAGTTGTATTATGTTTTCAAAACACTATCTACCTAGCATATATCCTGAAGAATATCATATTATTATATTTTTCTGATTTTGTTTACTGCAGTGGATCATAAATACTTTTAGGTAATATAGAACTTATGAAATTTGCGTTTAGCTCAGGAGCTAAAAAATGCGCCATTAAGGGGACTACAGGACCTAAACGCAATTTTTATAAGTTTTATAATGCGTTAAAGTATATGATCTACTGCAGTAAACAAAATCAGAAAAATATAATATATGATATTCTTAAGGACATATGCTAGGTAGATAGTGTGTTGAAAACATAATATAACTTAACATAACACTATATAACTTCTCGCGCAACGCATCAGCATTGCAATTCAGCGAGGAAATGCCACCAGCATCCTCGGTACAATGCCCCTAGGGCCTTTTTTAAGCTTAACTTAGTTTTAATTTAATTTAGTTAATGTTAATAATCATCTTGTAATTTGGTTATATAACTAATTTGATACGATAGAAAAAAATCACGAAGATACCTCTAAAAATTTCTTTTAACGAATAAAAACCATACTAATATACATGCAATCATTCTGATTTTTTGTCAGATTATTCTACAAGAAACATATTAGCATAATAGTGTTTTATTTTTATACAATCTATAGCTTTTTTGTAAATCGATAATTGCTTCATATTTTGCAATAAATTACCAGCGTTGTCATCGCGCTTCTCTTTCTTTTCTACGCAGTCCGGCAGTGACCGCGCTTTAGGTCTTGTCGGCCTCTTAACACATTTTTTACATGACTGCCCAAAAAAGGGAGTGTTATGTTTTCAGGGTTCATGTATGATTGTGAGTTTATTCCACCCTAACTTCTAAACGGCTTGACCGATATCAATGTATGTGGTATCGTTAGAAGCGTTTCGTTATCCCGGGTAACAGGCTGAAAATTAAAAAAAATATATAATGGGGAGCCATGGTTCATGAAAAAATGTTCTTTTTTTCCATCAAAATTTGACTACATAAACTATCATCGTCTAGAGCTTGCTTAGTAAATGACAAAAATATATATCAGTAGTATTCAATATGCATTCGTTCACTAATAACATAACAACATAAATAAAATAAATATAACAGTAGTTACTATTCAATGTCCCATAGAAAATCTTATTAAATAAAAAATAAATAATTTTAAAAAATCAAAAACGCCTGCCTTGGCAAAGTGAATTAAAAACTTGAACTAAAAAAATAAAAACAAGCTAAATGATTTTAGCGTTGAATGAGCAATTAAACCGCCACTAGTGGAAAACTTAAAATAATCTCCAGCGAAGTCCAAAGAATTGTTCCAAGGAACCTGCTGGAAAGATTGGTTTTCAGTTTTCCACTTCAAGTTTTTAATTAACTTTTTGACAAGGCAGGCGTGTTTTTGAATTTTTAAAATTATTTTTTTGCTTTAATATTTTTTAATGTTCTGTGAAGTGTTGTGATTAGTGATTAGCGAAGTGTTGTGATTAGTGAAGTGTTGTGATTCGTGATTATTGAAGTGTTGTGATTAGTGATTAGTGAAGTGTTGTGATTAGTGATTGGTGTAGTGTTGTGATTAGTTTTTGCTGTGATTACCTTCGTTTTGAAGAGATTCAAATGTTTCTATCCCTAAAATGAATTCGGAAACGCATGCAATGTTCCTTGTGAAGGATTAAAATGTATATGTAAATCTATCTAGTAATTGCCTTCCGTGTGCTTTGATGTTTGTCATGTGTATGTGTTAAAGAAGCGAAGAATGAAGAGTTATGGCTGTTCAAATTGTGAGTAATTATAAATATTGTGTAGTTAGAAATTACAAATCAATCAAATATTCGTGTGCTATTTAGTAGCCGGATTGTAATATTTTGCTCATATCGTCTGTTCGGTGTAGGTTATGTTTCTGTTACCAAACAGTAAAGTCTGTCAATGCAAAATGCAAGTATGCGGGAAATGTCAATATAATGCAAGGAATGTCAATGAATGCTCAACGGATATGAATCTAAATAAACATGCAAGTTGTCCGACTTAAATCACGTCTAATTGAACACTAATTAAATTATGTATAAAATGCATTATCTAGGCTCCGTCGTATTTCAATGAGTGCATTGATATACCAAACAGTAAAGTCTGTCAATGCAAAAGGCAAGTATGCGGGAAATGTCAATATAATGCAAGGAATGTCAATGAATGCTCAACGGATATGAAATTTAAATAAACATGCAAGTTGTCCGACTTAAATCACGTCTAATTGAACACTAATTAAATTATGTATAAAATGCATCATCTAGGCTCCGTCGTATTTCAATGAGTGCATTGATCTACGACGGATCGCAACCTACTTAAGGGAGTGCTCTTAAGTAGGTTCCTATCAAAGTGCAAATACGCGAGCCTACTAACTAAATTAATGCATCAAAAATACATATTTCTAAATCAAGTACGTACACCATACAGCGTCTGTTGCGACTTTGCGAGCGAGTGAAATATCTGAATTAACTGGATGGGCACAATAGATTGTGCCAATAATGTTAACAGACACTGATAACTTGAAAATGAAATAATAAGTACTTGTGATTTTGTAAAGGATTACCAGTATTCTTCGTATTTAATTTATATTTAAGACGCTGACAACACCTTAACCGCGCTCACTGTCAGATTGCATAGAAAAGAAAGAGAAGTGCGATTACACAGCACTTGTAATTTATTGCAAAATATGAAGCAATTATCTATTTACTCAAAATTGAGTTGAGTAATTGAAAATAAAAAAAACAACCAAGTTCTGCATTCAAATAAAACGTTCTTGTTATTAATGAAATACGTAACGTATGTTGATATTTAATACAGATATTTTGGATTAGAACTCAAGGTAAGAGGTTAGTTTAACGTTAGTTTGTAACGAGATTTTTTTCAAAACGTGTTTTGGTAACATCAAGTTCTGGGAAATATGTTTAAAATTAATATATATTTTTTCCGTTACCACAAACTATACAGGTTTGGCATTTTTTTTTTTAAGAGAATTCTATTTCGGTCAATTGGGTCTTGTCAGCGCCTTAAGAATAACTTCGTCTGTATTCCTCGGAGGGTTATGCAGAGATGCAGAGGTAACCTAGTTACACCCACATTTTTCCAGTTGTGTTTTTACTTACAATTGATGAAATACAAATGTTAGTAAGAACATAAACGGCATAGTCGGTAGCCGCTTTGCTAGACGACACGGCAGGTAGTTTTTTTTTTTATCAAAAAAATATGTCGGTTTGCCCTGACTTTGACCCCTAGGCACGCCACTGTCCTGGAGCACAATTTTCAATATACCCCAAAAAGTTAAGACCTTTCATGTGGAAGTGTATTATGTAAAAAAGATTGGGAATGAATATATCACAAACAAAAGTCACAGGCAGCTTTGAAACTAAAAAAATGTTTTTGTGGCAGTAATACATGTGGAGAAGAGGCTTAAAATGTCCGAATTGCTCTTACCAGGCTCTAAGAGCCTGGCCACGACTTATGGCTTAGCGGGATGCGGTTCTGGAGGCAAAATTTCCTTGCGCACGTATGGGAGTGGCACGAAAAGAAATCGCGGCACATCGGACAGAGCTCCGGTGGGATCTCATGGCGATATGGAGAGTGCGGTTGTCGCAACCCAGTGCTGGGCTCGCCACAATTGCGGCGATAAGTCCCCTCTTTAAGGAGTGGCTAGAGAGGCGCCACGGCGTCCTCACCATCCGCCTGACGCAGGTCCTCACCGGTCGCGGCAGCTTTGGGAGGTTCCTGTGTCGGATAAGGCGAGAGGAAAGCCAGGGTGTCACCACTGTGTGGATCGCCCGGAGGACACGGTGGAGCATACGATGGAGGTCTGCCCGGCTTGGGCAGAGCACCACCGTGTCCTCGTGGAGGTGATCGGCGGCAGAGATCTCTCCGGCCCTGGTTCAGGCCATGGTACGGAGCGAGAGTGCATGGGCAGCCGTTACCTCCTTCTGCGAAGCAGTAATGCTTGCGAAGGAGGAGGCGGGACGGTTGAGGGAAAGGCAAATTTCGCGCCCTCTCACCCCTAGCCGCCGCAGGAGATGCCCTGGGCATCGGGAATCCCGGGCGGATTTCCGGCCGTTAATAACGGCAAGGTGGTGGCCAGGCCGTTAGAGGGGGCGCGACAGGCGGAACGTGAGAAGGAAATGGCAAAACGAGCTATAATAAAAGAGAAATTGTATCAGAAAGCGAGAAAGAAACGTGCAAAAGAGCAAAAGCTAATCAAAATGAGAAAGAAACAAGTTAAGTGTGAAATGAAATTAGTCCGAAAACCATGGGGATACTAGTAACATGGCAGAATCATTGATAGATTTAGGCAATTTTGGCTCTAAGGCATTTTGCGACATTGCGAGTACAGAGTAACTATGTGTAGAGCTGTTTGATATCCAAGAGACGCTTTCAGTGATGTATAAGAGGCGATAAGTGATCCTTTTGCTGCAGTAGAAACTATAAAGGCAAGCGTCGAAGGAATGGGTTTATATGCAACATTGTCTGGAATTAAACACAGAAAGGTGAGGATGCCAACAACAACAGCGGATGCTAAGACATTGGAAGCTTATCCTGCAACGAATTATTTGGTTCACATAGCCGATAAAGACCCTAAGAAACGAATGAAGAAATGTAAAGCTAAACGTAAGAGAGAACCACTTGATTTCCAATGCAGTCTTTACATGGCGTCTATGAGAAGGAGGCCTCGTTTGCAAATATATATTAACATGTGTCCGTGGTTTTACCCTCACTGTATGAGTTTGCTGAATCTCTGGAAACAATTTATAGATGTTAGCTAGTAAATTTGATTCACTCGCGCACCAAATTGCTCTTCTCCTGTTTCCGACGCTCGAGTACTATGCGCCAATCAGTCGCTCCGCAAGTCAAGTCGCGGTGACTCATGCATGGCACGCTAAAAACAACTTATTTAATTTGTTTTTTTCGCAGTCGCTGTCGTAGATCGCGTATTGCTTGAGCGTGTAAGTAAGACGATATAATATGTATTGACTACCCCCGGGCAGCTCAGTTCCCTTTTTCTGCATCTTTCTTCCGACGGTTCCGTTAGCGTTAAATGTCTCACGTTTGGTATGATGATATCGATACTATTCCGTAAATATGTTTAATTATTTATATCCATCAGTCATCGTGTAGCTCTACCCTATTTAAGGCGCAGATATATGATTTTAGTGACTTTTAAATCTGTTATTACGGCTTCATATAATGGAAGTAAGTTATGCGAAAAATTATGTTAAACTAGAACGCGTACACATCAATTCTATATGTGAATATTGAAGTATTGTAGTAAAATACTTTATGAAATAAATTCAGGAAGTTAGGTCTACCCAAAGTATAAAAAACGAGATTACTTTCAAATTACTTAAGATATTTTCTTGAACAGACTGTTTTATTATCTATAATTATATCTGTAATTTTTTCGAAAATTCATATTTTTGTTACTAAAAATAAAAATTCCTTATGAAACAGAACGGTGGCACGGCGCGAGCGCGACGCGAATTTGTATGGCCAATGTCAACGGCGATTACCCGACCCTTAAGGGAGTGCAACGACCCGTCACACGACCGCGACTATACTAGATCTGCAGGACATTAGGCTTAGGCACATAAAAAGTACTAAAAATCACCAGATAGTTATAAAGTCATGTATTTTATCTAGCTTACTTGGAAGTTCCAAGTAAGCTAGATAAAATACATGCATACAATGTGCGTTCTAAGTTAGAACGCACATTCTCAGTTATTTTTCTCTTCAATTTTCCTAAAAAATATTATATGTTATATATACCACGTAAATCGATTAAAACACAATGTCAATCATAATGTATAATAGTTTTTTGCTTAGGTACATTGGAGTATCAACCTCAAGCCTTTTTGTCGTCCAAGTAATCTTTAACTTTAAAGAAACCTTTTTGACGGAGTTTCTGTTTATTAAATGTAAATGATATTATATGGGAATCGGTTGTAGAAACGCATACTTTGGCACAATAAGTAAATCTGTGATTCTAGTAATTATGCTATGAATTTCCTAAAAAATATTATATGTTATATATACCACGTAAATCGATTAAAACACAATGTCAATCATAATGTATACCTAATAGTTTTTTGCTTAGGTACATTGGAGTATCAACCTCAAGCCTTTTTGTCGTCCAAGTAATCTTTAACTTTAAAGAAACCTTTTTGACGGAGTTTCTGTTTATTAAATGTAAATGATATTATATGGGAATCGTTTGTAGAAACGCATACTTTGGCACAATAAGTAAATCTGTGATTCTAGTAATTATGCTATGAATTTCGCTGTGTTTAGAATATATAATATTCTTTTTTACATAAATCAGGTTCTCATACACATAACTATTGAGATGTAACTGTCATTATGTTTATTTCCCATAAATACTTCAGTGAATGCCTGCAACTTAGGTCATACATTTCTCAAATAACTCGTTTCTGCCGCACAAATATAGCATGAATGTCAGGTGCATTTCGCTACAGCAAAATGCCGTATGACATTACGAGTACACTATGGAAATAACTAAAATATCTAGCTGTTTCTTCATCAGTCAAATGACGGATTTTATAGACCGTGAAGGCTGCAGAACTTTGTCGCTTCGCCTATTTACTTATATGTGGGCTGTAGCTTCGAGTATAAAGTAATACCCTAGAACACAGTGGTGTCTACAAGATCAAATTGCGCCCCATTTACTAGGACAGTCACGAAAATTAAATATATTCCTATGGGCAGTTTGACAATAGATGATTTCATGATATTCTGTTCTCAAGAAGACAGTAAATAAACGTCATCATCTGTGGAAGGCATATACAAGTAGTAGCATAAAATATGTGACATCGAAGAAACACCAAAACTATCTGACGATACATGCGATACCAAAATATAGGATACCGCATCGGCTTCAAAAGCATTTTAAGATGTGCCATCTCTTATGATGCATAAATATCGGATATGTCTCGCGTTATAAATATGTGCCTACTCAGTTTAGTTAAGAAGGATGCGATACCTTGTTGTGATCAAAAATATCTGACATCACATTGGCAGCATAAATATCTGATATCCCACTGAAAGCATAAATATCTGACATTAATGTTTGAAAATAGAAATAACAATAATAAAACCATATTTTTTCCTTTTTTGTAACTAAGCCGATGTCGACTATTCTGCCAGTATGGTAAGCCGAGAGGGTTTTTCAGCATATTCAGAACGAAAACTTGATAGTTGAGTAGGTGGGGGGAGCGTAATGAAAGAAGGCCTAAAAGTATATTTCAAAAGTTTCAGATAGGAGGTCCGCTTCCAGATTTCAAAAAAGGACTTGAACAATAACGGGATGTTTAGCGCCATCCATTTTCATCTCAGAGTAACCCCCTTTTTTTTTTTGGATGGGAAGTTATCAAATAACTTCTCCCGGTCTGGGTGGAGCGGGACGGTGAGTCAGCCTTTTACTGACAACCCACCCGTGTTCCTTCAGTTGCCTGTGTTGCCAGGGGCGACGGTATCTCTTTCGCACTTTCCCGCCACCCCGGCAGGAATCGGCCCTAGTGAACCTCCTACACTTGTGCTGTCATCTCTTTGAGGCACGCGTGGAACACAACGCACCGTCGACCTGGGGATGATGACTTACCCGTTGCTCACCATCCGCAAGCCCACGCCTACAGTGGCCGGAAAGTCGCTTGGGATTCCTGACGCCCAGGGCGTCTCCTGCGGCGGCTAGGGTGTAAGGGTGCGAACTTTGCTTCTCCCTCATCCATTCCGCCTCGTCGTTCGCGAGCATTACTGCTGTGCAGAAGGGAGTGACGGCTTCCCATGCCCGTACCATGGCCTGGATCAAGGCCGGACGCGAGAGATCTCTCCCCTCTCCAAGCATGCGCTTAGGAGCCCCTTAGTTGAGGCCCGAGAGTCTCCAAGGCCAGGACCAGGGTCCTGGGGTGCTATTTTTGGCATTCAGCCTACGTACCGCCACTCCCATCTCTACCTCGGTCACCTCCAGAGCATCGTCATCGTCGTCGGCGGTGCGGTCCGCATCGGGTACCGCAGTAGGCGGAGCCATGCGCGGGTGTGTTCCCCTCTTGAAGGGAACAGAGCTATAGAGGCATGAGGAACAGGGTGTAAAGTTCACTCATCCTCCATAGAAAAGGGAGGATCCTCCGACCAGACGGGTGTCGTGTCTGGTGGGCAACTGCCCGACGGTTGATGTCGGGATGTTGTATATATGCTAGTTGCGCGGTAAACTCTGCTTGCGCGATGCAGGATTTTACGTGACGTCAGTGTGATGCGTAGTTCGTATGTGGCGCTTTAGATGCCGCCACATCACTCCCCTCCGGAGACCGGAGGTCGATAGTGGGCTGAGTCGTGTATCTTGCGATGCTTGCCAGTGCCAGATGGGGTTCCAGTGGGTCGGAACCGGTTGTCGCATAGTTCGCGGTGGGTCGGAACTGTCTGCGGTGATGCCCCAGTGAGTCGGGGTGGCGCTGCGTTATGCTCCAGTGAGTCGGATGTGGTACAGCGCCGGGTTGAGGGCTGACTGCTGGCGTCGACCAGGAGAGGGTTGAAGAGCTCTGCTTGTTGACCGGCCGAAAGTGCAGTGTGCTGTGCCAAGGTTGCTGATGAGGCTTAGGGTGATGATCAGGTATGCGCAGTTGCTGCATGCTGGTGGTCAGGATACCCGTTGAAGCCGTGGGTGCTGGCTGGCTGTGACTCGCCGCTCGAAAGCTTGAGGAAGTGATGATGATGACGTCACGCTGAAGTAGTTGCACGAAGGCTGCGCTGACGTTCATACTCGGGGTCACCAGTATAGAAGCATGAGGAACAGGGTGTAAAGTTCACTCATCCTCCATAGAAAAGGGAGGATCCTCCGACCAGACGGGTGTCGTGTCTGGTGGGCAACTGCCCGACGGTTGATGTCGGGATGTTGTATATATGCTAGTTGCGCGGTAAACTCTGCTTGCGCGATGCAGGATTTTACGTGACGTCAGTGTGATGCGTAGTTCGTATGTGGCGCTTTAGATCCACAGAGCGTTCACCACGTCCTCCAAAAGCTGGGACCGGAGACTTTGCATCAGCGGGGTATCCCATGGGCGGAGTTTGTCCCGCACCACTTTGTATGAGCGTCCCCACGGGGGACCCGTTCACGACTCCCCAGCGACTCTTCGCGTGCCAGTCCCCTGGCCCGCAGGATCTCCGCTTAGAGGGCGTTCTTTGCCGCTCTGCACCCCTCGTACAGCTCCGCCTGAATGGCTTCCGTATCTGGGGGGCGAATACGGAGCCTGCGGTGCCTGGTGTACCGGCGCCGCGCAGCAATGCACGCAATCCCTCAGCTCCTGCGACCACGCCTGGCGCGAGACACGTCCAGGCTGGACCTCCCATTGCCACGTCACATATTTCTGACATGACCTCCCGGAACCACTCCGCCTCGTCGTTGATGTCAGCAGGCCTGTCTGGTGATGACACCCAGGCCTGCACGATCGAAGTTTCCAGGAGGAGCTCCTGGTCCAGATGCTTCAGCGCCCATCGCGGACAACTCGGGGCCTGTATGACCGGTGCGCTCGAGGTCTGGGCGGAAACTTCGAACCGGATGTACCAGTGATCGGAATAGGTCTCCACCCCTCCTTGACGTCCGCATTTAGGGCCTGTACCTACTGTGCCCGTACCGGGGAACTCCAGCATCCAGGCCCCAGTCACCGTGATCCTTACCTGGATGCTACCAGCGGCGCCGAGCTCCTTGAGGTCCACCACCTCCCCGCCTTAGTGAGCACGTCCCTGTAGGACACGTCCTTCTTTTCCGCTTCCGGTTATAGTGTGTCACTACAGCTGTGTGCCGTTGCTGTCTTACTCACCTTCCTCTTCTCTCCGGCTACTTGCCATTCGGCGTCGGTCGGAGATTTAGGAGGCGGGGCGGCCGTATCGTCACCAGAGCCGGGGCCTTGCCGCCAAGGTGAGGCCCTCGCCACCAGGGCAGAGCCCTCGCCACCAGGGCCGGGGCCCTCGCCACATGGGCCGGGGCCCTCGCCGCATGGGCTGGGGCCCTTGCCGCATGCGTATTCGCCCCACCATTGGCCTGCCCCGACGAGCCCGGTTTGGCCGTGGCAGTTACGTTGGTGGCATACGTGGCGGCCTTCCGCTGTCCAGAGGTCGGCTGGCTTGCCGCTAACGGGGGGCGCAGGACGATGGCCTCCTGGGCGGATAATAGATTCCGCAAAGAAGCCATCTCCTGCCGCACCGGGGTCGAAACCCAGTCCTCAGCAGGCACGGGCTGTCCCTGCCCATGTTGCTCTCCCCCCCTGCAGCACCACCTGGGGGCCGGCTCCTCGGAGTCCAGCCAGATCCACTCGGAGCTCCTCGTTCTCCTTTCGGAGAAGCACCATGGCGGCTGTCAAGCGGGCGCCCTCCGCCCACATCTCGGACACCACAATAGAGGCCGTGGTCGCGGATATGACCTAATCTTTTGAAGACTTGATTCTTTTCATGGCCATACCCTTGATCGCGGCGACCATGTCCTCCGCAAACCTGGCCACACGCTCCGAATTTGAGCCGCCAGCGGCATCTGGGTCACCACCTGAGCCAGACCTCTGAGAGGTAGTGCTCCTCGATGGCGAGCCTATCGGCTCGCTGGGCCGGCTCGGATGGGCTGGATCGCTGGGGCCGGCTCGGATGGGCTGGCTCGCCTCGGCTCGCCAGCCTCCCTGGTGGTGGGCCCTCTAGCCACCCCTTTTCCTCCTTGGGCTCCACCCGGCTGGCTGTATATGATCTCATCGTATCCTGACTTAAATACGGAAATGTCGATATTACTTCTATTATATAAAGGTCTTTTACAAAATCTGACGACTTGAAAAATTAAATTTAGACATTTTTTAAAGGAAGAATAAAAGTTAATCTAACCTGATATTGTATAACCTTGTCCTGATAGTAAATATGAAAATATCTGTGAGTGAATGGAGCCTTTTGCCAAGTCTCAAAGACGAGGTTTCATAAGTTCAGAAGACTACCCGAAAGTAATCAATCTTAATTGCACTATCTCTAAATCAATGAACTTTAAAGCTTTTATTACTGTTTGCATTTGAAGCTGGCCCTTTTGTAAAGATTTGTCGGAATCATTGAAACAAAAATACTTGAAAGTAATGATTAAAACATATGTAGCAAAATAAGAACATCGTCGGGGTACTTCCTAGACAGTGCTTATTATTAATCAGTATATGAGCATTTTACTATGACAAGAAGCAAACAAATTATTGAAAAAACATCCTCATTTATGAGCTATCCAACGAGGTACACACCGGCAAATTTAGTAAGGGTAGTACATAAAAACATTACGACATTTACACACATTTTGACATTACAGACATTTTAGTACTTAAAAACATTACGAAAAACTAGTTTGTGTAACATTACTGGCTGTTTGGTAATTCCTCCCCGTATTAAAATGTTCTTAAAGCAAACATATAACATAGCAATAGCACATTTTGCTAAAGTGTTGTTTTGCTATTAGGACCATTTTCTTTTAGGGCGTTTTGATTCAAATTCAAATTAAAATTCATTTATTTTGTGAACACAGGGTACATACAGAAGATGTCATAATAAATAGGATCCGAGCTGTGTCCCGCCAAAAGGCATACAAAATATGAAGGGTTTTTAAGCCAAATACATTTTAGAAATTATGTCAATTATAAATCATGTCAAAATTATAGATAAAAAATCAAATTAGATAAAGTAAAGAACCAGACTTACAAATAAATAATAATGTCAATCATTCATAATAATAAAAATTTACAAATTAACATAATCGTATTCACATTAACATAAAAACAGATTATATTTATTTAGAGATTGGTTAATTAAATTTATCATTCAGAAAGTCGTCTAACGTGTAATAACATTTTTTATGTAGCAGCTGGTGTAAGGCAGTTCTAAACTGGCATACATTTAATTACATCTGGTAATTTGTTATAGACTTGGGGAGCAATACCCAAGAAACTTTTTTTCAATAATGCGGTTTTACATTTCACATTGCATATTGTGTTGAGGTATTGAGTACGTATGGGTATTTTCTTTACTGCAGTCAGTTTTTTAAATAAATGGGGATTCCTTTTTACAAATAATGCAGTTTCAAAAATGTAAAGAGCTGAGAAGGGTAAAATATTATACTTTTTAAAATAAGGAATGCAACTGTCAATCTTTTTTAACCCAAACATCGCCCGTATACATCTCTTTTGCATCTTAAACACAAGTTCTCGATTTGTTGACTGTCCCCAAAAAATAACACCATACCGTAAAACTGAGGACACCAAACCATGATAAGCCGTTAAGAGTGTCTCTATGTTTACTTTTTTTGATAGTTGAAATAGAAGGTAAGCTGACTTGCTTAATCGCTTGCATACTTCTTCTAGATGTGGTTTCCAAGTTAACTTGCTATCTATTGTAACACCCAAGAATTTTACATTGCTGGCTTCTTCTATACTAGAATTATTGTAGCTGACATTAACTGGCACATTTTCAAGCCGTTGGTGGAAGTGCATAATTTTTGTTTTATTTAGATTAATTACTAGATTATTCTCATTTAGCCAATTAATTATTTTAGAGAGAGTATTATTAATGTCAAGTTGATAATTGTCTGGATTATTGCATTTTATTATAACCGTGTTGTCATCAGCAAAAAGTACCATTTCGTGTCCTGTAATTTTCGGTAGGTCATTAATATATATTAGGAATAGTAGGGGACCTAAAACACTACCTTGAGGCACACCATTATTAATTTGCCTTGCTTTAGAGGTATATGTTGTTTCTAGCTTAGTAACTGGACAGATTCTGGTGAGTTCTGTGCATTGCAACCTGTTGCTTAGGTAAGATTCTATGAGTTTTAGAATATTCCCTCTAATGCCATAACAACATAATTTTTCTAGTAAAATTTTATGATCCACAAAATCAAATGCTTTCGTCATATCTGTATATATAGCACATACCCGATTTCTTTTATCAACAGATGTCAAGACACTTGATAATAGATCAAATAGCGCCATATTGATATTGATATTTTTCCTAAATCCTTTTTGTTCCTTGCAAAATAGTCGAAATTTTTCAAAATAGGCATATGTGGAATTATAAATTACTTTCTCAATAATTTTTGAAAATACAGACATTTTGGCTATTGGTCTATAATTTCTTATTTCAGTTCTGTCATCTTTTTTGAAAAGAGGCTTAATTATTACTTTTTTTAGACTAGTTGAAAATATGCCATCAGAAATACAAAGATTTATTATGTGCGAAAGTGGCGGCGCTATTATGTCCTTAACTTCTTTAATCACCTTGGTCGATATGTTATCGTATCCAACGGTATTTGTATTTTTAAGACTGCTAATAATTTTGATTATATCATCACATGAGACTGGTAACATGAACAAGGATTGCGATAAAACATTTTCTTTAAGATGATACTTATTAGTCTGTGTATTATTATTACTATTTGTTTGTATTTTTCGATAACTTCAATAAAATGTTGGTTAAATTCATTGGCAATGTCAATGGGGTGTGAAATAGTCAAATTATTATTTTTAATACACATAATTGGTTCTTGTGGTAGACAATTTTTCGATTTATTTATTACTTGCCATGCTGCCTTCGATTTATTTTGAGAAGTACTAATGTGATGATTATTTTGGGCTTTCTGGGTTAGTTTTATTTATTACTTGCCAAGCTGCCTTCGATTTATTTTGAGAAGTACTAATGTGATGATTATTTTGGGCTTTCTGGGTTAGTTTAATACGCCGGTAGAGCTCGGAATATTTTTTAAAAGTCAATTTATTTTTCATGTTGGGATTTAGCCTGTGTGCCCAAAGTAATTTTCTCTGTTTTTTACTGCATAGTTTAATACCTCGAGACAGCCATTTCGTTTTCTTATTGGTATTTATCGTGACAGTTTTAACTGGAAAGCACAAGTGATGAAATAGTGAAAACTCATGTATAAAATTTTCATACGATTCATTTGCGTCATTTTCATTCCTTTGCTTCATAAACTTGCGAGAAAGATAGACATTTTAGGTAATCTTTGAACTTAGCCAAGTTGCTAGCCGATAGGTCCTGCTTTTTAGTTTTCCAGGATTTCAAAGTACATATTTTATTAATGGGTATTTTTAATAATTGTGATGTATGGTCTGAGAGCACTAAATCAATTACATCGGCTTTCCATCCATGTCGGAATGTATGTGCAAAATTATCAATGCATGAGTTACTACTTAATCTAGTCGGTTTATTCAGTGAAAGTTTAAGATTGTATTGTTCGAGGAAATATTCAAACTCAAACGTAATATTATTTCTTTTAATTATATCTATGTTGAAATCACCGGTTAAGATAATGTTTTTATGTGTAGATGAACAGATTTTGCGCAATATTTCATCCAGTCTTTCATAGAATGTAGTATAATTATATTTAGGTATTCTATACACACATATAATTATGATCTTATAAGACACTAGTTCTACGCCACAGCATTCGATAACACCTGCCACCGACTGTTTTGATATGTCTGTTAATTCCTTGTACTGTAATCCTGCTCGAACAAAAATACAGGCTCCTCCCCGTTTAGATTCTCTTGAAAAGAAAGCAGCAAGGGAGTAATTCTGGATATAAAGTAAATTTTCATAACCTGTCTCGACAAAGTGCTCAGTTATGCAAACAACATCTATATTAATTCCGTTATTAAAAAGCTCTTCTAGTTTAACTGTCAATAAATCTGATTTATTCATAAGTCCTGCTATGTTTTGGTGAAGAATGTGTAGGTAATGACTAAAGAAAAAACTGAGATTTTTCCTGTAATTGACTATTAGTTAGCGCATTATTGGTTTGGGAACAGTCAGTTTCTGACGACTTGTTTGCTGAGTTTAAATCAATAATAAGATCCTGCAAATCAATTAATATAATGTTCAACCCTTTATTATTCAGTCTACCATACCGCTGATTATAAGTATCGTAAGTGTATGGTAGGTTTAAGTTAGAATCTAAAATATACGCATATTTATATGTCTCCACGTCCAAATAAATTAAATTATTAAAAGTATCTATTCTGCTATTGAACATAATATTTTTATTTTCCATATATTTAAAAGTTGGCAGACAAATGACAAAATTTGTGTGGGTTAATGGTTGTAATTTTTCGCGAATTAAAGTTACTAGTTCTATATAATTATGCGTACTTCTGTAATCTTCTTCTCCAATGTAAATAACACAGTAATCGGAGTGTGTAAAGTTTTGTACTTTCTTGTCGATGTTATTTATAAGATACTTTAATCCACACTTAGGCATACGATAAGGACATAAATTAAAGTTACATAAATCAGTTCGTTGACTTATTGTGCACAGTCTATTCGACATTTCGCTATTAATTATACAAATATTATGTTTTAAGAGAGGAGGCGATGGATTAGTTTGAGTAGTCACGATTGGTAATGTTCTTCTTTGAGATTCTTCAATAGGAATCTCTGTAGTGGGTGTGCAATGATCTAGCGTTTCAATAGTGGGCTGCGTTCCTTTAGACGTCTTTTTCTTACTTGCAACTCTATGCCGCTTTGGTGATTTGTGTTTTATTAAGAGGACTGCAAGTGACTTTTTTGAACATTTCATTTTTCTTGATTAAGTCAATATTTGTTTGCTTTAAGGTGCTTATTTCAGTAGATAATAATTCTATTTCGTTATGAGCAATTTCTAATTGAGATTTAAGTTTCTTGACCTCATTTCTAAGAATGATTATTTCATTATCGTCCTCGCCTTCTGACATTTCTGGCATACTATTGGTGGTACAATCCAGTGTTTGTGAAATAAATTCACTGCTGTCGTTTGGTTCCGATATTGTTCTAGCGCGACGGAATGTAATATTCTCATGGAAATTCATGACGACTCCACAAATAATTTAAATTGCCACAAAAATAATTTCCATTCGTTGGGTTTGAACGTACAACTTCTAGTTCATGCCACGCACTTAAACCACAGCGCTATTATAGCACATGCCGATTGTGGTGAATTTCGTGATCTATTGGTTTTTCAAGGATGTAATTTTATATTTTTGCAATAGATGTCACTGTAGTTAAATTATATTGCAAGTGGGTTATTTATTGGTCTGATAACACTGTTTTTAGTATGGCAACTTTGATTCATAGTTAGTTTAGGATATTTGTACTAGATGGTGCTATTTTGTAGTTTTTATCAAGATTACTGACCTAGTTACCTACTATTTGAGTAAAAAACGATTAATTTTCGGTAAAATTTTGAAGAATATCACTGTTTTGAGTCAATGTTTATGTAATTACTCAAGAAGCACTCAAATTTCGTTTTAATCTCATCGAGCACAAAAGGTTTCTTGCAGAAAGTTTTTGATTGATAAAATCAACACTTCTTTACACAAATAACTGGTAACATTATATAGTCACCATTGTACGTCATTACAGATATTTAACACAATTTATACGACTTAGCACTCAAATATCTAATTATTTAGATTTTTTATATACGGAGTTGATGTTTACTATGACAGAAGCGCCATCTATCCATTGATACGGTTGGGTTAGTTTTATTATAGAAATAATTATTTCAAATCGCGAAAACAATTTTACGTCACCTTTTATGCGATTGTTTTGATTTTATTCGTACATCATTTGGAGCGAATTTCCCTTAATTAATCATCATTTTATAGTATTGGTTTAAAATTTCGTAAAATTTTAATTTAAATTATGTTTAATTTTTTTTAATCTTTTTAAAAGTCAAGTACTTCATTATGCCCAGTGCAACTGAGATTGCCCAGGGCTCTTGAGATGAGGTGAAATGATCAAACCTACAGAATGTTCTCAAGAATTCTTTGCCGACCTGTTTCAACAATTTATAGCAGTATCCAACGATTCAGGGAGACGAACGCTTTTGTGAGACGACTCGGACAAGGCAGAAAAAGACTCACTTCGAGCAGGGATGATCGTTTCATTCAACTTTGTGTACGTAGGAACCCACTTCTAATGGCCGTCCAAGCCAGAAATGAGCTTGAGGAAGTTCGAGGTATCACAGTAAGTGAGCGTACGGTACGAAGAAGATTCAAAGAAGCTGGTTTTGGTTCTTTCGTATCCGCCAATACTCCAAAATTTGAGATACATCATCATAGAAACAGACTAACTTTTGTTTGGGATCATCGACTTTGGACCACGGGACCAATGGAGAAAACTTAACATATTGTTTCAAAATCAAAATAAAGACATTTATTCAAACTCGGCTGAGAATCAGCACTTTTATAACGTCAGTGTTACTTATGACAGTCCCCAAAAACGCCCGCCCTTCACCACTTCCTAGTGCTTTAGCTGGGAAGAAGTGGCGCAACAAACTCCCCAGCAGCACACCTGTCTGTTTAGTTATATAAACTTGATTCTATACAAATCGTATGCAATGTACATTACGAAACACACATTAAATTAAATAACTTGCCATATGTTAGCTAGCACACGCCAATATACCAAGAAAACAATTAAAACTGTACTCAAGCCGATAAAAATTACAACATAAAAACGTAAACAGAACTTAATACCTAAATAAAAGCCTCCAGGCATAAAGGGCGTGCCCGCTTGGCTATTGCTGTAACTCGAAGTGAGAAATGACTAGCACCATCGAAGTAAAATAAATAAACAATTACTAATAACAATAATAAAACCATGGTCAGCAAAGCGACCAGTCACCACAAGCAGCACCCGTTCACGAGCATAACGCAAAGATCAGCCATGACCCCCCCTCACCATATTGAAAGGAAAGGAGGCAACCCGACCTCCCGACGCTACCGCAGGCAGTGACATCTAAGGGAGCATGACGACCTTGCTGCCGGTTGCTCAGGCAAGAATAGTATAATCAATTGTCGAGGTCGCTAGATAACCACTTATTGCAATACAACTCATAAAAAAACACATTGTAATGAGTAGATTATGTCACTAATAAATTAAAATTTAATTTAATTAAAATACATTGAATTATACAGTCAAATAAAAAATAAACAATTATATGAACTCATATAACCTGTCAGTAGGTAAGCTAATTCTGGAGAAAGAACATAAACATTGTCTTGAGTTAATCACAACGACCGACTATTCTTATCGTTTAAGTAGTCATTGATACAATAGTATGCCTTTGAACAAAGGGTGAATTTTACTTTAGTTTTAAACGCATTAAAAGGCAAATCTAGCAAAGAAGAGGGTAGGATGTTATAAAAAGTTATACCAAGCCCAACAAACGAGTTATGAACCTTATGAAGCCGGTCAAATGGAGCTCTTAATTTGTCCTTATTTCTGGTGTTAAAATTGTGAATATCACTGTTTTTAATGTATACGTGTATATTTTGCCTAATATACAACATTAGTTTACCCTAAACCAGCTAAAAAAAATCAGCTGTTCCATACATTTGTGTTCACTTAAATTGACAAAATGTATGGAACAGCTGATTTTTTTTTCACGATTTCAAGGTTGGTCCCATAGAAAAAGTTGTTCAAAATGATGAGTACAATGACCCCTTTTCAGGTTTAGGGTAAACAAAAATTAATGTTGTATAAGATGTTAGCGAAGATGAATTGTGATGCCGCCGTGAGAATACCAATATCTTTAAAAAATCTCTCAGAGAAAATCTGGCACCAAGCTGGTAAATTGCTCGAACAGCTCATTTTTGAAGAACGAATATATTTTGAATGTCAGCGGCTTTGCCCCACAGCAGAATATCGAAGAACATAACGCTATAAAAATAACTAAAATAAACTAATCGAGCTGTATCAACGTCAGTGTATGTCTTACTTTTCTGACGGCGTAGGCGGCCGAACTGAGCCTGCCCGCTAGGCTTGATATACGAGTATGTGGAAGATATACTGAAGTTTGTCATCTACTGTTATACCAAGTAAAACTGCCGAGTCTACAGTTTCGAGCACCCCATTATCTAAAACTGTGTTGCGACGTAGATTCCTAACATTCGGTAAGACGAACTTTATATATCTTGTTTTCTTGGCATTGAGAAGTAGGTTATTTGTCGTAAACCAATCCGTATTCATTGAGAGTGCACTGTTTACGTCGTCACAATCTTGTCTATTCCTGTTTACTTTAAAAAGAAGAGAGATGTCATCTGCAAACAATACAATGTCACAGATACCCTTTAAATATAATGGTAAGTCATTAATATACGCTAAGAATAAGAATGGACCCAGTATTAAGGTACACCTAAATGAATTGGTAACCCGGAAGATTTCACACCATTTACATCTACACATGGAACCTATTATGTAAATAAGAATTAATTACTTTGAGAGCTTCATTTTGGACACCGTAATGACGTAGTTTACGTAAAAGCGTGTCATGGTGCACGCAATCAAAGGCTTTGGAGAGATCACAGAAAACTCCAATAGCTTTTTGAGAGTTCTCCCATGCGTCGAGTATGTGTTTCAGCAGTGCAACACCTGCATCTGTTTAGTGATGAGTGCGGAACTCTTTTAAATCAAGTTGATTGAAGGCAAACAATATAGTATAGACGCAAAGGAGAATCGATTATACGATATAATCAGAAATTTTTTGAAACTACAGTGGCATATGGTGGATGATCAGTAATGGTTGGGGAGATATGTTTGGGAGCTCGTACGGACCTGATGGTAATAGATGGAGGAAGTCTGACTACAGCTCATTATATAAGATACATTTCAGGAGAAAAATGTGGTACCGTTCGCCAGGCTTTGTCGGTGATGAGTTCGTTTTGATGCAGGATAATGCTCGGCCGCATAATGCTCGTTCAACTTAAGCATATCTTAATAATCTCATAGTTATGTAGTGGCCGGTGAGATCACCGGATATGAATCCGATAGAACACGTTTGGGACCTGCTGAAACGAAGAGTAAAATCCAGAATCCCAGCTCCTGAAAATTTGGGTGAACTGTGAATCGACTTAGTTGCGGAATGGCAGAGACTATCACAGAAAACAATAGATAACATCATTTTGAGCATGTCTAGGCGGGTCGAAACTTTAATAAGAGCACGTGGTATTCATTTTTTTTTTATATTGCTTTGTTCACCACAAAAAAGTATTTTTCTTGCAAAATTTAAATATTATTATGATCTCATTATTTTAAATAAGGAATGAAGTATAAATACTAGATTTTAAAAGTAAACCGTTCTTTTACAAAAGTTGGCCTTTTTATGTTCCGCTAAATGTGGTGTGTGAATTTTTTTTTTTTTTAATATTCAGATTTACAACACTTTTCTATTCAACAAATTTATTTCTAACCATTGATTAAATGACAGATCAAATTAATAGAGAGATACAAATTTATTTCTAACTCACTTCTTAAAGAATCAGTAAGGTAAAGGTATCAATTCGTCTGTATGGTGGAGCCGGATGGTGGCCACAGGAACTCCTCAACTAAACATGATAGCTCCATGGTGTTTGGGCTCGTTTGATTTGTTTTGGCAAGAGGGTACATTGGAAGGAGTCCAAGGTTTAATAGTGGAGTTAAAAGGGGGGGGGGGGGGGGGCTTTGGAATTGATTTTGTAAATTTAATACGTTTTTGTTCAATAAGCTCACACCACTCGCGTTCCCATGTTTGAATGATAGAAAATGTTCATGCCAGAATAGCATCCAATTTTATTGTACGTACTGTTTGCACCAATACCAAGGTCACCAATTTCTACTTTTGAACGGTAAACTTGCTCGTATGGTGCAATAAATTGTACGTGTTGTTTAGACGGTGACAGTTAATTGTTGCTCCAATTTTATGGTATGCCACAGGCAATAAACTTAGACCGTGTATATGGGGCTTAATGCCTTATAATATTTGTATAAAAAGGATTCTAAATAAGAAAATAAGGTGATATTTACTTTATTTGAATATACCTATTTAACAAAACTGAAATTTGTTTATACAAATTTAAAAACAGTACATTTTAACGTCACTGTGAATTAATATTATCAACTATATTGCAAGATTTGGTCCTCATGTATACTGAAAGAGATATGCGACCCTTACAAAAAAACGATAGTTGTATAAAGTGCAGAAAAAACAAAACTGAATTTTAAGCAAATTATTACTATAACTGGACATAACGTACACACCACCAATGTTTGCATGTGGCGATGTAGATTATGTTTTACATAATCTACATCGCCACATGCAAAGTATGCATCACACTGACGTCACACTATCTTGCATCGCACAAGCAAAGTTATCCGCGCGATGAGACATGAGTGATGAGACATGACATGAGTGTTTTGTGACAGTGTGGGGAAATCCGAATCCATAGGATCAATCAATCAATCAATCGACTCAGCCTATAACAGTCCACTGCTGGACATAGGCCTCTCCCAGGCTGCGCCACAACACCCTGTCCTCCGCCTTCCGCATCCAGTCTGTCCCAGCCACCTTTATAAGGTCGTCGGTCCATCTAGCTGGAATCCATAGGAGATACGGGGAAACAGCCATAACCATTAATTAGCTCTTTTTTCATGAAAACAATTGTGGCATAATTCGTTTTTTAGTCAACTGTGTGTGGTCCATAAAAAGGAGTAAAATTACCTAAATGAATTAAATTAATTAATTAGTAACCGATTTTTGTTTTATGCGTTTCTTTTCTGTGCATGCGTTTTAAACCGGATCCGATCTATTTTACTTATCAAGCACTAAGGCTAAGTTTTTTTGTTACTAACACTGTGGTCCTCGTTCTACTTGATTAAATAAAGTTTATTATTACAAAGTAAAAAAAAATAAGTTTAAATTCTGCAATGCATGTTGGGGTAACGATGCATTACGTTTCCGCACTACCTCTTGGTAGAGGAAAAGACGGGTTATTTCTTGATATCGTAGGCCTCAGCTATAAATTGTGTATTATGACAGAATTTGATTAACAATAAGTCGTTTTCTTATCCTGGTTCTAATCTTCTGCAGTTCTTATAACTTATTACATTTAAAGTTGCGCACAAATGTATTCGTACATTTAGCAAGTTTCAAATAAATACGATTTTCTCATAAATTACTTACTGATTGAAATTATAAGTAAAGTTACTCGAGTTGACTGTAATGTTAATTTTCGATGTAAGGTAGATCATTAGTGGTGAAAGCCTCCTCCATTTGTTTTTATTATTTCCAGCTCTAGAACCAGCATCAACCTCGCAAATTAAGAAGTCGGTTAAAACAGAGCGTGGAGCTACGGCACAGTCTCATGACAGCAAATGTAAGTGTTGCATTTGTCGCGGCTTGAAGAAAGGTAAAAAACCACCTGGAGCACAACTTTCAATGCAGCCCAAAAAGTTAAGGCCTTGCGTATGTGGAAGTGTTATATGTAAAAAAGATTGGGAAAAAATATATCGCGAACAAAGGTCACAGGCAGCTGTGAAACTAAAAAAATGTGTTTGCGGCAGTAATATATGTGCGGAAGAGTCTTCAAAAATGCCCGAATTACGCTTAGAGGAGGCGCGACAGGCGCAGCGTGAGAAGGAAATGGCAAAACGAGCGAAGATAGAAGAGAAATTGTATCAGAAAGCAAGAAAGAAACGTGCAAAAGAGCATAAGAAAGCCTTTAAAAAGGAATTGAAATTGAGGAAGAAAAGAGATAAGCGTGAAATGAAATCAATCAAGAAAAACGTAAATGCGGGAGATATTAGTTTGATTGCGGAATCATTGATAGATTTAGGCACTTTTGGCTCTAAAGCATTTTGCGACATTGCGGGAACTGTGTGTAGATCTGCAAGATATCCAAGAGATGCTGTTAATGATGTACGAGATGCGATTAGAAAACCCGCTGTTGCAGCGAAAGCTATAAAGAAAAGCGTCAAAGGAATGGGTTTGTTTTCAACATTGGCTAGAATTAAACAAAGATTTTTGAGGATGCCAGCAGCAAAGGCGGCTGTTACTTCATTGGAATCTTATCCTGCAACGAACTATTTGGTTCACATAGCTGATAAAGACCCTAAGAAACGATTGAAGAAGTTTAAAACTAAACATAAGAGAGTACCACTTGATTTCGAATGCAGTCTTTACATGGCGTCTATGAGAAAGAGGCCTTGTTTGAGAATATATTACATGTGTCCGTGGTTTTACCCTCACTGTATGAGTTTGCTGAATCTCTGGAAACAATTTATGGATGTTCTACTATTCATTTTAGCCGTTGTAGTATGGAGTCCATGCATACTGTGTATGGAGCTTTGCAGAGGTTGTGTGTGTTGCTGTATGTGTCAAGGATAGAGAATTTTTTTTCTGCTTTTTTAAAATAAAAAGTCTGAAAAAAAATCTGATTTCATTTACCTGCCCCCTTAACCACTGCACACGACCTACACGCTCAAATGACAAGCGTCTTGCGACAGTGACTGCGGAGAAAACATATGAAAGAAGTCAGTAAGAGCGTGCCACGAGTCCCCGTGACGCGACTTACGTATAGTCCAGTAAATAAGCCGGAAAATACTGTATAATCTGGAAAAGTTGATAAGCAGCTCCGATTTCAAACATTTTTCTTTGTACGTGTCCCTTAGACCCTCAGGAACATTAATTACCACTAACGTCTACCTTGCTATGAAAAATGAAAAAAATAGGTTAGTTTTCCCACCCCCAAAGCATCCCCCAAGCATAAAAGTGATAAAAAAAAAACATTTCACCTCGGAAATCGTTTCTTCGGGGGTTTTCGGGGTCGCTGATTACGAATCCCCGAGAGACGATTTCCGAGGTGAAATTTTGAACTAAAGACTTTTTTTAATCTTGGTCACTTCAGGGGGTGGTTTAATTGGATGCAACCGAATCACTCGATTTTTAATCGCGGTTTCGTAATCAGCGACCCCGAAACGAGACGAGATGATTTTCGAGGTGAAATTTTGAATTTTTACTTTTTTGTCACTTTTACTATTGCGGATGCTTTGGGGGTGGGAAAACTATCCTATTTTTTAATTTTTCATAGCAATATGGATGTTAGTTATGATGAATGTTCCTGAGAGTCTAAGGAACACGTACACACAAAATTTTTTGAAATCGGAGCTGCTTTTCTAATCAACTTTTCTACATTTTGCGGCTTATTTACTGGGCTAGTAGCTATGGTTTGACGCGAACTACTCGCGCGAAGGAAATAGGTCACGTGCGATTTGTGCACGAGTGAATCAAATGTACGACTCGTACCTAACAGTGCGACGGGCGGCCACAACAATACAGAGTGGGTACGACCGGCGCGTGCGAGTCTATAGAATACTCTTTATTACGTAAAAAATTGAAAATGGAGATTTTAAGAAACTAATAATTTAACCGAGCTCTTGATGCATTTAAATTGTGTTCATTTTCATAATTAGAGGGCTAATGCCTTGTAACACTGTTTTTTACCATAAAATTGATCGGAACGACAATTAGTTCACGTCCATAATGGACACCGTACCATGATAAGAACACAGAATTTGCCATTTCGTGATTGTGGAAAACAACAAGGCAAATAACGTGGCAATATCTGTACCAAGTACGTATGTTTGGGCCGGGACAGACGAACCTTAAATAAAAATCCTAGACTAGGCAGGCACAATAAAGTTGGAGCGAAGACGGCACCGAAACAATAGGGAAACGAGTTCAACTTCATATTATTCTAGTATGTAGGCCTTCGCGCTTAAAAAACAGTTCTAACATCGATAACCATACTTTAAAATCCAATTTTCTTATAAGTATATGTCGCGGCCATCTGTTTAAATTAGCCAGCTAATTGGACGCCTAGGCCGTTCATTAAACGCCGGCACCGACGTCGCAGCCAACTAGCTTAGTTAGCCGTTTAGTTAACAGCCTAACTAACCTGACCCACTTGATACGGAGAGCCCTGGCTTAGTTACTGCTACCACTTCGACGCGCGTGGTTGGTAATAGTTCTAGTTGTCCTTCAGCTATTTGAGTGCCGGCGGTTAATGACCGGCCTAGGGCGTCTAATTAGCTGACTAATTTCACCAGACCGCTGCGACAGAGTTAGGAAGTTAACAAAACGGCTAATTAAGCTAGTTGGCTGCGACATATATATTCGTTTGTGAGTTTGTATGAAGGGGGCTAATCTCTGGAACTACCAGTCTGATTTGAATTTTTTTTTGCATTTGACAGTCCAATTCTTGAGGAAGGTTATATATTTAACATCATGCTATGATCCTTAGGAGCCGAGCAAAACGAAAGAAAGAACGTTAAACAAAGCCATAGCACGGGCGGGCGATGCAATGTGTGACGCAGTGGGTGGTTTAGTACTTGCTACAATCTGTCACCAATACTATAATCTGTCACTAATTCTTTTTGTAAGATTAGCTTTAAAAGTGATAACTCAATCTTTTATACTGCATGTTGACATAATTTATTATTGTATGCCTACTAGGAAGGACATGATGGATCTGTAATTTACCAAACATCTGTATGTATAACCTATGTCCACAATAAAAAGATTTGACTTGATTTGATTTGAGGAACAAGAAATTTCACGCGGACGAAGTCGCGGGCAGAAGCTAGTTAATATATTAAGTCCATTAACATAAAGTAACTGTTAGCGACGATACGTAATTCCATTATTTAGTTACTCAATTTTTTAGATTGTTACTGAGTTGTATTAGGTCAGAAATTATGTAGCAATAAGACATTGAATTGTTGTGAATTCCTGACGCCAGAAGGCGCCGCTTGTACCATGTCAATGCATAAGATTAAGTACTGAGAAACTTTACCGTAACGAGAACCGTTACAGAATTTCGCTATTTTTAAGGTTTAAATTAAGGTTTTTTGATACTGTTTTTTGTATATAGTTAAAATAGCTCCATTCCTATATTAGAAAATTATGAAAAACATTCTAAGGGACGTTTTACCATAAAAAATTGCCAAAGTAAGTTTCCCATACAAAAGTCACATTAGTGCCGTGTGCAAACTTAAAGCGCTCTGATTGGTTGACAGAAAAAGGTTAGTGCCGTGTGCAAAATTGAAGTGTTTTGATTGGTTAGGTCTTTTTATATAAAAAAGGGGCAAGTTTCTATGGTCAGGCTCCCCCCGACCCTTGAACCCGCCCGCCCGCGCGGAGCAAGTTAATTCAAATAATTTCCCCAATAATAATAACATAACACGACAAGTCCCCGCTTGCTCAGTAACCGGTAGCGCCCTAAGCCGAGGTTCGAATCCCACTATGGGATGCCCTTAGCTGTGCTGCCTAATTTTAAGTTAAATAGGTGAGAGGCCCTTCTGGCCCCACCGACACCCGGTAAAGCAGTCGAGGTCCCCCGCGGGACCACTGCATAAAAGCCCGTATCAAAAATATGGTCAGGCATTCCGAATCCAGCAGTACTAGAAGAAATAACAGAAGAAAAATAAAGAAGTGTTTTATTTAAATTTTTATTTTATCGTGTTCACTCTGAAGAAAGTACTGTGTTTACTGCGCCTTCAACTACCTCCTCAAGAATATCCCGCCAGCGAGCCCGCTCCAAAACATCAAATTTAATAGTAACTCTGTATGTTATCTTTTCACCCTTACATGCATGATTTATTCTTATTACGACAGTGATAATTCTGCAACGGCATGCACTGAACATGACTGATGATTTTGAGGCCGTTTGAGTGGTGTGTTGTAATTTTACAACTTGATGCATTTAAGGGTCGGCTGATCGGATTTCAATGAAATTTGGCACACATGTTGACCCACGACCTGGGTTAGGATAGGACATATTTATTTATTTATTTAACAGTTTATGTACACACATATAAACAGACAAGAAGAAAGGAACAGAAAAATACGTACAAAGGTACATATAGATAATTTTGGTCGGATAATTTTTGACATCCATGCGGGCAAAGCCACGGGCAGAAATCTAGTACTTTTATAAATGCATAGTGCAATACTAACCCATTTGATTGGGTACATAACATTTTTGGAAAGTAAATAAAACTTTTTGGAGATCATTCAGATTATATTATTATTATATTATTCATCATTATTATACTCAAAGTCAATTATGAAGCCCCCGGTTGCCACAAGTTTTTTTAATTTGCGTTTAATTTAATTTCTGTTTACTTATTTAGGTACCGACATAATAAATTAATTCTCAAAGACTAAATATTAATTTCCTTTTTAGGGTTCAATACCTCAAAAGAAAAAAGCCGATTTGCTCCGAATCTACTGGACCAATTAAGTTGAAAATTGCTACAAATATGAATTTATGTGACCCAAACACGGACGATGAGAGCAGTGGCCCAATAGCAACGGCCGCAACTTAAAAGTTGTAGGTCGTAGGTTCGAACCCTTTTTTTTGGGTGGGAAATCATCAAATAACTTCTCCCTCTCTGGGCGGAGCGGGAGGGTGTGTCAGAATCTTACTGACTAAAACCCACCCGTATTCCTTCCGTTGCCTGTGTTGCCAGGGGCCTCAGTGACCCTTTAGTACCTTCCCGCGACCCCGGCTGGCATCGGCCCTAGTGGACTCCTATATTTGTGCTGATTACATCTCTTTGAGGCGCGCGTGGAATACAACGCGCCGTCGAACCGGGCCTGGTCCTTACCGGACGGTGAGCTACCCATTGCTCACCGTCCGCAAGCCCGCGCCTACGGTGGCCGGAATCCGCCCGGGATTCCCGATGCCCAGGGCGTCTCCTGCGGCGGCTAGGGGCGAGAGGGCGCGAAATTTGCCTTTCCCTCAATCGTCCCACCTCCTCCTTCGCGAGCATTACTGCTTCGCAGAAGGAGGTCCTCTACGAGGACACGGCGGTGCTCTGCCCAAGCTGGGCAGACCTCCACCGTATGCTCCACCGTGTCCTCCGGGCGATCCACACAGTGGTGACACCCGGGCTTTTCCTCCCGCCTTATCCGACACAGGAACCTCCCGAAGCTGCCGTGTCGGTGTGGACCTGCGTCAGACCACGGCGTCCTCACCGTCCGGTGAGGACGCCGTGGCGCCTCTCTAGCCACTCCTCAAAGAGGGGACTTTGCCGCCGCAATCGTGGCGTGCCCAGCACTGGGTTGCGACAACCGTACTCTCCATGTCGCCATGAGATCCCGCCGGAGCTCCGTCCGCTGTGCCGCGATTGCTTGCGGCAGCAGAGTTACGCCCAGCGCACATAGGAGTATTGCCATGTTGTAAAATCCGGTCAAAATTATTTACTGGCTTCTTTAATAATAAAACATGGTAATATCATGTAATATATTCTATAATGATAATAACAAGTATTTTCATCGCAAAAAACACGTTTTTTTTTAATTTAAGTTCTAAAAAATATCTTAATCATCCTCTTCCTCTTCATCGTCTTCTTCTATATTTCTGAAGCTGATGTTGTCTTCTGTAGACGTTGATGGCAAAGATGGCGGCGCAATTGCGACCATCAGGTCAAGCACTTTTTTCGTAAAACTTTTTCTCTTCAATTACGGTTTTGGCCGAATTGAAATAAGGATCGGAACTTAATAATAATCTGTCTTATTAATAATGTCCCTGTTGCAGTCTTCTCTAGAAAATGTTATAGAAAAGTCAAGCCTGCAGTGCCTAAAGTTTTTATTTCGGGCCTCAGCCGCCTCCTCCGACAATTGACCAATAGGAACAATAGCTGCCACTATTTCTTTTAGCATTACTGAGGCATCAGTGTTTCCAATAATGCGTTGACTGACTCCAGCTGCAAATATTAGTTCTTCAGCAGGTACTTGCTCCCGTATCTCAGTAGGTTTTCGTCGCTGACTACGCTCACTTAAGTTCTCAAACGATTTTGGCCAGCCTGGTTTATATACAGGGTGGAATTTTGTAATGCCACCTGGAGGGAAAGTACTCTTAATACTGCAGATAGAAAGTTTTACTCAAAGGAAACATTCCTTTATTTTTTAATAGAAAGCAAACTGCATTCAAAGATTTTCGAAAATTCTCTTCTCCCACACCCGGGAATCGAACCGGCTAAAATCTGAAAAAAGTATACCCTGTACTTTTATTGCATCGATCGTTAGGGTCAATTATAAGGATGAAATCTCTCTAAAAAACATAAATTAAATGAAAGGAAAACCAGGAAATCTTAAATTAATTTAATTATTTACAAAAAATGGTACTCGTAAACTAACTAATTAGTTGCTCGAAATGGGCTCCATTCTCTTGGATACACAAATTTATTCTTTTAACGAATTCATTTCTAGTAACCTAAAAGTGTTGTGGTGAATATTATAAATCGTATTCTGAACTTCAACTCTCAACTCGTTGTCATTCGCATAAGATTTCATGTAAATTTGTATGTCGCAAAGGAGTCTGCATTACAAAAGATGGATGTTAGTTAAAGAGCTTTAACTTGACTCATTGAATTTGTAACTTCAGATTTCCTGGTTTTCCTTTCATTTAATTTATTATGTTTGTTAGAGAGATTTCATCCTTATAATTGACCCTAACGATCGATGCAATAAAAGTACAGGGTATAATTTTTTCAGATTTTAGCCGGTTCGATTCCCGGGTGTGGGAGAAGAGAATTTTCGAAAATCTTTGAATGCAGTTTGCTTTCTATTCAAAAATAGAGGAAAGTTTCCTTTGAGTAAAATTTTCTATCTGCAGTATTAAGAGTACTTTCCCTCCAGGTGGCATTACAAAATTCCACCCTGTATATGTAAGCTTTGCACTAAATGTCTGCAACAGTATAGACGATTTGAGTCATTTGTCGTTATTACGCAAGAATCGGTCTTCTTTGCGACTTGCTGCTGCCCATTTTTGTTTGATTTCAAAAATATGTCTTAAAAAATCTCAGAGTACGATCCAAAATAGTTTTTTCATCATCAGATCATTGGGTTATTTCAACTAATTTTGTTCCCAAAAATTCTAACTTTTCTTCAAATTTATTTCCTTTACAGTCACGCATGATGTCGTACAAATCTCTTCTGATAAAACTAACAGTTGATTCTACATTATCTGAAAATATAAATAAAACAACATAAAGTCCATATTTTACATATCTTTAAATAATTTAAAATAAAAATGGCGCGCGTAGGCGCGGCATATTTTTATTGTTTTTATTTAAACACATTCTAGACAACGTAGTAATCGCAAAATAAAGGCTTGACAAGCCTTGACAAATAAACAAAAACACGATTAAATAAAATATTTTAAACAATTTCTTGCAAACTTTCAGTTCATCTTTCTGATTTTTTTTAAACACACAAATGAAACAAATTTTATTAAATTGTTATGTTAAAATAATCTACGTTACTTGTACTTTCATATTCACAACGTTTTTTTTCACAATTTATCTCAACAAACGTACAGCTCAAACTCCAATGCAGTGAAAAAAACAAACGCCGAGAACAAAGACATGCGGTTTAGACAACGACTGGGTTCAAACTGCTTGTGCAGGAAGGGTTGACTGCCTGACTTAAAAATGTGTCCCTTTTCGATGGGCCGGTTAATAGGCTGCAATAATCTGTGGCTTTAATAGGTTTTTATTTATCTTCGTAAATTCGACTTTTGACCGGATTTTACATGTAAATACTCCTTTGTGCGTTTCGCCTCCTCGCGCCACTCCCATACGTGCGCGAGGACTTTTGCCTCCAAATCCCATGGCGGCAATCCGGCAAGGAGGCTCGCTGCCTCACAGGAGACCGTGCGGACCATCCGGATAGCCTTGACCCTTTGGGCCACGCTCAACCGGCGAGCTGGCCGCAGCACCAGCGAACGTGCTCATACAGGAGCCCCGTAGAGGACCATGGACCGCACGACCCCCGCGTAGAGCCTCCGGCAGGAGGCCTTTTGACCCCCTAGATTGGGCAGGAGCCGCTTCAATGCAGCCCCTGCCCGCTCCAGTTTGGGAGCCAAACGTCGGAAATGCTCCACGAAGTTCCACCGGCTGTCGAGGATGAGTCCCAGGTACTTCATCGTCGACTTGACGCCGATGGAAACCAAGGAGGGGTTTCCGTCGGGACCGTTATTTTGGACCCTGACGGTGGCGCGTTCCGAGGACCATGAAAACACATGGCCTCGGACTTGTGCAGGGCCACCTCGAGTCCCAATTGCCGGATCCTTTCGACGATTGTCGCAACCCCGCGTGTCGCTACTTCGGCCGCCGCCTGGTGCGACCTCCCCTGCGCCGGGACCAACGTGTCGTCAGCGTAGCACACTACGCTGACGCTGCTAGGGAGGTCAGCGCGCAGCACCCAGTCATATCCGATATCCCACAGATGCGGCCCCAGGACCGATCCCTGTGGGACACCGCACGACATCTCAGGTTCGAACTCTGACAGGCGTTTTAATTTGTCCAAAATATCTGATCACCACTGCTCTCAAAACGGTGAAGGAAAACATCGTGATAAAACCGGCAAGTCCAACCAAAAATGCGACACGCGCTCGTTACCCGTTGCTGTCCGTCGCTCCAAAAATCACGTCGCGATGACTGATGTAAGGACCGTTTAGTTGTGAAAGTCACCTCCATTTGTTTTCATTTTTCCAGCTCAAAAACGCGCGAAGATTCATGGCAGGAACTGTAAGTGTTGCTTTTGTCGCGGCATGAAGAAAGGTAAACAACAACCTGGAGCACAATTTTCTAAGAAGCCTCGCAAGTTAAAGCCTTGCATATGTGGAAGTGTTGTATGCAAAAAAGAATGGAATCAATTAAAAAATGTGGATAAGAATTGGAAAATAAAAAAATCGTTGAAAATAAAAAAATGTATTTGCGGCAGTCCCATATGCGATGAAGAATCTAAAAAAATGCCCGAATTACTCATAGAGGCTGTGAAGCAGTTGGAGCATGATAAGAAAATGGCCAAACGAGCTGTAAAAAATGAGAAATTGTATCAGAAAGCAAGAAAGCGACGTGTAAAAGAGCGAAAGAAATATTTTAAAAAGCTAAGGAAATTGAGGAAGAAAGAAGATAAGCGTAAAATGAAAGCAGTTAAGAAAACCACACATGCGGATGATATTAGTATGCTGGCAGAATCATTGATAGATTTAGGCACTTTTGGGTCTAAAGCATTTTGCGATATTGCGAGATATGTGTGTGGCGCGGTTCAACATCCAAGAGACGGTATCAGTGACGTTCGTAATGCGCTAAATGATCCTAGTGGTACAGTGAAAGCTATAAAGCAAAGCGTCGAAGGAATGGGTTTATTTTCTACATTGACTAGAATTCAATCAAGATTAAAGAAGATGCCGACAGCAAAGACTGCTGTTACTAATTTGGAAGCGTATCCTGCAACAAACTATTTGGTACACATAGCTGATAAAGATCCTAAGAAACGAATGAAGAAGTTTAAATCTAAACGTAAGAGAGAACCACTTGATTTCCAATGCAGTATTTACATGGCGTCTATGAGAAAGAGGCCTTGTTTGCGAATATATTACATGTGTCCGTGGTTTTACCCTCACTGTATGAGTTTGTTGAATCTCTGGAAACAACTGATGGATATTCTACTATTCCTGTTAGCCGTTACAGTATGGAGTCCATGCATACTGTTTATGGAGCTTTGCAGAGGTTTTCTGTGTTGCTTTATGTGTCAAGGATAAATATGGGTTTTGTTTTTAATAAAAGTCTTGGAAAATCCAAATGGTCAATTTGATTTGATTTTATATTTTTTTTGACGCTCAAATTGAGATAGTATTGACCACTTCAGTACTGGTCTGGGGGAAACCATCACCTCTTATAGCAGTATTATTTCAATATTACTTCAGCATGAGAAAGAAATGTAGCTATCAGTCCTATACAGGTCCATCACTTTCCCACTATGAAGTACTCGTAATATTAAACACCACCGCTGCAAACCGTCAGAATAGGGATGGACAAAAAGAGAACGCAGGGGGCGTTCTCTTTTTGTCCATTGATGCTTAATCATTTACCAATAATTGTTTTCAAAATGATGCGCAGGATTTCATAAGCTTTCAGTCGCTACAGCTTGCTGTTGCCTGCTATGCCTACATATTGCTGTACAAGGATCTATTGGCGCGTGTCCGTCATCTGGTTTTTTCTATACATTTCACTAAACAATTGCATAAATGTTTAATGTGCGTTCATTATATTAGGTTGGGGAAAAAGTCTTTTCGCATTATAGTATGTATGAACTTGTAATAAAATCTCTTTGGGTATACTATTTTTATCTGGCTGGTTTTGGTATCATTGAAAGTTTAAATTTTAAAGAACATAATTCCAAATTCAAATTAGGAAAATGTGTGATTTTCATTTGTTTTTCGTACCGTCAAGATGAGTGAATCTAATGAAGAAATTCGATACATTTTAAAATTTGAAAAAAACTGGGTACACAAAAAAGCTCGATATTTGGGTACCTCACGAGCTCACTGAAAAAACCTAATGAACCGTGTACTCATTTGTGATTCTTTATTACGACGTAATGAAACCGAACCATTTTTGAAGAAGCATATAACTGGTGATGAAAAGTGGATCACGTACGACGGGAACGTGCGAAAAAGGTCGTGGTCAAAGGCCGGTCAGGCTTCACAGACTGTGGCGAAACCCGGGCTAACTCGCAACAAGGTGATGCTGTGTGTGTGGTGGGATTGGAAGGGCATTATTCATTATGAGCTGTTACCACCAGGCAGGACCATCGATTCTGAACTCTACTGCGAAAAACTGATGAGATTAAAGCAAGAAGTTGAGAGAAAGCGGCCGGAATTAATCAACAGAAGGGGTCTGGTTTTTCATCATGATAACGCTAGACCTCACACATCTTTAGCCACTCAGCAAAAATTAAGAGAGTTTGGCTGGGAAGTGTTAATGCATCCGCCGTATAGTCCTGACCTTGCACCTTCAGATTTCCACCTTTTTCGGTCTCTTCAGAATTCTTTAGGCAGTGTCAGGTTGACATCACGAGAGGACTACCAAAACCACTTGTCGCGGTATTTTGATCAGAAGTCCCAAAATTTCTATAGCAATAGGATCATGTCCCTACCTACAAGATGGCAAAAATGTATCGAACAAAATGGTACCTACATACTTTAGTTAAATGTAAATAAACTATATTAAAAAATGTTTTGAATTTTTTTTAAAAATGCGAAGGAACTTTTTCCCCATACTTTGACGCGTGATGCGATTGGTAGCACTGCATTTTCATTTTGGGCCTTATTTATGAAAATATAAATTTAGTCTTTGGGAAGTTTAGTGACCAATTTTTTTTTAACGTATTATTTGTACAATTACATAAAAAGGGAGGGCAAAATATCATAGGGCGTCAAAAAATTCGTCCGCATCGCTGTCAACAGGAAAAGTGCCCAAAAGGCTGGCAGCTGATTCTTTGGCCAAAAAATAGAACAGCCCTCTGGCGCGTGAGGAGTCGATCAACCGCTTGGCGATGTCTCTAAAAACTAAGTGGGCACTCGGACCCCCATGGCCCTAGTGTGTGTGGACTTATATGTTCGAGCCATTTGGGGTTGAACCCAAATGGCTCGAACATATAATTCCCAATAAAATTGGAGTACACCGTTTGAGGTTTTCCGCACCTGCAGCAGCCGCCCCAGCACAGCCCGCCGTGCTTGGAAGATGGGATGGCGCAAGGGTGTCGACACATGTTGCATTCCACACCAAAAGCCTACCTACCTTCCAAGGCATTATGGTCATTTCATCTGGTCTCTTCCCATCGTCGCGTGCCAAGCCATTAGGTTCTAAAACAGCGGGCACCCCGGCGGTGACAAGAGCGCAACGGATGATGTCGTTGTCGTTTGCTGGCGTGCCGTGCTATTCGCCCTGCGCTTTTACTGCAGGATAGGCCATGGTGTCCGAGGCAGTCAACACCTTCACCGCATTGGCAGCGATGCGAAGCCAAGCAAGGAGCACCCAGACGCAGACAAGTAGCGAGCTGGAAGGTGGTATCAACCAGCATAGTGCCTATGTTGGGTGAAGGTAGCGCCTGAAGCCAGAGGCCTGACCCCCACTCACCCACAGCCAGCAAGCGGGCACGCTCAGCAATATTGGTGGACGTATTAATAAGATTATTCCGTACCAACCTGCAGAGTGGCTCATCCCACGGCCTGGGAAGATGGGTTCACGGGCGGATCTGTATCCGGGCAAGCCATTTTCCAGGCGTTCACCGCGTCGGTCAAGCACGGCACTTCAGAGTCAATCAGAGAGGGGGCTAAAATTTCTCTGGTCAGCTTTTCAGTAAAGGAACCGGTAGGGCCGGTAAAGGCCGGTAACCTAATATTGGTAATTTTACGGACACCGAGGCCACCAAAACGGATGGGTAGTGTGACTTGCAACCACGCTCGGTCTTTCAAGGCCATATTTAAAATGGAAGTTAGTGTATTGCGAATAATTTGGTCAATTTTGTCCAAGAGTGTGACTGCTTCCATAAAGGGGAAGAGCGTATATGGTATATGCGAGCCTAGGAGGTGCAGTGAACTTTTTTCTAGAATTTTGATTTGTGGGGTTATTTCATTAAATTTGTCTAGGGGCAATTGTCTGTCGGTAATGTCAAAAAGGGTAAATTGCACATTTTGATGGGTTAAGGTCCAGGCCAATAGATTTAAATTGCTGTTTGAGGAATTTTAAGTCTGTCGAAACGGTGACATCACCTCCTAGTGTCCCATCATCTAAATCCCACACTGTTCAATGAAAAAAAAATAATAATAAATGTGTGATCGATCTCAACGCTATCCCCAAACCCATTCAATATACGGCAGGGTATATAAGGCTCAGGTCAGTCCCCATTGACTCCGAATAGGAGTTTCACTCCCACAACCGTCAGTTCCCACTGACACCTATTCGGAGTCTTTGGGGCGCGCCGTTTGCAACTCTATTATAATGGATGAGCACCTTATTGCATTATAATAGACTTGCAAACCGCGTTGCCCAAGACTCCTATTCGGTGTCAGTGGGGACTGAAGGGTTCGGGAGTGCGACTCCTATTCGGAGTCAATGGGGAGTTACCGGATAACAGAATAAAATTCCCCTGGCTGGAGGCTTTGAGTCCGTTTAAGGCACCCACAGGATAGTCCGGTTAAGTCAGGTGGGGTCGTCTCATTGGGTAAACGTAGGAATGCCTATGGGGGCTAGACCTATGTTGCCATGTTCTCCTCTAGTATGTGAGACCTAAAAACTTCGGTCTTCAATAATGACGCTTTCAAGGATGGCAACATAACATAAACTAAAAAGGTGCATAAATGTTAAAAAGCTACCATTTGGTAGTTTTATCAACATTTTTGTTTTATTTATTAATCAACAAGTTAGCCGATTTATTATTTCGGCTAATTTATTCAATGTTAATATTATTAAAATTGGATAAATATAAATATAATTTATGCATAATATAATAGATATACGCTCGTATAGCGTAAGTTGTAACTATAAGTAGACAAAAGAGTTATCCAATCAAGCCAAAAAATAATTATTTTAATTTAATGCAACGCATCGGGCAGAGCGCGGAGGCTACTTATTTTCTAAAATTAATTGGGTAAGATTTTGCTAAATAAACCTGGCAGCCCCAGTTCACAAGAAAAATGTCTGCCGGCGTGAGCGCATGATAATCTAGGAACGTAATTATTTACTTTAGATGTTATTTCTTGTGAATTCTCTTTTTGCAACGTTAAGTGTTATCCTCACCATTTAACGACGTTGAGTAGTCTTTGACTTTTACAAATCAACCACTAACTTATGATTTTGTTGTTCAGTTTTCTACAAGCAAGAATACATTTTTTTCTTACCTTTTATGTTAATTTCATCAATAAGGAAGCTTGACCACCAAAACGGAGCCGGAAAACTGTAAACAGTGAAATTGCACAATCATTTAACATCGGTTACAGTTTCCCAGTTCTGCTTTCGTAGACAGACTTATATTTATATGTATATCTCAAAAAAATGCGATTTTGAATATCTCGCTTTCGCGAGTTTTCGGGGGTGTCCACCAGGAGGCGCCAGAAACCGTACCATTTTATTTGTTCGTAGTTGTCATTCTTCTCCCTAGAGTAAATATGTTCCTTGGGTTAAGTAGTCATGACCTCCCAAGGTCAACTACGAGATGCGATACACAAAAAAAAATGTCTCGCTCTGAGGTACTGCGTTTTATTCGAGTATCACTCTCACTGGCTCCAACGCACCTTGTACCGATAAAGTACATGGTCCATTCGAGCCGAAGGGCGTTTTTGGAAGAACACAAGTAACAAGGATTAGTTACGATACTTGTTACGAGGTTGCGCTAGTCGTCGGTGAACAAACTAATTATTGGATTATTTTGCTGAGGATAACTTTGAAACTAGATTGGATCACTTGCGTAGTGAAGTGCATAAGTGGACAAAAACTGTGAGTACATTTAAGTGTCAATTGAAAAAGTGCAAAGTTAAGGAACTTAGTCATTGCATGAACTCGGAGATAAACAGTGTGTGGTCAGGGACTTCGAATAGTTTCGATAAAAACGACCATACGTATAATCCATGCCTGATTTTGAAGCGATTTTACAAGTGTCTAAAACAGAGATTTTACGCTTGGCGGCACTTAGAACAATTACTCTTCACTGGACTTAGAAAATTCACACTTGTTAGGAATAAACATAGAAAAGGAATTGAGAAAGTTGAAGGCTGTCAAAGGACAGATTGAGGAGGGGTTAATAAACATCAAAAAATCTCCGAAAGATAGGATAGATTACAATTCTGTGGATACACGTCTAGAGATGTTGGAGAACCAATTCAGGAATTTTACTACAAAATACGAAGGAATAGTAGGCGAATGTGAGGGTGAAGAATTGTATGAATAATTTCAGGAAGATATTTATAAAAAGGTTTATGAAACATGTTTAATGTATAGGGTTGAATTAAAAAATGCTCTGTCTCAATTACAAGTAAATAGTTCTAATATAATAGAAGTTTGTGATGGTTCATCTGTCAGTCTGCTAAGATTGCTAAAAATAGTTTTACCTACTTTTAGTGGAAAATATACAGAGTGGTCGTCGTTTCGAAATCTGTTCATATCATTAGTGCACAATAATAAAAAACCTGAGGACGTACAACGTCTGTACTATTTAAAAACTCAGCTGTCAGGTGAAGCAGAGCAGCTTATAAGACATGTTCCTATAACTGATGTTAACTATAAAAAATGTTGGGAAATGTTAGAACATAGGTTTAATAATAAGAAATTTATGTCAACATGTATATTAAACCGACATATTGGAATCGAATCATCGAAGGCACTTAAAGATTTGCTTGATGTTACAAGTGATTGTTTGCACGAACTTGCCAATATTGGGATTGGTGTTAGTTCGTGGGACGTTATTATCGTTTATGTAGTAAGCTTGAAATTTGGACGTAGAATCTAGGAAGCAGTGGGAACTGCATGCTAGTAAATCATCCGACGTACTACCCTCCTTTAAACAGTTTTGCGAGTTTTTAGAGACGCGTTTTCAAAATTCGAAATTTTTCAAATTTTGAGAGCTTTGTTGGATCAAGGATCACAAGCATGTTTTATAACTGAGATAGCAGCGCAATTGCTTCGTTTAAAGAGAGTAGTCTCGAAGACTACTATTACAGGTATAGGAGGTGGTCATGGCGATATCGTCTCTAGACATGTCATGTGGTTAATCTTATGACACAATCGTTGCAAGAACCCTCTTTTACCCTAAAAGTAACTTCGCATGTATTAAAGCTCATTGACCTCAGTTATGCCAATACAAATTTTGAACTCGATAATTGGCCAGAAATTTACAGTAGATGTCTAGCCGACCCAAAGTTCAATTGCCCTAATAAAATCGATAATTTGTTGGAAGCTGAAACATACGAGTATTGCCGTATTTTAAAGGAAGGTCTAATCAAGAGCCCCGTGGGCTCTCCGGTTGTACAAGAGACCCATTTTGGTTGGATTGTGTCAGGCCATGTTAGTAAAGCAGATAGGTCTCTGGATTCCCATAATACTGTGATCGCGATGTACACTCAAATTTAAGACAACGAAATGTTAAAACTTTTATGGGATTCTGAGCCTGCTTTAACGAAAAGGCTTCTAACGCCTAAAGAACAGGCTTGCGAGGCAAATACGACGAAAAGAGCTGAAGATGGGCGTTATGTCGTAAAATTACCTTTTCGTTCAGAAGATCCACCTTGTAAATACGGTCATTCTAAAAATATAGCTGTAAAAAGATTGCTAAATTTAGAAAGGAAGTTGGTTAGGGATAGTGAATTAAAACAACAATATACTGATGTGATAAAAGAGTATTTAATGTTGGGCCATTTCGAGAAAATCATCGACGAGTCTGCAATAAATAAAAGTGATGCGGTTCATTTGCCCCATCACGCAGTGATGGTTTATGACGCGTCATTTAAGGGAACAAACGGGATTTCCTTAAATGACGCCTTAATAGTGGGACCCACTCTTCAGGCAGACTTGAGACGTATTGTCATGGGATGGCGACAGCATCCGATCTGTCTAGCAGCAGATATAATAAAAATGTATTGCCAAATCAAAGTAGCGCGGTCGGATGCGGATTTCCAATGAATTGTCTGGAGAGAGGATCCTAACAAAGAGATAGAGGACTTCCGACTTCTGATCGTCACTTTTGGCACGTCATGCGCCCCTTATTTGGCTGTTAAGTCAAAGTTGCATGCGATGAAGGTAAAATGTATCCATTGGCTGCTGAAAGGGTGAAGTCAGACTTCTATATGGATGATCTGATGACTGGCTGCCAATCTGAAACAGAAGTAGAAATAATTTACCTATAGTGAAATTAACACTTTATTAGAGAAAGGAGGATTTCAATTGCAAAAATCAAGCAATAGGATGTGTTTATTGGAAAACTTAAAGAGAAATTCTAGTACAGACTTGGAAATTAAAACTAATTAAGATTTTGGGACTTACCTGGTACCGGAACACTGACGAATTTGATTATTCTGTGAAGATGTCACCTCCTGCTGCAACTGAAACAAAAAGAACGGTCATATCAGAAATATCACGGCTTTATGATCCGTTAGGGTGGATAGCGCTGTGCATTATAACCTCGAAGGTCTTCATACAAAAGCTATGGATTAGTGGTATAGACTGGGATGATGAACTGCCACCAGATCTCTCACAAGAGTGGAGATATTACTGATCAGAATTAGAGAAACTGGTGGATTTTCACATTCCCAGAAGGATAGGCAAAAGGGAAGAGGACATTGCGATAGAGGTACATGGATTTGGCGATGCGTCAAATGTAGCTTATGCGGATCTAGTGTATTGTCGCATTATCTATGCTATTGCGCAAATACACTCACGCCTCTTAACCGCAAAAACAAAGGTAGCTTCTATTAAGCAGATATCCATTCCACGGCTGGAATTGTGTGGTTCTGATTTGGTAGCAAAACGTTGAATGTTGTACTAGTTTTTTTTTTCTCTTTTTTTGGTAGCTGTATTGTACTGTTCACACACTTTCTTTCCAATCTGTTTTTAGAAGTGAAGACTTTTAATTGGCTGTCAGTCTCACACACAATTTTATATTCTGTTTGTTTTAGCTGTAAGTCATCCATAATTATTAAATAAATAAATAAATAAAAAACTATTGATCGAAGTAGCGGAAGTAATGAACATTCCAAAGGCTAGTGTATCCATGCTTGGACAGATTCATCTGTTGTTTTGGCTTGGTTAAATGATCATCCAAGCCGTTGGAAACCTCACGTGGCCAACCGCACTTCGGAGATCCTTAGTTTGCTAGACAATACACTATTTAAATCCAAGGACAATCCAGCGAATATCGCTTCCCGTGGAGTTTCTTCAGCTTAACAGAATAAATTGTCTCGCTCTGAGGTACTGCGTTTTATTCGAGTATCACTGGCTCCAAGGCACCTTGTACCGATAAGGTAAATTTTGAATGTAGTTTCTGAATAATTGGATGAATAGTCAAGCTGAAAATGACTTGTCCGAGAAGGTCACCTTGTTGGCAACCTACTGCAGATTCCAAAACATTGTCCTTGCATAATAATTTAGAAGAGTACCTGTAACATTGCCACATAAAACCATAAATTTCGGGTAATTCCTTTTGACTTCAGCCAACAAAGTGTCCCTGGTGACAGAGTTAAAGGCATTCTTAACGTCGACCTTGAGGATGACCTTACCTTTGTTGGAATTACAAAAGGTGGAAAAGGCATGCACGGCAGCCTCACAGCCCCCTTTTGAGCCGAAACCTAGCTACAGGGTCTGAAAGTTAGCTGTAAGCGGTTCGCTATACAGCTTACAGCATAGTTTGGCTGCCGTATGCCTGTAAGTGCAGCCAACGGTGATGTGACGAATACCACCGTCCCTCTTACGCAGGGCACATAGGTTGGCCCCGTATATGACAAATACGACGGCCTCGTTCACACCGCCGGTGAGCAAGAGGTTAATTAGGGCCGCAAGCTCCTTCAAAAGCGACTCACCAGGTTCCCCAGCTTTTTGACGTTCGAAAAGTGCTGATTTTCAGACTAGTTTGAATAAATGACTTTTGATTTTGATTTGATTTTGATTTCCCCGGCGCCTGAACTCAAAAGATCCTTAAGATGTTGAGGAGTCAAACCGTCGAGGCCACCGGCTGAACCACTTCGGAAGGAGCTCACGGCTGCAATCAACTGGGGGGCCGAAAGGTTTAGGAATTTAGGTTGGGAGCGTCGGGGGGATCGGGAAAGGTGAGACCATCCGCAGGCGCTGGGTATTTACTCTCTGGAGCTGTTACTGTTTCTGGAGAGTAAGGCGCCAACACATCGCTGCTGAAAAATATCATGGCCGCACCCCTGATGTCACTTTCACCTAATTTGGATTCCACATGTGAACATAATATTTTTCGTGATGGGTTATTGAAAGCAGGTAATTTTGTATCTAAAGGTAGCGAATTGTTACAATTTTCTTTAATTTTATCGGGGTACGTAGCAAGGTGTTATCGAGGAGAAACAAATGTTTATGTTGAACACTATTTATTGACTGACTCTCAAACTGTTCTTAGTGTTAAAATGTTAATAAAATGTTGTTGAATACACCCGGATAACGCGGTAGACAAAAGTGCACTGAATCTAATATAACATAATAAGTAATAATTAGTAAAATTAGGTCAACGCGTCACGCCGATATTCCTAACGAAGGTGTTCGGTGAAAACACTGAACAAATTTGGTTCGTTAAAGTTTTTTTAGTTGCCATATTATTATTTTAGGTTTGTTAGTTTTTAAATGATGTAAATATTTTTATAATAAAAAAATATGCAAAACATAAAAAAACAAAGTAAAAAAAAACGTATTATTTGGATAATCGTCTATTTATATTATCAAATTACAAGATGGTTATTAAATTAAAACTAAGTTAAACATAATAAAGGCCATTTGACCAATTGACCCACGATATAAAAATAAAAAGTGTTAGTATTCAGTTACAATTACCAGGCCAGCGAACCACTTCTCCGAGTAATTCAAATTCAGTAGTCATGGTTCCACATACTCTTCTTATGCAATGATGTACGGTTGCGTTACTAAGCTCATGTGCATTACCAATAACGTGGCTCTGAACCAGAACCCATCCAATGCAAAGCGCATACAATTTGTTTATCGGGTGTAAGTGCTAGGTTTCTGTTAGTAACGTGTTCAAGTCGATGACCATTTTTATCTATTAAATATTCTACGGTAGTTTTACATAGATACCCGATTTTTTTCTTTATTAATTGTTATAATAAATCTTACTGACAAGGTCGTTTGTGTATTGCATATTTTGCAAAGTGTGATGCAGAGAACTCAATATATTTAAAGGATTTTTGTTGCTACTACCTCCGATTATTAAAACAAAGTCAGACTTAGTGAAATCCTTACACATAGTTGCACATGTACTTAATATGTAACTAAGAGGTGCATTTGGTTTGATTACCGACGTTACACTAAAACTATTTCCTACCAAGGTTTGAAGTATTTCTCTAATTTCATATCAGTAGTTGTTTACAGGATCTACTTTCTGTCAGTTTATACAAGCTTCCATTAGCGCTCATGTTTTGTTCAGGTGTTGACAGTGACATAATTATTCTTGCTTGTTTCCTGTATTTCCCTGTCCGTCAAAGTATATATTTGTCCATTTTCTTGTTCCTCCGCGTTGGAGGTAGATGAGTTTTGGATATAACTCACTTGTAGTTCTTTGTAACTGTTTGTAGGTGACAAGTTTCCTGCCCCTGTGACACAAGACGTATTTAAATTTATTGGCGACTCATGAATGAGTGCTGCCGACTTATTTACATTTCGGTTCATTGACTTTATGGCATGCACAGTAAACTCTCTACTACTACTACTACGCAAGGCACACCAAATGAACCCACGTTGGCGTTGCTTCTTATATAAGGCGCAGACAAATTCTCGCCGTGCTCCCCCCCGACCGCTCACCATGTTCGGCAATCCTATCCCTTGGGAGAAGCGAGCCAAATACCTAGGCGTGACCCTTGACCACCATCTCTCGTTCTCAGAGCACATTAAGCAGGTGCGTTCGCGTGCCGCTTTCGCTCTCGGTAGACTACACTCCGTCCTAAATGCGCGCAGCAAATTGTCCATTAAGGGCAAATTGCGTATTAACACAGCGTGCATCCGTCCCATCATGACGTATGCCTGTGCAATCTTCGCACAAGCTAGGCCCCACCACATCCACAGGATGCAGTCCCTCCAAAACCGTTTCCTCCGAAAGGCAACGGGAGCCCCCTGGTTCGTCCGAAACGAGATCCTCCATCTCGATCTTAAAATCCCCACCATCAAGCAGTTCATGAAGCGCATCACGAAGCGCTTCTTCGACTCCGCCGCCACCCACCGCAACCCTCTGGTTGTGCAGGCCGCCAGTTATAGGCCCTCCACCATTAGCTCTATTCGCCGTCCAAGGCATACTCTCACCGACCCCGATGACCCTATTACCCTCCTCCAGGAAAGCAGTAGGGCAACGAGTACAGTGCACAAAACACACCGACCTACGTTCCGACCTCGCCGCCGAGGTCCCTCGCGTTAACCCCGACGTAATTGTCCCCTCCGACCCTTGCTCGACGAAGTGCCAGCCCGCGCCGCAGCTGAGCCTGTAGTTTTAAATTCCCCGATCAATAATAATAATATTAACCAGATCCAGCCTATCCCACCTTGCTGTCCTCCCCCCAGCGACGCCCTAAGCCGAGGTCCGTACCCCACAGGGGGTGCCCTTAGCGTGCAGTCGCTTAGGCTTTGAGTTCGCTTAAGGCAGCCACAGGAAAGTCCGGTTAAGTAGTCACGTCCTCTCAAGGTCAACTACGAGATGCCATTCACAAAAAAAAAGGGTTTAACTTAGTTAGGTTTAACTTAGGTTTAATTTAATTTATTTAATGTTAATAATCATCTTGTAATTTGATTATGTAAATAAACAATAAACAATCAATTATCTATTTTTTAAATAAGACATTTCCAAAATGTATTCTAAAAATTTTAGACCTATGTATCCTGCTTATGTGTGTGAAGTTTCATGAAAATCGGTTCATTCATTTCGAAAAATAAGGACTTAAAGGTTTGTATGAAATGCCGTACGGGGTACAATTTCTTAAGCAACGTTTTTAATGAAACCTCCTTCAAATGTTACTCGTTTGCAGCATAGTATGGAAAACTGTGAGTATGACAATACCTAATGCCAAGCTTGACACTTTAAGTAATGTAGTAAGCGTATCTCAAAGCAAAGTGGACGAATTATTTATTTAATATTAATATGTTGCATGGTTACTGTACGCGCAAATAGTATCGCTCGTAGGTACCCGGCGAGTAGTCACATAACGCTACGATTGAAACCATGCATCAGCATTTAGCGAATAAAATTAGTTTTTACTATATTTGGTAAGCAATATTTTAATTTATTATTCCATTTTCCTTCGCGAATTGAAGCAAATAACAGATACGAATACTTTTCCTGCTTATTTCAGATTTAAATATACTTTTCATACCAATGTTTGTATATTTATATGATAGAAATAACTGAAATAATTTTCCATTCCAAAATTCATGGTTGTTCTTGGAATGTTTTTGTAAGCTACCGTGCCTTGTCAAATTGTGGAGCCTATACCTGTTTAAGAAGAAATACCCTTCATCCTACGTGTAAATATTGGATAATCATTACTATTGTTGAAGTAACTAAGTCGTACTTATTATGTGGAATAAATATCATTGTCAACAACAAAGCAGAATATCAGATTATTCCTTTCTAAATCTAAATCAACGTATAGTTTCAAAAAAAAAGAAAACTTAAACTTATGTCAAATTTATATTGGTTTAGTAGTTAGACGAAAATTTTTGCCTGTATACCAAATACAAACTATTTGGTATACGTACAAGCAAAAATGTTCATCTTTCTACTAAACCAATATAATTTTTTGTAGTTTGTGTAATATCTTTTAAAGCTTATGACATACTAAAGAGAGTACCGTAAAATAATTGACTACTCAACACAGCAACATACACAACATCATTACACCAATATTGTTAAATCAAATAGCCTGCAAACCAAATAGCTTGTTCGGCTATACCTACATATTTGTCATGAGTTCTAATGGCCTCCCAACTGCCCTCGTGTTAGTAAACCCATGTCATAACGAAATTTAACAAAGCAAATTTTATGTGAATATACATACTTACATACCTACTTATTGTTTTCAGAAGGCAAGTGGATAAAAAATTCAAAAAACCAAATCTTAAGAAATTATGAAAACCAATAAAATCATAGTATTGATGCCCGTTTAAACGGACAAATACTTTGTCAAAAATTATACCATCAATGAAATCCCTTAAATAAAAACGATATTCAACATTTTTAACATGGTTGATTCAATTAATGAATGTAAAAAACAATATTTAAAATCTACGAGAATGTATACAGCTAGACGTCCTGTGTTTGGACCTAGCAAGTCAGTGGTTATGCATGTAGCTACTGAAACAAGATCCTTTCACAAGGTCGACACTAGCGAATGTCAATCTGATTCATGCGTCTTGGGTAAGAATGACCAGCACCAACGCAATAAACATAGAAAAAAACTACGGTTGCCATTAAAATCAACGAAATTTTGTGGTATTAATAACAAGAAACGGGCTTCACAAACTCTCAAATATTATATAACGGGCAAATATATCCCTCCGGATTATTCTCAAGCAATTCGGGTAAAAGAGCAAAGTTATGGTGGACATGCAACAAAAACAATTAAGAACACTTCGAAATCCACATTGAGAACGGTAATGAAATCAAAATCATTGAGCACAATTAAAATTAAAACAAAACACTCAAAATTAATGTGGAAAAGGAAACGTAGTTTACACGACGCAGAATCGATTGGTATTTACAAAAAGAAGGAGGGAATCTTAATAAGCAGTATTGGCGATGGAAGAAATAAACATTCTAACAAAACTTCACGCGTAACGTTTGAAGATGATCGGCGAGCTAATATCAATATTTTATTATTTACTGCTATGGAACTTCTTAAGAGAGAGAAACAGTTTAATCCAAAACAGACTTTCAAACTTAATGTTCCAAAAGATACGTCAACGCCCAAATCCGGTTTAAGTTTACGGATGCAAAAACGTAACAAATTACATCAGGATGTTGATCAAGAAACAAACGAGATAATTCCTCACTTGAGGAGCATGCTTCAAAAATATGACAAACGAACAACAATATTAGACAAGTTAGACACATTAAAACATGGCATGCCAACTACTAGTAAAATAGAAAGTTATGACGGAGAAGACAAATCACAGAAAAAATCCACTTATTTGTATTCTGACATACAATCCGACAATAGTCAGGGTCCACCGAATGACTCAATTACTACTACAAGGACTACAAGTACTTCTCAATTAAGAACTTATTATGGGATTAAAGATCTTAAACCTGCAGTACAATTTGAAGAGGAAAAAGCTGATGCTTTTAAATTACAAATGGAAAGAAATAATGCGTTAAAATTAGAATCAGAAAGAGCCAATGCATTAAAATTAGAACTGAAAAGTGCCAATATGTTACAATTAGAACAAGAAAAAGCTAATACGTTAAAATTCGAGCTGGAAAAAGCTAACGCAGAAAGATTAGAAATGGAAAGAGCTAATGCAACAAGTTTAGAAAGAGAAAGAGCTAATGTAGAAAGATTACAAATTGAAAGAGCTGATGAAGAAAGATTACAAATTGAAAGAGCTAATGCAAAACTATTAGACATTAAAAGAGCGAATGCATTAAAATTTGAAATGGAAAAGGCTAGTGCAGCAATAGAAAAATTGGAAAGAGCTGAAGCAGCTTTACAAGAAGAAGCAAAAGGACTTGAAACTATAATGCTTTATTCGAAAAAGAATTTGGCCAAGCCATATACCGGAACGAAACCATCTCAGAAAATTAAACCGTTAGAAGATGAAATGTCAATTATATATAATAAAAGAACACGTTCCTATGTTTTCGAAACCGAAAGTAGAAAAATATACAAAAGGGAGCCAATGACTGAACAACAAAACGTTGTACTTAGTTCTCGTTCCTCAAAAGATTCAAGTACTTATTCAAATTTACACAGAAAAGATAACAAAAATAGTTCAGAAGAATGCAAGACCAAAATAATGTTTGCTGTGACTTCATCTGACTCTAGTAATGATAAACCTGGCCACAGCAGTAAAACATCTAGCTTCAGTTCTAAAATATCTAGCTCAATAATTAAAAAACCTAGCTCGAGCATTATAACATTGGGAAATAAAGTGGGTCAAGTGATCAAAAAATTTGGAGTGAAATCTTGGTATTTTTTAAATAACTCTTCACAGCCTAAGAGGAAAGAACATCTGAAGAATTTACCTAATACGCAAGACTTATATCGTTCCGTTTCAGACACAGAAAGTTCACGAAATGACGAGATAAAAAACATAAAAAAGACCCTCAAAGGTTAGCAAACTTAGTTTAGGTATTTTATTTGAATATATTTTTTGTACTATAAAGGGTACATGTATATACCTGCTCAATAATTCTTCTGTACCCTTGTATTTTAGCTATAAGTTATCGAAGAGTTGCACATTTTAATAAGAATTATTTCGATTTTAGCCATAGTAGAAGGGAAAGTAACGCGATCTATGATGAAACTGATTATTGATACAGATACCGGCAGTATTTTACACTCCTCAGAAATTATTAACAACATTATTAAATCAAAGAATAAGGGTAAAGCGAACAAAGGTTGTTCGCCTTGTCCAGATAAGAAAACTACAAAATTAGATAATACTGTGAAACCGAAATGGAAAGATTCCCAAGGTATGTAAGGTTTGTTCTAAAAATATCTGCTGAAAGTGTAAACAAACCCTCTTCAGGTTTATTCATTCTTACTCACTAAAGAGAATTAGTAACACATTCTATATTTAGTAGATTTTAACTTTATGTTTCACCACTTTTTCCACCAATTATAGTTTGAATTGTGATTAAAATCTCATCGAAAAAAAAAAATATCAACTGAAAAATATCTTTCACGCTTTTAAGGACACTGAACGAGACACAATATAAGTTTTATTGTTATGACCCCTATGGGCGTTAAGTGTCCCCTGATTGTGTTAAGGTGATTTGATTAAACCTAGAATATTGGGTATAATTAATCAAGTAATCAAATCAAACACTTATTTTGTAAGTGCCACCACAAATTGGCATCCGGATACAGGTACATCGGGTACTTTTTCTGATCCATTTGCTAAAGTTTTCATAAAAATACTTTTGGCATATGTCTGTTCCAAAATCTCTTCGGAAAATAGAACTGGGTTAGGCACTTAAATTTGTACGAGTATTATATTATGGATAATGTTTATTTCAGCAAAGAAGAAAACCGGAACAAACACACCTATAGCTCCAAGAAATAAAGATGGAATACTTGACAAGTTAAGCAGAATCCTCCCCAAAATCCGGAACGGTAATTAGGGAACTATGAGAACTTAGCACTTTAGAAAACTTAGACACATCAACTCTGTGACACATCTATTATGTAAAAATCTCACCACACAAACCTGCGTGAAGTAAGCTTGAAGGAACTGTCATTAGTCTCGATCCTTAGCATAAATTGGAGAGACAGATCACTTCACCTAAATTTTCTCGATGTGTTTCAAATTAGACCGACTGTTCAACGTGTGGTCTAATGTCTGTCTACATTAAACTCCGTACATACAGGGTGTCCAGTAAATAGCACGACATACTGCAGGGGGTGATAGCTTGGGTCACTACCTATCAATACAACACAATATATGTTCAGCAAAATCTTACGGATTTACAGTTTTACAAAATTTTCCGAAATATCGAAAAATATCTACCTTGAAACAGATTTTTAAGTATCTCGTAATGAAAAAAATCTTTTCTAGAACTTTTTTTACATCAAATTATTCGTGAATAGGTTACCGTAAAACGGGGTGAATAGGGATGCACGGGTGAATTGGGACGAAACTTTAAAATGGATTTTAACGTTGAAATCATACAGTTTGCTGCCAACAAGGAAAGTTAGTCATTAATTTATTATACAGTAAACACATAGAGTCCTTTTTGGCCACAAACTATATTATTTCAACCTTAAAATCCATTTCCAAAAAAAATGTATGTGGCAGTTTTGTACAACAAACTTAAAAGATAGCCTGTTTAATGGTGATTTAGGAAATATACAATACTACTAGTGCATTTTCATTAAAAAAATACAAAAAAATGCTATTTTATTTCCAGAGAAGCTGATATTGTTGAAATTTTTAAAAAAAAATTAACTTAATTTTGACAAAAACCACTATGAGAATAAGTAATAGTTGCTCATTTACGCGAATTATTATAAAACTAGTTGTGACACGTAAAATGCGACGTGCACGCGTAATGACTAAAGGTTTTTACCTGCTCGCCGATCGACCCGACCCGACCGGTTACTGTCTAACAAAAGAAGCGCATGTGCTATCCCGCTCTTTCTTGCATTGTGATTTTGTGTCTCACTCTCAACCTTATTTGCGACACTTGTCAGTACGCTACCTTAAACCGTGCGCAACGCATCTCTGTGTTCACAAATTATTGTTTCGTACTGACGACTGTTTTGTCCCTTGACCCCGGACTTTGTTTGCCTTACGATTTGGATTTTTTATTGTGATCACTACGACGACTTGGCGACCACCTGGACTTTTGTGTTTTATAACATGGCCAACCGCCGCGTTTTTCCTGGTAATACGCAGCGAGAGTATGCTGCACCTTATTTACGGAGAAGCTGGCCAAAGTGCCCGAGCTGCTGCCACCCTCTACAGGGAAAGGTTTCCCGATAGGAGACATCCACACCATGAAATGTTTACCAGAGTGCATAACTCCTACATGGAAGGCAGACTCCCTGGTCAACGTGGCGGTGGACGGCCTCAAGTTGTTGACGAAGACATAGTGCTTCAGGAACGAGAACAAGACCCGACAACTTCGGTTAGGGCGATACAACGGCGCACAGGGATACCGAAGTCCACTGTTCATTCAGTACTTAAGAGGTATGGATACCACCCATTTCACGTACGACGCGTGCAAACTCTTTTAACTAGAGACTACCTGCTGAGAGTTCAATTCTGCCGCCGCATGCTTGAAATGCATCGGGAGGACCCAAACTTTTTTAATAAGGTGTTATGGAGTGATGAGTCAGCCTGCAGAAAGGACGGCTACTTGAATTTGCATAATTTACATAGTTGGCAATTAGAAAATCCGTATGTGTCAAGAGAAGACAGGTCCCAGTACCAATTCAAAATAAATTTATGGTGTGGGATTTTTAATGGCCAGATTGTGGGTCCCGTCGAGCTTCCACCTACATTAAATGCCAATAATTACTTGGAGTTTTTACGAGAAACCCTACCCATGCTCCTTGAAAATGTTCCGAGTGAGCTAAGAGAGGTGATGTGGCTTCAAAATGATGGGTGCCCTGCTCATTATGGCCGGGAAGTAAGAGCCTACTTAGATGAAGCTTATCCAGGCAGGTGGATTGGGCGACTGGGACCGATATTATGGCCACCTAGGTCTCCGGACCTAAACCCCCTGGATTTTTTTATTGGGGTGCCATGAAGGACAAAGTCTATGAAAAACCGATCCAAAATGACAATGAATTGAGAGCAAGGTTAACATTGCAGCAAGAAAAATATCGGAAATAAGCCTGAGAAGACTCAAAAGCTCATTTTTAAGAAGATGCCGAGCGTGTATTAGGGCACAAGGGAAGCAATTTGAGCATTTATTGTAATTTATTTAAATAAATGTTTATTAAAGTTAACTCCTCTGTTTTTTTTTACTATCACCTTATCCTTCAAGATGTCATTTACAGACCGGCCAGCCGGTCGGCTGTAGATTAATTATTATGTAAATCGAACCGTAGTACGACCTTACAACGATTCGACATTACTTAAATTTAAAATAAAATGCTCTTATTAACGAAAATAGTTTATTTTTCGTATTTTTTAAAATGAAAATGTACTAGTATTGTATCTTTCCAAAATCACCAATAAACAAGCTATTTTTTAAGTTTGTTGTACAAAACTGCCACATACATTTTTTTTTCACCACTGTAGGTTAAACTTAAGTGATAAGAAAATAGTTCTGTGCAAATTTAAACAAAAAATAGTATTTCTTGAAAACATTCTTGTCTTTGATAGAAAAAAGACTTATCAATGAGTAAAGTAACTATTCACGAATAATTTGATGTAAAAAAAGTACTACTAAAAGGATTTTTTCATTACGAGATGCTTAAAAATCTGTTTCAAGGTAGAGATTTTTCGGTATTTCGGAAAATTTTGTAAAACTGTAAATCCGTAAGATTTTGCTGAATATATATTGTGTTGTATTGATAGGTAGTGACCCTAGCTATCACCCCCTGCAGTATGTCGTGCTATTTAATGGACACCCTGTATATGTTAATATCGTGTTTAACAGCTGTTTAGCCTTAACAACTGATAAATAGGATTTTGTGGTAATAAGGATCTATCATAATCATATCATCTAATTTATTTCATAATAAAACAAAATAATATTAAAGTCAAATAATTAATTCAAATAGGTCATTAAAAGGCACTTTTGAACGTTAACATTGTATACGAAATTAGAATTGATTCTAGTTGCCTCTTCCAAAACATAGTTTCGTATGGAGAATAATTATACCCGGAATAAATCAACTATCGAGGTCAAATATTATATGTAAAAACAAAACCAGATGCACATTTGCTACTGATCATAAAAACGAAAAATTTATTTCAGCTATAAGTAAGGGGGAAATAACACCATCAATGATTGAAAAAGTTCTAAACAAAAAAAATAAATCACGTTTAAGAAAATTTGGGGAAAAACGATTTAAGAAACCAATGAACAAAAAAGACATAACCGACAAACTCGGCACTCCTAAGGGAAAGGATGAAATCATGAAAATGATTGAAAAGGGTAAGTTTTCAATATCAAACAAAACTTTTTTCTTAGATTTAAAGTTTTAGTGAAATATGATTGAAAATAAAATAAAAAAAACAAAAATTTCTAATTATAAAAAAAAATAAAAAACAATTATTGTATTTTATGAGTAACTTGAACTTTGAGTCAGTAAAAGTTCACAATATGACTTTGAATTTATGTTGACACTTACCAAAGACACCATATTGGTTTCTAAGTAAAACATGAATTAAACGCCTTTTTCCAGTTTTTGTTTTGAACTTTGGTAACCCATGATTACAGCTATGAAGAAAGATCAAGTATCTCCATCACAAATTAAATTATTGACAAGTAAAGTTAAAAGAAAGCCATGGAACAAGTATGACGTAATTGACAAGCTGAGTACTGATGATGGTAAGGCTGAAATCATGAAGAGGGTCAGTAAAGGTAAGCAGCTTGTCATAAATTGTAGGTACTTGACCGTAATAATGTGACATATCCGGTCTTATTACAAAATCTCAGTTTAAGCCATCGAGCCATTTCTGAGTTTCGAACTTTATTCCGACAATGTGACTTTAAACCCGAATCTTTTACCTCGGTTCGATAAGGTTCGAAATACAAAAACGGGCTCGAAGAAGGACGAGATAGACTGAGTTTTAAAGTTTGGCTTAGTAGAGCGCCATCTTTGTCACTCATACCAAAGCCTGGGAAACTTACCTTATTCTATGAGTACGAGGATAGGTTTTTTTTTAAAATAAATTTAAAACATTTCTCTTTAACTTTTAGCCATCAAAAAAGGTCGAGTATCAATAGCATCGCTCGTAGAACTGGCAATTAGTAAAAATATTGGTCTCACGCAGTTTGGTTTGTGTGGAAGCTTAAAATGTCCGGATACGAAAGACATATTAAATAAGGAAGAAATATTGAAAAAGTTAGGCACCCGTGCTGGTCAGGCTGAAATATTGGAAGAAATCAGTAAAGGTAAGGAAGTACTCCTTTGTAAAACGTTGACTTTTCATCAAAATCAAAAAATTTAAAATCAAGTCATTTATTCTAACTAGGCTGAGAATCAGCACTTTTCGAATGTCAAAATTACATAAGACCGACCCTCAAAACGCCCACCCTTCACCACTTCCTAGTGCTTTAGCTGGGAAGAAGAAGTGGCCAACAAACTCCCCAGCAGCATAGCTGTCTGTTCGGTTAGAGAAAAAAATGGATTCTATACAACAGTATGCAAAACAATTTACACTACGTCAACACAAAACATTAAATTATTAGTTATATGTCAGCTAGCACACCACTATACCAACAAAAAAAAAACACCGAAAACTGTTCTCAAGCAGAGATAAAAACGTAAACAGAACTAAATACCCAAATAAAAGCCTCCAGGCATAAAGGGCGTGCCCGCTCACATATAGCTATAGCTGTAACAGTCACAAATGATGAATTAGGACCATCAAAGTTAAATAAATAAACAAACAGTTAATCACTAATAACAAAACAAAACAATGGTCAGCAAGACGACCAGTCACCACAAGCAGCACCCGTTCACGAGCATAACGCAAAAATCAGCCATTACCTCCCTAATTATTTGAGGGAAGGAGGCAACCCGACCCCCGACGCTACCGCAAGCAGTGACATCTAAGGGAGCATGATGTGAATATCACTGTTTTTAATGTATAAGTGTATATTTTGCCTAATATATAAGATGTTGCAGGCGCTTTACTTTGTGTAAATTATTTCATCACTACTGCTCTCAAAACGGTAAAGGAAAACATCGTGAGGAAACCGGTATGTCCTAGAACCAAAACCTCGAAGATATGTGACAACCACCAACCCGCACTGGGCCCGCGTGGTGGATTACAGCCTTAGATTAGATTAGAGGAGGCCTGTGTCCCAGCAGTGGGAACGTTATAGGCTGATTATGTATGTTATGTACTCGTATAAGATGTTGGCGAAGATGAATTGAGATGCTACCGTGAGAATACCAATATCTTAAAAAAAATCTCCCATAGAAACTCTGGCACCTAGCTGGTAAATGGCTCGAACAGCTCGTTTTTTTATAGGAATACCGTAGGACATAACGCCATGAAAATATCTAAAATATACTAACCGAGCTGTATCAACGTCAGTGTATTGTCTTACTTTCCTGACGGCGTACGCGGCAGAACTGAGCCTTCCCGCTAGGCTTGATATATGAGGGCCCCACTGAAGTTTGGCATCTACTGTTATGCCCAGAAAAACTGCCGAGTCTACAGTTTCAAGAACCTCTTTATCCAAGACGATGTTGGGTCCTAGATTTCCTACATTCGGTAAAGCGAACTTTATACATTTCGTTTTCTTAGCATTGTGAACTAAGTTATTTGTCGTAAACCTATCCGTAACAATTGAGAGTGCACTGTTTACGTCGTCAAAATCTTGTCTATTCTTGTCTACTTTAAAAATAAGCGAGGTATCATCTGCAAACAATACAACGTTACAGATACCCTTTAAATATAATGGTAAGTCATTAATATACACTAAGAATAAGAATGGACCCAATATTGAGCATTGTGGTACACCTAACTGAACTAGAAGCCCGGAAGATTGCACATCATTAACATCTATACATTGCAACCTATTATGTAAATATGAACTTATTACTTTAAGAGCTTCATTTTGGACACCGTAATGATGTAGTTTATGCAAAAGCGTGTCATGTTGCACGCAATCAAAAGCTTTGGAGAGGTCACAGAAAACTCCAATAGCATTTTGCAAGTTTTCCCATACGTTAAATATGTGTTTCAGCAGTGCAACACCTGCATCTGTAGTCGAACGACCTTTTGTAAAGCCATATTGTTCATTATGAAGGAGGCTGTTTAAATTAAAATGTCTTAGCAAACTGCTTGAGTGTTAACTTTCAAATATTTTGCTAAATGCAGGTAAAATAGAAATAGGCCTGAAATTGCCAACGTCTTTTTTATTACCTGATTTAAATAATAGTATGACTTTACTACTCTTCATGAGGTCAGGAAAAGTTCCTAAATCAACACATTTATTAAAAGTAACAGCTAGATAGGGGGCTACGATGTTTATTATATTACTAAATAGTTTAATGGAGATACCCCAGTAATCACCAGTGTTTTTAGACTTAAGTGTGTTAAAAACGTTAACTACATCACCAGGTGTTACATGTTCGAAAATAAATAAGCGACTACATTTAGGCACACTACTATCAAATCAAATCAAATCAAATCAAATAAAATATTTTTATTTCACATAAACCTACATGGGCACTTATGGAAAGTCAGAAGCTAGGTGCACGGTTCCAATTGGTCGTTTCCTATGGAGAAGAGCCGGCAAGAAACTCCACGGTTACTCTTTTTAAAAATAATTGGCTTTTACAATGTTTTCAAATTACACAAATTAGGTATGGGAGAACAGTGTACGAAACAGTGTACTATGCAAAAGGTTTCAGCTTTAGACGGGGACAATGGTAATGTTTTCCCATTGTTTGTCTCATCTGTTTTAGTATATTCGTGTATTTATGTGTATTTATTAGGCCTTATATTTATGTATAATTAGGTATATATTTAAAGTTTTTAATAGGTATAATATGTATGTATATCCTTATATTCAAATAAATATTTATTTCATAGTTTTCGCTATTGCACCTACCACTGTTTGTCTCTGCATCACCCAAAGGTTGACTGGTAGAAAATGCCTACGGCATTAAGTCCGCCTCTGTACATTTGTGTGCTTAAAGTATTAAATAAATAAATAAATAATTTAAGGAGCGAGTCGTAATTATAGGTATGTTGGCAAAAAATTCATTGAATGCCTAAGCTCCGTCAGCTGCTTTATTAACTAATTTGCTGTCGACCACAATCTCAAGATGTTTTCCTTGTTGGTTAACCGACTTACCCGTTTCATTGTTAATCATTTTCAAAGTGGCTTTTATTTTATTTTTGGAATTTTTAATTGTGTCGCTTAAACATTTAGATTTAGCAAAAACACAAATATTTTTAAATAATTTTGAATAATTTTTGTTATACTCTAGAAAAGGAGTATCAAACCTGTCCAACCATCATCAGATGATGATGATAAAAATGTTAGAAAACCCGAAAGTAATACAATATCTTATTTAAAAACATAGCAGTGACTTTGCTCACTCGCTATAATAAGCAAAAGGTATAACGTCTACCAGATCCAATCCATTCCTATTAATAGTACCACACAGCACGGAGACGCCTCCGCGGCCGCTGCTAGGGACGGCAAGGTTAACAGTTTTTATTAAAACTAGGCGTGTCACCGTTTATTCGCACTATATCACAAATCACGTACTGACGGCTTTAAAGGCGGCCCGTGATGAAAGTCCTGCGCTCAACGCACTTTAAGTACCACAAATTTTATTAGGACTGCCATCCCTAGACGCTGCCTGTGCGGCGATTTCTAGCTCTGTGAATACTACCCACCATTTTTAACCAAAAATGTCTTGTACATATGTAGAGTTCGTGAAAGATTTTAGCAGAAGGTAAAAATGAAAACTTCTTTTCAGTTATAAAGAGTGGCCACATATCGCCTTCGCTTATAAAATTGATTATAGATAAGCCAAAGAAGGAAAGAGGAAGGAATGTCTGTCTCGTTTCCCGGTCCAAATCAGGAATAAAACTGCCAAATTTACTAGCCAAACGAAGTTCTAGTAGATGTAAGTCTTAAATGAACTAGCTCCTTAATAGTCAATGATCGAATTATTTTAAAGCTCTGGTCACTCAGACACATCACTGAGGCGAATCTTGTGTGGGACGCGACTGCGCTCGTCAATTGTTTTAATGATTCGCCACACTGCTTTTCGGGTCAGTTTGAACATTTCTATAAAAGCTAGTTGACACTGTAATGTATGTAGTAAAAAGTTAGCTATTGTGGGTAAATTGATATTTTTATTGTAAAGTATTGAAGGCAATCCAGTCATTCTGAGATTTTAGCCAGTCATTATACTTGTGCCTGTACGTTGCTACGTGTATTATTTGTTCCCGTTTGTAATATGCGCCAGTGATTTTAGTCCCGCATTCGGGATTTGCTTCAATTTGGCCCGAGCGTACGTATACCACTTAGTAAAAATTGTGGAATGCAATAAATGACTGAGTCTTCTATCAATAATAGTACTTGATCGAAAGATTGAGTAGATTTTATTGGTAGGCTAGTGGTAAGAACATCATGTAGGTTCTCACCTCTAGGTATAGTTCATGTAGAGTCCACGAGAACTAGATATTTATTAGATCAAAGAAGAGGACAGAAAGTCGGTTCTGCCCTCTTTGATAAAAATAACAAGCACAGTTAGTACATATCATTGGGTAATAAATATCTAGTTCTTATGGACTCTACATCATACATATTATCTAGTGGTGAAAAGGTAAAACGTAACATAAAAATTGTAGAATGCAATAATTAATTACAATTTTTACTAATACCTCTGTAAAATAAAAGTGATGGCTTTTGAAATTACTGCACGAGATAAAAAAGGCATACGTATTTTGTGATTTTTAAGGTTCAAATAAAGCAAAACTGACGCCACCTCGGACAGACTGTATACCACTTCGTTTACAGAGCTCATCTTCTCAAACGCCAAATGTGGCCCTCAAACAGAGCTCTAGTTGTACGAATGTATGTAAATGTAAGTTATTTTTGCAGTTACGAGTAATAATACAGAATATATGTATATTCAACATCCGTGCAGGAATCGTTTTTATTTGTCCGGGTGTAAAATATTTTAACTAAGTATATGTATGTTTATACATATACTTAGTATATGACAACTGTATTAAAGTATTTTATATATAATATTTTCATATACATATTTACCAATGAGAATTTTGTTCGTGTTCCTGTTTAGGAACACGAACAAAATTTGCGATATATTAATTTTTAGGATAGTCCGTCATCGAAGAAAATGTAAAAATAAATTAGCTTAAAAATAGTCATTTAGAAGTAAGTTTCTAAAATATTTGTTCTAAAATAAAAAATGAAAGCTAAGCAATTGGGATGAAAAAAAAAGTGGGTAATTGGTGCTTATTCTATTTCTGATCGCACAACATTGCCACGTTGCCTTATTTTGCGGGCTGTTTTTGAGGCCCTAATTTAATCCTGAATAAAGTGTATTCTCCATCGAAACTTTCGAAAAAGTTCCAGCCGACTTCTTATGCCTGCCAGAAAACTTCATACAATTAGTGTTTGAATAGATGACATTATTAAATTGCGATTAAACAATTGAGGATAGAAAAAATAACCTCAATTGTCAAATGTATACCTAAGATATCATAAGGGTGATTTTAAAATTAGAATACTGTTTGATTTGATTATCAATCAAATCAAACGCTCAATTTGTAAGTGGCACAAAAAAATGGAATCCCGTGCGTTTTTTGATCCATTTCTTATCAGATACTTTGGTAACTGTCTATTCCAAAATCTCTTACGTTAGGTATTCAGATTTTTTAATATCATGGATATTGTTTATTTCAGCGATGAAGAAAAACGGAACCAGCAAACCAATAGCGCCAAGAAATAAAAGTCGAATACTTGACAAACCAAGCAGAATCCTTCCTAAAATCCGGAAAGGTAATGAGGAAACATATGTCTTAGCACGAAAACAAGGGCACCTGCTAATCTATTTTAAAAAATCACCGTGAATACTTAAGTGAAGTAACCATGAAGTGAGCTATCATTAGTATCATTCCCTAGCATCAAGTGTAATGACAGGTCACTTCACCTAGGTTTCATGGTTAGATATTCACAGAATAGACCAGCTGTTCAATGGTCTAATGTCGGTCTACGCGAAACTTCATACATTTATGAAAATGTCGTGTTTAATAGCTGTTCAGACTTAGCAACTGATTTAGAAGGTTTTCTGGTAATAAGAATAACACACACAAATAGGTAGATAAATCCTCTTTAATAAGTACACTATAAAGATTATAGATATAAATGTAGAAATTTTACAAGGAGTGACACAATGGGTGGTCTTAGTGCTAAAAGCGATCTTTTGAGGACAACTTTTGGATGGATTAAGGGGAAAGGGAAGAGAATACTGCAGGTAGACTGTGGTGTACCATTTACATATATATAATAAATACAGTTATACATAAAACATATTAAACGTTATATACAAGGTGTTGTTTTGGACCTGCAAAACATTTTAGGAGGTAATTATGTTAGTGATTCTCGACCCGAATCAACAAAAAAAATAAAAAAAAAAAAGTTAAAAAAAAATTAAAAAATTAAAAATTAAAAAAAAAGAAAAAGAAAAGATAAAATTTAAAAATCTAAAATAAAAAGTATTATTGATTGACTTGGTATCGTATTGTTATACGATTATTTACGAGTTTCATAACAACCTCCTGAAATGTTTTGCAGGTTCAAAACAACAGCTTGTATTATACACAGTAATAATGATGAAACAAGTAAGTGACAAAAAAAAAAATGCTTAAGGAGTGGAGAGATAATGGTGCCGATTCCCTTGTTCACAAACTTAACAAAATTTAAGTTCAGTGCATCTTTTTCTTTCTATTTCATTAAAAAAAGGACAGAAGATAAATATTAGTTTAGTCCTGTCAGTTTAAACAGCGTTTCACGTAAATTGACGTAATTTTAGTAGGCAAGTTTTTAATCACGTCTAAACATGTATGGAGTAGTGACAAGCGCATAAAACAAAACAAAAACGCATAAAAACGTTCAAAATATTGATTTCAGCTATAAGTAATGGGGAATTAACACCATCAATTATTGAAAAAGTTCTAAACAAAACGGATAAATCACGTTTAAGGAAATTTGGGGAAAAGCGATTTAGGAAACCAATGAACAAGAAAGATATAGCAGACAAACTCGGCACTCCTAAGGGTAAGGATGAAATCATGAAAAAGATTGACAAGGGTAAGTTAGCAAAATAACAAACAAAACCTTTTTTTTAAACTCTGCTATCTGGCCAAAGTGAAATATGGTGATAGAAAAATTAAAAAACAATCATTTGTATGAGTCTATTTGAAAAATCCTGTGGTTTGTTGGCCAACCAATTATTTTATATTATAAGTAGGTACCTTTGAGTCAGTAAAAGTTCACAATATGACTTTGAATTTATGTTGACACTTACCATTTTTTTTTTATTCCGGTGGTTTTAGTCCTTATGGATGTCCTCCGCCTTGGGGCGGGTGAAGGGGTCTGTTAGACTCTTACTGACTAAAATCACCCCGGTGTTCTCCTCCCACGTATGCACCGGGGATCATGGGATTTAGTGCGACTTCCGCGATCCCCGGCTGGTCCCGGCCCGCCATTGCGGGCCACCTTTGGCTCCTGGGGGGAATGAGGTGTAAAACTCCCCCCGCGACGTCCAATAGGGGCGCGCGTGGAACACAACGGGCCGCAACCTCGGGTCCTGCTATGTGGGGGGCAACGGATGTCCCCGAGCCCGTTGCCCCTGGACCCATTTAGGGGGGTTGGAAGAGGGCGTTGCTAAAGAGGATGTTGACACTTACCTAACACAACATAATGGCTTGACGTGAAATAAGCGCCTTTTCCAGTATTTGTTTATTGGTAACCGTTAAACCATGATTACAGCTTTGAAGAAAGATCAAGTATCTCCATCAGGAATGAAACTTCTGGCAAGTAAAGTTAAAAGAGAACCATGGAATAAGTATGACATAATTGCTAAGCTGGGGACTGATGATGGCAACGCTGAAATCCTGAACAGGGTCGGTAAAGGTAATACCAGTTTATCATAAATTAAAGGCACCCGATCGTAAATATGCCATATCCGGTCTTATTAAAAAACAAGATATATCGTTACCAAAACTGACTTTAGGCACCTGTCCTACCACCGATCAAAGAGAGTACTCACGCAGCGCGAGTTCTCTCTTTGATAGCTCTTGCGAGCCAAGGCGGGTAGAACACTCGCTGACAGATTCACGCTTGGCGCTTGTTTCTTTTTTGTATTTGTGTTCCTTCTTTGCGTCATGTTTACCGCAAATAAACATATATTCTTTCTTTTATTTTTACATACGCATACCAGCAAGTCACCGTCGCAAGCAATCCCTCGTCGCCGTCTTGCACTCGGTGCTCGTTGCTCGTCAACTCATTTTTAGTTACTAGCTCTCCTCGCTTCTCGTTAATCACCGGCTGTGAGACAGGTGCCTTAAACCCGAACCTAACTAGTCAATTTTATATTATGATAGTTACCTCAGTCAGGCCGTTTGTACACACACGTTTTTCTTGCCGTGAAAAACTAGGGTTTGTTCACCGCGCGTAGAAACGGTTGTCAGTGTTTATTTTATTCGGGAAACTTACAGCTAACATGTACAGTATTCCTATACGATATGAAATTGAAAGCCATTTACAATTTTCCACTGATAAACACTAAAAATAAAAACGAAAAAAGGTCGGTACAAAAATCTATAAAATTCTGAAATAAATAGTACACGATCGGCTAATCATACCTTAGAGTATATAACACTGGAGAAGCCTTACGAACACTTCCCCATCTGTAAAAGTACAAGACCAAATTATCCTTATTCCTTCATAAAAACTATTTTCAAATCGATTCTAACACACTTCATAAATCGTTTTCAAGGCGCGCGGAACTTCGAGAAAATACCTGGCTGTGCTGTAAATAGTTTTTATAGTATTTAGTCATATTTTAAGTAGTGAATTTCATAGCAAGTAAGTGAATTTCTATATTTGGGGAGTCTGTTTACAAGGGATGGAAAGATTGATGAAGACGTGGAAAGGAGAGTAAATGCGGGAAATAAAGTGAATGGTGCTATGTACATGCGATGGTGACCAACCAGTCGATGCCCAAAGAGGCTAGACTAGCTGTTCATAATGGTGTACTGGTGCCTACACTTATGTATGGAAGTGAATGTTGGGTGTGGCAAAAGAAACATGAAAGTAGAGTAAATGCTGTGGAAATGTGTTCCTTGAGAAGCATGTGTATTGTGACTATAAATGATAGGCTGAAAAATTATGTGATAAGGCAACGACGCGGTTTAAAGGAAGAAGTAGTGACAAAAATTGAAAAGAGTATGCTTAGAAGGTTTGGTCATCTTGAGAGGATGAATGAAAGGCGACTAACAGAAGGTATTTACAAGGCAGATGTGAGTGGAAATGCCGGGAGGGGACGCCCCAGAAAGACATATAGTGAACCCATTAATGATGTTCTTCAAAAAGGTCAGGTGCGTAGTACTCGCAACCGGCGTGCGTGTATGACCAGATGTATGAACGTAAACGAAGCAAATGGTAAGATTCGACCATGATTCCACATGGCGGACGGGCATGAATGGAGTATTTTTCCTCACATTGCTTTTGTTACGCCACCGAGCCTCGCTACACCTCGTTTTTATGTTCATCTAATTCAATATATTTTTCTTTTGCATTACGAAATTGTACGTCATATCATCAAAAGTGTTATGCACTTTTTTTTTTCTTGGATTGGTACATTATCCAATAAGTTCTCCCGCTCTAGCCGGAGCGGGAGGGTGTGTCTGACTCTTACTGACTTAAACCCACACGCGTTCCTTCCGTTGCCTGTGTTGCCAAGGGCCTCGGACTTTCCCATGAACCCGGCAGGCATCGGCCTTAGTGGACCCCTACTCTTGTGCTGACGACATCTCTTTGAGGCTCAAGTGGAACACAACACGCCGTTGACTCGGGTCTGGTCCTTATCGGACGGCGAGCTACCCATTGCTTACCGTCCGCAAGCGTGCGCCTACGGTGGCCGGAAATCCGCCTGGGATCCCGAATGCCCTGGGCGACTCCTGCGGCGGCTAGGGGCGAGAGGGCGTGAAACTTGCCTTTCCCTCAACCATCCCGGCCCCCTCCTTTGCGAGCATTACTGCTTCGCAGAAGGAGTTGAAGGCTGCCCATGCCCTCTCGCTCCGTACAATGGCCTGGACCAGGACCGGACGCGAGAGAACTCCGCCGCCGATCGTCTCCACGAGGACACGGCGGTGCTCTGCCCAAGCCGGGCAGACCTCCACCGTATGCTCCACCGTGTCCTCCGGGCGAACCACACAGTGGTGACACCCGGGCGTTTCCTCCCGTCTTATCCGATACAGGAAGCTCCCGTAGCTGCCGTGTCCGGTAAGGACCTGCGTCAGGTGGAAGGTGAGGACGTCGTGGCGCCTCTCTAGCCACTCCTCAAAGAGAGGGCTTATCGCCGCAATTGTGGCTTGCTCAGCACTGGGTTGTGACAATTGCACTCTCCATATCGCCATTAGATCCCGCTGGAGCTCAGTCCGCTGTGCCGTGATTTCTCGCGGCAGCGGAGTTAGGGTGCGTTTCCACTGACGCGGAGCTGGGCGGAGTGGAAAGGAGCGGACCGTGAATTGGCCAATCACAGTGCTCGAAATCTGCGGAGTGGAGATTTCAAGCACTGTGGCCAATTCTGCACCGCTAAGCTCCTCTCCGCCCCGCTCCGCGTCAGTGGTAACCCGGCCTTACGCCCCAGCGTTTCGCTTCCTCGCGACTTTTGCCTCCAGATCCCATGGCGGCAATCCGGCAAGGACATGCACTTGATATGCGAATATGTGTTTTAGTAAAAATGCTAACGAGACTACCGTAGGGTAGGGTAAGTCTTGTTTGAAACCAAAATTGACATGTCGATCATTTCATTAGTCATTTTTGCTGTTTATTTATTTATTTTTTAATTTTAAATGTTTTTATTCTAATGGTTTTATTGTTAAATAGTAATGTGGTTTTATAATTTGTTTTTTTTTGGTTTTAACTTAACCTTTTGAGATTATTACAAATTGTGTTACTTTTATTAAATAGTTATTTTTAATAATAAGAAAATATAACTACAATTAGGTAAAATTGTAATTATATTTTCTTATTATTAAAAATAACTATTTTATGCATCAGCTGTTTTACATCATGGCGTTGAGCAACATTTGACATTGCTTAAAAAATCGATGGTACGGACTCTTTACGAGTGAGCAGTTTTTGTTTTCTTTCTTCAGATTATTGCGCGTATGCCTTCTCCAGTTTTATTTACTCTAAGGCTAATACAAACTAAAAATCTTTTAGATACAAAACAATAGGGAACTTTTTCGTAAAGAAACTATTCACCAACAAAGGCTTACCCCGAGAAACACTGATATTGAATATATCCAAATCATGTTCACTAGAAAGTTAATTAAAACATATGTTACGTGTTGTATATAACATACATACATACAAACATAACATACATATAGGTCTACCGGAATCTCATGGCGTTTCATTAATTCGTTCAGAGTGAAACGAATTATGAACGTCATCATATATTTTTTATTCATTGTCGAAATGGAAGACCTCTTGTCAAAGTGGCGTCTACTGGTGGCGTGAATTTTCATGAAAGCGCTCATTATAAGTATAGCAGGCAATATGCAGGGTTGTATAGATCACTATGGAAGCTTGTTGACGAACTCGTTTTTTCTATGGCGCGGTTTATACGCCATATCGTAAAGAAACCGTGCCATGTACAAAGGGTCTCAGGTGATAATATTCAAAATACAAAAACGGGCTCGAAGGTTTGAGTTTGGATTAAAATTGGAACCCGTTATGTCGAGTCGGATCGAATTTTTGAAAAAGTTCGGGATAGTAGAGCGTCATCTCTGACACTCATACAAGAGTGACAGTCTCTTTGTAAAGCTCGATGTATCATCATTAAGCATGAGAACTTTACCTTATTCTACGACTATGATTTTTTTGTATTTTTAAAACTTTTCTTTAACCTTGACCCATCAAAACGGGTTGAGTATCTGCATTACTCATCGTATGAAACACTTACTTTACTTAGCAAAGTAAAGACAAAGTGCGGTCTTTGAATCTTGTCCTAAGCGTCGTGGTCGTCTCTGTCACTCATACCAGTGACAAACTCCTTATAAAGCTCGATGTGTCATATCTACGCCTAGGAACTTTACTTTATTCTACGAGTATGGGGTTATTGTTTTGTTTCTGATTTTTAAACCCTTTTTTTATACCTCCAGCCATCAAAAAGGGTCGAGTATCAGCATCGCTCATAAAATTGGCAATTAGTAAAAATATTGATCTCACGCAGTTTGGATTGAGTGGAAGCTTAAAATATCAGGATAAGAAAGAGATATTAAATAAGGAAGAAATATTGAAGAAGTTAGGCACCCATGCTGGTCAGGCTGAAATCTTGGAGGAAATCAGTAAAAGTAAGGAAGTACTTAGTGAAACGTTGACTTTGGATGATGATGATGATGCTATAATAGTTATGCAATCCCTTATCGGTTATACTTCGAAAAAAGCAGCTTTGAATTTCGTCACTCGCTATATACATATGCAAAAGGTAACAACGTCTACTAGATCGAATTCATAGGTATCAATACCACACAGCATGGAGACGCCTCAGCGGCGGCTGCCAGAAGCAGCATTGATAACACTTTTCATACAAACCAAACATGTCATCGTTTACGACATTACGACACAAAGGAAATATATAAATTAACGAATTTGAAAGCGGTTTGTGATGAAAGTTATTATATTTATTATATATATGTATATATATATATATATATATAAGTACTTTATTGTACACCACAAAAATACATAACAAAAAATAAATCAAACACTACAAAATATACAATGGGCGGCCTTATCGCACCGCCGTAAAGTTATGCACTAAGTGTACTTTCAGCAGTACGAATTCTATTATTTCTGCCATCTGTAGACGCTGCCGGCGCTGCGATGTCGTTCTCTGTGAATACTACCAACCATTTTTAACCAAAAATGTAGTAGTAAAAATGTACGTAAACTTCTTTTCAGTAATAAAGAGTGGCCACATATCACCTTCGCTTATAAAATTGATGATAGATAAACCAAAGAAGGAAGAAAGAAGTAATGCCCGTCACTGGCCCCGTGTGAAATCAGTAACAAAACTGCCAGATTTACTAGCCAAGCGAAGCTATGGTAGAAGTAAGTCTTAAATAAAGAAGCTCTTTCATGATCAATGATCGACGTATTTTAAAGCTCTGGTCACGCTGTGACACCACTGACATGAATCACGCGTGAGAGGCGACTGCGCTCATCGATTGTTTTCATGATTCGCCATGCAACTATTCGCGCCAGTTTGAACGCACTCCATACAAGTCAGTTGACACAATCAAAGCACACACAAAGCTTAAGTTTATGGAATGCAATAAATGATTGAGTAGTTTTAATTGGTAGTGGTGAGACACGTAGATATAGTCCATGTTATTCAAGAACACACTTTAAGAACTGACTTTAAGAGTTTATAATACTTCTGTAAAATAAAAGTAAAACATACATATTTTATGATTTAAGGTTTAAAAAAAGTGAAACTAACGCCACCTCGAACAGAAATACCACTTGGTTTGCAGGGCTCATCGACTCAAACGCCAAATTTGGCCCTCAAACAGAGCTCTAGTAGTAAGCATAAGTGTAAGTTATTTTTGCAGTTCCATGATAATCTCTATTAATTGGTCAAGAACAGCTAATGAGACACAATTGATTTTCTATGGTATGACTCCGAGTCGGTGTCGCGCGGGGCTTAACAGGTTTATAAAAATGAAATGCTGTTCGTTGGTAAGTGTATCACTTGAGAGCGGTTGGACCGATTCGGGTAATTTTTGTTTTGAATAGTCCGAATTAGGTTTTTATGGAAAGTAAAATTGGAAATATTTCTAGAATTTTTTTTCAAAATCGGTAAAATTTGAACGTCCTTTTTTCTATGGGTTGAAATTTGAACAGGACAACGTCTGTCGGGATTCCTGTCAACCTGTCAACTAGTGCAGAATATATTCGACCTCTGTGCATGTTTCATTTGTTCGAGTGTTGTTTTTCATACTGTTGTCCTTCAATAACGAATACTCTGGATAAGTACAGGATCACGAACAAAATTCTCTTTGCTCAACTTTTCTTCTTTTCGTGTCAATGACAGTCTTCTTCTTTGATTTTATATTGTTGGAGCCCAGTAAGTGGCCACGTTGATTGCGGCACTACTGCTAATCTGCCTCACAGCAGTAATTGAGCCAACATTAATACCTGAGCAGGCTGGTTTTAGACCAGACAAATTCTGCTCCAGCCACTCCTTCAATTAACTCAATATTTAGAGGACAGGTTTGAGGTCAACAGTATCACTGGTATTTATTGACCTCTCAGAATCTTACGACACCAATAACATCAAAATACTACTTGCGAAAGTGAGCACCATAACTAAAGTGCATGGTTTCGTAAACATCGTAACCAAACTTCTTCTTAACCGCCGCTTACAGGTTTGTTTTCAATCTGGTAAGAGTAGATGCCGACGACAAAAGATAATCTTTCTCAGGGCAATGTGTTGACGCCAACGCTCTTAACATTAAACACACACACACAAATAATCAGCTCATTACCCAACATACTGAGCGATTCTTGTACGCGGATGACTTTAGCTCTGGCCACTCAATCGGCGGCTCTCATTGACGTACAAAATAAGTTGTCAATGGCACTCGACCTACTAGGGAAATACGAGTACTACGACAGCAATAGTCTCCGGCCAAACCCGTCCAATACAGAATCAAGCGCAATCCATCTCCGCAACAGATACTCAACTCGGGCTCTTAATATCACGTGGCGAGGAACTAAAGTTGAACATTGCTCAAACCCAAAATATCTAGGCTGCTTAAAATCGACTCCTCTCAATGAGCGCTACCCACTTACAGGAATGATGTCGCATGCTCGCTGGAAAAAAACCAGGAATCCGATTCCCGACATCCCCTCTGGTAGGTCACTGGCCGTTGAAGTGGACGGTCGTCTCGAGAGAGCTCTCCGTCATATGTTTTACTACTCTGGTGCAGCGTGTACAACACGTTGCAAGTTTGCATTACTTGGCGGGAATCGAAATAGAACGGTGTTTCATTTGTTCGCAGCTGCCATCTTGCTTTTTAGATTTGACCCCACTATCGGATTTAACCAGGTGAAGTGAATCGGTGAGCGCGACGCGCGGGTGTCGTGATCTTATCACTTCACTCGATTCTCGTTGCCATATCAACATCACTTCACTTGGGCTGGATGAAGTGAGCCTAGCCGCCCGCCGGCCGGTGCGCGCGCTGCGCGAGTGTCAGTTGAACTGTTGAATTTTGTTATAGTATTGATGACGGTGATTTTATCAATATTATTTTATTATTGGCCACGCGTATTTATTTTATTATTGGTCGGTATAATTTTTTTTATTACCTATAATACAATATTAGAAATGTACTTATTAAATAATCCGCACGTTTTTTTTTTTTTGAAATGGCTTATGCACACAGACACACTCATCGTATAGTTAGGTTTCCACATAGTTTATAAATTCTATGGTCCGTCAGCCAGGCACACTTTTAGGACTCGATCACTTGACACACTCGGTTATCTCTTCTTATTGAATAGGTTTGGGATATCGCTTTTATATTGCTTTAGATTTCATACAAAAAATTGTTTTCCCATAAAACTTCTTAGTTCGACTTGTGTTCTAACTTCTTGCATATTTATAATTATAATATTAATCCAAATAATGGGGCTAGCTTTTGACCAATTTTCTGTACTAACGTCGAGACCTCGCTACCTATGTTTCGGTGAACCGAGGTGACGACAAAATTTACTTAGCACTTCTGAATAATATTCAGGACTTTGTTCGTAACAACAATATTATTATTATTTTGTTATTATCATATTTTGTTATTTTTGTTTGTTTTGTTATTAACAAAATACATAACCGCGCAGTTTAGCAAGACGTTCTGGGGACGAGAAGACATCCTAATCGTCGCGTCCGAATTCTACCTCGTAAATTTGCATGTGCACATAAGTAATCAGAACACGCTGGTGGCGAATCAGTACCCGGCAACATAAACATCTGCTACAAAACCAGCACTGTGATAGCTGTCACGATCGAAGTTGAACAATACAACAATAACCCGCAAATTCTAACGCAAGAATCAACCAACGCCAAAGCACCACAACATGCCGAAATTTTAGTTAACCAGTACAACATAATTATGAAAAAAGCAATGACAGTCCACAAAATTCCGGTTCCAAAAGAACAGCCCCCAATTAGCTAGCCCATTAACACCGGGTGAACAATTGGCATCAACATTACGTACACCAATATCAAATGAAGTCGCGGATGAGACTGGATACAGAATATTTAGAAATCCACCTTCTGCCGCAATTAAGGCGCTGACAAGACCCAATTGACCAAAATAGGGTTCTCTTAAGAAAGAAAATTGCCAAATCTGTATAGTTTGTGGTAGCGGAAAAAATATATGTTAATTTTGAACATATTTCCCAGAACTTGGTTGTCACCAAAACACGTTTTGAAAAAAGAATCTCGATACAAACTAACATTAAACTAATCTCTTACCTTGAGTTCTAATCCAAAATATCTGTATTAAATATCAACATAAATTACGTATTTAATTAATAACAAGTACGTCTTATTCTAATGCAGAACTTGGTTGTTTTTTATTTTCGATTACTCAACTCAATTCTGAGTAACTAGATAATTACTTCATATTTTGCAATAAATTACAAGCGTTTTGTCGTCGCGCTTCTCTTTCTTTTCTATGCAATCTGACAGTGACCGCGGTTTAGGTGTTGTCAGCGTCTTAAGTGCACTTGCCCAGACTTGAGTATGAAACCGGCCAAAAAGTTAAAATAGACGCTGAACTTTCACATAGAGGCATTCATGTTGCCTGCCTACAAAAAATAGGTCTACGATTGGCATCTATATGGAACCACAGGGAAAGCACACCGGGGATTTCATCATAAACAATGCCCAAGTTTATATAAAAAAAAAAAAACAGGAAAAAAGAAACCAATGCGACGTCAATTAAGTTGGTATGGGAAGTGACAAGTCTGCTTCTCTTTATATAATCAACTCTCACATCAATAGTTGTACCTGTAAAGCAACCAGATCTTTTACAGATGTATTAAACTTGATTAGACAAAAACCAAGGACATGTACGCTAATAATCCTAGGCGAGTTTACCGACTATATTGGTCGACAATACACACACACACAAAGTTTCCAACGCAAAGGGCTGATTCACCAAAATCTCCATCATGACTATTCCAATTACACGAAGGATTGTTAATGGATATACAAGGAAAAACTTTTTTTTATCCTTTTTTAAAAATAACCAGGTTCTTAATAATTAATTACATAAGACTAATAAGTAAGTGATAATTATTTTAAAACTTAGATAGTGTTGTTTGTACTTTACACAAGTTCGTTCCACTTTCTTAGAGTCGGATATAATAATATAAACACTTTGTTCATGTGTTATATGTGTGTCATTGTCACTAATATGTCTTCACTTTTTACACTACACCAACTGAAAAGGTAGGAAAACCTGCAAATAGAAACGACAAAAGCGAGATCATCATGCAGGATAACATGGTTAAAGGGTACTCAGAAATCCCAGTTGGATCACATTATTACGCCACATGCAACGAAAAAGCTCTTCCACCACATTAAAGGTGAATTTGCTGCAGCACCTCCGACCATAAAATAATCTGGGGCAGCTAAGAGCAAGTCAAATTTTAACTAAAAATGAAAGCACCAAACACAAGGAACAAAGGCAACCAGCAAGCCACAAAGGAGACAAAAACCGAGGCTAAGGGTGCAAACCAAAAACAATGCTATGATGCCGCTCTCAATAGAAAATTCACCAAAACAAAATACTAAGATAACCAAAAAACTAGGAAATGTAGGAATAAATTCAACGGATGAAAACACCTGAGTACCATAACTGAAGTATTAAAAGCGGCTGCCCAGGAAACCTTGATTTTTCAGCCGATTCATTCCAGGGATCATCGAATAGCTCTTGCTAACCTCCAAAAGGCAACATTTTAAAACCATGAAGAACAGAAAGCATGCAGGGCCTTCTTTAATGGACTGGGGAAAAAACACACCTTCTACACTTAAATAATTTTACAGGAGTAACAAACCACAAAGAAAACGCCGGAAAAGAAACGCTTATATACGGATATCCAAATGGTAGCAAATCTTAAAAAACTCTGAGGGCCTACCATACCAACGGTTAATATATCAAAGCTATAACCGATGTACAAAATGTAGGATCCACTGCGGATGACGTAATGGGAATCAATAACAACATGAGAAACAGGATAGCTCCAGGAACAGATTAAGTGGTAATCCAGCTTTACAATGGGTTGCCCCAAATACTACAGAAAGCCGTCACCAAACATATAGACAAAGCCTGGACACAGAACGAGTACGCATGGTTAGAGACAGTACAGATACCAATTCCGAAAAAAAGTACCCTAAATATACGAATGACTATCACCGCATAACGGTCTGCAAATAGACAAAATAATAAAGAATTGGGCAACTACCAAGCTGTCTTATCAAACAATATGTCAACCGATGATCACGTCTTTACGCTTAAAAGGGTCTTGTACAAAGAATGGCGTGCAGGAAAAAGAATGTATGTACTCGCCCTCGACATAGAAAAAGCTTTTGACAATGTCGGCCTCAACGCACTGCAAGATATTTTAATACAACGAACTAACAAATCATTAGCCAACAGGATAATCAAGGTTTGCATGAATGAATGAACGAACATATCTCAAATGGTGGGGCCAGCAAAGGAGCTAGATTATGAAAGGAAAGGGACTCAAACAAGTTTGTCCAAACACGTTTAAGCGAAATGTAATTTTCTATTTGTCACAATAAACTATTTTGTATTTGTATTTGTATTTTGTATTTGTCCTTTGTACACTGGTCGGGTTCGCCTTTTTACATTAGTCATGGATGATGTTCTTGGAACCCTTGAAAAAAGAACTCAATTAATCAAGCTAGACCAAGATCGTGAAATCTCACTCCCCTGGTACTATCATTTGCGGACGACCTTATCTTCATTACAGATAACCTAGAACGGCTAAAAGGAATCGTATACCATATTAAACCCGTACTAGCTAATGTCAGCCTCCAAATAAACGAAACAAAAAGTTTAATTAGGGACCCCAAAGCTACACAGGAAACTATCTATGTGACCATTCATGGAATAGAGCTACCTAAACTCGTCGAAATTACCCGAACCTCTGCATTATGCAGGAAATGCACAATTAAAAAAAGTTGTAAACAGGCCACTAAAAAAGGCAAAGTCACTAGTACCATTCATAATAAACTCAAAGGTGGACTAGAAACTAGCCAGACTCATGTATCGAATGGTGATCGTACCTTGTACGGATATATGATACACGGTTTGAAAGTATCCGCACTCACTAAAGCTAACCATCTTTTGGTTAGCTTTAGTGAGTGCGAGACTTATCATGAGAGACTTATCTTAGAAAAACAGTAACCAAACGCATCAAGGACCACAGGATGTGCTATCTCGCACATGTTCACAGGCGCCGCGAACCACACCTGTTACATGCAACGATGCAGTACAAGGCCAAATCCAAGAAAGTCGGCTGACCTATTTACACATGGACATGGACAACCTAAAACAGGATAACATGACTTACTTCGACAAGGAAATAATTTTTTGGATGGACACGGCTGAAGACCGAGATAAAATAAAGAAGACTGCTAGCGAGATATACAAGAAATCTGAAACGGCCTCCCATAGATAAATATCACCCGGCTCTCCACAGTTCCAATGCCTACTCTAGGATGCATATCTAGTACGGCTCTAATAATCCTTCCATATCCTAAGGGCACGTCTTCCCTGCCATTATCGCGTCTTTGATATGCAATGGTCTCTGTAGTCCCATGAAACATAAGGCTCCAGGGGCTAGTGTGAATCTTTGGGTTCATTCGAGTACGTTCGGAGTCGGTGCATTTCATTCATTCATAAATATTTGCTCAATGATGGCCATCCAGAGTATTCCAAAGACAACAGGCAAACAGTCCCTTAAAGGCTGATCTACATTGATTATAGTATCTTTTTAGCACTGGAATCCAATGACACTGGTTTGATAGTAAACCGATGTAAGCACTGTTAAACCCAGTACAACATGCAGTTTCCAGCGCTAAATTTGAATAGAGCAGCCGCTAATAATTGGCTGATGACCGATCCAGTGTGACTGGGTTTAAACGCATCAATACATGCATTAGCCTTAAAAGGGGTACGAACATTTTTGTATGAAACCTAGCATACCTACCACGCTGGACGCTATAGGTACATATGCTAACCGAGTTCGATGCTCTTTAGAATTTTGTTTTAAGGTCCGAAAAAAGGAAAAAAATCGCCATCATGGATGGACATGATCTTAAATAAAGATAAAAAGTGCGATAAAAGATGTAAACCACTACTAAGAGGGATGGGAAGCAAACCCTATTTGTCACCAGGAACCAAACTGCATGAAATATTACATCCCAAGCGACGAACTAGTGGCATTGTACCTAAAACTGTTAGGAAAGACAGTAAATGTAAGTGATAGTGATTTTATGTTGCAAATGCCAATCCAAAATATGCATCAAGTTATAAAGTAAGAAGAAAACAAGAACATCTTCAAAATATAAATATAAATTTTATACATATACATACTATATATGTATAAAAATCTTATTTATATTTTACGACTGGTAGTCTGAAGCCCGAAAGTCTGACAACCAGTCTTCCCAAGGGGTTTCGTATTACCCAGCAATTGGGTTGTGGCGGCCAGGTAGGGAGTCACTACATGTTAAATACTGGTATTCAGATGTATCCGGTTAGACATGAAGCTGACCCCACTATAGTACTCGCCGATTTAGTGTAAGCAGAGAAGTCCCAATATTATTGAAAAAGGATTTCTGCCTTCATAACGGCCTACTGAATAAAGGAGATGATTGATACACAATATTAGGTCCTCAATCTACGAGAGGAATGACTCTTTCCTATAAGAAATTATGATTTCAGGTAATTGTAAGAAAACAGAGAAAATCTCGCCGTCACCATGTACAAACAAGATATTAAAAAAAGTTAAAAGTGTTGATTGTACACAACAGAAACCAGTAGTCACGAAGTCTAGTTTACCATATTTGGAATCAGAAATTGAAATTCAGAATATATTACCCCCTAAGACCAAGAAACAGGGATACAAGTGTGAGTATTATGTTCATGTATTAAACACTATCGTACAGTCAGGTAATTTAATTGTTAAGTATATTGACACCCTACATCAATTTGCCGTATTATCAGCATTTCATACAACTGTCAAATAATGACAGTTTTGATTTGAATATACGGACAGTTTAAGTAGAAGAGAGAAAGTAGAAACGGTGAGCTTTACACCTGTAGTAACACTTGAACTACTAAAAAAAACTGCTACGAAATAAAAACGCTGTCAAAAACATGTTCCTATGGACGTGCGGTTGACTGCTTACTAGACCTCGTAATTGCTTTACCACCCTAAAGGCGCGATTCCATTAGGTAAGACTTGCATGCAAGTATGACGGCACATTTGCGTCCATGTTTCTTGCATTGGAAACATGTTTTCGAGAGTGTGCAAATTGCATGCAGGTTTTACTTGCATACAAGTGGAGATGTTCAATAATCGAGTAAGACATAATTAAAATTTGTACAGCGAGAGATACCATGCGCGTTCGCAATTCGAAACGTGCAACTAATGTTTGCGTGTTCAATTTGCTCGTCACCTAAATAAAAATATGTACAAGTTCAAACTACCTCATACAAGTTGTAGCTTGTGTGCATGTTTCTTGAAGTTGTATGCAATTTGCAACTTGCATACAAGTAACTTGCGCCCTAAAGCTGAATGTCACTTGGTATGTCTGTAAAACGTCGTGGTACATTTTAGGTTGAAGACCAATGTGGCGGTTAGATAGTTTCAACCCTAATGAAGTTTAATTACGAATTTGACTGTACTTATCATTTTTATTTTAAGTTTGGCGCTGAATATATTTTTCTCCTTGCCGTATGAAATGTAATGAAATGAACTAATTTATTTATTTTTATTTCTTCGGGATAACAATAATGCTTAATATTTAGGTATAGATATTTTATAAACACATAAGTAATCATGCAACCAGCATCGTTATCCACAAATTAATCCAACAGTGAAAATAGTTTAAGCAAGGTCGAAGCAAACTTAGCAAACAATTGTCTATCATAGATTAATTATTAAAACAAACTAGGTGTGTGGGTATAACAACTACAAAACTAAGCGGTATTTAAATAGATTTCTTATAAATACTATTTATAAACTGTGCGAGTGACAACACAAATACATATGTCAACTAATGCTGATTTTAGGGACAATTAAAAGGAAAGATGTAAAGTTTATGAAAGATGGAAGCAAAACAGTAATGCTACCAATGACGATGAATGAAATACTCACCAAGTTGGGGACCCAGGTTGGCGAGGCAGAAATTATGTATGAGATCCGTAACGGTAAGTAAAAAAGGCATTCTTAAGGTACGGTAAGTAATCTTAATAATTTTGAATTCAACTAGAGTAGTATGCAGATTGGTGACAAACGAAATCTACTTATTAGCATAAACAGATGACCATTGAAGCTCACATTTGACAAAGGAACTTTAATTTTGGTTAGTATTTTTTAATTCTGATCAGGCGTTAGGAAAACGTTGTGCCATTTACTTTAACAAAACTTTATATTTGTTACACCCCATACCTACCTAAATGGGATTCGTACGTAAACCCTACAGAACACAAGCATTTGTGCTCATTAGAATAATAAAAACTGTATTTTTATCTCGTCCAATTACATAATTATAGCAAACTTGTTTTTCCAGCTGATTTCATTACCTTTCTAGTTGTTAACGTAGTAGTAGATACCTATTTGCAGCTAATGTATTTTTATTTAAGCCATAAAAAGAGGAGACTTATCGCCGCCACTCCTGGATATGGTGATAAACAATGATATGTATCTCGGGGTTAAGCAAGATAAATTGTTAGAAAGATTACGAAACAGGAATCGCATGAAAACAATGGATCAAAATGAAATATTTTACAACCTAAGCACCGATGAAGGCATTGATAAAATTGTCGATCATGTTGCTAAAGGTATGTAAAATGTATTACAATGTTAGGTAAGTATAGTCGTCTTCGTAATAGTTTAACCACCTTTTTTTTGGGTGGGAAATTATCAAATAACTACTCCCGCTCTGGGCGGAGCGGGAGGGTGTGTCAGACTCTTACTGACTAAAACCCACACGTGTTCCATCCGTTGCCTATGTTGCCAAGGGCTACGGTATACCATTCGGACTTTCCCGCGACCCCGGCTGAGTTTAACCACCCTTTTTTTTTTTTGGTTGTGAAATCATCAAATAACTTCTCGCGCTCTGGGCGGAGCGGGAGGGTTTGTCTGACTCTTACTGACTAAAACCCACCCGTATTCCTTCAATTGCCTGTGTTGCCAGGGGCCTCGGTAACCCTTTGGTACCTACCCGCTACCCCGGCCGGCATCGGCCCTAGTGGACCCCTACGCTTGTGCTGACGACATCTCTTTGAGGCGCGCGTGGAATACAACGTGCCGTCGACCCGGGCCTGGTCCTTACTGGACGGTGAGCTACCCATTGCTCACCGTCGGCAAGCCCGCGCCTACGGTGGCCGGAAATCCGCCCGGGATTCCCGACGCCCTGGGTGTCTCCTGCGGCGGCTAGGGGCAAGAGGGCGCGAAATTTGCCTTTCCCTCAACCATCCCGCCTCCTCCTTCGCGAGCATTGCTGCTTCGCAGAAGGACGTGATGGCTGCCCATGCCCTCTCGCTCCGTACCATGGCCTGAACCAGGACCGGACGCGAGAGATCTCTGCCACCGATCGCCTCCACGAGGACACGGCGGTGCTGTGCCCAAGCCGGGCAGACCTCCACCGTATGCTCCACCGTATCCTCCGGGCGATCCACACAGTGGTGACACCCGGGCGTTTCCTCCCGCCGTATCCGACACAGGAACCTCCCGAAGCTGCCGTGTCCGGTGAGGACCTGCGTCAGGCGGAAGGTGAGGACGCCGTGGCGCCTCTCTAGCCACTCCTCAAAGATAGGGGACTTATTGCCGCAAATATGGTGTACCCAGCACTGGGTTGCGACAACCGTAGTCTCCATGTCGCCATGAGATCCCGCCGGAGCTCCGTCCCCTGTGCTGCGATTTGTCGCGGCAGCGGAGTTACGCCCCGGCATTTCGCCTCCTCGCGCCACTCCCATACGTGCGTGAAACATGTACGTGCGCAGCCGGTGCGCTAAGGTTGAATGTCACTTGCACGTCTTAAAACGCCACAATCTATTTTTGGTCTAAGATTAATGTGACAATTTCAACCTTAGTGTAATTTACTGCTGAGGAGTGTGTTGTGCCACTTCTTCTTCCTAGGAAGCGGTGAAGGGCGAAGGTAGTGAAAGAGAAAGTGCTGACTCTCAGTCAAATTGCAATAAATGACTTTTGAGTGCGAGTTTGGTCACAAGTTATAAAGCAATTACGAGAACTATACCTAGGTAATTTATAAGGCAGGACATAACGTAATCAAAATAGCTACAATTTTATTTTCAGCTGTAAAATCGGGTCAAGTCTCACCGTATCTCATAGAATTGATGTTAAATAAAGACAAAGCGAGATTATTCTTAAGAAGGTTGGAATCCAAAAATCTTCTGAAATCACATACTAAAGCTCAAATATTTGACAAGTTAAGCACATGTGACGGGAAATCTGAAATCGTAAAGGAAGTCGCTAAAGGTAATAAAGAAACTGACATACAACTGATTAATGTATAAGTCTCATGTAACAGGGGGCGAGCCTATTGCTATTAACCGGGCAGAAATCCAGACTCCGGGCTGCTACTGAGAAATTCCTGATGGAAAACCCCAATAACACTTTGCCCGACCTGAAAATCGAACTCAAGACCTTATGCTCAGCAGTAGCGCTTGAGCCCACTACACCAACGAGTTAGTAACATTCTGGTGACATGTGGATGTTCCATGGGTACACCTCTGCATAACCCTATAGGGAATACAGGAGTGAAGTTATGTATTTGGATAATAAAGACAAGCAAACAACAACAATAGTAGATTATGTCATCAGGGACCAAATTAATGTATTGAGGGCGAGAGCGATTTTTTTAATCCAGAGCGAAGCGAAGGATTCTAGAGCAGAATCCTAAGCGTAGCGAGGGATTCAAAGTACGTCGCTCGAGGTTAAATAATTTTGGTACCGTGTGGCACGCTCTGCTTTTCATCCCCCTTTATGAGAAAAATAAATAAGCGATGCTTTTAGTAGTGACGAATATTAATATTTACAGATCCAAATTACAAATATTTATTAATCTCAAATTAAAATTGTCTGTAATATTTTGACAAAAAGTAATGAAAAACCGAATAAGAAGTACCCGTGTATTTTTTTTTGTTTGTTCAATGTCACGTCGGCAAGCGCGCTTTTTTTTATTACCGGTTGGGACTTTATCGAAGCGAATTGCGTTCAAACTTTTTAATTAAATAGTGTTCCAAATTCAAAAGTCATTTCGTCACTGACTGAATGACCCATTCCGGCGCACTTAGGTAATAACTTATTGAGTGCGCCGGAATTATCGATTTTGCTCGCACTTATCAAGGAACCCTTTGCCTCTTTTCGAATAGATGGGATGAAAACAATTTTGATAGGTACATATAGATTAACGCGGTGGAAAAATTACTTTTCACTTTACTTACACACCCCGTTAACGTGTTCCAGTTTTATATTCCTGTGATCTATGATCCTATGTTCAGTACCTTGTACGAGTATCTGTACGAAAAACATCGTATTCATGTACTTCTTCATATTCTTCTTTATTTCTTTTAAGTGCACAAAATTTGTAAATGATAAATGTATCTATCTACTTATCTATCCATGCACACTAATGCGTTTTTGACTGGTACGTATTTGTAATTCCTTTTTAATCATTCCAGCTATAAGAAAAGGTCAAGTATCACCGTCAGTCATAGAAGATATTTTAAATAAAAACAAACAGAAACCGTTCTTTAAAAGATTTGCAGCAAAACAATCTAACAGGCCAATGAACAAAAAGGAAATACTCGCTAAACTAGGTACTGAAGAGGGTGAATCTGAGATTTTGGATGAAATCAGTAAAGGTAAGTTGTCAGAAAATTACGAATATTATGAAATACAATTCAGTCAACTCAGCCTATCACAGTCCACTGCTGAACATAGGCAAATTACGTTAGCTGCAATCGGAGGGTTAAAAAAAAAACAAAAATGATTTTACTTAATTTATTTAAAATAAAAGAATTACATTAATTATCTCTAAAATTAGCCTAAGTGCCTATTCGAAGTATGAATATGGAATGGAATTTTACAGAATTACAATAATTGGGTAAACTAGGTCCGTGCGTCACAAAGTATTATCTCAGCTCGCCGTTTCCGTTGTTCGTTAAATTTGCAGCGTATGTTTCTATAATAAAAGTATTGAGTGCTGAGTGGGCGATTCCCCTTATGCAGCTGCGTGTAACAGGCCTCTTCCAGGCTGCGCCACAACACCCCGCCTTCCACATTGCTACACCTAGCTACCTTTTTAAGGTCGTCGATCCATCTAGCTGAGGGCGTCCCACACTACGCTTTCGAATACGCGATCTCCACTCCAGGACTCGTCTGCTCCGCCGTCTGCTGAATTGCAGTGGGCTAACCATGTTTATCGAAATACAATTACTTAGGTTAAATTATATCGTTCCTCTTTACCATATTAGGTACGTGAGGCTTTCTTTCAATAATTATAGTTAAATGCAACATAAGTTTAGTTAAGTTAATTTAAGTTGTTAACATTGATGCAAGATATATGTTTTGAAATTCAGAAGACCCAGTTTTAGTAATTGCTAAAGGTGGAAGGTGAATAATTGACAAACTTTTATTTTATTATAGCCATCACAGCAGGACAAGTATCGCCTTCTGTCCTGGAATTGATGATGAATGAAGATACAGAAACACCAGCTGATTATGAGAAACGAATGAAAAACGAACAAGAAGACGTTGACCCTGATATCATTAAAGCTATGGATGAAGGTATGCTCTCAATAACATTATTTGACCATATTAAAAATAAAAATTAAATAAAAATTAAATGTTGATCGTAGCCATGAAAAGGGGGGAAGTTACGCCATCTTTGGACAATCTGATTAGAAATAAAATGAAAGAAAATAGAAAAAAAGATACTGGTACTGACACGAAGTCGGAAATCATCAGAAAGCTCTCTAAAGGTAATCTTATAAAAAATCTTAAAAAAAAACAATTAAGTATCTAGGCGATACCAAAGTATCTATCCATAACATTCCTTAACCATATTAAAATTAAAAATTAAATGTTAATCGTAGCCACGAAAAAGGGGGAAGTTACGCCATCTTTGGACCATCTGATTAGAAATAAAATGAATGAAACTAGAAAAAAGGATACTGGTACTGACACGAACTCGGAAATCATCAGAAAGCTCTCTAAAGGTAATCTCGTAAAAGTCTTAAAATAAAAAAAAAACAATTAGGTACCTAAGCGATATCAAACTATCTATCCATAACATTCTTCGACCATATTAAAACTTAAATGTTAATTGTAGCCAGGAAAAAGGGGGAAGTTACGACATCTTTGGACAATCTGATTGGAAATAAAATGAAAGAAACTAGAAAAAAAGATACTGGTACTGACACCAAGTCGGAAATCATCAAAAAGCTCCCTAAAGGTAATCTCTTGAAAAATCTTAAAATAAAAATCAATTAGGTATCTAGGCGATACCAAAGTATCTATCCATAACCTTCTTTAATCATATTAAAATTAAAAATTTGATGTTAATCGTAGCCATGAAAAAGGGGGAAGTTACGCCATCTTCGGACCATCTGATTAGAAATAAAATGAAAGAAAATAGAAAAAAAGATACTGGTACTGACACGAAGTCGGAAATCATCAGAAAGCTCTCTAAAGGTAATCTTATAAAAAATCTTAAAAAAAAACAATTAAGTATCTAGGCGATACCAAAGTATCTATCCATAACATTCCTTAACCATATTAAAATTAAAAATTAAATGTTAATCGTAGCCACGAAAAAGGGGGAAGTTACGCCATCTTTGGACCATCTGATTAGAAATAAAATGAATGAAACTAGAAAAAAGGATACTGGTACTGACACGAACTCGGAAATCATCAGAAAGCTCTCTAAAGGTAATCTCGTAAAAGTCTTAAAATAAAAAAAAAACAATTAGGTACCTAAGCGATATCAAACTATCTATCCATAACATTCTTCGACCATATTAAAACTTAAATGTTAATTGTAGCCAGGAAAAAGGGGGAAGTTACGACATCTTTGGACAATCTGATTGGAAATAAAATGAAAGAAACTAGAAAAAAAGATACTGGTACTGACACCAAGTCGGAAATCATCAAAAAGCTCCCTAAAGGTAATCTCTTGAAAAATCTTAAAATAAAAATCAATTAGGTATCTAGGCGATACCAAAGTATCTATCCATAACCTTCTTTAATCATATTAAAATTAAAAATTTGATGTTAATCGTAGCCATGAAAAAGGGGGAAGTTACGCCATCTTCGGACCATCTGATTAGAAATAAAATGAAAGAAACTAGAAAAAAAGATACTGGTACTGACATGAAGCCGGAAATCATCAGAAAGCACTCTAAAGGTAATCTCATAAAAATCATAAAATAAAAAAAAATTAGGCATCTATGCGACACCAAAGTATTTATCACTCCCTTATTTTATTTTTAATGTAATTACAGAAAAGAAAAAGCATATGAAAGGAATAAAATTAAACATACCATTACACCCATATTCCCCGAAGAGTTGGGCTCAGGAGACAAGAGCACCCATAAGAACAAAATTACCGGGCCTACGTTTAGTTAAAATAGGAAGAAAAAGTGTATTGCCGAAGCATATTTCGAATAAGAATGTAATTAAAAAACGCGATGTGTACCCGAACAGTGAACTTGAGGACGAGAAGAGAAATAAAGGTAACCCATTGTAAGATAACTTATTAATGAGATTTCATCGTGAAACATCGGTTGGTATAAATTTAATTTCAGAGAATGAAATTTTTTTGCCGAAGAATCTATCAAATAAGAATCTGATTAAAAAACGTGATGTGTACCCGAAGTCAATTTCTAGACGCAGTGAACTTGAGGACGAGAAGAGAAGTCGTGAAGGTAACCCATTGTAAGATAAGTTATTAGTGAGATTTCATCGTGAAACATCGGTTGGTATAAATTCATTTACAGAGAATGAAAGTGTGTTGCCGAAGAATCTTTCGAATAATAATGTAGTTAAAAAACGCGACGTGTACCCGAAGTCAATTTCTAGACGCAGTGAACATGAAGACGAGAAGAGAAGTCGTGAAGGTAATCCATTGTATGATAACTTATCAGTGAGATTTCATCGTGAAACATCGCTTGGTATACATTTAATTTCAGAGGATAAAAATGATCTGCTAAACGAAATATTTCCCGAATCTGTAACGCCATTACGTAAATTAAACATGCGAAATATTATGAACCTACGGAAACCAAATTTGTGGAGGAGATTATCTACAAAGGGTGATGTGTACCAATGTAAAGCCGGGAAACAGCACAGACCAGGTAAATAAAAAAAAAAATAGGAATAAGCATTGATCACCACGCTTGCCCAAAGCACGTTTTCGATTTCAGACTTATATTAAATCGAAATTATTGTCATGAATACATAATAGGTAGCCATTACTGATCACACGTCTGTAATACCTAAATATCAGTTTCAGACTTAGAGAAGGAGAAGGTATTATGTTCACCACTTCGTAAATTATTAGAAGAAAAAGACGAAGCTCCGATGATGAAGAAGATTTGTAAAGGTGAATCGAATAAAAGTCTCTTATATAATGTAGGATATAATCACTTTACCTACAACATCATTGTTATTACCCGGTCCTGTGCTTCTCGAATACATCGGATTATTAAGACCTTTACCATATCAGGGGTCTACATTGTACCCCGGCCTACACACGCTGCGTTTTCCGGTACGCGGTCTAAATAAAAATAAATTCATAATTTCAGCCATGCCGAAAACAAAAATATGCGGGTCACTCGCGAAATTGTTAAAAGAGAAGGATGCGAGTGAAATTAATGAATTATTCGAAACTTTACGCCACATTACTTATTGTCCGTCAGGGGGGATGAACACGCTTCGTAAAGGTAGGTCTATTGCAATGCCTACTTCAAAGATCTGATGCGGGTAAACTAAACCTAAATGATAGAGGGTAAAGTCATCCTGAAGGGTTGAGGGTAAAGTAGAAGTGTGGAAATGTAGGTACTTATAATACATTTCACACATGGCATGGGTATAAGAATTATTAGTGTAAAAATGGGGGAAAGTAATTAGCAAAGGGTACAAAGTAAAGTCATTGAAATCCTTAAGGTACTATACTATACTATACCCACTAGAACGTATCGTATCATCATATCTATGACCGTAATCGCCCATGAAAAAAACAATATTCTTTGCATGAATTAATATGCAACGTTATCTCCAGACTGAACTTTTTTTTTGTTCCGGTTTGGAAAATCCTCATGTATTTCCTCCGCCCGGGGGCGGGCGGAGGGGTCTGTCCGACACTGACTAAAAACAACCCCGGTGTCCCCCTCCCACACTTGCACCGGGATCATGGGATCCAGTGCGACTTCCACGATCCCGCAGGTAGTCGCACACCGAGGTGACTCAACACCACGATAAAAAGCTCACGTTTCCATGTTTTACTGAACCGAGTTAGTGTTGAGTTGTTTCGGTGTGCGATGGCTATAGGAGAAACTTTTAGATACATAATAGCTGATTCATTTAAAAGTCTTTTTTAAACTTATACCCATTTCAGCGGCTGAATCGGGGCTATTATCGCCCTCTGTCATGGACATACTCATCAGCGGAAAAAACTCTATGAAAAAAACCCGTAAGTGTTAGATAAAAACTTAGCTATTTAAAAATTTACGTAGATATTATAAAATCGTTGTTCAAGTGGAGGATTTTACTTCGCGGGATTTGTCAAAACCTTCGCGTTTACCTACTGATATTTTATCCCAATGCAAGACATTGCAGTATTACTCCAGACTATCATAACTATTATGGTACCACATAAATTGCACAATAAAGTACCTGGATCATGGAGGTCAGATAGGCATCCGCTCTACGTAAAATACTAAATATAGGATAGACTGGAAGCCAACCCCAACACTGTTGGGAAAAGGCTTAATAGATGTTCAGGGTGATCATTCTCAGTTGTTAATTCATAATTTCAGCCATAACAAGCGAGACAATCTGTTCATCGCTTGCAAATTTGCTTAAAGACAAAGATGCGAAGGAAATCGATGATATACTCGAATACTTACGCCCCAGCGACTTGGATGCTGCCCGCATGAGGAAAGTCCGTAAAGGTATGTCGAACAGATTGTCTACGTATTGTCCTATGACGAGAGGATTATGTATCTATCAACTACAAAAATATCTCGAAGCTGTCAATGTCAATGTCTAAACACTCTGGATTGATTATTTGAAGAAAGATATACCCTTTATAAGGCTCTGTCCATATTTTGGACACCATACTTTTTAAATTTTTGCGGCTGAATGAAACGTCAGTCAAATTCAGTTTTTGTACTCTGTGATTTGACAGTTTGTTAGCAATAACCTTGTGTGTGGTTCCATGCTTTGCCGAATTCCATAAGCCCTAGTAAGGCTCTGGCCAAATAATGGACACCATGTTAAAAAAAAACATAAAAAAAAAACTCATATTCTTAATAAAGAGGTCCTAGTTATCATATTTATCAATTTTTTATTTCCATACCCTTAGCAGTTTTCTGTACGATAGGCCGAGCCGAATTTTTAACCCTTTATAAGGATAAAGGGTTAAAAATTCGGCTCGGCCTATCGTGTACAGCTGAGCTTTTGCTGAGCTTTTTTATTTCTCTTCTCTCTAGACTTTAAAAAAATATTGTTTAGTTTTGCATTGTGATACTTGAAATGTCTCATATTTTCAGCGGTAAAAACAGGCAAAGTAACGCCATCACTTTTAAAGGTATTAGGAAGAATGGATGTGGGCGACATGGGAGAACCTATTGACACATGTTATAAGTCAAAGGTTCTGAAGAATATCCGCAAAGGTAAATTGGGCTTTAAGAAATACAAATATTTTTAAATATTATTATTTAACTAGCTTCTGCCCGCGACTTCTTTTGCGTGGAAGCCGTAAGATACAAAATATACTAAAATACCAAGCACAATTGTATAAAACTCCCTCCCCACTGCATCGCATCGCATCGCCCGCCTGCGCTTTTCCTTCATTTTCGCTTAGCGACTGCCTCGTTGGTCCAGTGGTCGCAAGCGCACTGCTTATCATGAGGTTCTGGGTTCGATTTCCAGGTCGGGCAAAGTGTTATTGGGTTTATCGATTAAGGATTTCTCAGTAGCTTCCCGGAGTCTAGATTTGTCCCCGGTTGATGGCAATAGACTCGCCCCCTATAACATGGGACTTAAACATACCTGGCGTAATGTGTGTATACCTACTATGGGTACATCTCTGCCTAACCCTTCGGGGAAACAACGGGGAAGCGTGATGTTATGTTTATGTTATTTCATCATGTAGTCCTATTCTGTAAAGATACGGTTAAACCACTTAATATTATTCCAGCTGTGAAGAAGGGTCAAATATCGCCCGATGTCATGGATGATTTACTTGAGCATATACTTCCTTGCGATAGTAAGTCTCAAGTCTTGAAAAAGGTTCACAGAGGTGAGTGAAAGAACACACTTTACCTAGAAAGAAATGGGACATACTGCTGAACATAGGTACATTGTTAATTTTAGCGATAGCAAAGAGGCATATTATGCCGTCTGTGATGAATGAAGTATTCTCTAAAATTAAAGCCTGTGATGACAAGTCTGAAATCTTAAAGAAAGTCCGCAAAGGTATGTCGAGAAATTATCAGTTTACTTTATTTTTTTTTATGTTTCACGACACTAGTAATTTCCCTGTATTATGGGAAAAATATATGTAGAGACACACAGACCTACGAAACAAAAGTATATTGGTGTAAATAAACTCATTACCCTCTTTCGCGCTGCGCAGTCTGGTAAAAATACATTGGTACTTATGTTTTATTTTAGCGGTAGAAAAAAAGCAAATTCCGCTCGACTGTTTGAGGGAAATACTGGACGATATTCGCGCGACGGACAAAAACTATGAAATTGTGAACAAGATCCATAAAGGTAAATTTATATCGTTTTCGCGCTTATAAATAATAACATCCCACATGTTAAAAAATGCGGCATATTCTCCTATTGCATAGAATGTTTCCACTGCTCGGACACAGGCTTCCTCTCCGTGAGGGAGTGGGCCAGCTCGTAATACACCACGCGGGCCTAATGTGTTCGAGTTTTTGTTCGACATTTAGTTTTTTTGTTTCCTTACGACGTTTTCCTTCACCGTTTTGAGAGCAGTGGTGATGAAATAATTTACACAAAGTAAAGGGCCTGTCTGGGTTTAAACCTACGACCTAAGTCTCGTGACCTTAGTGGCAGCAGTTTCATAGGTCACCTACTCCTACGCTAAGTTCGGCCGCCTATGCTGTTAAAAAAAATCGACAGATAACTGATATAGATACGGCCAGAATTGTTTATTTTAGTTATTTTCATAGTCTTATGACATATGAGATTCTTCTCTGGGGAACCAGTGCGGACATTAATACGTCTTTGTTTTCCAAAAAAGGGCTGTTCGAGCCATTTACAACCTAGGTCCAAGAGATTCCCTTTTAGAAAAATTCAAAGAAATAGATATTCTGACTGTAGCCTCTCAATATATATTTGATAATCTTATGTATGTACACAAAAATATATCAAATTTTAAGAAAATGTCCGATATCCACAGTTTAAATACCAGGGATAATCTTGCTGTACTTCACACTCGCCTCCACAGAGTAGGCAACTCGTTCATGGGTCAATGTATTCGCTTTTACAACAAACTTGCTATTGCTATTCGAAATTTACCCATTAAACGATTTAAAAGCTGTATTAAAACCAAACTTTGAAAAAAAGGGTACTATAAAATTTCTGATTATTTAGAAGACAAAAAGCTTGGGATAGAGCTGCTCGCTCTGATAAGCCTTGTGCTAAAACCATAAAACTTGACATTTTAATTATGCAAAATCATCGTTTTATACAACTGTATATACATATTGACAAAATATTATAAACAAAATTATGTGAATATTTATGTACCTTGAAAAGTATTATATTACTTTAATTATTGTGAATGTGAGCACTATGTGGGGGGTCATTTTTATTTATTTCTCGTTGTTTTTTTTCTCTTAGATTTAATGATGGTCTGGCTTTTGAGTACTTTATGCGGCCAACCCAAATGTCCTTTCCTTGGTATTGTTCGTCGAGTCGTTGAGCTCCTTAAGTTTTGAGTTGAGCTACACGATTACTGACAAATGCTTGCACTGGCTGGACAGGTCCACTCAAATTTGTGTGGTTCTTTCCTCAAAAGACCATTTCAGACATGGATCTACATGGTCCTCACATGATCTGACCAAGATTATGTCTGGACTTTAAAAGAGACTTTGACCCTTGAGTTTGTTTCGCCATTTCTTCTCAGGGGTAGTCAGATAGGAAATGTCGACTCCATCTAGCTTATTTTTTAATATGACGTGTAAAAGTGATTCTCAGATCCTATTTACAGAATAAACAATTTCATTTCATTTCATTTCATTTCACTTACTTTATTAGTTTAACTTATTCATACACTGATCATTACAGCGATAGAAAAGTGGCGAGTTCCGGCACATGTTTTAGACGAGATCTTCGGTAGTCAACCACAGCCAACACCTTGTGGTAATTTAGCAAATATGGACACTCGAAAAGGTGAATGAATTTGCAATATGATTTTTTTTTTAAATAATAATGCCTCTCTTGAGAGTCGGCGGGTCTCAATAGGTAAAGGCGGGCGCGACAGGCATATTGCTGCCTGTCGTGCCCGCGATTTTGCGCTATCCTGCACGAACCTTTAATCGTAACAATAATAATTTCTGTAGTATTTGTGTTGCGTTTCATTGTTCGAAATAAGCTTCTTTTAGTAGTACATCATAATAGGGTATAAGACTATTATTTTTAAGTAACTAAAAAGTTAAGATACAGTAAAAAAAAATTGTTGAAATATCTAAAAAAAATGGCGGAGTCGTTTGCGTTTTAAAGCCTATGCTAGACAGAAACAGCACTACTAGCATCTGACGTCACAACACAGGAGAGCCATAGCAACTTCGCGCCATTCAGTACAATGATCGTTTTGTGTGACAAGGATAGAAGAATAATTTCAAAAGCGTATAACTTCTTCATTTTTGAACGGAATGTATTTGTTTTTTTTTCACAAAATGTCCCTTTTTAGTAACATACGAGGTGCATTCAATAAGTACCTAGCCTCATCGCCAGAGGGCGCTGTAGTTTCAAAAGAGTTTTACCACAGTGTAGCACATTCTTTTTTAATTCTTTTTTCAAATTTTCATTCCAATCCCTTCATTTGTTTTAATTTGACAACTTATGGAAGCGAACGTGTCGATCGGTTTTACAAAAATGGAAAAAGAGCAATATCGTTCGGTGATTCGATTCCTATTTTTGGAAGGGAAAACGCGCTTCGAAATCAAAGAGCGCTTGGATGCTGTGTACGGTGACTCTTCTCCATCGATGGCCACCGTCAAGAATTGGTTCAACGAGTTTGCACGTGGCCGTACGTCGGTTTTTGATGAACCACGTCCAGGTGCACCGAAAACAGCTGCTACGGAGGAAAACATTAAAAAAATCCATGATTTCGTATTGGCAGATCGCCGATTGAAGATTCGGGAGCTAGCTGAGACTGTAGGCATTTCAGAAGGAACAGTGCATCATATTCTTCACGAGGAACTCGGCATGAGAAAGCTGTCGGCGCGATGGGTGCCGCGTTTACTCACACCAGAAAACAAGCGCAACCGTGAGACCACATCGGAGACGTGTTTGGCGCTGTTTAAGCGGAATCCAGCGGAGTTTTTGCATCGTTTTGTGACCGTCGATGAAACCTGGATCCACTGGTACACACCAGAGACCAAGGAGCAATCAAAACAATGGATCCAGACCGGGGAACGTGCTCCAAAGAAGGCGAAAACTGTAAAATCGGCCGGAAAAGTTATGGCCACCGTTTTCTGGGATTCACAAGGTGTGATCTAAATCGATTACCTCGAGAAGGGTAAAACAATTACAGGGCTTTACTATGCCGATTTATTGGGCCGATTCGACGCCGAATTAAAGAAAAAACGACCCCATCTGGCGAAGAAAAAAGTGCTGTTTCACCACGACAACGCACCGGTTCACACGTCTGCCGTTGCCATGGCCAAATTGGTCGAATTACGCTACGAATTGTTGCCCCATCCACCGTATTCTCCAGATTTGGCCCCTTGTGACTTCTTTCTGTTTCCTAATCTGAAAAAATCACTCGCCGGGAATAGTTATGGATCGAATGAGGAGGTCATCGCCGCCACGGAGGCCTATTTTGCAGAGTTTGACAAAAACTATTTTTCGGACGGGTTAAAAAAGTTGGAGCATCGCTGGGCTAAGTGTATCGAACTAAAAGGAGACTTTGTTGAAAAATAAATTGCCACTTTTCCAAAATTTTCGTTTCCTTTTTGTAGGCTAAGTATTTATTGAATGACCCTCGTATTTAAAATAAGTATTAATTAATTTATATTTCTTTGATAGTAGTCAAATACTCGTATTTGCTTCGTCATGTCACGCATGAAAATGTGGAAATCCTTACAGATTCTGATAACAATAAATATCATATTTAATTGAATTTATGATTAAATCTGACGTACGTACATGTACACTTCCTTTCGATGGGTGACATTCTCTCTCATTTCAGTTAAAGCAAAGAAAGACGTCATTACTTGCACCAAGCCGGATGATGTTCTTGCAAAAGTTCGAGATGGTAAGTTGGAAATCATAAAGAAACTTTCGTACGGTAAAATACTTTTTTTTTTGGATGGGTAATTGTCCAATGACTTCTCCTGCTCTGGGCGAAACTGGGAGGGTGTGTCAGACTCTTACTCAAACTGCCTGGAATTGGGATACAGGAAGCTGTATCCCAATTCCTTTAGGATGAGCGTAACATGTCTTGCTCATCCATATTAGCCGTCATCTTAGTGTCTCCTCCTTTCTGACCATAATTATAGTCTTTCACACAATCCATCCATCGTTTCTTTGATCTGCCTCTACTCATATACCTAACCATCCACATACATACTCAAAAAAATAAAATCCTAAGACGTTCCTAATTCTTCCGCATCAAATGCCCATACCATTTTTTTGTTTTGGTGGGAGTTTATCAAATAACTTCTCACGCTCTGGGTAGAGTGGGAGGGTGTGTCAGACTCTTACTGACTAAAACCCACCCGTGTTCCTTCCGTTGCCTGTCCAGAGGCCTCGGTATCCCTTTCGGACTTTCCCACGACCCCGACAGGCTTCGGCCCTAGTGGACCCCTACACTTGTGCTGACGACATCTCTTTGAGGCGCGCGTGGAACACAACGCGCCGTCGACCCGGGCCTGGTCCTTATTGACCGGCGAGCTACCCTTTGCTCACCGTCCGCAAGCCCGCGCCTACGGTGGCCGGGAATCTGCCTGGGTTAGTAAAATACTTAACAGGATGACTCTACTTTTGCCTGCCATGTTATTTCAGCATCCTCCTGTATCCCAATTCCTTTAGGATGAGTGTAGCATGTCTTGCTCATCCATATTCTCTATTAGCCGTCATCTTAGTGTCTCCTCCTTTCTGACCATAATTATAGTCTTTCACACAATCCATCCATCGTTTATTTGATCTGCCTCTACTCACGTACCTATGCCATTCACACACTCAAACAACAAAAACTTTACACAAAAAAAAAGAACTGACTTCCAAAAAAACACTATAAAGTGAAAAAGTCGATGTCTTTGGATCTATATTTTAGTTTTTGTTTCAACTCACCATACCATTGCGACGAGCATAAATTGCTTAACAATCATATTTTAGTACCTACCTAATCAAATCGCAACCCATATTATTAAGTAGTTCCACTGGCTATCTATGGTCTTCATTATCAGTTCCACTTCACCATATGTTGCTTTCCGAGAGCAAATGCACGAGTTACTATAAAAAATACCCAAATCGCTAAACGAGAGTCTATAAAATTTGAGGATTTCCCTCGATTGCCATGGGATCCCCTCATCAGATTCTGACTTGGTGACAATATGGGACCATTTCGGAAGTATGCCCTTTCAAAACAAAAAGAGAATTTTCAAAATCGATCCATTATTGACGGAGAAATCGGTGAAAATACATTAAAAAAAAAAACATACAGACGAAGATACCATACCTCTTCGCTTTTGGAAGTCAGTTAAAAATGGCAAATACCACAGATATGGATACAATTCATGCCAGTGTATGTTTTTTACAGCCATAGGCAAGAGACAACTGTCTCCCACTGTCATGGATGATATACTCGCAAATGTAAGAACCCATGACAGTCCATCTGCAGTCCTGAAGAAGGTTCGGAAAGGTAAATTGGATAGAATTTTCATGAAATAATTTCGCCTACCTAGTAGTTGATACTTTTCAATTCTGTCAACAAATTCATGTACTCAAAAGGTCGTAGATGAAATATTTTAGTTAAGGCGCTGACAAGACCCAATTGACCAAAATAGGCCTCTCTTAAGAAAAAAAATTGGCAAATCTGTATAGTTTGTGGTAGCGGAAAAAATATATGTTAAGTTTGAACATATTTCCCAGAACTTGGTTGTTACCAAAACACGTTTTTAAAGAAACATCTCGATTCAAACTAACGTTAAACTAACCTCTTATATTGAGTTCTAATCCAAAATATCTGTATTAAATATCAACATACGTTACGTATTTAATTAATAACAGGAGCGTCTTATTTGAATGCAGAACTTGGTTGTTTTTTATTTTCGATTACTCAACTCAATTTTGAGTAAATAGATAATTGCTTCATATTTTGCAGTAAATTGCAAGCGTTGTGTCATCGTGCTTCTCTTTCTTTTCTATGCAAACTGACAGTGACCGCGGTTTAGGTGTTGTCAGCGTCTTAACAGAACAGTAGTCGCGTAAATATTACAGCACCCTAATAAAATTACGTAAGTAACACACTTTTCAATTTTAATCAGAAATATTTTTAAGATGATTGCAGGATTTTATACTGAATTGTGACCTCGTAGCGAGCCCTCTCCAACTTTAATGCGTTTTATCTGAGTAATTTTTATTAATATGATAAAGCAAAAAATACGTGTCTAATATTTTTTTATTATCTGACTGACGAACTAAATACAATTTTTTTTTACCCATGCATATTCTTAACACTTGCTTCGTATTTCTGAAGAAAGTCGTCTGTTCAACAACGTAAATAATGCAATGAATGATAATACAGGGCGTCCCACGACTTTGCCACATGGACGGAAAGTATTGACTTAACCTTTTGACCGCCACAGTCATGTATAGACACAGATATAGATAGACCTAGATAACGCGAGAGCAACTACTTCGCGTGTCTAGCTTACGTATAAGAATCGTAAGTGGCCAATTTCGCGCTCAGTCTGCATCGGAGCATAGCGCTAGTCGGACGTCAGTTAAAAATATTAAAATGGTTAATTGTGCTGTTATAAATTGTAAAAACTGTACAAGTGCGAAGAGAAAAAATAAAGTAAACGTTTCCTTCCATCGGTAAGTCATTGTATGATTAATATTATGCGTAATTAATTTAAAAAACAATTATTTTTAATCTAATACCCTCAGTAATACCTAGTAATACCAAATTTGAGAAAAACAAAACATTCCTATTACATTGTAGCTTTTACTTGGAGCGGTCGATGAGACGTTTTGTTTTAACAAGTAATGAATATCGAAACAAGCGATACTATCGTATATCGTTTCGGTTTTGTAGTACAGGGACTTTTATCATTTTTCTGTCAATTTAAGCGATTAGTGCTGTTCATCATATGCAACACAAATCGATTCTCAAGAATCGATTTCGGAAACAGAGGAATGATTTTGTATTATATAAGTACTTATTATGTGGACAATTTTAATAAATAATCGTAACGTTTCGTGATTTTTTTAGTTTTCCACATGAACCCAATTTAAAACAAAAATGGATTGAGGCGACGGGAAACAAAGATTGGTTCCCAACAAAGCATAGCACTATTTGTTCAATACATTTTGAGGAAGCAAGCTTTGTTGAAGGGAAAAAGCAACGAATATTGACAAAAGCAGCATATCCGACTATTGATGTACTGAAGATCACAACTGATGAAGTTAGTTAATTGATAAGTATATGTACCTTCGAGCTTTTAGAAGTGTATAACGGTTTAAATGTTGAATTTTACTTGTACTTGTATTACAGAATATAGATCCAAAAGTGACGCCAGAAAAAGCTACGTTATCGCCAAAAAAGAGGAAATTAGAAAAGGTACTTTATTGTTTTATATATATTTTTATAGGTGCTTTTTTTATTACATACAAGACCGGATAATAATCAAAATAACAAAATTTATAGTAGTGTACAAGTACCTACTAATGTATGATTTCTTGTGCTGTTTATCTTGTTATTATTATAAACACGCCATATAATACAAGCTAGCTGGTCTGTAAACATTTGAGGGAGATCTCTGTTCAGCAATTAAGGTCTTTTAACAGCTGACATGATAATAGTAATTGTTTTGTTTATAATATGATTTATGTTTCAGGATGTCAACGAATTACACAAATCAAACGAAAACACTCCAAAGAAAAAAAAGATATTAAAAAAATTAAATCAATCAAACGAAAAAGTTAAACAGCAAGGAAAACAAATAAAAATTTTAAGGGAACGAAACCGTCGCAAAGTCCAAAAAATACACGCCTTGGTAACGTTATTAGAATGCTTAAAAAAAAAAACGTTAATTAATGATGAGCAAGCTAATGTGCTTAAAACAACCAACGTTACAACTCAAGCACTTTATTTTAGACAGTTGAAGAACAAAAACGTAGTCAGTACGTCGAAGTATTCACCAGCATTACGGACTTTTGCTCTGACGTTGCACTATTATTCAACAAAAGCTTACAATTATGTCAGAAAGGTTTTTAATTTGAGCTTACCACATCCTCACACTATTCATAAGTGGTATAAATGTATAAATGGTAGTCCTGGCTTTACCACTGAATCTTTAGAGGCGTTGAAGTTGATAGCGAATAAAACAAAACGTCCTTTATATTGCTGTCTTATGATTGATGAAATGGCAATTAGAAGGAAAATTGAATGGGACGGAAATAAATTCCATGGTTATGTAGATTTTGGTAGCGTATTGGATACCGAAGAGGTTCCTGAAGCTAAAGAAGCACTGGTATTTTTAGTCACTGGAATAAATGCTAACTGGAAGGTGATCTTGAAATTTTTATTAATAATGTATTTTTATTGTGTATGATATTTTATTAATTTGCTTTTATTTACAGGTACCTGTTGGATATTTTTTAATAGATGGAGCAACTGGTCAGCAAAAAGCCGATTTAGTGCTACAATGTCTAAGACATTTAAACGAGTCAAATTTAAACATAGTCGGTCTTACTTTTGATGGATGTCCATCTAACATAACAATGGCAAAAATATTGGGTGGCAAATTTGAACCAAATAATATGAAAACAACGTTTGAACACCCTGTTACTAAACAACCAATTGCAATTTTTTTAGATGCTTGTCATATGATGAAATTAGTGAGAAATTGTCTTCAATCATGTAAAAACCTTGTTGATGGTAATGGCAAATGTATTTCATGGGAGTATTTTGAACATCTGAACAGACTTCAAACTACGGAATATTTCCATTTAGCCAACAAATTACGGAACCAACACATTAATTTTCACAATCAGAAAATGAAAGTTAAGTTGGCTACCCAACTTCTAAGCAAAAGCGTTGCTGATTCTCTCGATTTTTGTAGAGAAAAATTAAGAATTTCTGATTTTAAAGATTCATTAGCTACAGCAGAATTCATACGTATTTTCAACGACTTATTCGATGTACTCAATTCCAGAAATTTAAAAAAATTTGATTATAAACAGCCACTTAACTTAAATAACAAATCAAGAATATTAGATTTTTTGGACAAGGCCGAAAATTACATTTTAGGATTGCGAACTTCAGAAGGAGATTTATTGACTCAAAGTCGCAGAAAAACAGGATTCGTTGGTCTTTTGGTTTGCATCAAAAGTACAAAAGCACTGTTTCAACATTTGATTGAAGAAAACAGAATCAAATTTATGTCGATGTACAGATTCAGCCAGGATCACCTAGAGTTGTTCTTTTGCAATATTCGGGCTCATGGTGGAAGTAACAACAATCCTACTTCAAGACAGTTCCAATCTTTTTACAGGAAACTGTTGAGTCACGTTGAAATAAAAAATAGTAATGCTGGTAACTGTGTGGAATTGGAGCAAATTTCAATACTGAATTGTTCTTCGGCGATACAAACAATTAATGCTACCACAACACGCGGACCACTAGCAGATGATGAAACAGATTGTACGGAACTTAATATAAGTAGTCTCCGAGATTTTGATGATTTTTGCAACACGTTGCCACGAATTACAGAATTTAGTGGGCAAATTATCACATACATTGCCGGATATGTAGTAAGAGCAATACAAAATAGTATCAAATGCGACGAATGTATCAGTGCGTTATCTTTACGTGAAAAAACGGATATTGATCATACTTATGAATTTGTTAATTTCAAGGATAAAGGTGGTCTCGTTTATCCCACAAAAGATGTAATTCAAATATGCAAAGTTGCAGAGATAGAGATTCGGGATATAATTAACAAATCACAAAAATTCAACATGAGGCCGTCGTTAAGTAAACTCCTTCTGATTAATAAGATTTTACGTTATTTTGTTAATAGTAACATCTTCAGTAGCATTGCCATTCATCAATTCGATCAATCGCCGACAGAGAACCATTTAGTCAATTTAATTAAGACAGTCGCGAGTACATATACAGATGTGCGTTTTCATTATTTAACAAAATTTTTGAGATCTGCTGTAACAAAAAGACAATTATATAATAAGCTAATTTTATTGCAGGGACAATAACTTTGTCGTTGCGCCCTTAATATTAATATTGTGAAGCAAAGTGAAACTACAAATTTAACTTGAATGAATCAAAGGTTTATTTTCAAAATACTTTTAATAAAGAACATAATTCTCTGATTTTGTTGTTTTTCTTCTTATAAATGCGCTAAAATAGAAATAGGTTGACCCTTACGCCCGGTACAGATTGGTGAAACGTAACATTAAATTTTACATAAATGAGCCGTCCAAATTTATGCAATGCAATCTGAAATATAACACAATAAACATTGAAACAAATTCGCATAGTTATGCGAATTTGTTTCAATGTGTGTTGAGTTTCATGTTACGTTTCACCAATCTGTGCATTAGTGACAAACCAAGTAAAACATACTGAGATCATTATCATACCTTAATTTCAAGGCATAACATTTTTACGTACTGGTATGCTTACTTACTTAACAAATAATCAACTTGAATTTTAACAAAAATAAACTTTTATAATAATTAGCCATTTAAACTTTGACGTAAATTAACTTATAAAAATAACATTATTTGGCATTTTGCAACTACTAATTTTAAATTATAATTATAGGAACTCCAGTTTCTTCCAAACAGGGCGTTTTAAAAAGATTCAGATTTTGATGAGATCTTGAATGCTTTATACTGTATAACTATATAATATTGGAAAAAAAAATATATTATTTTCTTTTTGAAACACCCTATTTTTGATTTTTTTCTTCAGTGATATTTGCGCCATAAAAATCTTATTTATTTTTGAATTCTTCGAAATCTTTTCCGACGTCAGATGATGAGATATTATATTCCCAATTTGACGTAGTACGACCGGATCCAAACAATTTTTTCAGATCAAAATTAACTTTGACATCTGAAAGTATAGTCACTTTGGGTTCTATTCTGTTTTTTATGCTGGTATTTGACTTCACAGTACATGACTGCTCTAAAGGATCCGTGTCATTTTCTAAATTGTGGTCAGTAATCATGACGTCATGATCGTTTTCATTAACATTCACGTGGAGGGTTTTTTTCTGCTTCTGCCTACGTCTGTAATATGCTCTCGAATTCTTACGCCATTGATCTCGCTGTTTTTGCTGTTCATCTATGCTCTTGTCCTTTATACCTATAACACTCTTGTTTTGCTTTTTCTTCAAGTAATTTTCTTTATCTTTTTGTTTTCGTAGCTCATGTAATTTTGGATCTATTTTAATTTTATTATAACGTATTTTACTTGCTTTTCGTTTTGCTTCTAAAATTTCTTCTCTGGATTTTTTCTTTGTTTCCGACATTTTGATAGTCTACAACAATTATAAGAAATAATTAGGGAAATACGAACAATTTTGTAAAAAATATATATATTCCTAACTGCCTTATAAGCAGATCTGGAATTTTATTTTATGTCATTCTTTTTCTGTTTATCTCATTCCTCTGTATATCTCATTACTCTGTCATAAAATCGATTCATAAATCGATTTGAACGATTCTTAATAATGCTTTAGGTACTGTACACAATTACTCAATAAATAGTATTCGTATAGTAATTGAGAAATGGTATATACAAAGGCGAACTTTATTCAAAATTGAGTTTTCACCCAGCAAATCTTTAAGTGATAGAAAGAAATGAAAAAGGGTAGAATCCCGTTGCTTCTTGTAAACACTAGAACTAAAAGAATTCGATCAAAACACCTTAATATTTAAATATAAGATGTTTTGATCGAATATTTACGTGTTTATAATGGTAAACTTACTTGAAATTATGGCAAAGGTATCCAAAAACTAGCACGTCGTCGGAACGCAAGCGCTCGAGCACGCAACCTCTCACTACAAAGACTTTCAGCATACTGCTGGTCGGGTGAGCGCTGGCGCATGGCGGGGGGTAGGACGAGGGGGGCGCCGTACGCGGCGGCGTCTTTGAATCGATTTGATTTTCCCATCACTAAATAGTGCTTGTGACGTCATAGTAGGTAGTCAAAAAATGGCACGCTTGGTTTTCATACAGATCGTGATACTTGCGTTATCTAGGTCTATCTATATCTGTGTGTATAGATGACTGTCCAAAATGTGCCCAGCACGACTACCTGACGATTTTAAAGAATAATTCGTAGCTTGGCGCCGAGGGCACGTCTTTGCTTTTTTAACGTGGCGGTCAATAGGTTAAATACTGTAGACAGAAAAGTTTACTGAATGAAGACTTCATTTTTATTTTAAAAACAATACGAACTGCATTCAAAGAATTTTAAATAATCGTCTGTCTGAACGGGGAATCAAACTCGCTAAATGAGAAAAAAAACCTGTGTGTATTTTACTGTACCGATCGAAAGGCTCAATCATATACATTTATTTCTTCTAAATAACATAACATCATCTAAAATAAAACGAAGACTATGAAAATTTACATTTAATTTAAAATTTGTTCAGAATAAAGGCTCGTACAGACTGGCGCGATATCGCGGGCGCGACGGGCAGCACGACGTGCAGTGCGACACTTTCCATGAAGTTTTAATAGAAATTGTGCTACTAGTGTCGCGTCGCGTTTGTCTGTGGGAGCTTTAATGAATAGCCTTTTTTCTGATATTTTCGTGGTTATAACAACTGACTTTATTTACCTACTACTTTCTACTTTATTATCATTTCAAAGCATTACTAATTAGTACACACTTGAGATTTTTGAGCATTTAATAAATTAAATTGATTGTAAGTTGCAGTTTCGTTGGTACCAAATTATTTTAAATAAATGTAAAATTTCATGGTTTTCCTTATATTTTAGATGCTATGTTATTTAGAAGAAATGTATATAATTAAGCCTCTCGATCGGTACAGTAAAATACACGGTTCAGACAGGCGATTATTTAAAATCTTTGAAAGCAGTTCGTATTGTGTGTGAAATTAAAATTATGTCTTCATTCAGTAAATTCTTCTATCTACGGTATTTAAGGTACTTTCCCTCTATGTGGCCAAAGTCGGGGGACGCTCTGTATATTGAACCGTCAAAATCAAGTCACTGCCATTTTGTGTTACGCAACTACCCCCCACTCATCGAAATTTTCAAACAGACTGTCAAATATGTATTACAGATATTCTATTTCACGAAGTCCGTTCGGCTTTGATTGTAGTAGTGACGTATCCCGACAAGCGCGCATGTGTGTGTAAAAGTAGGTAACGTTAGCAAAAAAATCTGATATATATTCAAGTCGAGATTTAATAATCTAAATAAAATTTTGGTTTTAAAAGTATATACATTTTGTAAATAAATTAGATTAGGTTGCAATAAATACAAAAAAATTAAGAATATGTAGGCATTTAATTAAGCATTAGTGTTACAGAATGGAAACGAAACAAGTAGGACTATTCAGTATTTTCAATCACTATCAGATAAATTTTCGATTTCCGATTCCGTTTTGCTGTCGTCAGAATCATCTTGTACATTGATTATAAATTCAAAATCGAGATCAAAATATTTCAAGTAGTCTTTTTCAATTTTTTGAACATGAGCACAAGTTTTTTGCCACGTTTCACTGCTAACTTGGCCCAAACTTTCATTGATCAGTATTTCCGTATTCGTCATGTTTTGCTCGATATTTTTAGATGCGACATAATTTTTAACGATCCCCCAAATATTTTCAATCGCATTTAATTCTGGGTGATAAGGGGGAAGGCGTAAGACATCAAAACCCTTGCTTTTTATAAAATCGTCAATCTTGTAGATTACGTGTTGGGCTTTGTACTTCTTTATTGTATCGTACAATTCCAATTTAAGAAGTGATTCATCAAATGCTATACCCTTATCCCTGAGCCATTGCTGCATATCGGCTTTCTTTGTAGATTGCGTCGGTAGTCGTTCAGCCCGTGTGTTGTGATAAGATGCATTGTCTAAGACAATGACAGAGCGCGGAAGTAAATTGGGTAGCAACTTTTCATTTAGCCATTTTACATAGTTATCATAGCTCATATTTGAATGATAATCACCAGCTGTTGAGTTGGCCTTATAAACCAAGGAAGCATTTTCAATAAAACCATCCTTGGTTCCCGCGTGCACTAAAATAAAGCGAGTGCCTGTGCTAATTTTTTTAAAAAACGGAGTTCTATCCTTTTTTTTTGCCCAGGCGTTGTTTTGCACGTGTGTCGAAAGGACGTAGCTCTCATCGGTGTAGACAATGGGCCGACTTTGAGAGCGGTACTCTGTTATGTTAAATATTTTAAACGCCACATTTGTATATCATGACGCTCCGTCAAGACTTTACGGTTGTTCTCTGTTTTGCGCCACTTGTAACCTAATTTCAACAGTAACTTGCGAACAGTTTCTGAACAAACTTCGAATCCGATTTTTTCATTCAATGCTGTTCTTAACTTAGCTAATGTTGGAATTTCTTTATGGACAATATGGAAATCTTGTACAGTACTGCGAACCACATCGGCTGTAAAATTATCTATATCCACTTTATTATCTCGCTTTCTCCTTTTCTTCATAGGTGAAGTGAATTTTGATGAAGTGGATGGCAATTCCTTCTCTTCTTTTAATATTCTTTGAACTGTTTTTTGGCTCACACCCGTAGCTTCAGCTGTACGGCGTGTAATGTCTCGTAAATGAGACAAATCACAGTTGAGTTCCATTAATGATTTTGTAAATTCATATTCTTCTCGCAGAAAATGATAAACACTAGCTATCATGTTTCGACCCTAAAACAAAATGTAATCAAAATAATTAAGTAATATAAACATTTTATAACACAAAAAAACATTCATTTTATAAATACTTCTATTGCTATATTAAGTATCTTTGTATAACATTTTAATTGAAAACGTATAAATAAATATTACCTCACTATGGACAACTCTTCTTCGTTTTGTTGCCATGCTGACCTTACTCCGTGAAACAATTTGGCGCGAACTAAAAACCACTACTGATCCGGACCGTGTCCCGATCGACACTGAGCGCTCTCGAGGTTACGCACACAAAAACAATGTGCATGTGCACGCTTGACAACATTCATAGCCAAACGGACTTCGTGACATAGAAAATCTGTACTAACAGAGTCGACGCGCTACAAATCCAAAGTTTTTCTAAAACTCAGCCATTATGGTTTATAGTTTGACCGATACCACTGTACCGCGCGGCTCATGGGGTAGTGCAGGCCGCTCATTCGTCAAAGCTCACGGCGGCGTCTCGCCCCCGCCTCACCGCGCATTCCTAAGGCGTGGTACAGCGGTATCGTTCAAATTATAGTACCGAAGAAACGTATTTAAAACAAGGCGAAAACATCTATAGTGAGCTTTAAATAAAAATTCCAGCGATAGAAAAGAAACATGTCACTTGTTGCGACATGGATGATGTTCTTGCCAAAGTACACGAAAGTGACAATAAGTGTGATATCGTAAGGGATATCCGTCAAGGTAAGTGGAAACTCCAGACGGCTATTCTGTGGCCATTATTATCCAATAATACTAAATGAATATCGTACCATTTTAGCGGTAAACAAGGGGCAGCTACCTCCTGATATTGTAAGTGAAATACTTGCCAATATGACACCAAAAGACACTAAAAGTAAAATTATGGAGAAGGTCCGTCAAGGTAAGTAAAGCATTACGCAGCATTATGCTGAGTGATGGCCGTTTTGCATGTGATGCATAACTTCCCCCGTCTTGTTCTTTCGTGTTTGTTTTCTTTCTTTGCCGCGAATAAGCGTATGTTTATTATTTTACTTTTCCTTCTAAAAAATGTCGTGTTTGTTTTTATTCTAAATATGGAAGTAATCGTGGCGAAATCGAGCAATGTTATTATTAAATAAAGGTTTTTTGTTTGACAATTGCATGTTTTTCTTTTATTTTGTTATGTTTTAGTAGGTAATACTTTATTGTTTTAAATTGCAGCGATAACAAAGAGGCACGTTCCGCCATGTGTCATGGATAAGATCTTCGCTGGCCAAAAGCAGAGTAAGACAGGTGTTATTAATAAAGTCCGCAAAGGTAAGTAATAGCAGGTTCAATATACAAACAAATGTGCGGATTTCGTTCCGAAGTCCCTATTTGATTGGAATATTACTGTGGTTACTGTATACATAGAAGTAAAGAAATAATTGGTGTAGTATACTGTTTTGTCTCAAAGGAGACCAGTCACGCTTTATACAAAGTTGGGCCCAAAGCGCAAAGCCCAAAGGCAACGAAAAAAAAAATGTTACTTTGGTCGGGAAAGTCCTCCTAATCATTTTTAGGGTTCTGTAGTAAATAAGATAGTTTCGTCATGTCCGTCTGTCAGAGACTCCTAATAAAAGAAAACTATAATTTGGCATGGGTACACATACTCGTATTAAACAGGCTGACAAAGTGGTAAAATAAAACCTTGAAAAAAAATTTTGGGGTACCTTCCTTGCACGTAATGTGGGGATGGCGTTTTTTTTTCTCGTGTATCCCGTGGTGTAGGGTATTGTTGGATAGGCCGTTCAAAATATTGCATATCTGGGAAAACCATTTTTCGATTCAGGGATCCGTTTGCGTAATATTAAGCTTTAAAGTGCTATTTTTGTTAGAGTCAAGTCTCAAGTGTCCCCCTCCCCCACCTGCCAGCTAAATGGTTGGTTTTGGATATCTATCTATGTCTATGTCTGCGATAGATTTGATAGATTTCCTTTTAATTTCGCTATACATATAACGTAATTGAAAATAAATCTATCACAGCTGAGTAGGCTTTACAAGTTAACGAATAATAGTCGACCAACTTACCTTTGCAGTTGGAGAATTGACCGTGACGTATATCGATGTATGGGAGAACATGTTTTTCAACGACAACGATAATTTTGTTTTTGGGATTATCCCAACTACGAAACCCTTCATTGTGCGTGATCCGATACGCACTTGGCCGGTTTTTTACTATGGCGCCGAATCTTATGACCATCCCTTCGGCTGTTTGTTAAAGTTCAAAAACCTAGTTTAATACATTTTAATCGAAAAATATAAATTTGTTTCCAATGGATTCGCGGCACCGAGTACACTGTCGTTCACCCATTTCGTTTAAAACTAACAAAACCAGAGTAAGACAACACAAAATAAATCTGATAACGTATACCAGCCAGCCAATGTTACAAAAAGTCGCACGGATAACATGGTTTTGGCACGAACGAATTGCACGTGCACATCCCCATTTTTTTATATTTTAGGTTACCTCAAAAGGAAAAACAAAACCCTTATAGGATCACTCGTGTGTCTGTTTGCCTGTGTGTCCGTCTGTCTCAGCCGATTTGCTCCGATTCTCCTGGACCGATTAAGTTAAATTTTGATACACATATGAATGTCTGTGATCCAAAAACGGACCTGTATCGTAAACACATATTTTTTTAATATGAGAGTCACTTTTGGGGGCAAATTAGAAAAAAAAAACAGTACCGTGTGACATATCAAATGAAAGGTCTTGTTGTGAGGGTCTCAATTTTTTTTCAATATGTGAAGATTCCCCATTCCCCCCCTCCCCTTATCTCCGAAACTACTGACCCTAAAATAGTTATTTACATATAGGTTACAGGAAAACATAAAAAGTCTATGGTGTTAAAATAACGTAGTAAATGTAAGTTTTAACTTAAAAAAATTAAACTTACATTTGCAGTAGAATTGTTGCATGAATTGGGGAACATGTTTTTCAACTACAATGTTAAGTTTGTTGTTGGGGTAAATTCATCCGAACTACGGACCCTTCATTGTGCGTGGTCCGACCGCACTTTGCCGGTTTTTTAGGGTTCCGTAGTAAACAAGGAACCCTTATAGTTTCGCCATGACCGTCTGTCAGTCTGTCTGAAAAAAAATTTTAAGGGTACCTCCCTTGCACATAATGTGGGATATTTTTTTTCTCGTCTATCCCATGGTGTGGGGTATCGTCGGATAGGCCGACGGTTACAAAATATTGTGTTTGGTTTATTTATAGTTTTTTTTTATTCCGTTCGGTTCAAAAATATTGTGGGTCTGTCAACATCATTTTTCGATTAAGGGATCTGTTTGCGTAATATTAAGCTTTAAAGTGCTAAGTGTCCCCCTGCCAGCTAAATGGTTGTTTATAGAAATGTGAAAAAAGTCATGGCAGTCATACTTAAAATGAAATTAAAAGGAAAACTATCACAGCTAAGTGGGCTTTACAAGTTAACGAGTAATAGTCGACCAACTTGAATTTGCAATTGGAGAATTGATTGTGGCATACATCGATGTATGGGAGAACATGTTTTTCGACTACACTGTTAAGTTTGTTTTTGGGATAAATTCATACCAACTTCCCAACTACGAAACCCTTCATTGTGCGTAGTCCGACCTGCACTTGACCGGTTTTTCTTTTGTTTTAACTGTTTTTTTTTTATTCAAACTGAGTAGGCTAGTAGTACCTATGTCCAGCCTTTAGTTATTTATTTCTATTTCAGCTATAGAAAAGGTCCAACACGCACTTGGCCGATTTTTTATTGACTTCTCGCCTTTCAACCAAGGAAGTTGACGTCTGCTTAGGCCTCCAGCCAGAAACATCTAAGGGCACCCCCTGTGGGCTACGGACCTTGGCTTACGTAGTGTACGTAAAATAGACTTAATGAAAACAGTTGTAGGAAAGGTCCTAGAGATAGATAGAATAGATAGAATACTCTTTATTATGTACACCACAAAAATTACAGCTATAAATGTAGAAATTTTACATAGGGTGACACAATGGGCGGTCTTATCGCTAAAAGCGATCTTTTAAAGACAACCTTTGGATGGATTAGGGGGGAACAGTGGCGTGCCTAGGGTTTCAAAATAACGCAAGCCCAATAAAATTTTAATCGATTTCAAAAAAAGAAAGTTCATATTTCGACTGAGTATGTAGGTACCTACGCAACGATGTAGGATGATGGATGTAGGTGATACGTATGTATCATCGCAATTTTCTCATAAACTACTGGTTAGTACAATAAATTAAAAGTGAATTCATCCATCCATCCATCTTCTTCTTTCCTCTTCCTTCTTCAATTTCACTCTTGCTTGTCGTGCGGTGAATGAGGTAACCAAAGCACACTAAAGGCATGCTAGTGCTACGAGTACTCGTAGATTGAATATAATGAACATATCACAGATTAGGCGTCGGTTTTAATGAAGAAATTAACTGTTTTTTCTGAGCAAAGTCTATAGATTTTACCTTATCTTCGCCAATCAAAACTTGAACGCATTTTAAATCCTCACAAGGTACAATTGCCTCCATTGTTGTAGGTAAGTCACCAAAACAATTGTATCACTGAGGAAATCTAAGAAAACACACAAAAAACTTAACAACAAAACCTTTTTCCACTCAAGCAAATGAAACTGAAGTTAGTTGCACTCTCGGATGTCGGGATCTACTCAGTGTTGTCATTTAGGCAAAAAAAGTCGCCAGGTATATGAAAAATCTAGCTAGATGTCGCAATTTTTTTATTTTTAAGATATTGCTTGAATATTTAATTTCGTTATTTTAAGAAGTCGCTAGTTTTTATTGTTGCTAAATGTTAAAAAAGTTTCCAAACTCGTTAAAAATCTCCAAGATCTCACAACGTGGCTAAAACGGCAACACTGCAGAGTTGGCAAGCTGACAAGGTCACGCATACGCGTGCAACTTCATACCGAAAGCCCGGCTTAAATCTGCCATAGTGATCGATTTGTTCTATGCACAAGGTCTAACTCGTTATACGGCACATCGCTATAAGTGCGAAAGTGACAGATATAGTATTTGAAAGCCCGGTAAAAGCCGGTGCGTGTAAGCGAGATAGCTATATGTAGATGCTACAAATGCGAAACTCTGCGCGCGAACAATCGCGATGTGTAGTAGTGTAGCATAGGTAGATACTTTGTGTTATTTTGATAAGAATTAAGCGCGCGAACTTTTAAATAGTTCGGGTTTGATATTGATTCTCTATCGAGCATTTTAGTAAGGCATTTGGGCTTATATGAAGGTACCGCCACTGGGGGGGAAAGGAGAGACAAATACTGCAGGTAGTCTGTGGTGTACCATTCACATATATACAACAAATACATACATACATACATAAAATATATTAAAATTATCTTTATAATATATTCAATTATAATTAATCATAAAACTAGCGCCAAGAATCAAAACAGGTGCAAAGAACAGAGAAAATAAAAAAATATGTTTAAGGAGAGAGATAGTGTTTTTTTACCATAATTTTAAAAATGGGCAGAGATTGAGCACGCCTTATCGACACGGGCAAGGCATTCTACAACCGTACTGCTTGAACCGTAAAAGATTTATCATAGAAACTGGTGGAATGCTTCGGCATCTCCAATCTCAAGTTTTCCGATGACCTCAGATATCTATTATGCGTGTCATTTAGGAACTTGAAACGTCCCTTAAGATAAGAGGGGGTTTTAGGATTGAACAGAATACTGTAGTGCTGAAACAAGATATGAGAATTCCGGCGAAGACGTATGGGAAGCCACTTGAGCTTTGTAAGAAATTCGGAGACGTGATCATATTTGCGCAAGCCAACTATAAATCTTATGCAAAAGTTTTGAAGTCGCTCAAGTTTATCTAGCTGTGCCTCAGTGAGATCGATATAACTAACATCAGCGTAGTCAAGGATAGGAAGTAGAAGAGATTGTGCAAGCGCAGTTTTAGTGGCAGTTGGAAGAAAGTTCCGCAATCGTCTCAGGGACTCTAGAGATTTGGTGCCGTAGTGAAAGGGGGAAATTAAAGGTCGCTCAGCGCGCCATAGAGCGGGCTATGCTCGGAGTTTCTTTGAAGGATAAGATCAGAAATGAAGTTATCCGGAAGAGAACCGGAGTTACCGACATAGCCTGCAGAGTCAGCAAGCTGAAGTGGCAGTGGGCTGGCCATGTGTGTCGAAGGACTGATGGCCGGTGGAGCAGACGAGTCCTGGAGTGGAGACCGCGTATCGGCAAGCGTAGTGTGGGACGCCCCCCAGCTAGATGGACCCATGACCTTAAAAAGGTGGCTGGGACAGACTGGATGCAGAAGGCGGAGGACAGGGTGTTGTGGCGCAGTCTGGGAGAGGCCTATGTCCAGCAGTGGACTGCTATAGGCTGACTTGATTGATTGATTGAGTGAAAAGGGCTTGGCTGGAGTTCCCCGACTTAGGTAACATACTTTTTTACGTTAGCAAATTTTGTATTTTGGGCCCAATATGGCTGATCTCCTATTTGTCAGTTGTTTATTTTTGTTTCTCGTCATACCTTTACCTAATCATCGTTTAAAGATTTGGTTTCTTAAGGAAGCGGCGACCGGTCTACCGATAACGGCTGTCCGAATATAGTGTTTATTGACACCTTTATGTCAAATTAAAACAAAACACAATCAACACATAAACGAACAATAAAGTTTCCAAATGCAAAACTTTAGTGTAGAATACATCATTTAAATTGTGTGTATACTCACATAATTTCACTCCGCGCATACCACTTTGTCACAACACCAATTTATCTCGTCTGCTCGACGTCCGTATGTCACTGCAGGAATCCAGCAGGATATCAGCTTCAGGTATACTTGTCCGACACATGCTGAGCTGGACTCCCATTCGGTGCAACCTTTTTTTTTTTTTGGATGAGAAATCATCAAATAACTTCTCCCGCTCTGGGCGGAGCGGGAGGGTGTGACAGACTCTTACTGACTAAAGCCCACCCGTATTCCTTCCTGTTTCCTGTGTTGCCAGGGGCCTCGGTGACCCATTAGTACCTTCCCGCGACCCCGGCAGGCATCGGCCCTAGTGGACCCCTACATTTGTGCTGACGACATCTCTTTGAAGCGCGCGTGGAATACAACGCGCCGTCGACCCGGGCCTGGTCCTTACCAGACGGTGAGCTACCCATTGCTCACCGTCCACAAGCCCGCGCCTACGGTTGCCGGAAATCCGCCCGGGATTCCCGACACCCAGGGCGTCTCCTGCCGCGGCTACGGGCGAGAGGGCGCGAAATTTGCCTTTCCCATTCGGTGCAACCTTGAGACGCACATCGCACCTCGTATATTCGTTATTTGATTTGAAGTATGTCATAGTAATAAAAAAAAAACATACTTAAAGGAGTGACTCCTTTTTTTATCGGCACCTTTGTTTTATATCGACGGTTAAAAGATAATAAGCGACATTTTGGTCGAAAATCAGTTATTCATTTTCGACAAAAATGTCGCTTATGCTATAGTAACTTTTAACCGTCGATATATATTCTTGTAATTTGTAATCTATTAATTGTGTTTTTGTGTATTGTGTCTTTTGTTTGCACGGAATAAATATTTTATCTATTGATCTAAATGCAGAAAATGACAGGTTTTTATGAGGGCCGATATACGATGACGGCCACTGCTCTTCCAGAAATCCATAGCTTAAATAAGCTGTTTAAATACGTTTTTAAGAAACACTAAAAGATTTATTACAGCAATCGGAAAAGGACAACTGACACCTTCTGTCTTGGATGATATCCTCCTCAATGTACGCCCTAGTGATAGAGAGAATGAAATCATAAAGAAAGCCCGTAGAGGTAAGTCAAAAAGCTCTTCAAATCGCACATTTGTAATGAAAATAATTATGTTAGTTTTACATAAACGTGATAACGTGAAAGTGATTTCTCTTACACTGTCAAAACAAAATAACCTTTAATACGATTAGAATTTGATTTTGGTTCAAAAACGTGGTAAAAGTAATGTAATATTGTGCTTTTTAGGGTTCCGTAGTAAACAATGAACCCTTACGGTGTTAGTACAAAACAAGGATTTCTTTTGACATGGTTTAAACCATCGAGCTAGTTTTTGTAATAAGAACGTTATTGTGATTGAAATGCAGTTCTTTATACAAAACTTACTACTTAGTCTGGTACTAAGTTGACAGTTTGGCATTAAGAACTTTAACGTAGTCGGAATAAAGTTCGAAATTAAAAAACGGCTCAATTATTTAAACCTGGGTCTGAAGCTAATCCTTGTTTTGTAATAAGACGGTTATAGTTTCGCCATGTCCGTCTGTCTGTCTCTCTGTCCCCGCTTTAGTTCAGAAACACTTAGTACTAGAAAGCTGTAATTTGGCATAGGTATGCATGCATATTAATCACGCCGACAAAGTGGTAAAAAAAAATCTTGAAAAAAGAAAAATTTAGGATACCTCCCTTGCACATAAGGTGGGAATAATATTTCTTTTCTCGTCTATCCCATGGTGTGGGGTATCGTCGGATAGGCTGACGGTTAGAAAATATTGTGTTCGGTTTATTTATGGTTTTTTTTTTCCGTTCGATTCAAAAATATTGTGGGTCTGTGAACATCATTTTTCGATTCAGGGATCCGTTTGCGTGATATTAAGCTTTAAAGTGCTAAGTGTCTCCCTGCCAGCTAACTGGTTGTTTAGAGAGATGTGAGAAAAGTCATGGCAGTCGTACATACATAATGAAATTAAAAGGAAAACTATCACAGCTAAGTAGGCTTAACCAGTTAACGAGTAATAGTCGACCAGCTTACATTTACAGTTGAAGAATCGACCGTGACGTTTATGGATGTATGGGAGAACATGTTTTTCAACTACAATGTTATGTTGGTTTTGGGATAAATTCATCCTACTAACTACGGAACCCTTCATTGTGCGTAGTCCGACCTGCACTTGACCGGTTTTTCTTTTGTTTTAACTGTTTTTTTTTTATTCAAACTGAGTAGGCTAGTAGTACTTATGTCCAGCCTTTAGTTATTTATTTCTATTTCAGCTATAGAAAAGAAGCACGTCACTCCTTCTGTCCTGAACGATGTACTTATGAATGTACGGGGAAGTGACAGCAAATCTGATGTAATTATAAAAGTCCGCAAAGGTAGGCGCACAGAGAATAAAAGATAAATAATAAGATAAGTACGAGGGCAACACTGCAAGTTTTTATAATTTGCCATTTGTAAACGATAAAATAAAAAAAACAGTTCAGATTTTGAAAATGGAACTCATTGCCAATATTATTGTGTATGTATTTTATTAATTTGTCATTTGCTTACGATTTGGCGGCAAATTGAATATTGTCTGTGTCACGTCAGCATGAATTTAACGCGAGAAAATTTTCGTACAATGATTTTTTATGATTTTTGATGTCATGTAAGTCAACAAGAAAGTTATGATGGACTTCGATTGGCCTTTCACGATGAAGCCCCATCTCGTGCCACTGTTTACAACTGGTTTAACGAGTTTAAATGTGGTCGCACTAATCTCACCGATGATCTGCGTGAGGGACGGCCTTCTACGGCGACGACTGAAGATAACATCAGTGTTGTGCGGCGTATGATAGAGATTGACATTAGAGTGACTTATCAGCAGATTCGGCATCGGTATGAGTCAAGTGGACAAAATCCTCCATGAACATTTAGCAGTCAGGAAGCTTTGTTCCCGGTGGATACCTCATAATTTGACAGAGGCCCAAAAACTCCGTTGTGATTGGTGTCGTGAAATGGTTCAAAGAATTAACGGACGTGACTCAAACTCTGTGTTCGACATACTTACGGGTGACGAAAGCTGGATTTATTGTTATGATCCTGAAACTAAGAGACAGTCTAGTGTCTGGGTGTTTCCTTCCGAGGAGTTGCCAACTAAAATGAAGAGAGGTCAAGCGTGGGAAAAAAAATGGTGGCCTCGTTCTTCGGAAGGACAGGTCATTACGCAACAATTGTTTTAGAGGATCTAAAAACAGTTACTGCAGAGTGGTACACTAACAATTAATAATAATAATACATATTTATTCAGTATTACAATTGGTAAAATATTAACACAAAATATTCGAAAAAATTAACAAAGGTATTATGATATTAGATGCCTGTACTAGGATAAACCTGTATCACAGGCGGCATGAGCTCTTACTTTGTGGTAATTATAAGACGATACAATTCTTAACAATATTTAACATAACAATACATAACAAGACTTGAAATAGTGACAAAATGTTATTAATTCAATATTTTATACTTACTCGTAGTTTACTTAAAAAACTACTATTTACCTTAAACATAAAAACAACAAAAAGGGTTATAAACGTAAGTTCTTAGTTTGCGTAAAATAGTTTCTTGCACTTAAAATCTAGTTAAACACATGATATAATTTTGCGTCAGCAGAATTGGTAAGTCAATGTTGCACAACACATCACGTTCAAGGCTATGTGTATATTGGATTTTTGCTGCGTGCGACTAATATACTGAGACATCAACAAAATCGAGGGTTTGTAGGCCAGTGCAGTGTTTTGTTGATTCAGCAGCAGGGATTAAATACGGAAGTCTGGCCTTGAGTATGACGCTCTAGGCGCCCTCGTAGTCGATAGAGTTGATGTACCTGTTTTCCGCAATTGTTTGCCACTTGTCTTGGAAAAAGTTCGGGAGAAACGACCTCGCAGTAGGATCTTCCTTCACTACGACAACGCCTCGTCGCACACCGCCAAGCGAACAATCGACTACTTGGCGTCGTCAGACGTGGAATTACTGGGTCACCCGCCCTACAGCCCCGACCTCGCACCTTGCGATTTTTATTTATTTCCGAAAATAAAAGAAAAACTTCGAGGAAAACGTTTTATGGACGCCGAGGAAGCAGTGGCTGCGTTTCAAAATGCCGTCGAAGAGACCCCTAAGGACGAGTGGGTAAAGTGCTTTACTCAGTGGTTAAATCGGATGCAGCGATGTATTGTGATGTAAATGGACACTATTTTGAAAACATATAATTTATTTATTTATTTATTTAAACTTCTCGCACACAATTAAGTACAAAGGCGGACTTAATGCCTTAGGCATTCTCTACCAGTCAACCAAGGGTGGTGAAGAGATGTCTGAGAGGAAATAAAAATAACGAAAAATATAATAAAACTAATAACTTGCTAGTTTGTTCAGTTTTTGATTTTCTGAGAACTTTCAGTGTCCCTCGTACTGTTATTCATCTACGGATTTTAAGAGACATATTAACTCATTATTGTTATTCCAGCGGTAGAAAATGGGCAATTACCACGTGCCATTCTGGTTGAATTACTTGCGAATGTGCGTCCGAAGGACAAAATGAGTACAGTCATCACGAAGGTCCAAAAAGGTTAGTCATCGATTTACTATTTGCCTTGTTAAAAAATTGGTTGTCTGTAAAGTCGGTTTATGGACGATCATTTTACGTGATAGCGAGAGAGAGGTGCGTTACAAGCCGAACGCTTAGGCCGATCGTGCCTCTCTATCGCCAGTTCCGCGCACTCGCTTGCACGCTCGGCTCAGGTGGAACGTGACAATGAGTCATGCTTTTTAGTGCGTGCAGCCGGCGTTCATCGATTTATAAGACGTTATCAAGACAAAAATGTTAAACTTGTCACAAAAATATGCTCGGTACGGCTATAGGAAAAAGAATAGGTAACTACAAAAACTATGACTCCATTTTTGTCATAATTTTGCCGTACCTGACAAGTAAGAAGTTTGCGAAAAGTGATTAACGTTTTCATAAGACGATGCTACGTAAAGAAACTCTTGCTAAAATCTAGACCCATGAGATGCACAGGGGAGCTCCTACGTAGAAATATTTTTTTTCTTTATATCAATTTATTTGGCACCTTATACTTTTTACTTGACGATCAATGTTGTCCAAACCCTTAATTTCAGCGTTAAAAAAGAGATCGGTGCCAGTGCGCGTCATGAATGATATCCTCGCCAGTAAGCCGAGTGACAGACAGTCAGAAGTTGTTAGGAAAATCGAGAAAGGTTTGTGTTAACATAATTTGAGAACTATTTAATGGGATCCAGCTTAGAAGACCAGAAATTAGCCATGTATTTAAATGATAAATAACATAACATAACATCACGCCTTGTTTCCCCGATGGTTTGGGCAGAGATGTACCTGTAGTACACCCACATTTCGCCAGTTATGTTTTAAGTCCCATGGAATAGGGGGCGAGCCTATTGCCATCAACCGGGCACAAATCTAGACTCCGGGCTACTACTGAGAAATTCCAGATAGAAAAACCCAATAACATTTTGTCCGACGCGGGAATCGAACCCAGGACCTCATGCTCAGCAGTAGTGCTTGCGACCACTAGACCAACGAGGCAACTAGACCAATGATATATAATAATAAAAAATAGAAGATATTAGACTTGAAATTAGATACTTAGATGGTTTGGACATGTTGAGGAGGTGAATGAAAGGCGACTAACAAAAGACTATTTACAAGGCAGTTATGAGTGGAAACGCCCTAGAAGGACATATAGTGATTTTATTGGTGAAGTTCTTCAGAAAAGTCAGGTGCGTACGACTAGTACTCACAACCGGCGTGCGTGTATGAACCTAAGCGAAGCAAAAGGAGTGTTTAAGGAGCGTAGCAGGTAGGGTCGGCAGTTTCTGCCTACCCCCTTTGGAAAAGGAAGAGTTTATGTATGTAAAAAGTAGATATAAAATAAAATAAGTCAAGAAAAGTAATAAAATTGTAAAGTAGTGTTGAGGTTATGTCAACTCAGTGGCTATTCTCTGCCGGGGTCGCGTGATTGTTCGAAAGGGTTATCGATGCCCCTGGCAACACAGGCAAAGGAAGGAATACGGGTGGGTTTTAGCCAGTAAGAATCTGACACACCCTCCCGCTCCACCCAGAGCGGGAGAAGTTATTTGGTAAATACCCAACCAAAAAAAAAATGGCTATTCTACCATGCCATTTTTTATTAGTCAGATTATAAATGTGTGAACTCAAATTATTTTGTTACAGCTATAGGAAAGGGGAAATTGTCGCCTTGTGTTGTTGACGATATTGTGGCAAATACAAAGGTAGCTGACAGTAAAACGCAAGTTTTAAAGAAAATCCGTAAAGGTAAGTCTTGGTATTGGATGATAAAATTTTATTGCAAGGTATAAATTACAATTTCTATAATAAAATACCTAAATCCAGTTAGGTTATATCACCTATACCTATTTAGGTATAGGTGATCTCGTAAATGGCTTGCCACTATTGACAAAACTTCCGGTAAATTAAAACTTCACTAAGGTTGAAACGACCTTACTGTATACATAATCAGCCAATAATGTTCCCACTGCTGGGACACAGGCCTTCTCTCTGTGAGAGGGAGTGGGCCGTAATCCACCACGCGGGCCCAGTGCGGGTTGGTAGATGTCACATGTCTTTGAACTTTTGGTTCTAGGACATGCCAGTTTCCTCTTACTGTATATGTCATAAATCAAAAATAATACTCGACGTGTTTATGTCGTGCAAGTGACATTAAACCTTATGAACAGTCAGACCCAAAAAGATATACACATGGACAAGGAACCATTGTATTGTCTACAACCATTGTTTCATAACATTGTATCCACTGTACAGGTACAAAACATAGTAAACAATTTATTTTACCAAAACCAAGTAAACGTTTTGTCCCACAACATCTACACCCTATGACCAAAACAAGGTAATTTACTTGTGTCTCACAAATATGTATACAGTAATCATTCAATAACTACGTAAACAAATCTTAAAGTTCTTTCAATTCGAAAGTTCAATTTCGAGAGGCGGTGCTAGAAATAAGTATTTAGTTTTTAATACGATTTCATTAACAATTGCCATTTACCCTAACGCGTCAGACTGACATGTTATTATTGTCATGACAGCGATCTCATCTTAAGGTAGTCACTCACCGGGAGCATTTACGGGTAATGTACAGAGTATTTCATCAGCGAATGCGTCCAGGCTAGCCTGGCAAGCATTACAATGCGTACCTGTAATGATGCAATTCGTAACATTGCAGCAAAGAGTCCGGAAAACCGAACGAAACCCACGAACACTCACGAACGAACGTGGTACGAATACTTATACTTCGAGCGGTTACAAAAGTTAATGCTCCTTAGTCACTGCGTCGCTTCGACCTGGCGCAGTATCGTAACGCATTGCTCAAAATCAAGTTATGGAATGTTAGTTATACACGAATACCCGGTGAGTGACCACCTTAAAAGCCTAAACAACATTCGTTATGAACATTCATGTTTAACTTTTTGTATTTCAAATAAAAATCTAAAAAAAAAAATGACACGTCTGTGACGTCATGCATCCAATGAAAAGGACAAATATAAAATTGTTCTACTAACGAAGTTAAAGACGTGTCAGTCGATAAGTCGTATAACGTTGTTAGTCTTTTTTATCTTGGTTTGGTCATACGGTATGTTGATGTTTGTGAGGGACAAAAAGTTTTGTTTTGGTAAAATAAATTGTATAAGTACTGTATTTTGTACAGTCCATATATCCATAACATTGTATCCACCGTATATGTATACGGTGGATACAATGTTATGGAACAAAAGTAAAATGATTCCTTGTCCATGTATACATCTTTTTGGGGCTGACTGTATCTTATGTTAATTTCAGCGGTAGGAAAGAAGCACATGACTCCCTCAGTGATGAATGAAATACTAACTGATGTAAGCGACAGCGACGATTCGTCTGAAGTCATGAAGAAAGTTCGTAAAGGTAAATCAAAAATTATGCAAGGGGTAATTGAAATAACAGACACAATGACCTCCTAAGAGGTTTTCAGTTTTTTATTTATACCATTATTCACCATCACGTTTTCGTTAATATCAACCGTTAACTTTAGCGGCAGACAGAGGATACATACCGCCTCCAGTGATGGATGATATACTGGCACATGTCTACCCTGATGATGATAAGTCGGATGTCGTGAAGAAAGTCAGAAAAGGTACGTTCTGTTTTTATAACATACACATACCATCACGCCTTGCTCGAAGGGCAATACAGCATAGGAAATGGTGTATGGTACACCTCCATATCCTACCAATATTATAAATGCAAAAGTTTGTAAGGATGGATGGATGGAGGGATGGATGTTTGTTACTCTTTCACGCAAAAAGTACTGAACGAATTTGGATGAAATTTGGCACACAGATAGTTTATAACCAAGAATAACACATAGGGTACTTTTTATCCCGATATACCCACGGGGTCAAAACTTATGCGGGTGAAATCGGTGGCCGCATCACACTATAGTGTTTAATAATATCGCTTTTTTTTTTAACACGACTGGTGTCTTATTTTATTTTATTTTTTTGGGTGGCAAATTATCAAATAACTTGTCCCGCTCTGGGCGTGTTCCTTCCGTTGCCTGTGTTGCCAGGGGCCTATCCCTGGCAACACAGGCAACGGAAGGAACACGGATGGGTTTTAGTCAGTAAGAGTCTGACACACCCTCCCGCTCAACGACTGGTGTCTTACATTCTTCACAAAAACGGATTCGATACTGTTTTAAGTAATTACAAAGCAATAATAGAAACTAACAATATTTTAGCCTTAGAAAAGAGCCAAGTACCAAAAGAAATAATAGAAGTAATAGCCGAAAATATTCGCCCTGAAGATGAAGAGGCAGTCATGGCACAGGTCCGGAAAGGTAAGTACATTTCTCCCAGAAAAAGTATGCGTTTCGGCAATCATCGTATGTCTTCGAGCAACGAACGCACGATGATAGGTGTACTCATGGGCGCTGGCAAGTTTTTTATCAGGTGGGTGCATCTTTAGTTCCACGAAGCGAGCTTGATTATGTTAAGGTTATCGTTTGTCCATTCATACAAGGGCTAACTGTACTTTGTCGACATATGCAGGAACATTGAAGCTTTGCCTCTGTGTTCCAACGTTCTTACTAATTCGGAAACACGAAGATTACCAAAGCGCATAACTTTTCTGTTCTACTTCTCCTAAATATAAACTTACTCTGTTATCTTTCCGTAAAGTACTAGTTGCTAATACAAATTCCATTTCAGCGGTAGTAAAGGGAAAAATGTCGTCAAAATTCGTGAAAATGCTACAGGGATTTAAAAAAAGTGACCCAAAAGGCGATATTGTAAATAAATCTAAAGTATTAAAAAAGATTCGTAAAGGTAGGGTTTAAATGTTGATTTACCTAATTGTCGAGAAATATTTCTATGAATTAGTACATAATTGGAATTAAAAATTTATTTTAGCGGTGGCAAGGGGGAAGCTTTCACCCGCTGTTTTAGATGATTTAATCGCTAATATAAAATCAAAAGATATGACGTCTGATGTTATAAAGAAAATCCGCAAAGGTAACTCATAAAAAAAACTACCTAATGCATTGCTTTTTATATTATATTTTGCTACTTATTTTACTATACCATGAAGCTGAATAGATTACGGCTCTTAATCGATTGCATTAAGTACTAATATTATTTCACTACGACTTATTTGTTAGAAATATGTTGTGCTAATTTATGAATTATAGCCATAGCAAAGAGACACATATCGCCATTTGTGTATGAGGATGTTCTCGCCGACGCCGCCGCTAGTCACGATGGACCTGAAATTGTGAATAAGATTCGAAAAGGTATTAGAAATAGAACTACTTATATTAATATTATTAAGTAATATTAAAAATTTGCGATAAGAATTGGAGTAGAGAAGAGCTCGTGGCTAAGTAATAACAGCCGCACGAGTCGATCCATCAGGTTAAGGTGATACGTAAAAAATAAATCATAGCAAACTGGGCGGGCATAAGAGAGTGACAGAGTCAATTACTTCCACATGCGGAAAAAGAGAGCGCAACAATGCACTAGAAACAAAATAAAACAACGTAAAAGCGCCAAACCAAATAAAAATTGTTTAAAAATAAATTAAGCTATGTATCAAAAATATTTTCAGCCAGAGTTTCCAATTACCTTATACGCACATTTTGAATGCATTGTTGCAATGATATTACTTAGGATTTTAGAATTACAGTAAAATATATAAAAAAATAGATGTGTTTTCGGAATTCAATTCTATCGATGAAATTCAACCCAACTGCGTTTTCCTTCAGTCAGAGTATTATTCAAATAGTCAATAAACATATGTCCAAAAATTAAATCCATACATGCTGTAATAGTGAAATAAATGGTTACGAAAAAGTCGCCAATTTATTTTGGTATCACCTTAAGCTACGCTTGCCTGGGTTGGTCCGTGGATGGGTGGACATCTTTACATACCGAGACTCCTCCATGCCTCGGAAAGCACGTTAAGATGTTGGTCCTGGATGTCACTCGTGAATCTTTGACAGTCGTTAGAGGTCGTCAGAAGCCCAAAAGTCTGACAACCAGTCTTACCAAGGGGTATCGTATCCGTCCCTACTAGTGGGGATAGCGGGAATGCGTTTATTTTCCTTCCCATTGTCCTCACCGATCTTGTTATTGAGGACAACGGGAACAACAATATTATAGTATTCAACTCTCGTTGTCCAGTGGGGACACGACGGAGGGGACAACGAGTTATTATTGAATGTTTTTCTCGTTCCATAGGAAACTTTGTTATGAAATTTTTACCTAATTATTTTAATGGTAGGCGCTAATAACTGCAACACAGTTACAAAAATAACGCACTATTAACGTACACAAAAATTGTAATATGTTTTTGTTCCAATAAAATATTTGTATTTTATATTTAGCTGTAGACCAAGGAATTCTGCCGCCCGATGTCATGCATGACATTCTAAAGAATGTACACCCGAAAGACAGCAAGGATGAAGTTATGAAGAAAGTCGTTGTCGGTAAATCGGTCCATAATTTGGAAAATATACTCTATGTATTTGATTTTGAACATAATAGTGACTACCCACAAAATAATCTTTCAGCATTTGAAAAGAAAAAAGTGTCCCCGTATGTCTTGGATGAGGTACTCGGGAATCTACGGAAAAGAGATAATAAGGCTGCAGTCATTAAGAATATTCGAAAAGGTATGTGGGCTGCATTAGGATTTATTTATTTATAGGAGAACCAACAGTTATAACAAACGGATAACAATTGTATATGTTACGCAGAGCCAATTACAGGTTCTCACGGGTAAAAACAGAAAAAGTAGTAGAAATCTTAGGATAAAAAAAATACAAAGTCATTTATTCAAATTAAGCTGAGAATCAGCACTTTTCGAACGTCAAAATTACATAAGATAGTCCCCCAAAACGCCCACCCTTCACCACTTCCTAGTGCTTTAGCTGGGAAGAAGTGGCGCAAAAACTCCCCAGCAGCACAGCTGTCTGTTTAGTTAGATAAACTTGAATCTATACAAAATTAGAAAAAAAAAAACAATTTAATACAATAGTATGCAACAATAATTTACACAACGATAAAACATTAACAAGCGCGACAAAAAATAATATATAAAGTACATTAAGCACTATGTACTTTTAAAAATGTCGGCGTTCAGCTGAGTGCATGCAGAATAGGTTCTAAAAAAATAAGTTGGTTGAAACTACTACAGCCAGACCGCTGCAAGTGTGAGTTCTGCGCCAGCCATTATTGACCCAGTCAATAATGGCTGGCGCTCACCAACATTCAGCAAACGACTTTTTGCATAATCATAACATAATCGGCCTATAATGTTCCCACTGCTGGGACACAGGCCTCCGCTCTGTGAGCCCTCTCAGTGGGCCGTAATCCACCACGCGGGCCCAGTGCGGGTTGGTAGATGTCATATTTCTTAGAATTTTTGGTTTTAGGACATGCAGGTTTCCTCACGATGTTTTCCTTCGCCGTTTTGAGAGCAGTGGCGATGAAATAATTTACACAAAGTAACGTGCCTGTCAGGGTTCGAACTTTCGATCTACAACTCGTAAGTCGCGGCCGTTATCACTGGGCCACCACTGCTCAACTGACTATGCGACGAACAATAATATTCCTTAAAACTAAGAAGTTATAGTTCAAAATACCGTTATATGCCTCATTGCAGCGGTAAAAAGTGGACAACTGTCACCGGCTGTCCTGGATGATTTACTCGCTACCGTACGACCTACTGATACCCAATCTCAAGTCATGAAGAAAGTCCGTAAAGGTAAGCGAGGATTTCGAATACCGGAATTCTGGCACATGCTAGCTATTTGCTTGCTATGATATCCTCGTTACATTATATTAGATTGTACTTTAAATTCTTCATTGAAGTTAATGCAATAGTTTTATATAAATACTGTAATTTCAGCGGTAGCAAAAAGGCACGTGTCTCCATCTATCAAGGAGGATGTACTTGCACATATACGTGCAAGTAAAGATAAGTCTAAAGTTATGAAGAATGTACGCAAAGGTAAGTTAATGGTACCGATTCTCTTGTTCCTAAACTAAACTAAAATTAAGTTCGATGCATCTTTTTCTGTGTTCATTAAGAAGAGGACAGAAGGTAAATTTTAGTTTAGTCCTGTCAAATTAATCAGCGCCTGTCACTATTCCATACAAGTTTAGACGTGATTAAAAACTTGCCTACTAAAATTACGTCAATTTACGTCAAGCGCTGATTAATTTGACAGGACTAAACTAAAATTTATCTTCTGTCCTTTTCTTAATGAAATAGAAAGAAAAAGATGCACTGGTAAACCAAAGTAGGTTTGCGTTTCGGTAATCTTCGTGTTTCCGAATTAGCACGAATGTTACGCCTCAGAGTTAACCCCTACAAAGGCAAAGCTTCTAAGTCTTGTACTGCCGCGCTTTTTTAGTAGTGCCCCCCCTGTCATAGCACGTTTATATGAAGTTTTGTAACTGTCGGATTTGTACTCCGCTCTCATATCGTCATGAGTCGATCAAAAGTTTTGAAAACTTGGAATTGCATAGAGCTTTTAATCTATAATTTTGTAATTATGGTAATACGAAATAGACAACTACATACTTCCATATTTGTAACAGCTCTATATTAGATCTCATTATCGCGCGTTCGTATCTCAGAAGATAAAGGATGATTCCCGAAGCGCATACTGTTCTTGGGAAATTTGTACTTCCCATGCATAAAAATTTTGAAAAAACAAATAAAAGGAAACAATTGAAGTCTATCTCAGAAGCTCCAGAGATTTGAAAGCAGTTTGAAATATAACTATTTAATTAGTTTGGCTTTTGCTACCGTTACCTTACTTATTTAAGCATATAAATACAACCTACTTCATACTAAAGATATATTTTAAAGCTCTGATTCAGTTATTTATAATATTTCAGCGATAGAAAGGGGAGAATTACCGCGTGAAGTCTTGGGTGAAGTACTTGACAATATTCGCCCTGATGATACTAAGTCCGTCATTGTGGGGAAAGTCCGTAAAGGTAAGAAATTAAATATTGAAATTTAAAGCCACAAAAAACAAAAGTTTAAGAACAGTTGCTAAACATCATATCTCGTAACTTCTGGGGATTTTTTTGCGCCACTTCTTCTTCCCAGACAAAGCACTAGGAAGTGGTGGTTTTTGGGGGTCTGTCTGACTGTCTTATGTAGTTTTGACGTTCGAAAAGTGCTGATTCTCAGCCAAGTTTGAATTTCTGGAAAATGCTGCGCAACCTTTTCTAACGTGACCACGAAACTTTACCTGTGTTATGTTGCTAACAACACTGCAACATTGCACATTGCAAACCTTGAGATTCCTGGATCACAAAAACATGTTGTTGAAACAAAGTTGTGTAAGTGTTGTGTCCCATCAATACGAGGCTCAATCAATATCAATACTTAGTGTCAATTACCTAGGGTAACTGCTATAGAGGTAGAAACAAGGTAATGTGAACTAAAACGAAAATACAATAGATACAGGAATATTTTTTGTCCTTTTCATTCATGGGCTTGCTTGCATTACCTTGTTTCTACCTCTATTGTTATGAGTGGCCAGTTACTATAGCGTGGCCAATTACTATAGGAGTTACCCTAAATCATTTCAGCGATGGAAAAAAGACAAGTTCCGCCAAATGTGATGGAAGATCTTGTCCTCAACCTAACGCCTGGAAGCGAAAATAAAGATGAAGTTGTAGCAAACATACGAAAAGGTTTGTCAACCCTGTAAACTCTGTTACTAAAACGTTATTAATTTTTTATTACCTTGTATAACAAAATCGTTTAGCATGGGACCGTTAAAAAATAAAAATATATTTAGTTAAGACGCTGACAACAGCTAAAGCGCGGTCACTGTCAGACTGCATAGAAAATAAAGAGAAGCGCGATGACTCAACACTTGTAATTTATTGCAAAATATGAAGCAATTATTTATTTACTCAATATTGAGTTGAGTAATGGAAAATAAAAAACAACCAAGTTCTGCATTCAAATAAGACGTTCTTGTTATTAATTAAATACGTAATGTACGTTGATATTTAATACAGATATTTTGGATTAGAACTCAAGGTAAAAGGTTAGTTTACCGTTAATTTGTGTCGAGTTTTTTTTTTAAACGTGTTTTAGTAACAAACAAGTTCTGAGAAATATGTTCAAAATTAATAGGTATATATTTTTTTCCGCTACCACATACTATACAGATAAGGTATTTCTTTTTGTTAAGACAAGCCTACTTTAGTCATTTGCCTCTTATCAGCGCCTTAATACTTCGAGGCGGACTTAATGCTGTAGTAGGTATTTTCTACCAGTCAACCAAATAAGCAAATAACTCAATAGAATGTATGGAATAACAGATTTTTTTTGCGATGTGAGGGTTGGTCTCATAGTAAAAGTTGTTTATAATGATCAGGTCAATGACGCCTTTTCAGATTTTCAGTTATTTCTATTACATCTCTTGAATATTTTACTTCTCTTCATGGCAATCTGAGCTGTTGCCATGCATATAGGTAACGATGATATCCTACAACACTTTTAACTCTTCATAAGATAATAATTAGGTATATTGCAGCTGTACAAAAGGGCCAACTTTCGCCTGATGTCTTGGATGATGTTCTACTCAATGTACGCAATTATGACAATAAGACTCTAATCATAAAGAAAGTCCATAAAGGTTAGTTACAAATACTTATTTTATGTTGGCATTTACGTAGGTATAAAATGCGTGCTCTAGTCCGTTATATGTTAACTTATAGGGACTTATCCGTAACCTCTAAAACTTTAGCTAACATAAAGTCAACGATTGAAAAAAAACAACTGTAATTATTTGACAGTAGTACGAAATGGCTATAACATGGCAATTTGACGTAGTGTGCCAATCTGCTAAAGTACCTATTAATTTCCCTGACTGTACCAAAATTGTTTTATAGCTAACTTGCGTTCTAGTATTTTTGTAAATGACCCTAAAAAAAGGTTTTATTAAAAAGAAAGGTAAGAACTTAAACCCAACTACGACAAAAACGCCAAATAAAAAGGTATAAATAATTAAGACACCGATATATTTTTCGATTAATCGAAAAATTTATATTGATGTCTTTATACATTTTTAGGCGCAAATCATTTCTAAGTCATGTAATTAAGGCATAAATCGTACAGATTATTTTACTCTTCGTTTTGGATTCGCCGTAGTCGAGTAAAAATAAAAACGTAATATTACTTGCAGCTATAGCAAAGAAGCACGTAACACCATCAGCGGCCAATGAAATGCTCGCCATCGCACGCGTAAGTCGCAATCGATCAGAACTGATCAAGAACCTTCGTAAAGGTAAAAAGATAATTTAACAAACATTATGGCCGAGATTAATACGAGTATACGTTACTAAGCACATACCTTTTTTGTTTGTGAACGGCATCTCGCAGTTCAACCTAAGAGGTTGTCGGCTGCTTAATCGGGCTATTCTGTGGATGCCTTAATTGAGGCCTCCACCCAGATCATAAAACTTATAAACTACACGTGACTACACGCTAAGGGCACCCCTTTTTTTGGCTGGGAAATTATCAAATAACTTCTCCCGCTCTGGGCGGAGCGGGAGGGTGTGTCAGACTCTTACTGATAAAAATCCACCCGTGTTCCTTCCGTTGCCTGTGATGCCAGGGGCCTCGGCAACCCTTTCGTACTTTCCCGCGACCCCGGCAAAGGGCACCCCCTGTGGGATCAACTTAGCATGTACCTACATTAGCTTAGCATTATAACTGTCACTGTCGCACAACTGTCAAAATACAAGTGCATGATAGAGACGGTTACATATCTAAGCCAAAGCACGAGCCAAGTAACGTATTAATTTCGGCCTAAGATTTTCCCTATAACAGAATCCAATGTTTATGATGAAAACTTTTAATTGTAGCGGTAAACAAAGGAAAGATACCACCAGATGTGATGGAGAATATTGTCGCCAGTGTACGTCCTAGCGATGATAAGTCTGAAATCATGGAGAAAGTACGTGCAGGTATGGAATACAATACGCAGTCAGGTCAGCCGCAGCAAAGATAATCTCCACAGATGGGGTTTCTCGGATGTTTTCTATAAATACCTTCAATGTACATTAGACGAGTATGCGGTGTCTCCCCGAAGTCCATGGCCCACCCCACATCTAGCGCTGCATGCTCTGTCACGTACCTATACAGGAGAGAACTTAATATCTGCGTCAGCAATTGGTGTTAGCGTTGCTCAGTGGGTAATGGGCCAAACCAATCGAATAACTTATTTCAAATAATATTTGCCATCGACACGCGAAGAAGATTAACACAAAACTGTAACTCATTCAGGTTTCGAATATTTTGTACCCAAAAATTTAAGTAGCAGAAAAAATAATAGGTACTGTAATTTCAATTAAAAGTCAGTATTTTTTTAATGTTATGCTCGAAACATTTTAAGTCAAAATATTATTTTTATTATTTTCAAAGTCAAATAGCAACTCTCGTTGCAATAGTAAAAAATGTTGAGAGTGTTATTTCCCACAAGAATACCGTTTTTTTTTTCGGGCTAGTTTTTAGGAAGGAAATGAATTCTTTTCAATTGAATTGGCCTATTTTGTCGCATAGTTAGGAGAAGCCTCACATTTTATACATTTTTATGTTTGTTACTAATTTTGGCCAAATTATAGTCTAATAGGGTTTTTGACTGTTCTTAAACCTAGAAAAATAATAAACTACAACAAAAAAAATTGTTTAAATATCTAAACAAAAGGGCAAAGTTATTTGCGTTTTAAAGTCTATGCTAGACAGAAACAGCCCTACTAGGATCTGACGTCACAACACAGGAGAGCCATAGCAACTTCGCGCCATTCAGTACAATATGTTGTTTCACAAAACGTCTCTTTTTAGTAACATATTTTAAATAAGTATGACTTCATGTGTTTCTTTGATAGTAGTCAAATACCCCATTAAAGTTGAATTCATCATCTTTGCTTGGGTCTCTGCTGATACCCACCAGTTACTAACATAACTTATCACCACGCCAGTAATCCCCGAAGCATTAGAGGTGTAGGTACATAGTACATTTCGCCAGTAATGTTAAGTGCCAGTTACTATAAAGTTAATTATAATTTCAGCGGTTACCAGGAGACAAGTGTCACCATATGTCGTGGATGATATAGTTGCTGGCGAAAATAAAGATGAAATCTTTCAGAACCTTCTCAAAGGTACGTAAATCACCATAAAATCCAAAAAAAATCTTTTAGTAATCACTTTAACTAACTACACACAATAACAGGTCCGGAGTAAGAGGCCACTTGTATCATTCAGCGCATTCAGCGCTAAACCAATTTAAAACATCATTTTGTTTCCACTTTTGACCGCCACTGTCATGTATAGATGACAGACAGACCAAAATGTGCCCACCACGCCACGGTCACGATTAGATGAGAGATTTTAAGGAATAATTCGTAGCTTGGCGCCGAGGGCACGCTATTGCTTTTTTGACGTGGCGGTCATTAGTTTAAAAATATTCGTAATACTCCAAATTCCATTTTTTGTATAGAATTATTGTATGAACTATTAAAATTTAAGGACAACGTCTCTCGGGTCAGTTAGTATTGAAATGAAATACTATTATTTATAGCAAATTATATATTGTTTTAGCGGTAGATAAAGGCGAATTAGAACCAGCGGTCATGCAAGAAATACTCTCCGATTTACGCCCAACTGACGACCAGTCAGATATCATGATAAAAGTCAGAAAAGGTAACTTTTTAATTAACATCACCGCACGCCTGTAATCCTTTAAGGGTTAGGCAGAGGAGTTCCCATAGTAGCTACACCCACATTTCGCCAGTTAAGTTTAAATTCCGTACAATAGAGGGCAAGCCTATTGCCATCAACCGAGCAAAATTTCAGACTCCGGGCTGCTACTGAGAAACTCCTGATAGAAAAACTCAACAACACTGCCCGACCTGGAAATCCAACCTAGGAATTCGTGCTCCGCAGTAGGGCTTGCGACCTACGAGGATACGAGGTAGTCTTAATTGGTCAAGGACAGCTAATGAGGCACAATTGATTTTCTATTGTTTGACTCCGAATCGGTGTCGCGCGGGGGCTTAACAGGCCGTTTCTTTTAAAATCTTATTACATTACGTCAACTACATCGTCTGATGAAGATTTATGTACGATTAACAGGTTTGTAATAGGTAGTTGACTTAGGAATTGCTTTATCACTAAATTGGCAATAGTCCCAATACATTGAAACTTCGCTTCAGATTGAAACTAAGTATTTTCGAAACAGATTATAGATATTTTGTCTGAGTGTTCTAACCGACCTATTTCTAAACTTCTTTCATCCCTCGTGTTGATGCTATTGTTTTATATTTCACTAGCTGCGCCCCACGGTTTTACCCGCATAAGTCTCGATCCCGTGGTAATGTCGGGATAAATAGTAGCCTATGTCCTAATTCAGGTCGAAGTCTACCCATGTGCCAAATTTTATTGAAATCCGTTCTGCTACATAACCAAATAGACGTCGTCGTTTTATGACGAGGAAGTGACATTCAATCTTAGGGAGATAAAGTAATTACGAGTACGGCTATATATTATTGTTAAGAGGCCGACAACACCTAAAGCGCGGTCACTGTCGGAAAAGAAAGAGAAGCACGATGACACAACGCTGGTAATTTATTGCAAAATATGAAGCAATTATCGCTTTACAAAAAAGCTATAGATTGTATAAAAAAAATAAAACACTATTATGCTAATATGTTGCTTGTAGAATAATCTGACCAAAAAACAGAATGATTGCATGTATATTAGTATTTTTTAGGAGTATCTTCGTAATTTTTTTTATCCTATCAAACTAGTTATATTATGTTTTCAACACACTATCTACCTAGCATTGATCTTGAAGAATATCATATATTTTTCTTATTGTATTTACTGCATTGGATCATATACTTTTAGGCATTATAAAACTTACAAAATTTGCGTTTAGGTCCTGTAGTCCCCTTAATTAAAACGGTAACACCAATTACATTAATTTATATATCATATTAACCATGAAACTTCAAATAGCTCATCATAATAATATCGGCTATTTGTATTTGCGGTTATATGTATGCTAAATATGTTTTAGTAAAAGCAAGAACTGTATGAAAATATTAAATTTCAGCTCTAACCAAGAACTACTTGACACCGTCAGCTATGAATGTGGTCCTCGATAATGTTCGCGCCAGTGACAATAAATCACAGGTCTTGCAAAACGTCCGTAAAGGTATGTCTATCTATTTTTGCTTTAGCTCTACACTTTATATATTTTTTTCATCAAGTGGAATCATATTACATTTTGTAGTTCGTTTTTAAGTCATTTGTCAAGGACCGGCTAATGAGACACAATTGATTTTCTATTGTTTGACTCCGAATCGGTGTCGCGCGGGGCTTGACCGGGTCACATTATAATTTTGACGTCATCTTGGAGATAATGTCTGTTTTAAAAGTATCTGTTGAAAGTGTAAACAAACCCTGTCCACGTTGAATTCTTACGCAATCACTCACTAAAGAGAATTAGTAACACATTCAACTGTATTTAGAAGCTTTCAACTTTATATCTCACTTTTTCCTGCAATTATTGTTTGAATAACATTATTAAATTGTAATTGAAAAAATATTGACGAAAATTGGGATTATAAAATTAATTTCAATTGTCAAATAAAAACTATCTTTAATAAAGTGGCAAAACAAATTGGCATCCAGATACGTTTTCTGATCCCAGTCGTTTACGTTTTCACGAGATAGTTTTGGAACAGGTCATAGGTATTTTGTCTGAGTGTTCTAACCTACCAATTTCTAAACATCATTCATCCCTCGTCTTAATGGTATTGTTTTATATTTTACAAACTTCGCCCCGCGGTTTCACCCGCATCAGTCTCGATCCGGTGGTAATATTGGAATAAAAATGATCATATGTCCTAATCCAGGTCATAGTCCACCCATGTGCCAAATTTCATCGAAATCCGTTCAGCCGTTTTAACGTGAAAGAGAAACAAAAAAAACAAACATAATCACTTTCGCAATTTATAATATTAGTTAGGATCATTATGGAAATAGCTACCTACAATTCAACCTTATTGTCCTGATGAATTACAAAATCGAAATAATGATTGTTCATAGTTAAGTGATATTTATTTCAGCGGTAAAAAACGGACAACTACCACCCGCTGTGTTGGATGAAATACTCGACGAAGTACTCCCTACTGAAAATAAGTCTGAAGTCATAGAGAGAGTGCGCAAAGGTAGGTCAAATAAACTCAACGTAACAACTTAACTTCTAGTCAAAAAATAAAACGCGTAAAAATAAATGATAATAGTTATGAGACCACCAAAATCAAAGTGTACACATTCAATAGGTGATGCTACTTAATATGATTTTTTTTTCAGCGGTAGAAAAGTGGAAAATGCCAACCCATGTCATGAATGATTTAGTCGAAAAAATACAACCAACTGAGGACAAGGCATATATTCTGAGGAACATCCGTCGAGGTTCGTCAAATGTCGTAAAAGATAATTTATAATAATATGTTGATAATGATGCATGGCTGAGGCCGTGTAATGACCTTTTAGAAGAAAGATAGATAGATAGATAGATTATACATTTATTCAGCGCACACACAAAAGACATGGCACAACACACAATAGCTCAATTAATAGATAAAAAATTACGGGAATTTATACAAAAATAAGGTGCCAATATACAAAAAAGTAAAACATACATAACGAAATAGAGTGACACTATGACATACTTAGTCAATTATCGAACAAGGGGCGGTGTGCATCGCAAGGTTGCACCAAATGGTAGTCCAGCTCAGCATGTGTCAGGCAAATATACCTGACGCTGATTTTCTGCTGGATCCCTGAAGAACGATTGCTAGCATGTATCCAAAGGTGTGGTCATATTAAAGGAGAGTACAGACCACTGAACTTGAACAATTTTCAATTATAATTCTTTTCATTAAAAAAATAATCAACCGTCCCATAAATTTGGGTCGAGTAGGTATTGAAGTTTTGTATAGGACTGCTGATATTTTTTCGCGATTACGATGTTGGTCCCATAGAGAAAGCCCCAGCTCGATTTTCTGTACCACACACTTAAAGGAGATCCGCCAAATCCCATAAAAAAAAAACCTAGGGCCGGCGCAAAAGAAATGTATCTCACGTTTTAGAGTAATAATAGTAGAAATACTGTAAAGTATCGCTATTGCCAAATTCGGTGGCTAACATAGTTTTTTTGCCCGGAGAAGTTTCATAGACGCTAGATGTAAAAGTGACATTTTTATGGAAAAACGACATCTTTCTGAGTTCTGTGCTTAACTAATATTGACAACGTATGTATGTATTTTTCTATGTGGGATATGTGTACCTATGCAATACTTGTTATACAGTTTTTGCAGTATGTATCTTTATAATAAAATAGCTAGAACTGGGTGTGAACATCTGGGTTTTTTTCGAAAAGTATTTTTTGTTACCCTGTATAGATATAAGTATATAAATTAAAATAAAACTATTATTTCTTATTAGACTCTTCTGTAGTGAGCTGACTTTTACCTCGTTGTTTAGAGGGTGGTAAGAAAGCAACATAGCCGTGCCCCTCCAATGAATTTATTGCATCACGAAACCCCCTGTCTACCACGAAACCCCCGTGTTTTGGCAGTGTATGTTCTACAATATAATTCGAACAGGCAAAGAGCAACATTTAACCGGCTGGCTGCAAACAATCCACAAGTATCAGATTTTCCGGAGCTGACGTATGAGGAACTCACAAAATTCGCCATAGGTACGTACCATTTGAAACTCGCACGATCATACTGCAGCGAACACATGAAAAGAACTATATGTATAACAAGTTATATTGTAATCTATATAGATTACAATAAAACTTGTTATACAGTTTACCAGTGGGATATGTGTACCTATGCAATCATAGGTACACATATCCCACATAGAAAAATATATACATACGTTGTCAATATTAGTTAAGCACAGAACTCAGAAAGATGTCGTTTTTCCATAAAATGTCACTTTTACATCTAGCGCCTATGAAACTTCTCCGGGCAAAAAAACTATGTTAGCCACCGAATTTGGCAATAGCGACACTTTACTGTATTTCTACTATTGTTACTCTAAAATCTGAGATACATTTCATTTACGCCGGGCCTGGGTCAAATTTGGCGGATCTCCTTTGACCACACTCGTCTGAACATGCTGTATAGGACGGATAGCAACATCTCTTTTTCACATCGCCACAATGATGACTAACACCTCATAATAAAAACTGCCCCTGTTCCAGCTGTTGCAAAGGGACAACTGTCACCGGATGTCCTGTATGATATAATCGCGGATGCGGGTCCTACTGATAATAAATCTACATTCATGAAGAAAGTCCATAAAGGTTAGTCATAAAAAACATTTTTAATGGATAGTACAATTCAACTTTAACCAATTTTTCTCATAATCAGCGAGTGAAAACATGAAATAAAGTTTATACTATACCTGCTCGGAAAGTATCTTATTACTTTTAAAAAAAAATGAGGCAGAATGCACGTCAATGCACGTTAACGTGCTGAGCGGGCAGCAAAAGTAAATAAAAATCCATTGTACCAAGTGCTCACACATGTGCCATGAAATTATACAATACTCAGAGAATTAATTTATACAATGCAAAGATAGTTTTTATGATCTTCAGCAGCTCCACCAAATATTTTCGAATGCTAATCAATTAGTTTATGCACCCTTTGTGACGTAGCGAGCCCCACTCCTCAACTTTCGCTCCCCAAGTAATTTTTTATTAATATGATAAAGCAAAAAATACGTATCTAATATTTTTTTATTATCTGACTGATGGACTAAATAAGATTTTTTTTTTACCCTGCCATCATCCCTATTGTATGAATAAATTAATTTCAGCGATCGCGAAGCGGCATGTATCGCCATCAACCGTTGATGACGTTATGGCAAAAGTAAGCACAGGCGACAAAAAAAGTGACGTTTTGAGAAACGTTCTCAAAGGTAGGTTGCTTAACAGATTATAACAGTAACTCTTCGAAAGCTTTAATAAAATTGAGAATCAAAACAACATTATTATAATGTTATTTAATAAAAATATGTGGTCTTAGTTGACACCGACTTTGGAAATTGTATTAATATATATTATAATGATATAATATGTATTAATTGTATGATTATATTAATGATTAATTAATTAATATAATATAAATAGCATTGTGGTCAGCAATCGTATATACAGACTTAGTACCAACAATATATTAATATAATCGTAATTAAGTATCGGTAAAGCTAAACAGAACCATAAATCTTATGTTTAACAATTCTAGCGACAGAAGAAGGTCAACTTCCGCCCGATTTCATGAATTACCTTTTAGACAATGTAAGATTGGGTGACACTAAATCAGGAGTTTTAGAAAGAGTTCGACAAGGTAAGCTTATACAAATAAAGATAATAATGATGACGCGAAGTTTCCCTGCGTGATCGAATCAGAGAACCAAGATCGACAGCCCAAATTGCTAAACTTAAGTGGCAGTGGGCAGGGCACATTGCTCTCAGAACGTATGGCTAATGGGGCCGAAGAGTTCTGGAGTGGCGACCGCGTACTGGAAGGCGCAGCATTGGTCTCCCCCAAGCAGAACCGATGACCAGGCAAACGTCGCGGGAATCCGTTGGATGTGAGAAGCACAGGACCGATCGATATGGCGACGCTTGGGGGAAGCCTATGTCCAGCAGTGGACGTCTTTGTGGCTGAAATGATGATAATAACGCTTTACCTATAAACCTCTTCTGTAGTTATCCCTCTTTTGGGTATTTTTTAAACATGATGGGACATTTAACCCTAGCTTTTAGAGAAATAAACGTCCTTAACAATTAATTCATTGAAATGGTATATTACACTTTTTTATACTACAAAGATATTCAATTTTAGAGCTTGAAAAGAGGAAAGTGGTGCCACTTGTAGTGGATGATATTTTAGCACCTCCAGATCAGCATCCAAGTGAAGACCAGGTTGAAGCTTTGGAAGTTATCCGCGTCGGTAAGTAAGAACACAAGCTGTTTGTTATTGAAATAAGCTTAAACTATAAATTAGAAAATTCAAAAAATCGTCTGCTAGTTGCATGATTTTTTTAATTTATAATATAATATATTTTAAAGGTTAAATATTATTTTTATTTAGGCTGAATATTGAATTTGACATTTTTATTTTTAAGCTATTGACATTTTGTAATTTAATTTCTTTGGTGGTCGTTTGAAACTCGATAACATTATAAAATTGTAATTTAATATTTGACATTGGTAATTTAATATTTGACATTGGTAATTTAATATTTGACATTTTTAATTTAATATTGTTTTTATTTTTTTATTTTTGTAATTTGTTGTTTAAACAATTATTGTGATTATTTTTTATTTTATTTTTTGTCATTTGAAATTAGTTATGTTGTGTATTTTAGAATAATTAATTACTATTGTCACTAAAATTTGCATGCCGAATTTAGTAGGCGGAATATGAAGACCTATTGTATATTTGTTATAAAACCTGTAAAATACCATATTTCAAGCAAATAAATGAATCTGAATCTGGTTCTGTACCTCAAAAGGAAAAAAACTGAACCCATATAGGATCACTTCATTGTCCGTCCGTCCGTCCGTCTGTCTGTCTGTCTGCCAAGGCCCTTTTTCTCAGGAACGCGTGGAGGTATCAAACTGTAATTAATATCAAATACGTAAGTCTCCGGTTCTCTGGAGCTCCAGAAAAATCAAGCTTCTAAGTCGATGCAATAAAACAATACGGCCATTGATGTGACATATTTTGATACTAACAAATAAATCTATACCTATAGAGTACTTCCCGTCGACCTATAATCATGAAATGGTAAGAAGCAAGGTCTTACAGCACAAGTAAAGGAAAAGCCCGAAAATTGTTAATTTGTAGTTTTATCACATTTTTTTTCTGTCATAACTTTTTATCAACTATAAAGTTAAGCTTGTCAATCAACTCAGCCTATAACAGTCCACTGCTGGACATAGGCCTCTCCCAGGCTGCGCCACAACACCCTGTCCTCCGCCTTCTGCATCCAATCTGTCCCAGCCACCTTTTTAAGGTCGTCGGTCCATCTAGCTGGGGGGCGTTCCACACTACGCTTGAGGGTGGGAAATCATCAAATAACTTCTCCCGCTCTGGGCGGAGCGGGAGGGTGTGTCAGACTCTTACTGACTAAAACCCACCCGTATTCCTTCCTGTTGCCTGTGTTACGGGGGCCTCGGTGACCCATAAGCATCTTCCCGCGACCCCGGCAGGCATCGGCCCTAGTGGACCCCTACCTTTGTGCTGACGACATCTCTTTGAGGCGCGCGTGGAATACAACGCGCCGTCGCACATACGGGTATTTTGCGTTCCTAGCCGGGCGAAATTATTTGTGCGGTTTTGTCTGCTGTAAAGTAGGTTAGACTTCCTAAAATGTACAAGACGACCATTGGGGAGGCCTTTATCGAACATTGAGCGTCATGGGCTGATATGATTATAAAATAAAGGAGTATTCATAATTAGGAATAGATTTTATTGATTAACGAATTACATAAAAATTTATATAAAATCTAATTTTATGAGGAAGAATGCCAGGCTTCATCGTCACTTTCTCCGACTTCTTCTGTTTTAGATTCCGAATCTGAATCATCTTCAGATTTTGGAGAAGGTGGCAACAACATAGCTATCGCTTCTTTTGAAAAAGGATGCATTCTGCTCTTTGGCTTTGGCCTCAGACTTGTGAGCAGTGGATCCGAGGATAGTAGAAGGCGATTTATTACATCTGCATTGCAATCTACTCTCGAAAACTTCCTCACAAAATTATATCTGTACATTCTGAAATGTTTATTCCTAGCTTCAGCAGCCTCTTCCGATAGTAGCCCGATAGGCAATAACGCCTTTTCCATGACTGTAGCACCATGCATCAAAATTTTGTGCATAGTCGGGCTCATCGGATGCCAGTCATATAGCGAGACGTATACTTTAGCTGTGTTCCAACAGTAATCAGCAAATTTTTTCAAGTCAACTTTAAAGCCGCTTGAAATTACCTCTAGAATTATTTTTATTCTAAATATCAGGTTGTAATCGATGCCGGTAATTTCTGCAGCCTTCTGTAGGTCACCAAAAAATCGCCTGCTGGTATTACCATCATTAGTATTGCCGAACCCAGCTTTCGACACATCCACAATTAATCCAGTTTCGTTTCTAAATCTTTGTTGTATGTTGGCTTTCTTTCTTTAACTGTATCTTTGTCTGAATCTGACCTCACTTGCCATTTTTTATCGGAAGCTTGTAAGAAAGGTGCAAAATACTTTCAAACAAGCGAATCCTAGCGTGAAGGATAGATAAGCCAAAGTCCAAAGCTTCTATACCAACAGGCATTTGGACGTTTAAATTATTAAATTGCTTAGAAGTAGCTCCGCAAATGTAACATCTCATTGTGGAGCTGGTTTGCGTAGCAGCATTGCACAATTTAGCATCCACCATTGTTAATGTCAAAGTATGCTTAACATTAGCAGACAAGCCATCATTAATTATGAATTGACTGTTATCTAGGTGTTCTATTTTTGACAATATATATTCGATTTCTTCGTTTGTCAAGTCAGTAGTTTCTTTAGCAAACCTTATTCTCATTGGTCTACAACAACGTGGCGAGGATGGAGTCGAATTTTGCCATACAATTTTTTTTCCACATTTTAACTGCAGCGGTACTAAACAGCTTTGGAAGATATAGGAGTCAGCGGAGTCTTCATATTGCCTTTTCTGTTTAAATTGGGACTGCTGCGAGCCATCACAGCCCCACTTATAAATAAGCTCCAATGAACCAAGTTCTCCTTCAGTTAAATTACTTAAATTTTCTTTTAAATAAGTAAGCAACCTTGTAACCGTGTGATTTAAAAGGTCTTGCAAATTAACTTCTGCAATTGTTTCAGACACAGTAATTGAGGACTTTGGTGGGTAGCACTTTAGCTTTTCTTTCTGTATTAAGCTATAACAAGGGTAATATTTCTTATTGGAATTTCTCACAATCTCATATTATTTTCTTGAAAGATCTGCTTCAACAAACATTTATAGAGCTTTAAAGGGAGATAATTGTGTATCACTAGCTTGCAAACCTTTTGCATAAGCTTGTTTGTATTTTTTTGCTCGCTTCGGTGACTTCATGACTTCTGACAGTGAACGGGACGCATTTCTATGGCCAGACGTCTCTAGACTAGTTTTGGCTGCATGTAGTAACACTCCTTGACTAACAGTTGACCGTAGTTCACTGGTTTTCTTTCGCTTGTTCCTGTCAGAGAGTTCATCAAAAGGTTTTGATGGGCGACCAGCACGATATTGTGGTAGCGAAACAATAGGTATCTCGAACGTTCCCTGAAGCCACGTAGCATTGGCAGTAATAAAATGAAGTATTCTATTTGCCTTCAACCACCTTTTTTTTAAATCAGTTTTGAAATGTGAAATTTTATGTTTCAAAACCTTTAATTGTTCTTCATTAAAGTTGTCAGACGATAAAAGGTAATTTTCCAAATAATCGACTTTGTCGTCAAGTGTGTAATTCTTGTTGTTGCATTTTATTGAACAGGTATTCTCTAGTTACAACTTTGTAGTTAGAGCCCCCTGGTAAACCTAAAACAATAAAAAAGAAAACATTTCATAATTTGCTTGAAAATAAAGGTTAATACTTTTTAGCTAACACCAACACTAACGCGTAAATTTTGTTGAGAGTAGCATAAAGTAGCAGTCAATTTGTGAAATACCTATCATATGACAGTTGTTTTCATGCGGTACAACAGAAATCGTTAGTCGGAAGCACTCGGAAGGATAACTAAAATCACTTTGAAATGTATAATTCAGATAAAAACTGCTTAAAAAATCGAGACAATTGTAAATTGATTTTGAACCTTACAAGTACATGTAAACATTACTGAATCGTAATAAATAAAACTGTTCTTACCTGTATTATGATAATCCATAGTAATTTTGGTTAAATAACACAGTAAACAAGCACTGAGGTCTCAAACACGGTACGTTTTTAATGTAGCCAGTAACTGACGCGAGCGCATGCGACAACGATCAAGTTCCGACTGGTTTGTGGCTGGATGGGGCGGGCGCACGAGCCCGAAAAGGGTCGTCTATTGTTCAGTAGCTACCTGGCTCGCTGACAAGTATTCATTTTTGCTTTTGTGTTGGAATTTGTTTTTACCAATTTCGCCCGGCTAGGAATGCAAAATACCCGTATGTGCGCCGACTTGGGCCTGGTCCTTACCGGACGGTGAGCTACCCATTGCTCACCGTCCGCAAGCCCGCGCCTACGGTGGCCGGAAATCCGCCCAGAATTCCCGACGCCCACACTACGCTAAGCTTGTACTTGGGATAAATTCATCCTAACTACGGAACCCTAGTACCTAGTAGTAGTGAACCATAGTGCGTGGTCCAACACGCACTTGGCCGGTTATTTGGCGCCAAGCCAGGACAAGACATCAACAAGATGGGCCACGATCCTCAGCACTGAGGGACGGAGTACATAGAGACTGTTGTATATTTATTGGAAACCTCTCCTCAAGCACATTATTTTGATACTCCATCATATTCAGGTCATATTCGTCACAGTTATTTTTTTTCCAAAGCATTACTTTTTGACGTCTTAAATCCGCCATTTTGATTTTATAAAATCCTAGCTTCTAGCCATCGCACGACCTAGTCGAGTCGATAGATACCTCATATGTTAAAAACCATTCAGCTGTTTGGGTTGCTTCGAGGGTTTAAAGAATGCCTGAATGAATTTTGCACATCGTATCTATGCATTTAACATGATGATATACACGTGAAAAATATAACCATGTCTTTGCGGTCGTGCAGTCGGGTAAAAAGGAGCACGCTCAAAATCTCGGTATAAGTTTTACGCTAATTTCATACAGTCAAAACATATGTCGATGTCTCTACCTTTATAATACAAATGAAAAAAAATATATATATTTCAGCGGTAGCAGGGGGGCAACTATCGTCCGCTGTTATGGATGAAGTAATTAAAAAAATAAGTCCAAAGGGCACAAAGTCTCAAGTTTTGAAGAGGCTTCGCAATGGTAAGTTCAAATAAAACCGGAATAAAAGTAACCAACCACACTTATTTCTTTATTTTCATTCAGATTATATAATTGTTAAAAGTACTCCTGGTAATTGGTCTATAGTTATACCTTCTCAGGTGCAATCAAAACTCAAAGCATTTATTTCGAATCAACCAGGCACTTTTTAATTGTCAAGCGGTCAGTCAGAAAAAGCTAGTTGCCCATTCCAAAGCGTAGTCGGTTCCTATGCAAAATAACGGGCATGAAACTCCACGGATACTCTTTTAAACCAAAATATTGTTACAAATATATTGGTTACATCACCAATAGGTATACACAATTACAATATACAATACGATTACCTTGTTAGATATCATTTATTTGTCCGAAATTTGAGCATGCACACACACAAAGCATGCAACATGTTTTCCTCATGACTTAAATATCTCATTAAAACCTAAAGGTCTCTGCACACAGCGGGCGCGGCGTGAGGGGGCACGGCGTGACGGGGCGCGGCGTGGCGGGGCGGCGACGCTGCGCTGGCGCGGCGGCAGTGGTCACACTGCGGGTGCGATCACGTCCCGTCCCGCCGCGCCCATTCACGCCGATCGTGTCATTCATCAAAAAGATGTTGAGCGATTTATGGCCCAAATCTTACAAATATACGTGAGCACATTCGATTAGTTTTGCGACATTCATTTTTGTAAAACAATATAAAATCACGCCTCGCCGGCAGTGTGACTACTAAATACGTAAACCATACAACACAAATCGTCGGCGTCCTGCCGGCGCTGCGCTCGCGTCCCGCCACGCCCCGCCCCACCACTTCTGACTTGTATTCCCGCTCGGCGCGGCGGCGGCGTGGCGCGACGGTTACCGTCACGTCGAGTGGGACGGCTCTGTGTGGCGTTGTCCGTAATATCTAGTACATTAAAACTGATCAACGTCGCGTCGCCGTCCCGTCCCATCACGCCGCGCCCGTTGTGAGCAGAGACCTTAATACATATAAATTTCAGCGGTAACCCAGCGACATGTGACGCCATCTGTAATAGATGAGGTACTGACCGAGTTAGGCAAAGAGGATGAGAACTCTACTATCCTGAAAAACCTCCGGAAAGGTAGATACTATATAATTAATTTGATCACTTTGCTTTTGGAATATCTTTACAGACGTGATGGAAAAAAAAGAACAAAGTGATATCATAAAATCATAATTTTCTAGTAACTTCGGGTGTTATTTGACCCATAATCAGCTGTTTACTTAAAATTATGATGTTAAAAAACGTTTTATTTTATTTTATTGCTATTAGATACCAACATCCATCATGTCTGTGAAGTTTATTAATTAAAATTAATTAAAAAAAACACCATGTATTTTAGCGGTAAATAAGGGACGTCTTCCGCCTGATGTTCTGGACGAAATACTCGACGATGTGCGTCCCGGTGACGATAAGTCTGAGGTCTTAGCGAAAATACGTCAAGGTATAATTTATTTATCTCTTTAGACATGTTAACTGGTACAACATTAATATCATCCTCCTAACCTCATTCCAATTTATTTGGGATTCTAGTAGCATGTTCGTAACATGTACATCTATTAGCCGTCATCTTCCAAGTCACCCCCTTTTTACCCCTACCATCTTTCACACAATCCCCTTACTCATAATGCCATTCACAGTCATCCTTAAAACATCCTCACAACATGTTCCTCATTTCTCCGCATCTCATGCCTATTCGATGACAACCGATTTTCAGTCACCAACACCACTTTCAGACTTCCTTTTACACACTTATTTCCAATTCACTAAAATAATAATAATAAAATGTATTTATTCAGATAACTTTGATCCATAAACTGACAAAAAGTTGACATAAATAAATACAAAATAGTAAGCAGGGACTTGGACCGCTGCACTAACATCCATGTCAGGGGACAATCGTGCCTAGCAGCAATGGTACTCAAGATGCTGTGACGACTTCCACGCAACCGACTAATGAATGATGCGGTCTTTTTGCGCCATAAAGCTGCAAAGCCAGCTGTGTGTGCATCAGCAAACATTGCTGATGCGCTACAGAAACGTGGAAGCCGCAACAGCGTCCTGAACGCATTATTAAATTGGACCTGCAGAGCATTGTACGCCCGCTGCGTGTAGCTAGCCCACAGACTCCCCGTGTACAGTGAGGTGCAATACGCATTAAATAAAGTAATTTTGACTGCGTCTGTACCCCGGGAGAATCTGCGCGCCAACATATTCGCCCGAACTGACAACGCTCTGCGTTCCCTCTCCATATCAAAATCATCTTTTAAATCATCGGTCACCCAGTGCTCAAGATACTTAAACCTGTATACTCTGTTTAAAGACTCACCATTCAGAAAAAGTGGTTGTACAGGTGGAGTGTAGCATAATATGAATATAGCATGATATGAAAATACTATAGCATAATATGAAAATATTCTATCTTCAGCTTTACTGAAGCGGCAATTATCGCCTGTAATCATGGATGACATAGTCGCCAGATTAGAACCTGACAAGAAAAGCAAGAATGCAGAAATCAAGAAGAAGATCCTTAAAGGTAAATTGCAGGTTTTTTATTTATTTTCTTTTTTATTCATCTTTGTCGGTTTTGTCTATGTTCGTAGTTGCCCGTTAGCATCGCATTGGGCTCTATCAGAATACAGTCAAGGAAATTAATTGTTATGCCTAGATCACACGCTGCGAGAGTAAGATGGGCGAGACGACAAAATGATACTAGGTCGAGAGAGTTGGGTGGATGAAGTGTTTACACGTATTTCTTTGAATCTTGTATTTTTATTACCTACATTAAAATTTCTTAACTGTATGTGGATCACAGATTTTTTTATTTTTTTTTATTTCTTTTACCCCAAATCCGATTCAATTAATGGACCTTCCATTTCTTTAACTGTTGAAATGTATCCCACGTCACGTTTTGGTTTTAATCTATAGTCTATAGACTGAAAGTCCCATAAACATGCGTGATATTTATACAGTGTGTTTGGAGAATGGTTACCGATACTTTAATATTAGATACTCATTTTGATCGACAAATGCACTATTATAAATAACCCAAACCCCCGAGAATGACAGCCATCTTATTTTTTTATTGAATATTGACCCCATTGCAAAGGTAAAGGTTGAGGCTATCGAATAAATAAATAAAATTTCTTGAATAATAAGCAAAGTAGACCCAACAAAAATTTAATTACGAAATTTTACACAGACATTACTTATAAAAAATGAGAAAGTGTAATTATAATATGCCCTTAAAGTATCGGTAACCTTTCTTTAAATACACCGTAATATTAAATTAATTTGAACGTCGTCTCAGTGTCACATTTCATATTATTAGCTATGGTAGCAAACAAGAACATAATAATTTGATAAAAATACAATCACAAAAATTGCGGGAAACGGTAAAGTACGACGCAAGTGGCGAGTACGCACCGCATGCTTGTTTATTCCTGGCGAGTGGGCAAGCGAGTCAGTGCGGGGAAGCGCGGGGTTGGGCACTCGGTCTAGTAAATAGAACAGGGTCCGAGTGACTGTCTCGCCTTTCACTTTCAACTCGGTCGAGCACTCGGAGATGTGTTTACACGTACCGAGCACTCGGCCGAGAGGATTGTCTCGCCCATCTACCCGATACGTGTGATCAAGGCATGACACTGTAACACTTCGTCAATTTTCAGTATTATAGCCATTTCATACGACTGTCAAATAATTGAGTTGTGATTAGATTATACTGACAATTGAAGTTGATAAACAATTAATTTCCCTGAGTTTACCAGCAGCGCTGATTCATTTTTATTTGCTGATTCATTTTTATTTGCTGATTTATTTTTTTTAATGTCGCAGCCTTATAATGAGATAGAACCGTTTTTGAACACGTTATTTTTATATTTTTTTTTAATGTATCATTTTTTTGTCACCTTTGCTAACACAAACAAAATACTAACAAAGATGTACTTATGCTTACTTTAGCGGTAGATAAAAAGAAACTGGCGCCTGGTGCCGTGGATGATTTAGCCGCCATCGATGTTAAATCTTGTGACAGTCTACCTAAAGTTATGAAGAAAGTCCGCAGTGGTAAGTTCAAATAAAACCGCCAAAAACATTATACTCTGAGGGGTTACATTATACACTTGTTCGGGTCGCATGAGTTGGCACAGTCAGGCGGCAAAATCGAATCTTGGCGCCCGGTCGTGCCGTATCATGGCCGACCCGAGGAAAGGTGTACCACACCTGACAGTCAATGTACTATCAAGGGCTAAAATATATTAAAAGTGAACCAAGAGTATATTGGTCGATTCGCACGAATTTACTCGCCCGAAACGGGCGAATCGACACTTCTAAATACTATTTTTTTCTGTAGGCGATTCGCGCGCAGTTCATTTATTTGTGGGCGAATCGATAACTCTAGAAATACGTATTAGGCAATTGGCACATTTTAAATTTTGTGCACTAAAGTTATGAAAAAGTACACTAAAAATACATTTAACAATTATTTCGAACAAATTTATATATTATTCTGCAAATGTTGTATGAGTAAAATATAAAAGAAAATATGTTGGGTGCCAATTACCTAATACGTATTTCTGGAGTTGTCGATTCGCCCGATTCGGGCGAGTAAAATGAAAGAAAGAAATAAATACGTTTATTTGTGGTAAACATGACGCAAATAAGGAACACAAATATAAAAAAGAAATAATTTGGGGGAGAATATGCGTCACATCCACGCGAAACGGCCAACGCTCAGCATAATGCTGCGACCCAGAGCCCAGCGCTTGTTTTGGTTGGAGTAAATTCGTGCGTATCGACCAATAAGCCAATAAATCACTACAGTGAACTTCAACACCTATTTTCAACTATAGTATTGCTCGAACTTAATAGGTGCATTGCACCATATTCGCATTCTACTTTTGTGAATTACATTTCAACAATAACACCGACACTTCGAGAAATTCGCTTTTTAATTTTGGTTTAGTTAGATTGAACTGGGATTTGCTGGGGAGTTTGTTGCGCCACTTCTTCCCAGCTAAAGCACTAGGAAGTGGTGAAGGGCGGGCGTTTTTGGGGGACTGTCTTATGTAATTTTGAAGTTCGAAAAGTGCTGATTCTCAGCCCAGTTTGAATAAATGACTTTTGATTTTGATTTTGAATTCTCCTTGTACAGTCGCCGTCAGATATATTATAGCAGACAAGGTGACCAAATACTTCTGAACAATATAAAATGTCAATAAGTTCCATACACTACAATTAACGATTAATATTTGAACATTCATTAGTTCATTAATATCTGAGCAGATGCTTGTCAATAATTTCTATACACACAACTAACCAAAAATATCTGAACACTTTCGTCAAGTGTATCTACGCAGATGGGGTAGTGTTAGATATCTGAGCAGTTGAGGAAAAATTGCAGTAGGAAGTGCTTCCAACTTTACTATAAATACAATATATATATATAGGAACTCTTTTGCTAATTTATATACTATTATGCGTAGATACACTTGACGTTGTAAGTGTTCAGATATTTTTGCTTAGTTGTTTGTGTAGAAATTATTGACAAGCATCTGCTCAGATATTAATGAAGTAATGAATGTTCAGATATTAATGGTAACTTGTAGTGTATGGAACTTATTGACATTTTAAATTGTTCAGAAGTATTTGGTCACCTTGTCTGCTACAATATATCTGACGGCGACTGTACCTATAGTAGGCTTAATAAGTGGACCTATGTAGGTATGTAATTACAATAATAAACTCTCATTGTTATTGTTAGGTTCCTGTCACTATCAAAAACCACACATGTGCGTCATATTAATTCCTGGTGTTTCCCGTAAACAGTTATGGCTCTATTTACCCATAAATCATATCTCCATAGTCAAATATGGCCAATACCTAATTAAAAAACCGGACAAGTCAATGTACTATCAAGGGGTTGAACACCGGTGGAGGTCTGCCCGGCTTGGGCAGAGCACCGCCGTGTCCTCGTGGAGGCGATCGGTGGCAGAGATCTCTCGCGTCCGGCCCTGGTTCAGGCCATGGTACGGAGCGAGAGGGCATGGGCAGCCGTCACCTCCTTCTGCGAAGCAGTAATGCTCGCGAAGGACGAGGCAGGACGGTTCAGGGAAAGGCAAATTTCGCGCCCTCTCGCCCCTAGCCGCCGCAGGAGACGCCCTGGGCGTCGGGAATCCCGGGCGGATTTCCGACCACCGTAGGCGTGGGCTTGCGGATGGGAGCAATGGGTAGCTCACCGTCCGGTAAGCACCAAGCCTGGATCGACGGCGCGTTGTATTCCACGCGCGCCTCAAAGAGATGTCGTCAGCACAAGCGTAGGGGTCCACTAGGGCCGATGCCTGCCGGGGTCGCGGGAAGGTACCAAAGGGTCACCGAGGCCCCTGGCAACACAGGCAACGGAAGGAATACGGGTGGGTTTTAGGCAGTAAGAGTCTGACACACCCTCCCGCTCCGCCCAGAGCGGGAGAAGTTATTTGATGACAAACTTAACATTGTAGTTGAAAAAAATGTTCTCCCATACATTCCAAGTGCAAATGTAAGTTTGTACACATAATATTAGGGATTTACCAAGTTATTTTAACACGATAGGCTTCTTATAGGTGTTCTTGTAATCTATAAGTAAAGAAGATATATGGAGATTTCGGAGATATGGGGGACAATTTTTATCTATTTTCTTACATAACTTTGAACTGTTTATAATTCATTATTTAAAAAAAAATATTTGAGACCCTCACAACAAGCCTTTCATTTGATTATTTACGTTACACGTCCTTGTTTGGTTTACAGAAATTGATATGTGTACCAAATTTCAACTTAATCGGTCCCGTAGATTCGAAGCAAATCGACTGTGACAGACGGACAACCAGACAGACACACGAGTGATCCTATGAGGGTTTCGTTTTGTCCTTTTGAGGCACAGAACCCTAAAAATGCGAACTTCGAAGCTTGTTCTTCATTATTATGTTACATTAATTTCGTAATTTAATTTCTATCACAACAAGGAATGTTGTTAAATATTAAAGAGTACCTAAACAGGAAAACGGGGAATGAGACATGAGTAGATGTGGACTGTAATAATATTATACATTAGACGAGTACCTATGTAATGTAAACATGTTTATTTTAAACTTAAGACGCTGACAACACCTAAACCACGGTCACTGTCAGATTGCATAGAAAAGAAAGAGAAGCGCCATGACAAAACGCTTGTAATTTATTGCAAAATATGAAGCAATTATCTATTTACTCAAAATTGAGTTGAGTAATCGAAAATAAAAAACAACCAAGTTCTGCATTCAAATAAGACGTACTTGTTATTAATTAAATACGTAACGTATGTTGATATTTAATACATATATTTTGGATTAGAACTCAAGGTTCAGGTTATTTTAACTTTAATTTTTTTTTTTATAGGTTAGTTTGCATCGAGACTTTTTTCAAAACGTGTTTTGGTAACAACCAAGTTCACGGAAATATGTTCAAACTTAACATATATTTTTTCCGTTACCACATACTATACCGATTTGGCAATTTTTTTTTTAAGAGAAGCCTATTTTGGTCAATTGGGTCTTGTCAGCGCCTTAATTATGTTTTTCTTAGGCACTGTTTTTGCTGATGTCTCCCAACTCAAACTGGGTATCTTGTATAAGGAAATAAGCTTTTCCATCAGACTTCTCTATTCTATTTTTTTCTATCCTTGTGTGTGCTTTATAAACTTGCTTGTCTATGTGCTTTAACTTATTAAGCCCGGTGCGTACCTCATATGGTGCCAAACGATGGAAAATCTATTGTTTCTCATTAGCTGTCCTTGACCGATTACGCTTGTATAAGCTAAAGCTTCGATTTCCTAGAAGAGCGGTGGCCGCCACATAACGGCAGCAGTGACGGCTGTCATGAAAATGACGGCAGCGGGGTTTGTCTTTACGGTGTCCAAAAACGCTTTCTAGGAAAACACACCAATATTTCATAAATAACGTTTCAGTAACGTCATTCGACGGTAAATTACGGACGCTGTGTAAAAAAACCGGTCAAGTGCGTGTCGGACCACGCACAATGAAGAGTTCCTTAGTTGGGACGAATTTATCCCAAAAACAAACTTAACATTGTAGTTGAAAAACATGTTCTCCCATACATCGATATACTTCACGGTCAATTCTCCAGCTGCAAAATTAAGTTGGTAGACTATTTCTCGTTAACTTGTAAACTATCACTTGGATGTGATAGTTTTCCTATTAATTTCATTATAAGTACTACTGCCATGATTTTTTTTCACATCTACATAAAGAACCATTTAGCTGGCAGGGAGGGCAGACACTTGACTCTAACAAAAAATAGCACTTAAATACACTTAATATTACGCAAGCAAATGGATCCTTAAATGGAAAAGTGGTGTTCACAGACCCTCAATATATGAACGGCCAATCCAACAATATCTCACACCAAAAAATATCATCCCCACATTACGTGCAAGTGAGGTAAGCCTTACCATAAAAATAATATTTTTTCAAATTTTTATTTTATCACTTTGTTGGCGTGATTAATATGTATACCTACGCCAAATTACAGCTTTCTAGACCTAAGCGTCTCTTAGCTATAGTGGGGACAGACAGACAGACGGACATGGCGAAACTTTATGGGTTCCTTATTTACTACGGAACCCTAAAAAGGACCAGATGTATAAATATACATAACTTAGTGCTACTAATCACTAATGCATAATTTAAAACGAGTTTATTAACTAAGACTGCGGTGGGCGGCCACCGCAGTCTTAGGAAATCGTAACTTAAAGTAGGTATACAAAATCGACTACTTTTCACTTTCATAGAATTTATAAACTCTCTTTTAATTATGCATCAGTGATTAGTAGCACTAAGTTATGTATATTTATACACATGGTTGTTTTTCTGGCATATTCTATTTATCAGATATTTTTATTGCAGCTTTAGGAAAGAAGCACGTTGTGTCACCCACCCTTGCAGAGGAAGTACTCGCCGAAGCACGCGCTGCTGAAACGAAGTCTAAAATCATTCAGAACCTCCGTCAACGTAAATAAAAAAGTATTTATGTAGTACAGAACATAATAATGTGAACGTTAGAAGATAATCCTAGTATAAATTAAAGTATTTATCATACAGAAGGTCAGTTTTTGACCTCATTTATTCACAGGTATACAGGGTTAAGAAAAACCCATCACGAAGCTGTCATCTTCGCATTCTGTACATCAAACTAAGTAACTCTAGGCAAAAATAATTACTGGGAAACGACTTTTATTTTTGGTGTGAAAATTCAGTGTTCACGGTATTGCGCAGTGTAACGCTGGCAAAACATTGTGCTTATGGGTGCATGCAACGGTACAGGGATCGTGGGAGTGTTTAAAGTTAAGGTCTAGCATTTTTTTTAACTTACATAATCAGCCTATAATATTCCCACTGCTGGGACTCAGGCCTCTTCTGTGAGCGGGAGTGGGCCTGTAATCCGTAAGTATGAGGTTGTCTGCAAAATCTGCTGTACTGGAAATACAGGGTAAATATTTTTTTAATGAAAATGTCCTTATATTCGAATCTCTCATTCTTAGACAGTTATATGAAACGGTTATAATACGGGAAACTAACGTAGTGCGTCAATTTCATAAAAAAATAACTTCCCTGACTGTATATATAGGGGTCAAATATTTAGGGTTCATTTAGAGGTCAAACATTTACATTTTAGGGGTCAAGAAGGAAGAACTACCAACGGCTGTCCTCGATGACATACTTGCCTGTCCTGATGACAGAAAGTCGGCAATAATTAAGAAGCTTAATGAAGGTAAAATAACAAAATAAAATACTGGTGCTTAGCTGCATCCAGTTAGACTGGAAGCTGACCCCAATATAGTTGGGAAAAAGCTAAGCAGGTTGATTAATTGAATGAAGTTGAAATTATTATTCAAACTAGTACCTACTGGAACCTGAAAAATACTCATATTTTTTATATAGTTTTCACTTTAGGCAAATTTACAAATAATATCGAAAAGAAACAATGAAAGATAACATATTTATTCCTTCTACAATAAATATTTGGATCAAAGTTGCTTAAGAGGCCGATAACACCTAAAGCGCGGTCACTGTCGGACTGCATAGAAAAGAAAGAGAAGCGCGATGACACAACGCTGGTAATTTATTGCAAAATATGAAGCAATTATCGATTTACAAAAAAGCTATATATTGTATAAAAAAAATAAAACACTATTATGCTAATATCTTGCTTGTAGAATAATCTGACAAAAAATCAGAATGATTGCATGTATATTAGTATGGTTTTTATTCGTTAAAAGAAATTTTTAGGTATCTTCGTGATTTTTTCCTATCATATCAAATTAGTTATATTATGTTTTCAACACACTATCTACCTAGCATATGTCCTTAAAAATATCATATATCTTTCTGATTTTGTTTACTGCAGTGGATCATAAACTTTAACGCATTATAAAACTTATAAAAATTTCGTTTAGGTCCTGTAGTCCCCTTAATCTAGACTACGCTAATAGTTGGTCATTCTTATGAAAAATCGACTTTTGACAAAATCCGGTTTTGTAGAGCGCCGTCTATGTCACCCTTACCTATGTGACGGAGACGACGCTATGCTCTACAAAAGTTGATTTTTATCTAAAACTAGATGTGTGTTGGGTACAGTAACGTGCCGTTCCCAATATTTAACACGTACACTCTCCATGCCCCACCGATGCAGATGGTGCATCTTGAGTTACTCGCCGTACTTGCATGCTCCATGTATGGGGCATGAGTCCTCACAAGTTCCAAGGCTTGTAAACCTGAACGCGTTTTTATCCAATTACACATCGACATACACGGAAAGCACGTTAAGCCGTTGGTCCCGGCTGTCATTCGTGGATCTTTGACAGTCGTTACGGGTCGTCAGAAGCCCGAAAGTCTGACAACCAGTCTTAAAAAAGGGGTATCGTGTTACCCAGCAACTGGGTTGTGGAGGTCAGATAGGCAGTCGCTCCATGTAAAATACTGGTATCCAGCTGTATCCGGTTAGACTGGAAGCCGACCCCAACGTATTTGGGAAAAGGCTGGGCAGATGATGATAATGATGATGATGACACATCGACATACAAGTGTAAGCAATGAACTAAAAAAATGCCATGAAAACCGGGTGACTAAATAAAAAATGTTAAGTATGTCATATCATTTCTATAACTAACGAAACATATTTATATCCAAAATTTGTGTTTGCACGTAACGGATTGCCTCGTGAATGTCATCAAACAACATGTCATGTCAACGTGTCATGTCATGTCGTGAAACATCATAGATACCATATTTATGATGTTTATTAGCTGTTTATAGCTTTCTATTCAGCAACAAAAATAATCCCAATTTCAGCTGTAAAAAAGAGGACGTTACCAGCCAGTGTCTTGGATGATATAAGGAATAATTTAGAGCCTACTGATTATAAGGATGATGCCGTAAAGAAAATTCGTAAAGGTAAGTCGAAAAACAGGCGCAACAAAGTATTAATTGAACTTATCTTAAACATAGTCCAAACCTAAAGTTTGACACACACATGACACACATGATTTAGGTTTAGGCCCCTTTTTTTTAGCACAGCCAGCGGCAAAATCGAATATATATTTTGCCAAATCATGCCAACCCGAACAAGTATGTTGCACGCCTTATACTGTTGGAAATGGCAATTAATAGTAATAGGGTTGCTCGCAATGAGAAAGAATGGATGGCCGATGGAGCAGCTCTTGAGCGATAACCGAAAGGTGCAGCGTGGATAAGCCTCACAAGGTGGACCAATGACCTAATGAAAGACGCGACAATACATCGTGAATTGGCAGCGCAGGACTAGCCGATGCTTTGGGGAGACCTATGTCCAGCAGTGGACGTCTTTCGGCTGAGATGTAGATGATGGGCAACATAACATACATTTTAATAATAAACATTTGAATCACATAATTTATTAAGAACGTTAATTTTAGCGGTTGATGACGGTCTACTAGCACCCGCTGTTTTGGACGATATACTCGTGAAGATACGTCCTACTGACACTAACTCTAAAGTCTTGAAGAAGGTTAATAAAGGTAAGTCCGGAAAATCCTTCATACCTGCAATGATCTGCACTCTACAGGATAGATTAAAACGGAATGCTTCATTCTGTTACAACCATGGAGATATTGATTTTTAAGACGATTTAAGCTGCACTGAAAAACTGTTTCTAAAAATCATAAAGTCCATCTACGTAAATTTGGAAAAATATTTCCTACCGTGTCTACCTACTTTACAACTACCTCTAATATGGCACATTGAATTTTAAAAAAGTATGACATTATAGACCATCGTTACTCCTACCACATTCCTTTTCTAATCTCCAATGTGTCATATTAATCCCTGGCTACTAATATACTCTCAGAATATTAGTAGCCAGGAATTAATATAAAGCTATTATAAGGCTTGGAAACTGTCACAAATATAGATATTAAGGCCGGTATAGAATATTATACTATACTCAAGCACAGATCTCGCTTAGAGCATAGATTTAAAGCCATTTGAATAGATACTCTACCAAGCCGATGGTGGTACATTGGAGGGCAAGCTCAGTTTTCGACAAGTACGTATTTTAGTTGAATATGATCAACTGTGCTAGATAGAAGAATATGATCAACTGTGCTAGATAATAGAAGCCGTTTAGCGACTATTATCCCTCACGCCAAGGAATTTTAACCGGGAGTGCGCACTTAGGCAACTGCCATTATTGCCATCTTGGATTCGACTCGTATCTCATTCGTTCGCAAGCACAGTACGCGCATAGATAAAAAATGTATGGTTACGGAACAGATACTATACTCAAGCACTGATTTCGCTTAGAACATAGTTAAAGCTATTTGATGAGTTGAGTCGAATTTTAAGTAGAGTTTGAGTATCGTTCTGTAATACAGACCTTAGAATGAGTCAATCAATACTAACTGGGTTGTGGAGGCTCAGAAAGGCGGTCGCTCCATTTAAAATACTAGTATTCAGCTGCATCCGGGTAGACTGCAAGCTAACCTCAATATAGTTAGAAAAGGGCTAGGCAGATGATGTCGATGAAAAGTTCACTAATTGAAAGCGCAAAATATTACTTGCAGCGATAGCAAAAAGACACGTGTCACCATCCGTCATAGATGAAGTGATCGCTAATGTACGTGCTGGTGAACATACGTCGACAGTCTTGAAGAATGTACGGAAAGGTAAGACTTTGGGAAAATAAGAGCACGCAGACGAGACACCTCGGCGGTAATATCGCATCAACACTTGTCTTTTCATGCAAACCGAACGTGTCGCGGGCTTCAACGTTTACTTGTATTACGACACAAATCACAAGTGACGTATAGAAACTGACGACTTTGACTGGCGGCCCTTCACACAAGTTATGCGCTCAACGCACTTTTTTTCTGTAGAAATTGCCACCGCGGTGAATTCGTGCGCTGTGGAATTAATGATTAACTTTCAATAGACGTTTTATAAATAAAGTGGTACAAAAAAGTGGCAAGAGCAGATCGCATTTATAAATATGTTTATTTTAGCTATAAACAAGGGACAACTACCTCCAGATGTCATGGATGAAATAAAGGCCACAGTCAGCCCAGCTGACAATAGATCGGAAGTCATAAAGAAAGTTCGAGAAGGTAAAGCATTCATATTATAATAATACAGGATGATACTGAGTCGGATGGTGGCAATGGTAACAAATAAACGATACATTATATATACTGTTATAGCCAAACGTGGCATGTGAAATTGTTATCTCAATTTTTCAATATTAGAAGACAGCGCTGCATTCCGAATCCGGAAACAAAAGAAGAACCATTAATTGAAATTAAACGAAACTAGAGAAGGATTTGATGTAAATGTACAGTGCTTCAATTTTCTTAATGTCTCTCGCCAATCATTACATTTCCGAATACATACGAAGGCTAATTACCATGTCCAATAAATGATTTATCGTGTACTCGTATAACAATTTGAATTCAGAACTTCTGAATTTTCTATCCACTGACGAAACACGTAATTTTTCGAGAGACATTAAGAAAATAGAAATACTGTAATATTATGAAGTTTTATCTCACGTACTTTTTAAAGAAATGCGTTTTCAACCTAATACCATACTCAATAAGGCACTCTACTTCAGTTGAAAAACTAATACTTTGTTGTTAATTACAATAATTATAGTGATAGAGAAAAGAAAGCTGTCGTATTCAGCCAAGGAAGAAGTAATGGAAATTCTAGAATCAACTGACCGTAACGAAGTAGCTATAAAGCAAGTCCGTAAAGGTGAGACCATAGACAAGTTACATTCAAAGTAGTTATAGAATTAAAAACCGTTTAAAAAATGTATTAGAGCAATACACGGGCTTCAACCTGACGAATCCTGTAGGCCGAGATTTAAAAAGCTTGGCTTATTGCCGCTACCGTCTCTTTTAGATCGCTTTTAGCGATAAGACCGCCCATTGTGTCACCCCTTGTAAAATTTCAACATTTGTATCTGTAATTTTTATGGTGTACATAATAAAGAGTATTCTATTCTATTCTATTCTATTCTACATATATGAAATGTGTACCTATGTTTGTAAGGAAGCATAAGGAATTTAGTAATGCGGCTGATTTATATCCACGTAACCGACGAGACTAGCAAACCTGTGGGGGACAGGTTCGTACTGGATATCCTTGCGAGACTAGCAAAATATAATAAAAGTTGTATGTCTATAATGTGTGTATGTCAATAACAACATACCAAGTAATCTCAAGACCTTAAACAAGAGATTGATCAAAAATATATTGCATGAATGGTTGTGTAGTCAAAGATTATAGTGTCAAAGACTTCTTTGACAATAATTGTTAAATATGCTTGTGAAAATTTGTACGCTTATCACTATTAAGGAAAAACATGTTTGTTCTTGGTATTTTTTGGATTTTACCTATCTTTATATACCATATTTTTAAGCTAATAAATATTATTATATTCTATTCTATTTTATTCTTAGTTTTCTTTTACGACATCCAGGAAGCAGATTGTTTGTTCGCTTTCCTATCTGGGAATAAACAAGTAAATGATATTAATTTCAGCGGTTGAAAATGGCCATCTGGCGCCCGCAGTCTTGGAAGAAATAATAGCCAATGTCCAACCCGATAATACTAACTCAACTGTTTTGAAGAAAATCCAACAAGGTACGTCTTCTAAAAACGCAAATAGGTATAGAAAGTACCTTTTAGAATGTATGAAGATGACTCTGCTAAATTGTAAAAAATACAGCTGATAATATTTTTTTCTTATTTGTACGTCTTGTTGCGCTACGAACTATACTACGGCGTAGCTCACTATATGCTACGGCGGAGCTCATTCTATGCTACGGCGTAGCTCGCAATATCTTACGATTGAAGGCTTTCATTGTGTCATTTCATTAACAAGCCCATCAATATTTTTTTTATATAAAATATATTATTTTTGTAAGAAGTTTTTTTTTTTTAATATGCGTCTGCGTCGGTACGGTTATATATTTTTTTGTAACACAGAAAATTACTCTAAGAACTATTTCCTTACTTACAGCTATAGAAAAGAAGCACGTGACATCATATGCAAAGGCAGAAGTTCTTGGAAAAGTAGACAAGAGTGACAGAAAATCGGAAATCATTAAACACGTCCGCCAAGGTATATATTCTCGATTCATATAAGTATGTTCATTTTGATGTTGCCTTAATTTGGCCATCAAATACCAATCATAGTTTTATTTTTAACCTGTGTTATTCCACTGCTTTCAAATCGAATTGTTTATTATGTATGTTAACGGTTTTACCCGTACTTACTATTTATAGAAAATCCTGGTGGTGTATCAAAATGAACTAATGGAGAATTTACCACAAGACTCACATTGTTTTAAAAGAAACTTTTGGCGCGTGTCCGAAATCAAAACTAAAGTCGCCATCTTGTATTTCAATACAATTTCGTGAAACAATTTCACAAATGTCATTCCAGTGCCAAAAAATCCTTGTAGCCTTCTATTTCACTTTTTGTTATTCGATAATCCTAACTATATTATTATTATTATCCTAACTGATATTATAAATGCGAAAGTGATTTTCTTCGTTTTTTACCCAAAATATGGCTGATCGGATTTAGAAATTTGGCACGTGGGTAGACAATGATCTAGGTTAGAACATAGAAAGAAATAAAAAAAGAAAATTCATTTATTTAGCACAGACTAAAAGGCACACAATATAAAAAAATAGCAGATAAAAAATATTTATATAAAAAAATCAAATAAAAAGTGTAAAGCACGATATAATAAATTAGCAGAAAAGTGTGCCTCACGCCAAAAAGGCCCAGTTCAGCAAAAATGCCAGACAACTAGTGCCTGACGCTGGTTTTCCACTGGACCTGCAGTGTGAGGTGACGGATGTAAATAAGTTTTATACTGCAACGTGTGTATGCATACTTAAATAAAATACTAAACTTGTGTCAGATATAAATAATAACGAATATGTACATAAATAGTGTTTTTAAATAAAATATATAAAAAAAAAACTGATAAATAAATTACTGGGTATCATATAATTGAGACATTCAGTGTGACCATGTCCAGCTTCCGCTGCGCTTCTATGAGGTACTGCCGTAAGCGTCGTCTAAAAGCGTCTATCTTGCTTATACGAGTAACTCTGATATAGGATACTTTTTATACCGGTAGTACGTTACCGTAGTATAATTTCCGACATCCACGCGAGCGAAGCCGCGGGTTAAAAGCTAGTTAGTTATATATATTCAAATAAAATGTTATTTTAGCGGTAGACGACGGAAAACTACCGCAGACAGTGTTGGACGACGTACTCGACGATGTACACCCTAGTGACGATAAGGGTGCTGTCGCGAAGAAGGTCCGCAAAGGTAATGGACCCAAATATTATAACACCGGCAAAACACGACATAAATACATAGGTATTAATTTTTTGTAGAAGACGTGATATCAGACATACATTAACACTTTAGGGCTCATATATGTCCCGAAATACATTTAGTTTACTATTTTTTTTATTCGGTATTTTTTGAGTTGTCATTACACACCTCAAAGGTGGCCTCAAAAATTTCATTATGTTTTAAGCACTAATGTTATAATCAAGTTCATAATTTTTTTGCTTTTCCATCCGAAGATTGAACGTCGATTCTACGTCATCATAAATTATCAAGGTGTATTTTTCCTTTAAGAACAATGTGACAGTTATATAATTTGTTTGAACCTTTCAATTTACTGAGAGTTTTTATACTTACTTTTTTGCGGTTTTTGAAGTTTATAACTGATTCATTTATATACATTCCAGCGTTGGAAAAGAAGCAGTTGCCATCCCACGTATTGGACAAAATAATGGATGATTTAAAACCTAGTGATAATAAAGAAAAAGCGTTGGAGAATGTACGTAAAGGTAAGTCGACGAAGTAACAGAATCGAAAATTCAAAACAAAACCGCACTATCTAACGCACTTTGAAGTACTCATTGCCCGTTTCTTGCCCGTTCTTCTCCATAGGAATCTACTACGCTTTTAAATGCAACTAGCTTCAACTTTCTGACAGACAGACCCCTTTTGTCAATTCAAAAGTGCCTGTAATTGGTTTATTTGAGAGTTTTTTGAGTTTTTATTGATAAATGAACTAAATTAAAACTGAAATAAAGTAGAAAATTGCATAGTTATTGCAAAGACCCGTTACAGGGAATTATCTCTTGCATATTATTTAATACTCTTATTTTAGTTTTGATCTAGTTCATTATTTTATCAATGAAAACTGCTCGAGCACACAGTGTACTAAGTACAATTTTGTGAATACAATGCTTATACATAATATTAATTTTAGCGGTAGAAGAGGGACAAATATCGCCCGAATTGATGGATGATATAGCCGCCACTGTACGTCCCGGTGATAACAAGTCACAAGTCAAGAAGAAGATCCGAAAAGGTAAATGAATAACAGAGACATCTATGTAAATAGTACGTGTAGACGACGTATGAAGAAGTTTAGTACTGACGTTTATTATGGTGAAATCTCGCTTACACGCATGAATTATCATTTTTTTGTATCTCTATCTCTTTCTGTCACTTTGAGGCGTCGTTCGCTAGAGCGAGAAGTCCGCTCGCAAGCATCCGCACTTATATTCTCATAGAAAGTGCGTTTACGTGGGATGGATTTTTTGCTAGAGTATGATGCCACTAAACGACAGGAATAGAAGAAATACAGGCATTTTTGTGTTTTTGTGTCATTTCACTTAAGGTTATGTTTAATTTTGATCTGTTGTTTACAGCGGTAGAGAAGAGGCATGTGACGCCGGCTGTCGTGAATCTTGTCCTCAAAGATATAGGCAGGAGTGCAAATAAGTCAGCTGTCATGAAAAATGTCCGTCAAGGTTCGTTTACAGCAGCCTTTTATTTATAGGTATTTCAGAAATAACCAGTCACAGTTTACCTACCCGGCCGTAAATATAACTTAACAAGATTTTGAAATTTAAAAAAAATCATCCTCTTTCTAAAGTCAAATTTGTCATAGTATGACCAGGTTCTCAATCTAAAATTTGGTTTTATGATCTTATTTGTACTCAAGACAACCCGATTTAATTACAAAACCTTCTTATTTGACTTTCGACTTGTGGCAAATATGGCAATATACAATAATATATGGCAATCTGATTCCTGTTTTAGTGAATCAACCATTAAAACAGAAATCAGACTTTTCAAATTATACTTTTCATCACAATTTTGTTTGCAGCTGTAGCAAAAAGAAAACTACCACCCGAAGTTTTAGATGATATTAATGCAGATATTAAACCAGGCGACACTAAAGCTCAAGTCATGGGGAAGGTCCGTAAAGGTACGAAAACAGATAAATACATCATTGACAAATATTCTGTGGAAACTCTTAATATCTTAGGCGTGCAACTCACTTGTTCGGGTTGGCTTAATTCGGCACATTCGGGCGGTAAAATATACCTACATTTAATTTTGTAGCCTGACCAGGGCCGAATCGTGCCGACCCGAACATGTGCATAGCACGTCTACCTTGTGTTTGACCGTTCTTAACTTTTCTTTACGACAATTCAAATACAAGGTGTTGTTTTGGACCTGCAAAACATTTTAGGAGGTAATTATGTTAGTGATTCTCGACCCGAATCAACAAAAAAAAATAAAAAAATTAAAATAAAAAAATAAAAAACAAAAAATGAAATAAAAAGAAAACATAAAATTTAAAAACCTAAAATAAAAAGTATTATTGATTATTGACTTGGTATCGTATTGTTATACGATTATTTACGAGTTTCATAACAACCTCCTGAAATGTTTTGCAGGTTCAAAAATTCATCATCATCATTCATCATTTCAGCTGCAATACGTCCACTGCTGGACATAGGGTCCCCCAAATCCCCTATGGTTAAATGGTGTACCTAAAATATTAATTTCAGCTGTCGAAAAGAGAAAAATGACACCGAAAGAAATAGATGAAATAGTCAACGATCTGCGACCTACTAACGAGAAGTCTGGAGTCTTGAAGGATATCCGTAAAGGTAACTCTTGATTTAAGTATAAAAACAATAATCTGTGGTATAGTAAATAATAATTTACATTTAAAATAATTAGAAGAATAGATTAGTTTTACAGTAGATTACTACTGTAAAACTAATCGTTGATAATATTGCAGCGGCAGGCAAGGGACAACTTTCGCCGGCTGTCGTTGAAGATGTACTGGCTCACGTACAATCTGGCGACGATAAGTCAGCTATTTTGAAGAAGGTCCAAGAAGGTGGGTTAAAGAAAATCATAATAAGTTTTAGGCATACGACGTTGCAACTCTTCTCCTTGTTATTTTGAAAGATGATGAAAAGCAAGTGAATTATAACGTAACGGCTGAAAGCGCGCGGCGTGAGATGAAAAGAGAAACATTACGCTGTTCCCAAGTGAAATGGGACCCAGTAGGCCTAGCTCGACCGCGTGGAGAAACGTAACGTACATATATTCAAACGATTTTAAAATTGAATATACTCGTGTCGCACACAATAATTATTTACTTAGTTTTATTCATATCTATGCAATGGGTGATAAAAGTGCGTGTCCCAAAAATTATAAGTATTGTCAAAGGAAACTTGTATTTTCGATTAACAAGCAAATAAAATTTTTTCGTATGTTGTTAATTACAGCAATAGCTAAAAAACACGTGACGCCGTCGAACGCAAAGAAAGTAATTGCTGATGTTGGCACTGGTGAGAATAAAAAAGAAATCCTTGGAAAAGTGCGTAAAGGTAAGCCATAAAATATGATGAATGGTGATACTATACAGTACTATACTATACGTTAGTTTGAATTAGCAAAACTTCAAAGACATAATAAACATCAATATCATCATATTTTTAACTAATCTAGGAATTAATATTTATCTATTTATTTTAGCGGTAAACAAAGGACAGCTTCCTCCTGCTGTTATGGAAGATATACTCGCCGATGTTAAGCCTGGCGACAAAAATGAAACCGTCATGAAGAAAGTAAAAAAAGGTAAGCCAAAACCTCAAATGAATATAATGTCCAATAAACAAAGTGTATGAGATAATTTCAGATTAAATAAAAAAAAAATTACAGCAATAGAAAAGAGGAAAATACCTGAAAATGTTATGAAGAATGTAGTTGCCAGTGTAGAGCCCGATGATAAGGAAGAAGCCCTGAAGAATGTACGTGAAGGTAAACTGCTCAACGAACCTAAATTCTTTAAATTTCATACATAACTTATTTTATGGCATCTGGCCGTTAAATTGGCACACCGAGTTTAAGAAAGAGAATGTCACACAGATATGATTGTCAACAACGACACTACAAATGCGAAGATTTTCTAAAGTTTTGCCTTATTAACAATGATGATAGCGGAGATTGTACAATGGTTAATGTAAATTAATATCCAACTTCGACTAAACCGTAATTTGATATTTTAGCTGTGGATAAGGGTGAATTGTCACCTGCTGTACTCGATGATGTAATGCATGATGTAAATCCGAGAGACACCAAGTCTGTAATTATGAAGAAGATAAATAAATGTAAGTCAATGAATTTCACATAATTATACTCAGAATTATCGTCTTGCTAAAGTTTCACTTAACGTATACAGCAAGAATGACAATAATTATATGCTTATAAAATGCAAATCAATTTTGTATCATATCATATATCATAAAGGTGTGGTAGAACATAAAATTAAACAAATTTCTCCAGAGGACCAACATTGTAATCACGAAAATATAATCAGCTGTCTCATACATTTGGGAACGAGTAGGTATTGAAGTTTTGTATGGGACAGCTGATTAATTTTTCGCAATTACGATGTTGGTCCCCTAGAGAAAGTTGTTTAATTTTATAGTCTAATACACCTTTAAATATGACATGATACAAAATTGAATTGCATTTTATAAGCATATAATTATTGACATTCTTGCTGTATACGTTAGGTGTCCAGTTTGATAGTCTGGACCACACCCATATATGACCTCACAGTTCTGATACACGCTGTAGAGATTAAACTACATCTGACACGCAGACCTCAATACGACAAAAAAGTGAAGAAGACGTATTTAGTTACGAGTTATATTCATTTTATATTTTGGTGGCCCAACACAGTAGGGATGCAGATAATGATGATGGTATTTCATATTCCAGCAATTGCTAAGAGGCAAATATCAACGTCTGTCGCGGAAAAAGTTCTGATTGATGTAGACAAAAGTAAGAATAAGGAAGAAGTCGTGGCGAAGGTCAGAAAAGGTAAATGGATATATATATATATATTATTGGTGAAGGGTAGCGACCAACGCGGAGTTTACTCTGCACAAAGTAAGTTGGCGAAATTACTTTGCATTCTGTTTCCACCCATAATGACTCAAGTTAAAAACTGCCTCGTTGGTCTAGTGGCCGTAAGCGCTACTGCTAAGCAAGAGGTCCTGGGTTCAATTCCCAGGTTGGGCAAAGTGTTATTGGGCTTTTTTTATCTGGAATTTCTCAGTAGCAGCCCGGAGTTTGGATTTGTGCACGGTTGATGGCAATAGGCTCGCCCCCTGTTACATGGGACTTAAAAACATAACTGTCGAAATGTGGGCGTACTACAGGTACACCTCTGCCCAACCCTTCGGGGAAACAAGGCGTGATGTTATGTTATCGTATGTAAAATCAATTAGTCATATAATTCATTGACTCATTTTGATTGACGCAAATTATGCTGGTTTACAAATAGTACCATTATTTTTAAGGAAAACACATATTACAATTGCAAACAAACGACTACCATTTCACATTCGTTTAGCATATCGTTTCTTATAGAAAATTATAATTTTAGCCGTTGATAAAGGCCAACTGCCGCCCTCCGTCCTAGCTGAAATCGAAGACGATGTAAAGCTCAGTGACAGAAAGTCTGAAGTTTTAAGGAAGGTCCATAAAGGTAAAGTCTAATACATAGATTAAAGTTAAATTGTTCTTCATTTTAATTTTGTTACCTCTGGAACCTCTTGTTATAACTATAGACCGGATTATGTTATACGACTTGAAATGTTCGAAATATGCATAATAAATACTCGAATGACGCAACAAAATCGCCAAAAGTGCCAAACTATGCAACATCAAATTCAAATAAATACTACACATCCAGTCTTACCAAGGGGTATCGTGTTACCCAGTAACTGGGTTGTGAAGGTCAGATAGGCAGTTGCTCCAAGTAAAATACTGGTATTCAGCTGCATCCGCTAAGACTGGAAGCCGACCCGAACACAGTTGGGATAAGGCTAGGCAGATGATGACGACTAAAAAATACATGTTTTATTATCAAATCCGGCACAAGTGCATTAAACTACAACAAATAACTTACTACGTTTTCAACGAAATATTGTAATTTTCGTTATTGAAAACATTAATAATCAATAATTTTGCCTTATATTGTAATACATTTGTATTTTATAATAGGCATTCGAAATACCACATCTTTACCAATATATATTAAAATTATTTTAAGTAGCAATTAATTAATAATGAATAATGTAGATACATAAACAAAATGTAATAGGGACCTCTTACATTATGTTTATGTATTACATTATATCATTTGTGTAGTTTAGTTATACAGTAAAGATTACCTATATAAAACATGCCCAAAAGTAGCTAAAATCCGGTCTCCAGTTCTAACTATATCAAAATCGGGGTCCCTTCATCAAACAATGATACAATAAATTCATTTAGAGTTTACATCAAGATTATGGTTACATTTTCAAGCCAGGCTATTTATTCAAAGATACATGGTTTTAAAAAGATTGATACCTTTTTCTTGGTATACAGACTTGAGTTACAGACGAATAAGACCTTATTTATCCGTAAGATATACATAGCTAGCCTGCGACTTCGTCGAAATTTAAATCCTATGGCAAAGCAATACAATTCAGTCAATTTCTTCTCTTTTCTCGGCCCATTTTTATACAACAGACTGAATGATTTACTTTCAATTCATACCCTGAACAAAACAAGTTTTAAAAGAAAAATAACTGACTGGCTTATTACCTTAGAGTATACCCGAGTTGAAGATCTTTTTAAAACCATGTCCTAACACAATCTTCCCTTTGCAATGCACAATTACCCCACACCACACCCACGCACTCCACATTGCACACACCACACACATTTACTTACATCTTCCCTTGCATGTATTCTTAATTACATTATTTTCACTATTTTTATTTTTGTAAATCAATTCTTATGAACAATATTGCAAAATTATAATGTATGAGATTTTTATTTGAAGAATATTCTATGCGAATCAGACCGTCTCCAGTACAACAATCAAAAATGTAAAATTTTGTTTTGGGGGCCTGGTGACCTGACATACAGGTTTTCTAAAAAACTTAGTTTAGGCACCAGTTTTCCACAAATTAATTATAAAATTGTATCTGTAGACTTTTTACGGACATTCTCTGTAATTTGTGGTAAGAAATAAATAAATTATTATTATTATTATTATTATAACACTGTAGCTTCCCGTAAGTGAAAGAATTTTCGGAATCGAAAAAATTGTTCAATTGTTCAAAAATTGAACGATTTTTTTGATTCCGAAAATTTTCGAAAATCCCCTACATACTAGAAACTCACAAATTTTACCACTTCATAAAACACAAAATCAAGAGTCATTTATATATACTAGGCTGAGAATCAGCACTTTTCGAACGTCAGAATTACACTTATGTAATTTTGATGTTCGAAAAGTGCTGATTCTGCGTGCGTTTTTGGAGGACAGTCCCCCAAAAACGCCCGCCCTTCAACACTTCCTAGTGCTTTAGCTGGGAAGAAGAAGTGGCGCAACAATTGGTAGGTATAGATCAGAATTATAAGACAACAAAAACATAAAATAATTATAATTACAGCGATAGAAAAGAAGAAAGTGTCGCCCCTTGTCCTAGCTAAGGTAACCGACGATGCTTCAGCAAAAACTGAAAAGGCTCAAGTCATGAAGAAAATTCGTTCAGGTCTGCTTTACGAACTGTATTGATAATCGGGCATTTGCTTTCGCCAACTTTATTTTTTACGAATTTATTTAATCGATCCTCAAATAATTCCCATTTTGACTTTCATTTTTTGTTCTTTTTTTTTTGCGTGGTAGAATAGCCTCATGGGGCCTGTCAGACTCTTACTAACCAGCACACTCAGGTCCGAGGGGGGAGTGAGGTGTGAGACCCCCCCCTCGCGACTTCGACGTCAAAATATAACTCAGTGATCGTCTCACTGACGTGAGCATTGCGACCAATTTGGATTTATTCAACGTGGTTGATCAACACCAGAAAGTAAAAAAAAAGATCATTAAGTATAAAAAAGGCGATGATCGTTAAATGACCAAAAAGTTTTTAGAGAATCAATTAAATATTCCCCAGTAGTTATTAATTGTTTGTTTTGTTTAACTGTAGCTGTTGAGGACGGTCATCTAGACCCCGTAGTCATGGATGTAGTCATGGCCGAAGTACAGCCTGGTGAAACTAAGTCCCAAATTATGAAAAAGGTCCGCAAATGTAAGTACCTAGTTCTTAAAAGGTCCTGAAAATCTTCAAAAAAGGTCCAATTTATGCTGATCTCGCATTGCATATGAATTCCGTCAAATGAGAGGTCAGCTTATACTGGAATTGTATAGCTTGATATGTAGCCATGTGTACAGTCAGGAAAATTAATTGTTTAGCAGATTGCCACACTAGGTACGTCAATTTGCTGCGTTATAGTCATGTCATGCAACTGTCGAACAATGACAACTGTGATTTGAATATACGTACAATTTTAGTTGACTGTCAATTTGTTCACGTAATTTTTCCTCGATTTGAAATTAATCAAATATCAATATAGGTACACAGTATACTTATGATTGCGGTCACTAATATAATCGCTTAAGGCGCTGACAAGACCCAATTGACCAAAATAGGCTTCTCTTAAGAAAGAAAATTGCCAAATCTGTATAGTTTGTGGTACCGGAAAAAATATATGTTAATTTTGAACATATTTCCCAGAACTTGGTTGTCACCAAAACACGTTTTGAAAAAAAAATCTCGATACAAACTAACGTTAAACTAACCTCTTACCTTGAGTTCTAATCCAAAATATCTGTATTAAATATCAACATAGATTACGTATTTAATTAATAACAAGTACGTCTTATTCTAATGCAGAACTTGGTTGTTTTTTATTTTCGATTACTCAACTCAATTCTGAATAAATAGATAATTACTTCATATTTTGCAATAAATTACAAGCGTTTTGTCGTCGCGCTTCTCTTTCTTTTCTATGCAATCTGACAGTGACCGCGGTTTAGGTGTTGTCAGCGTCTACACAAACAATACTAATATTGGGATCACGTCAATGTAGTATAAAACTACAATGATGTGATCCCGATAATAAACAGTAAAATATCGTACTGATTAACGCCGTATGATGTCGCCGTAAAGTTTAGTAGGTCTAATGATATAATTCACTATAGTTACTCAATACTCAATAGTTTATTTGTATTCCACAAAGTGTAAGTACTACCTACATATTGTTACTGTACTACCTACAATTTCAGCGATTGGAAAAAGGTATGTAACACCCGGAGTCAAGGAAGAAGTACTCGCCACCATAAATAAAAGAGACAATAACAAGAAAATTATACACAAGATGCGTAAAGGTACGTAGACTAGAGGTAAAGAAAAGAAAGAAAAAGCATTTATTGGGACTCGCACAGAAAGATCACAAACTAAACTAAACACAATCATATTTAAAAACAAAACCGTATTAAAAAATATATATACAGGGTTACTGGTAACTCGACGTATTCCTTGCGGGACGTTGTAGTAGGGTTAAAATGCAACAAATTAAGCCACCAAATGTTCTACCGAAATTCAGTAGTTTTTGAATTAGTTAAGAGTTTTAGTTTTTTAATGAAAAATCCCAGATTAAACCATTTGAACATTTGAAACAAAAAAAAATACTACACCTGGTGTACAAATTACTAATAAAATATCCTTGTCTTATCAGCTATCCAAAAAGGTATGAAAGTTAATACAAAATCATGGACTACATTATGAAAATCGTTTTTGATTTAGTACAGGCGTGCGTTTCACAAAAAGGTGATTATTCGAAAAATCAAAAACAAAATCGTGAACATTATTATTCTTTTTAATCAATATTAAAAACTTTAATTACACACATTTCACACGTCTTGTTCGATGTGCTGCCCTGGGTTTCGAATACATGTTCTTATTCGCTTCCTTACTTCGGTTTTTGTTATTCTTGAGGTGATTGTTGCCCTCATCTGGTCCGCCGCATTTGTAATTCTCTCCCTTAGTTCTTCAATTGAATTTACTGGGGTCACATATACTAGATCTTTCATATGACCCCAGACGTAAAAGTCTAGCGGCGTCAGATCAGGGCTTCGTGCAGGCCACGGAATCGGCCCACCGCGCCCTATCCATCGGTTTGGATAGTTTTCATCCAGCAATTGTCGAATTGTGATTCGGAAGTGGGCTGGACATCCGTCATGTTGGTAAATCATGTTTGTTCTTCTTTCTGAGGAAATCTTCATAAAGTTCCCCATTTAGTGTTCGGGGTAAAAAATGTGGGCCAATTAATTTGTCGTCAATAATACCCATCCAAACATTAAGCGAGAACCTTCGCTGGGATGCGGTTGGTTTCAGTTTTTTAGGGTTTGCTTCTGCTTTCGGTGCCCAGTAATGTAAGTTGTGGTAATTTGTGATACCATCACGATCAAAACATGACTCATCGGTCCACAGAATGTTTTTTAAAAAGTTTTCGCTGTCGGCGTCGGCACTTAGCATAAAACGACAAAATTCAAGCCGTCTCGGCGGATCTCCTTCTTCTAATGACTGGACTGGTTGGTAATGGTATGGATGTCGGCCTGACAAGTGAACTACAGACCAGACTTTCCACTGTGACATACCAAGCTCACGCGCTACGATGTTTGTCGATGTGTTAGGATCGTCAATAAAACGTTGAAGAATAAGCTCCTCGTCTTCAGCCGTGTATCTCCGGAAACGACCAGTGTCAACTTGCCTGCTTCTTTGGACGCTGCCAGTTTCAGATATTCGCCGATAAGTCGATCCGAAGACACTAACGTGGGGGAGTCGGTGGTTGGGAAAGCGAAGTTGATATTCTCGCCGCGCCTCAGCAGCGTTACCGTCACAAAGTCCGTAACAGTACATTATGTCAGCGTATTCAGGATTAGAATATGCAGCCATAGTCAGCGCTTATGAAGGCACAGCACAGCACAGCACAAGAGCAAGATACGCAGCAACAGTTAGGGAAATAGCCAGTAACAAAACATGAGCTTGCGCGACGTAGAGTTGAAACTAACTAACGCAGACGACCAAATTTTGCAAAATCAACCAAATTTTGCAAAAGCATGACAGGGGTGTCATGCCGAGAGAACAATAGCGACCAACCACAAAGCTCCCCGAGTGGTTGGAGTTCAAGCGCAGGTAAAAACTACGAATAATACGAATACGAAACAATAGGTTGACCGTCTCGCAATTTTACATGCCCCCCATAAAACTCTTCTCTTCCCTGGCACACATGCAAAAGTATTGACAATCATACCTTTCTGAATAACTGATAAGACAAGGATATTTTCCTATTAATTTGTACACCAGGTGTAGTTTTTTTTTTTGCACTAGACTACATTTTTTATGAAGTAATAGCAAAAATTACAAAAAATTATATGTTTGGTTAGTAATATTTGCCAAAGTTTTAGGCATTATCGAACTTTTAATTATTAACAAAGGTCTGCTACGGCGTCAACTGTGATAATAACTTAAATTTCAGTACAGTCGCGCCGTAAATCATTTTTAAATTGGTTTCAAATGATTTAATCTGGGATTTTTCATAAAAAAACTAAAACTCATAACTAATTCAAAAACTACTAAATTTCGGTAGAACATTTGGTGGCTTAATTTGTTGCATTTTAACCCTACTATGACGTCCTGCAAGGAATACGTCGAGTTACCAGTAACCCTGTATATACAGGGTTACTGGTAACTCGGGTTAAAATGCAACAAATTAAGCCACCAAATGTTCTATCGAAATTCAGTAGTTTTTGAATTAGTTAAGAGTTTTAGTTTTTTTATGAAAAATCCCAGATTAAATCATTTGAAACCAATTTAAAAATGATTTACGGCGCGACTGTACTGAAATTTAAGTTATTATCATAGTTGACGCCGTAGCAGACCTTTGTTAATAATTAAAAGTTCAATAATGCCTAAAACTTTGGCAAATATCACTAACCAAACATTTAATTTTTTGTAATTTTTGCTATTACTTCATAAAAAATGTAGTCTAGTGCAAAAAAAATACTACACTTGGTGTACAAATTACTAGGAAAATATCCTTGTCTTATCAGTTATTCAGAAAGGTATGATTGTCAATACTTTTGCATGTGTGCCAGGGAAGAGAAAAGTTTTATGGGGGGCAGGTAAAATTGCGAGACGGTCAACCTATTGTTTCGTATTCGTATTATTCGTAGTTTTTACCTGCGCTTGAACTCCAACCACTCGGGGAGCTTTGTGATTGGTCGCTATTGTTCTCTCGGCATGACAGGGGGAGCGATTTTGCAAAATTTGGTCGTCAGCGTTAGTTAGTTTCAACTCTACGTCGCGCAAGGTCGTGTTTTGTTACTGGCTATTTCCCTAACTATTGCTGCGTATCTTGCTCTTGTGCTGTGCTGTGCTGTGCCTTCATAAGCGCTGACTATGGCTGCATATTCTAATCCTGAATACGCTGACATAATGTACTGTTACGGACTTTGTGACGGTAACGCTGCTGAGGCGCGGCGAGAATATCAACTTCGCTTTCCCAACCGCCGACTCCCCCACGTTAGTGTCTTCGGATCGACTTATCGGCGAATATCTGAAACTGGCAGCGTCCAAAGAAGCAGGCAAGTTGACACTGGTCGTTCCCGGAGATACACGGCTGAGGACGAGGAGCTTATTCTTCAACGTTTTATTGACGATCCTAACACATCGACAAACATCGTAGCGCGTGAGCTTGGTATGTCACAGTGGAAAGTCTGGTCTGTAGTTCACTTGTCAGGCCGACATCCATACCATTACCAACCAGTCCAGTCATTAGAAGAAGGAGATCCGCCGAGACGGCTTGAATTTTGTCGTTTTATGCTAAGTGCCGACGCCGACAGCGAAAACTTTTTAAAAAACATTCTGTGGACCGATGAGTCATGTTTTGATCGTGATGGTATCACAAATTACCACAACTTACATTACTGGGCACCGAAAGCAGAAGCAAACCCTAAAAAACTGAAACCAACCGCATCCCAGCGAAGGTTCTCGCTTAATGTTTGGATGGGTATTATTGACGACAAATTAATTGGCCCACATTTTTTACCCCGAACACTAAATGGGGAACTTTATGAAGATTTCCTCAGAAAGAAGAACAAACATGATTTACCAACATGACGGATGTCCAGCCCACTTCCGAATCACAATTCGACAATTGCTGGATGAAAACTATCCAAACCGATGGATAGGGCGCGGTGGGCCGATTCCGTGGCCTGCACGAAGCCCTGATCTGACGCCGCTAGACTTTTACGTCTGGGGTCATATGAAAGATCTAGTATATGTGACCCCAGTAAATTCAATTGAAGAACTAAGGGAGAGAATTACAAATGCGGCGGACCAGATGAGGGCAACAATCACCTCAAGAATAACAAAAACCGAAGTAAGGAAGCGAATAAGAACATGTATTCGAAACCCAGGGCAGCACATCGAACAAGACGTGTGAAATGTGTGTAATTAAAGTTTTTAATATTGATTAAAAAGAATAATAATGTTCACGATTTTGTTTTTGATTTTTCGAATAATCACCTTTTTGTGAAACGCACGCCTGTACTAAATCAAAAACGATTTTCATAATGTAGTCCATGATTTTGTATTAACTTTCATACCTTTTTGGATAGCTGATAAGACAAGGATATTTTCTTAGTAATTTGTACACCAGGTGTAGTATTTTTTTTTGCACTAGATTACATTTTTTATGAAGTAATAGCAAAAATTACAAAAAATTAAATGTTTTGTTAGTGATATTTGCCAAAGTTTTAGGCATTATTGAACTTTTAATTATTAACAAAGGTCTGCTACGGCGTCAACTATGATAATAACTTAAATTTCAGTACAGTCGCGCCGTAAATCATTTTTAAATTGGTTTCAAATGGTTTAATCTGGGATTTTTCATTAAAAAACTAAAACTCTTAACTAATTCAAAAACTATTGAATTTCGGTAGAACATTTGGTGGCTTAATTTGTTGCATTTTAACCCTACTATGACGTCCTGCAAGGAATACGTCGAGTTACCAGTAACCCTGTATATAAAAACAAAGTCCTGTCTCTAATAGGCTCCTATCACAGCTTAATGTAGAAGAAATGTACTACGATCCTTACATACTCCATGAGCTTTTGCTTGTGCCAGTTCTCTCGCAACTTGTTCTTCATAAGAGTATCTAGTGATTTAAGTGGGTACCTATGAACTACATCATTACTGCGGAACATATGACGCAAGAAGTTTGTTTGTTACGCTTTCACGGTAAAACGGCTTAACGGATTTGGATAAAATTTAGCACATAGGTATGACTGGCCATGACCTGGATGAGGACATAGAACCATTTATCCCGATATTCCCACGGGACCGAGACTTATGCGGGTGAAACCGCGAGGCGCAGCTGGTAAATAATAGGTATTTATTTGTTCTCTCATAAATAGGGTAATATTGACTAAACTGGCGAACATCTAAACTATTTGTTCATACAAAAACTCTAACTCTAACATAGGTAACGACTCCATCTTGATTTGTCAATACAATTTCTGTGCCACAATTTCACAAATGTTTACCAACAAACAACGGCCCGCTGTCAATTTCATTCAAGCATAAAATATCCGTGTAGCACTCTAGCTGACAGGATACCTACTTAAACTTTATTGGCGATTGGCGACTTAGTGACTTTATTGGCGTCTTTTTTATGCGCTTGACGATACGGCTAATGCTCAATTTTTTACCGCTACCAAACGCAAAGAGTTGCGAAAACATGATAAAAGTATATTGTCTGTCTTCAAACCATTTAAAATGAGTTTTAGTTTAAGCTATTTACTTCACGTAGGCACCTACGAGTAGTAATCACCCCAGCCGACACCGCATTATAATTAGGCGATCTATCTTGTAGCTGGCACGCAAACATGGTATTTATTTTAGTGAAATCAAACGGTCGGTAAAACTGTAACATAGACTGTTACAAAAATCTTTTGGCGCGTGAATGACATTGACACCCCATTGACATTAATTGATGGTCTTTGTAGAAGTCTATGTTAGAGTTTTTCCGACCGTTTTATCTCACTAAAATAAATACTATGTTTGTGTGCCAGCTACAAGATCGATCGCTTAATTATAATGCGGTGTCGGCTGGCGTGATTACTACGTGCCTACGTAAAGTGAATAGCTTAAACTAAAACTGACTTTAAATGGTTTGAAGACAGACACTATACTTTTATCATGTTTTGGCAACTGTTTGCGTTTGGCAGCGGAAAAAATGAGCACTAGCCGCACATAAAAAAGACGCCAATAAAACGACTAAGTCGCCAATCGCCGATAAAGTTTAAGTAGGTATCCTGTCTGCTAGAGTGCTACACGAATATTTTGATGCTTGAATGACATTGACAGCGAGCCGTTGTTTATTGGTATACATTTGTGAAATTGTGACACAGAAGTTGTATTGACAAAACAAGATGGCGTCGTTAGCTCCAATTTTAGACACGCACCAAAAGAATCTTATAGCTTTGTACCAATCCTAACGACAAACATTATAATTTTAGCGGTAGAGAAAGGAAAACTGCCGCAGTCTGTTTTGGATGATATCCTCTTCGATGTATCGCCTAGTGACGATAGAGAAACAGTTATGGTAAAGGTTCGCAACGGTAAGTAGCATACAGTTTTGTTACCACAACAAATAATAGATTTCTGTCTGAAAAGTCTTATCAGAATGAAATATACAGAAAATATAATATACAATTTATATTCAGATGAAAAATATGGCAAACAGTTAAACAACAATACTGCGTTTATCATAACTCATTACAACGATAATAATTATTTTTGGGCAATGGTATGAGGAGGATGTGGTGAAATCTATTAGTTATTAGCGGAAAATAACCGGATAAAGATAAATTTATACATACATAAACTCATGCCTATTTTCCATGGGGGTAAGCAGAAACTACAGAACGCCACCTGCTACGATCTTTACATACTCCTTTCACTTCGTTGTCGTCCATAAATCGGTCGTACACGCACGTCGCGCTGGTTGCAAGTACTATGAAAAAGATAATATATAAATTTTCTAAATACGTACATAAAGACAAACCTATTTCTCATGAGGGTAAACAGAAAACAAGCCACGGGCTGCTCAGTACTACTACATAGTTTTATGTTTCGTCCAATTTGTATTTCTGGAGAATCCTATAATTAAATATGCAGAATATTCTGTCCCGACGCCAACACGGACATGTGTAGTTACGACACTATTAGGTACCTATTGTATTTTTTTTAATTTAAAGTGCACCGCTAATAATTAATTATTCGTTCAGCCATAGACAAGAAACAAGTACCACGAGAAGTGATGTATGACATAATGCTCTCTAGTGATGATAAGGCCCCAATCATGAACAAAATCCGTATCGGTAAGTTGTCACGTATTCTAGTGATGGCCACACACGTTACCGTCTACCGGAGACCGCAGACCGTAGGACCACAGGTTTGCCTACGCATATACAGGGTTTAAATTAAATTAACCTACGAAACTCCCTTAACAAGATAAAACGAAATTAGAATTATTTGAGTTTTTTTTTTTATATCCAAGTACTACTTGTGCAGACCGACGCAAGTATTGGAATAGACTTGTGCAGTTTTTTGAAACTTGCGCAGGCGACCGAAGCAAAATCGCAAATTAATTGTTTCGAGCATCTCTCCCAACCCGAGAGCAGTGGTGGTCCAGTGGTAACGGCATCGACTTACGAGTTGTAAGTCGTAGGTTCGGACCCAGACAGGCGCTTAACTTTGTGTAAATTATTTTATTACCACTGCTCTCAAAACGGTGAAGGAAAACATTTTGAGGAAACCGGTATTTCCTAGAACCGAACATTCGATGACGTGTGACATCTACCAACCCGCACTGGGCCCGCGTGGTGGATAACGGTGCACTCCCTCTCTCAAGGGGGAGGCCTGTGTCCCAGCAGGGGGAACATTATAAGCTGATCATGTATCTCTTACCCGGAGTATCCCATAAACGCTACGACTTGTGGGTCGACCTACGCAGACGACATGCATAATATGTAGAACGTGGATGGTGGCATGTATGGCTTACATTAAAAACCTTCCTGCGATTGGTCTGCGATGAACCAGTAGAAGTAGTGCTTCTAGTAGCAGTAAAGCTGTTCACGAATGCTCTCATTCGGGAAGCCTTGCAACCTTCAAACCTTATTCCAGCCTCCAAGCAACGTTGCTGTGTGGTTTAAGGCGTATGAGTGACGCGTAATTAAGGCTCATACTTCAGGCATTTCTGTTCAGCTTTGTCTTTGGGAAGGCCACGCTCCTGTGATACCTCTGTAATCATTTGTCATCAGGTGAGCAATATGCTTGCTAGCCATACAGTCATATAAAAATAACCTTAATTTCAGCTATAAAACAGAAGAAGCTAACGCCGTCTGTCATGGAGGATATAGTTGTCCATGTTAGTCCTGACGAAAGGACTGAAGTCATGAAAAAGGTCCGAAAAGGTTAGTCATAATGTAATAATAATTCGACTAACAGTACCTAGAACTTATCATTTCGAATAATTATTATTGCGTACATTTAACAGAAGGATATACATATATTGCGGAAAATATTTATGTTTTCGGTAGTTATCTGATACGGCCACAAGGAAGGAAGGTAACAATTATTTATGAAATGGTTAATTTTCCTAAATCACGTTATAACGTTATGTAGGTTTTGATTTACAGAAATTATATTAGGTACAGTATAAAAATACATAAACACACGCCTTCTTCCTATGGGGGTAGGCAGAAACTAAAGAACGCTGCTTACATAATCCGTTTGCTTCGTTTACGTTCATATATCTGGTCATACACGCACGCTGGTTGCGAGTACTACGCACCTGACCTTTCTGAAGAATATCACCAATTAGGTCGCTATATGTATTGTCCTCTTAGGGCGTCCCCTCTCGGCATTTCCACTCAGATCTGCCTGTACAGTACAGTATATCATTTCTGTAAATCAAAACCTTATTAGGTACCGCATAGTATGCAAATTACGCGCTTTAACGTGTAGTTGCGGACACCAGCTCGTATTACCTATTATCTAGTTATAGTATAATAATTGTTTTTAAAACAAACTATGATAAGACCTATCGATGCTGGGATTCTCTTGGAGTGAATGTTCTAACACGAAATAGTCCATAGAAAATCTCGAATCACTTAATTGGTTTGAGTGTTAGTAAGTTATTCAACTTCTAACAAGACAATCTTCAATTAGATCAATCTTCTATCTTGGACAAGACTGAAACCTGTAAAAGAAAAAATCGAGAGGAAGCTTGGATTTATAGTTAATAAAGTCTAAAATCGGCAATCCGTCTTGAGCAAGCGTAGCCGTAGTGATCAATGTTCATGCCTTCTCTGTATCAGAAGAGGCCTTTGCCTTTGAGGTATTATTATATTAGTACTAGCTGCGCCCCACGGTCTCACCCACGTAGCGCGATATCGAGGGAGCGTCAGGCAGCAATATACATGTCGTGCCCGCAATATCGCCCCAGTCTGCATGTGCCTTAAGTCTCGATCCCGTGGGTATATCGGAATGAAATATATTTTTCGACCTATTCTCATACCTACCAAATATACATTTAAAAAAAATCTTAAAAATCGGTCGAGCCGTTTCGGAGGAGTGCGACCACAAAAACCGTGACACGAGATTTTTATATGTTAGAAAGAAGGTATAAAGGCAACTGCCACATTGTTTGAACCAAACACGTTTTAGAAAGAAATGTGCTAGTATGGCAAATATGAACCGAGAGACGAAGCAAAGGATAGGTCTCCACTAAGTGAGACAGATGGTGTGTTAAGATCATAGGCAGATGCAAACCGCTTGGTGATAGAAAACGAAAATCCATAACGAAAGATTATGTTCAACAATGGTGGTAAAAGCCTACCTATGATAATTTAAGAAAACTAAAAACATTCTTGTTTGTTTCCTAACGATAATAATGGACTTTCAGCGGTCGAAAAGGGACGCTTGTCTACATCTACCGTGGAGATGATACGAGACATAGATGAAAGTAAAAAGTCAAAAGATATGGACAATGTACTCGACGACCTCGATCGCAGTAAAGATAAGACTGAAATCTTAAAAAATCTCCGTACTGGTAAGTCAAATAATTGGGTTTTAAATAATAGTAGTCTTAATAACTAACTACAAGTAATCATGACGGATAAAAAGCAAAAACAAATAACTTAACAAACAAAATAACTTAAAGTGCTTTCACTTTGATTTAAGTCAAACAAATTGATAAAAATAGTACTAATTTACGACACGTAATATTTCAGCGGTAGACAAAGGCCAATTACCACAATCTGTTATGGATGACGTAGTTAATAACGTAAAGATTACAGACGATAAAGAAGAAACTATCAAGAAGGTTCATAAAGGTTAGTCATTAAAAATATTCAACAAGCAATAAAAAAAAATGTATAAGTATACAAATCAATTGCCGTGCGTAAAAAAAATGAAAAAGGCATTTTAAGGCATTACCTATTATACAATAGATTGCAACTCCACGCTCTTTTTCGTTCTACTTTTTACTAAAAATCTTTTTCCTATTTTTACCTACTCCTCCGAGATCCTAGTTTTGTATGAGTCTATTGAGAAGCCTCAAGCTGTTTTAAGCCAACCAACTTAAACCAGCTTAATTTAATATCAGTAAAGCACACACATTATTATTATTTTCAGCTATAAGAAAGCGCCAATTACTGCCAAAGATAACAAAAATTGTTAAAAAAATAGATGGAAAAGCTAATGAGGCAATCGTCAGTCTCAGTCCTAGTGATATAAAAATGATCGATGAAGGTACATAAAACTATCAAAAACTACTCAATACTAAATTACTCCTACTTTTTTTACTTTTTTAAACAATGGACTCCGTTGTTCAATGAAGCCACGCATTTATTTCCTAAATATTTCCGTATTAATTGCAGCTGGAAAAGCAGGAGAAATTTCGCCATCGGTCATGAAATTAATAAACGATGTAAAATGTGATATATGTTGCAATACAAAAAAAGAATCGCCATTGAATAAACTTCTGAAGATAAGAAATAAGAAAATCATCGTTCGCAAGACAGATATAGTCGCAAATATGACCGGTGCTGACACCGACGCCAAAGTCTTAAAGAGGGTCAGAGCAGGTAAGTATCAGCCTATTTCAGTCCCCACACCTATGAATAAATAGGAAGATTCAAGATTTTAAGTTACTAGTAAGGAAAATAGATATTACTCTTTCCCTTAATATTAACACAATATAATAGATTATAATATATAGATGATGATAGATATAACAGATTGTATATATCAACATCTATAAAATATATAATTATGTCTTAATTAACTGACTCAGTTAATTAATACGTAATTATAATTTTATCATTTATTTCAGCAATAAAAAAAGGGGAAATATCACCGTCTGTCATGAAAATTCTATTAAATAAAGATAATGCTGGTATTATATTTTCCGATGAAATTCTTCGTGCAATATGTCCGCGAGAGAAATGTAGCAAAGTGAAGGTAAAAAGAAGTAAAAGCTTAAAAACGACAGTAGTAAGCGAGTGTTCATCTCTCAAAACCTGTAAAAGTGAACGTTGTACGGAAGCTGTGTGCAAAAACAGAAAAAGAAATCCGCTTTGTCCACATATTCCTTGCGATAGCAAACATAACTTTATGTGTGAAGATATGTCAAAATATTCAATAATGCGTATGTGCACTGTTCCAACCTGGCCCAAACCCTGTGTATCTGCAAAGATACAACCCTGTGAATCGGTAAAGATACAACCTTGTACATGTGGGAGTGAAACATGTAGAAAACAAGTAGAAAAAAATAGACCGTCGCAGACGAAACTAACTGCAAGCGAGGCAAAGCTTATAGCTTGTGTATGTGGAAGTGATATATGTGAAAAAGAGCGTAACAAGATACTGGAAGCTCTTTTAAGGGCCAAAAAAGCAAAAGCAATAAAAGCAATAAAAGGAGAAAATGAAAAAATTATAAAAAAGAACGAACAAAAAAATAAACTAAAATCAAAGAAGCAAGCAAAAGTCAGGCTAAAGAGATATAAATTCAATGAGAAATGTACAATAGTTAGACAGAAAATAAAAAACAAATTGAATAAACGTGCTTTGAATGAGGTGCAGAGTAGAAAAGCATTAGTCGGTGCGATGGCAGCAGAGTCAGTTGTAGATCTTGGCAGAATCGGCGGGCATGCGTATTCGAAGTTTAACAGAATTTTATTAAATAAGCAGACTACTACCGGAAAAGGCCAATGTTTCTATCATGATGAGCAAGAAATGTATGAGTCAGCCGCAAGAATAAAGCATAGAATACGTTTTATAGCTCAGAAGTATTTTAAAAAGAAACGAGATAAGAGACCTCTTAAAATTGAATGTCATCCGCTCTATGTGCATACGCGAAATAAAAAACCATGTTTGTGGGTATTTCATAAGTGGCCACAGTTTTACCCCAGATGTGTTTCTTTGCTTACATTTTGGAGACAGATTATTCACACGATTCTTTTTCTATTAGCTATAATTATATGGAGTCCATGTTTACTTTGTACTGAACTTTGCACGCAAGCTTTTTGTTGTCGACTGCGACTATGATAATGTTGTATATCAAATGGAATCATCATTTTTGTTGAAGAAAATGAAGTATTTTTTTATAGAATTTTGTGTTTAATTATATAGTTCCTCTGCTATAGCCCAGTCAAATAAGCAGAACAATACAGGAGAAGCTGGTAAAAGCTTACTATCTCTATTTCCATCCCATTGCTTATTTGACTGGGCTAATAATATTCTAAATAACTCGCCTTATTTTTCCAGTTTCTATTGAATTTGATGGTTCGGCGAGACTATTGCCTAGGTTTTCGATTCAACCAGTAAATGCGACAGATAAAATAATATGCAAACGTCGTTTCTGACTATAGACAGATGATAGTACCTACCTAGATACTTTTTATCAGCAGTAAACTATACTGTGCAAGGAACCGATGGAATAATAGGACCAATAACTACCAACTAACAACCTACAGGCAAGGCTTTCTCAAATTCCTTTGAATTTAAGCTAGTAATAAAAATGGCCTCTCTTCATATACAACTTCCTCTCGAAACTTGGCAAATGATTTTCAAAATGGTTATTAAAATCTTGTTAATTATTACATCATCTCAGATTATTCAATAGCTTTCAAGTTGTCTCTAATCCTATGGATTTTCATCTAGGCTTACCTTAGGAGTCATCTCTACGGGCGAGAAAATCGCTGCGGTAGTCCCGCCGTGCCATCAAATTCAAAATAAAACTATGAATCAATATCTACACGGCGATAGGATCACGCCTATAATTTGAGGCACAGCGTGACTCGCTGCGATACTCTCGTCTGTGGAGATGGCACCTTTAAGCTACGATTTCCTATAAGACTGCTTGCCGCCACTAACGGCAGCAATGACGGCTGCCATGAAAATTATGACAGTGGCATAGGTTTTAATCGAACACTTTTTCCTGTGACTAAGTACATTGAGGACAAATCTAGCGATTTAAATCTTTGGGCAGCGGGGCTTGACTTTACGGTGTCAAAAACGCTCTCTAGGAAAACACACCAACTCACATTCATAAATAACGTTTTAGTGACGTCATTTGCCAGTAAAATGCAGACGGTATGTGGCGGCCACCGCTCTTCTAGGAAACCGTAGCTTAACCCAGTCGTCACATTATACTTATTATATTATATTCTATTATCACAACCACAACCAGTCACATCCTGGTCGCGACAGACGGGGTTCAGTCAAGAGGCGGTGTTTGTCATGGAATTAGTAAGTACTAGTGGTTATACTATCTCACATAAGAACGTTCACATTAGAATCTCAAATTATCGAAAATACCTTTAATTTACCTACATTTTAGACAAGTTTTTGAGTTCACATTGATTGTCGCTGAGACGAGATTGTGATTAGATTTCGACCGTTTTTAAATACGTGAATTTGCCTTCTGACATAATATGAGATAGTATAATTATGTAGCCGTAAACATTGATGGAATAAAACGAATGAATGCATAAGATCAATTTTATAATTATTAAAGCCACACAATATTATTATATGCATATCAAAATGATGTGATAATATAACATTATTACATAAAAAAGATAAATCATCATCATCATCATAATCAGCCTACAATGTTCCCACAGATGGGACAGAGGCCTCCTCTTTGTGAGAGGGAGTGGACCATAATCCACCACACGGGCCTAGCGCGGGTACAAGAATATCAATAATAATAATCACCAGCATTTTGCAAAACAACATAATATATATTTATTAAGAGCAATATTAATTAATTTATACTTTTATTTATTTACAATTTATACTCGTAATTATAAAAGTACTCTGTGGATGGAGGAGAAAAAAATAATACCATATGACGCTGACACTTCATACGCCACATTTGACATATTTATTTAATACATTCGTTGTAATGTGCTAAGCAGGGAAAATACTTTATTATTAGTATTATGTATCTTAACGTGTTCGGAAGAAATTAGTTTTGTATTTACCTGTGGACGGCAGCGCAGTCATATCTCCTTTCCTACAGATAAGGAGCCATCATGTATCATTTACTGATACACACAAAGTTTTTTATGTAAACTTAATGTATTGGTAAGTTCACGATAATATTGTTTCTTTCTTGTTTCTTTTTATTATTGTACTGTTTATGTTATCATTCTGTATATATTTCTCTCCGCCCCTAAGACGACCCACTGACCCTTTCTTTTCAATAAATAGATCTAGGCAATGGTTTTTTTCTTTTTTCAGAATTACCTAATTTTTATACCGATTTATGATCGAATGTGGAGGATAACAAGATACAACACTTCTAAAGAAGGAATGCTTAACAAAACACCAACATAACATTACGCCTGTATTCCCCGAGACGGTAGGCAGAGGTGTATTGAATAGGTACCGAATTTCGCCATTTCATGCATAATTTGGACAAGTTTGTTTAAGACTAACTTGGAACTAAATCCAGGAGTGGCAGGTGGAATACAAGTAATGGACGTCATATAAGAAAATACGTCTTAACTTGATGCCTATTTTTGGTCACAGTAACTTTTTGAGTACTTAATCTCATTTACATTGAACACAAGAATGCCTAAGAGCCGCAGACAACTTTCCGCACGCGACCAAAGAACATTGTGCTGCAATTACTATAAATCACGTGAACAAGGGAAAACAATTCCCTTAGAAAGAAAATCAACCAGTGTATCAAGCGTTCAAAATTCCACGGAATCAAAGACAACTACGTTGCAGCGCAAGGATTTGAAAACTCTGACATATTTGACGAACTCTTTTAATGAGGGTAACAAATCGATTCCATTAAAGTCCTGTCTTTCATCACAAGGACACAATGAAAAAGTAAAGATGAAAGTAAAATTTAATATCCAGAGAGGGGAAGATCAACTTCGTGACGCAACTTACACAAGTTCCGCGCATGATATAAATAAGAACATACGGAAAAGAAAAGAATTTGTAACAATGCACCAGCAAAGTGGAAAGTTTCAAAAGAACAAAATAGGATGTCATAGAAGAGGTATGGCGGGTGACAATGACGGTATACAAATGGATATAAAGTCAAAACAAAAACAATATTATGAGACCTCTGGAACAAACAATCAATATAACAAGCCATTCTTGAAAAAGTCCTTTGCTAGCAAGATTAAAAATATCATTATGGAAAAGTCTAAACAGCTATCAGACACAAGTATAAGACATAGACATATGCGAAAATCGATTAAAATAAGATCTTTCAATAGCTATTCATCTATAAATTACGATAAGTTTAAAGAAAGGTTAAATAAGAGTGACATGAAAAACCAGATTCTGAATAATAATACAAATAAAAATATTTCAAGTCGAAACAATTCACTGAGCGAAAAACATAACATAGCTCAGATAACCAATTTACGATGTCCAATAATACGTGACAAATTGGAAATGACCCAAGAAAAAAGACAAATTCCAAATAAATTCTCTAAAAACATTTACACTATTCATACACTCAATAACTATGACATAGGCAAATCGACTAATAACAAAAATTATCAACGGGAAAATGATGAAAACCTGGAAACCAACTTATCTGCAGTAGTTTATCAAGATATTTGTGTCACAGGGAGAAAGCTTGAGCTATGGAAAAATCAAGGTAAAAATAAAAAGAGACGTGTTTTATCCATACGAATCGGAAGGAGAACTTCTAGCAATAGTATTAAAAACTATTCCAGTAAACAGAGCTCTAAGATCAATAATAGTGCGTTTAGCGAATTGAAAACATCTAAAGCAAAGGATGACTTGCATTTCTTGACAGACAATACACTAAGAAAAGAAAATAACAAAAACGAACAAAAAGTTAAGAGAGAAGAAGTCTATCAAACCTCTGAAGTATTTAGAGAAATTTTTAAAGCTCGAACATATGACTCTTCAAGAAAATATACGTCTACTATAATTGATCAAACTTCAACTAGTGAAGTTCCAAATAAATTGGAAGTTAGATTTAAAAAATCTCAGTATAATAACGTTTTAACTTGTACGAAAAAACGACAAGAGAAAGAATCTAAAGAACCGCAATTGTGGAATGACCTTTTAGAATCATCCATTGGAAATAAACATGAAGAAGACTTATTTATTCAAAAAACACGTCATAAAATAAGCCCATTAATATTAAAAAAATTGACCGCTCAAGTATCGCCTGTAGTCAAAACTGAAACAAAGAGAAATAACATAGATAAACAAGATAAAAACATTAGGGGCCAAATATGTACTTCTCCCAACGATAAACTACACTCTAACTTGCCAATGAACAAAAAACAAAAAAGTTTAGATAATAATGGCAAAACTGAGAATGGCTATCGAAAGTCAGAAAATGTGATAATAGAAAAACAACTATTTAAAGAGAAAGAACAGAAGACTAGAAGGGATGCTAATCTGAAAGAAGTAAACAACACCAATCATAGTTCTATATTAATTAAACTGTGGTCAAACATACTACAGAAAGTATCATTTTCTTCTATAAGAAATAATACCTCACATTTTGAGAAACATACGTACAAACCAAAGGTTAAAGAACCAAGAAAAAATAAATCTGAAACTTCAAAACAAATTAATAGTCATGACAAAAGTTATACTACGATACATGAACACCTGATAAATGTATCACCAAAAAGATCATGCAAGAAACATTCAACAGTTAAACTTGGTAAATCTGCGTGCGATATAATAAGTTACAACCATGCAAAGACTCGTTTGATTGACGAAAAACGGTCAAACAAATTCAAGAATAAAAATCTATATATGGAAATAACTGGAAACAAAAACAAAAAATTCGATGACAAACTATTACACCGAGCTGTGAAAAAAAATCAAACAGGCACTCATGAAATTGTTCAACAGCAGTCAAACATAAATCAGGAACTCTTGACAAAAAATAACCAAAAAAACACTACCACGTCAGATGAGCTATTAAACATTGCAGTGCAAAGAAGGGTATCTAAAAACCTCTGCAGAACAGCTTATATTAAAGATAATAGCCAAACAGACGATAATAAAATTAACAAGCAGCAGCAATACTTGTTGATTAATCAAAAACTGTCTAAGAATATAAGAAACAAGCAAGAAAGGCCACTTAGCAAAGCTTCAAAGAAAAAGGAAAGGCATATTGATAACCAAAGGATTTCACATGAAATTGAACAACTACTGTCAAACCTATTAATGAATCAAAAACTACGTACTGAACTTTCAGAATTTCCGAATAAGTTAAAAGTTTTAAAACATCACAAATTCGGCTTTTCTATAAAAATTTCAGCATATCCAGATTACCCAAGGAAAAGTTTGCAACAAATTCAAAATGATGAAGTTCTATCGATAAAAAATGAATCAAGAAAAAAACGCTCCCAACAAAAAGTTTGTAAAAAATGGTGGTCAAAGTTTATAGAAAAAATTAAATACACGTATAGACCAGAGGATCAACAACCTTCTAAGGTTCCTTCACAAAAATACAAACATTTAAAAAGTCTTGTATCAGGAACAAAAATATCGAATACAAACAAAAGTAAGATAAAACATAGTAGCAGTCGTAATACTTTATGTAAAAACAAAAGTACAAAATTGATCGATCAAAATAATATACAAACAAACGGTCTTCATAAAAAACGTATCGAACATTTATATCTAACTGAAAATCATCTGAATGAAATAATACAACGGATTATCTGCAAAAATAAAAAATCGCGTTTTGAATGCAAGTCTCTCCAAAAACACCAGAAAGATATTGAATGTTCCTCTCCAAGTAACCAAAACCCAAATAAAAGATACACTGAGCCACGCTTAGATACTGCAGATAAGAAAAACTCAAATAGAAAGCCAACAGAATTTATTTTGCCGTGTAATATACAAAGTGCAAATTCTACTAGATTTAATAGCAAAGAAGCATCAGAATGCAATTATTCTCAAAAACAATACTCCAAATCTAAGCCTTCTTTTGAACGACATGGTGAAATAAAATATTTAAGTAACCATCATCTATACAAAACTAAACAATCCGTTGATTCTAAATGTAAAAAAATGCAATCGGAATCTTTAAAAAGTGACATTTGTTGTTGTTTGTGTAAAAAACCATGTTCAGAATATGAATGTACTTTTAATCAACATACTGAATGCAGAGATTTGCATAGACAACAAAACTATTGTTTGCGTTTTAATATTCACCGAAAAGACCGTACTTTTTTTGGAATTCCTGCAAATGAATATACCAAATCATTAAGTGACCGTCATTTGGTACAAAGTAAACAAAGTAACAGTAATTTGGTAGAAAGTAAACAAAACATAATTTGTGAATGTAAAAAACTAGATCGTGAATGTGTATGTGCTATCAACCAACGGCCTACATGTACAAGTAACTTACATCTAAATGAAAATAAAAAACCAAACATCAGTTGTGAATGTAAAAAACTAGATCGTGAATGTGTATGTGTTATCAAGCAACGGCCTACAGGCGCAAGTAACTTACATCTAAATGAAAATAAAAAACCAAGCATCAGTTGTGAATGTAAAAAACTAGATCATGAATGTGTATGTGTTATCAACCAACGTCCTAAAGAAACAAGTAACTTAAATCTAAATGAAAGCGACCGAAATATTTATTGTGAATGTAAACAACTACTTCCCAAATATGCATGTTTTATCAATCAACGGACTAAAGGTACAATTAACTTAGATCTAAATGAAAGTGAACAAACTTTTTGTTGTGAATGTAAACAACTACTTCCCAAATATGCATATTTTATCAATCAACGGACTAAAGGTACAAGTAACTTAGATCTAAATGAAAGTGAACCAAATTTTTGTTGTGAATGTAAACAACTACTTCCCAAATATGCATATTTTATCAATCAACGGACTAAAGGTACAATTAACTTACATCTAAATGAAAATAAAAAACCAAACATCAGTTGTGAATGTGAAAAACTAGATCGTGAATGTGTATGTGTTATCAACCAACGGCCTACAGGTACAAGTAACTTACATCTAAATGAAAATAAAAAACCAAACATCAGTTGTGAATGTAAAAAACTAGATCATGAATGTGTATGTGTTATCAACCAACGTCCTAAAGATACAAGTAACTTAGATCTAAATGAAAGCGAACGAAATATTTGTTATGAATGTAAACAACTACTTCCCAAATATGCATATTTTATCAATCAACGGACTAAAGGTACAATTAACTTACATCTAAATGAAAATAAAAATTCAAACATCAGTTGCGAATGTAAAAAACTAGATCGTGAAGGTGTATGCGTTATCAAGCAACGGCCTACAAGTAACTTACTTATAAATGAAAATAAAAAACCAAACATCAGTTGTGAATGTAAAAAACTACGTCCTGAAAACCAACGGACTGTAGGTACCTCACATCATAAAAATAAAAAAAACGTCAGTTTTGAATGTAAACTGGAACAGCCGAATAAAGGCGAATCACCCAGTAACTTGCATCTAAATAACAGTAAACATCTTTGTGGATGCAAAAAAAATCTAAAACAACGTACTAAATGGGGATTTATAAATAAACTACTTATTGATTGTAAATGTTTTCTCCAACATTCTAGTGACGATAAACGTAAAAGTAAACAGCACATTAAGTGCGAATGTAAAAAAACAGCAAAGTTTATAAAGACACCTCAACAACCAACCAGTAAGAAACATAGAAAGAGTACCGGCAAAAAGAAAAAGAATTCGAAGAAGACAAAAAAGCGTAGCTTATTTAGGAAAATCCAATTTGTTTCAGAGCGTGTAGAAAGGATAAGTCCCGTCCTTAACAAAGATATGAAGTTGTTCATCGACACATTCAAGCGGAAGCCGCCTTTTTTATTCATATACAAAATGTTCCCACGCGCCTATCCACAATTTTTACATTTTATTGTTTTTGTCAAACAAGCTTTTCGCTTCGGTATGCATTTTTTGGCATATATGACTTGGATTCCATGGATTATAGCACTGTCAATAGTAGTGTTAGTATTGAGATTGTTTTTTTTCTCATGATCGAGTTTAAGAAGGCAAATGTAATCGCAACAAATACAGATTTTTGAAAATACGTTAATATTGTGTACCTTGGAGCTCAAAAACATGAACAAAAAAGGTGTGTAAATGCCTTTGTTCATTATAATCTAATGTTAATAATTCACTTTCACCTCTAGAAGTGTTATCTTGTGTGGTATGTTAGTGTTATCTTATTAGCTGCTGGCTTCACGCACTCGCTCGCACATGAAACAAAAATCGAGCGTGATTGAGAGCGCGTTTAAATATGTCGAAGTGGAAGGGAAAAGCAGGACTTAATTCACACGCGGAATGAAGTCTTGTACGCTCTGCAGCTGTCGCGAATGTTGTTATCACAGCAACACATTACAACTAAGTTCATAAACATTGTTTGTTAGAAATTGTAATGAAGTTTTCTTAATAAATTGTAGTATATTATTTCTCCGTTTTATTTACATAATACAGAGTGGCGATGAGATGAGGAGGTAAGGTCTATACATAATATATATAGAATTATGGCTTAACTCACCGTAAGTACATTTTTGTTTCTTGTTTTTTTTTCGAATCCCCTTTGCGCTCATTCCCCTTTCCTTTAATTTTGCGGATAGATAATATTATGCTATAATAATGTAGGGAGGATAATAAATTGATTCCATTAAATTTCCTATTTCATCGCCACGCTGGTATAGGTATAGCTGTAGTATATGAAAAAGGCATGAATGAGAGTATCATGAAAGGTGATGACTACCCCAACACCGCCTCAAGTTGAGCGTTTGGTGCAGTGACAGCGGGTCGCAACTCTGCGATCACTACGCATCGTCATCTGTCGCACTTTTAAGCATTACCATACCTACTTGCAATATACGTTACCATAACATGACCAAACCATCTTAGTGTACCTAAGGCTACGGTCTCTACAACGTCAGATGCTACAGACTGCGTGCGGTGTCGTCACGACGGACGACCGACACGCTGCCGCCGGTTGCCAAAATGTTCGTTGCCGCTGTCGTCGCAGCTATCCATCGCAGGCGGCGCGACTTGCGAGCGAGAACGCGCCCGTGTGTTTACGAACATAGTGTTCGGCCGTCCTCGGTGACACACGCGCGTCATCGGTCGCGGTCGGCGTGTGGTGAATGACCACCATAGACCGCAGCACAAAACTTGGGGACTAGATATATCATAACCATAACAGACGTCCAAGTCGCACATCCAGTAGGTAGGTGCACCTCTATTCGGGCGCCCTATAAGATTGTATGAATTTAAAAAAGCACTGGTCTGTAGCGTGCGTGCTTGTGAGTCATAATATTTAATATCACGCAACGTACAACTGTACAAGGATCTGTAGGCGCGTGGGTGAAGTCGGCACTATGCCGCCATCTTGTTTTTTAAATACAATTATTACTACTTTTTCATTATTTTAGTAATGTTTATCAACGACGCCTTCTGTCAATATGTCAGCTGCCAAAAATGCCTTGAGCACTCTACTATATTAAGCGGACGCCCCAGTTAGTTATAGCTAGTCCCATAAAACACCTCTTTTTTGCTGCCTCGTCAACAATCAGAGACATCCTTGAACCTCCATGACCAAATTAACGTTCAGAGAAAAAAAACAAGGACATGACAAGTGTGTCACCTTCATTTGACACAATATTTTTAGACATTCGTTGTAATGTGCTAAGTATATTTAGGGAAAAATAACTTATTATTAATATTATGTATCTTAATGTGGTTTGGAGAAATTAGTTTTGTATTCAGCTAGCTATAGAGTGTGCAGCCGTTTCACCTACCCTCAGCCTAAATTCCATCATGCATCATCTTCTAACTCAAACATAGCTTAATTTAGTGGTATGTACTTCCAAAATTATGACGACAGGGAAGAGTTACTCAAACCATAACTTAAACAAATCAGCCACTAATCAGGCACTCACTCACACATACGGTGTGTATGTGTGAGTGAGTGCCTGATTTGTTACATTATTGTTTTTATACAGTCGCTCATATCTACACTCACACATACACAGCTATACTCACACAAACAACACATTCCCGGCACTTAAATACATATTCCCTTTTCATTTAAACCCCTTTTACTTTCTTCCCCCCGTTTGTTATCCTCACAATATTAGGCTAGTAATTTTTTTACAAAAGTGCATCTTACTCATTTGTAAGTAACTACGAGTATTATACCCATAATGGACGGATGGATAACCCCTGTAGCACAGGTTTTTCCTAGCATGGGGGTCATTGATCATTGATCATCATACCAGGGCTTACATTAAGTGTTACCCTGTATCTGTGTACTTTAATGTAAAGTAAAATAAATAATAGACAAAAAAATATTTTCTTAGCAAATCTTAAAGCTCTTTGTGGACTTCATTGCATTCAATGCTATATGAATGCACTAAACATAATAATACTCAACAGATGCTTGTTTTTTTTTTCAGATTACACATATTTTATACCAATGATCAAATATTAAGATATTCCACTTTTTATAAAGTTAATTATATTTATTCTAAGGCATATTGGAACTAAATCCAGAAGTGGCATGCGCTGACACAAGTAATGGACCTCATTTAAGAAATTACCTACATCTTAACTTTGAAGCCTATTGTTGCTCATAGTAACTTTTTGTGTAGTCCTATTTACATTAAACACAAAAATGCCTAGAAACCGTAGATTAGGTTCAGTACGCGGCCAAACAACATTATGCAACAATAAATATAAATCACGTGAACAAGGGAAAAGAATACCCTTAGAAAGAAAATCCACAAGTGAATTAAGCGTCAAAAACTCCACGGAACCAAAGCCAACTTCGTTAAGACGCCAGGATTTGAAATCTTTAACATATTTGACCAACTCTTTTAATGAGGGTAGCAAACCTATTCCATTAAAGTCGTGTCTTTCGTCGCAAAAGCATAGTGAAAAGATGAAAGTAAAATTTTATCTCAAAAAAGGCGACGATCCATATCGTTACGCAACTCATACAAGTTCTGCGCATGATATAATTAATAACTTAGGGAAAAGAAAAAAAATTGTAACAACGCACCAACAAAATGCAATATTGCAAAACAACAAAATAGGGTTTCATAGAAGAGGCATGGCAGGCGATAATGACTGTATACGCATTGATATTAAGCCAAAAGAACATCATGAGAAAGTTGAACCGATAACTCGAATTTGCACATCATTATTGAAAATATCCTTTGCGAATAAGATTAAAAATATAATTATCGAAAAGTCTAAGCAGCTTTCAGATACAAGTTTAAGACGTAGACGAAAGCCACTTAAATTAAGAGAATACAATAGTACCGGTAAAGGTAAACTAAAGTTAAATAAGAGTGACGAGAAAAACCAGACCCTGAATGAAAATAAAAAGGAAAATGCACTGAGCGAGAAATTTAAAAGCGCTCAGACAAAATGTACAAGATGCCCGGAAATATGTGACAGATTAGATATAACCAAAGAAAATATACATATCCCAAATCAATTATCAATGTCAACTATTGCTAAAAACAAGAAATCGAATAATACACTCAATTATTTAGACAGAGACAAATTGCATGACAATCGAAATTGTCGACTGGATAACTCTGAAAAGACGAAAAGAACTTTATCTGCAATAGTTTATCAAGATATTTGTGTTACGGGTAGAAAACTTAAGTTATGGAAAAATCACAGTAAAAATAGAAAGAGAAGGGTATTATCCATAAGAATCGGAAGGCAAACTTCTGGCAATAATTTTGAATATTATTCCGATTCCGCAACTACTAATTCCATTAAATATTATTCAAATAAACGAAGTACTGAGACCACCAAAAGTACGTTTAGTGAAGCGTTTTCTCATATCGCTAAGGATGTAATAAATGCATGTGTAAGGAATAAAATTAAATTCTGGGCAAACAAAAAATTTAATGAAAACATCAAGGGAGGGAGAGAGCATAAATCTAAGCGTCCAAAAGTAAATCAAACCTGTTCTACTGAAGTAAATAGAAAGCTATTAAAACCTCTAGTAGATAATCCTTTAGAAAAACATAGGTCTAGTTTAATTGGGCAAAGTAAGGAGATTCCAATAAAAACACTTAAACTTGATAACAACATTAATTTTAATAATATACGCATGAATGTCACTGAAAGTAAAACTGAAATTCCAAAACCTAAGTTAACTGAGAGTAAGCATTCAAACGAAAGGAATAAAAGTAATGATTCTTATAAAAATCATATACATTGTAATAAAATTGCGATCTGTTCAAATAATGAAGCTCCTCAAGATAAAGTACAAGCCCAAGAATTATTGAAAAAGCAATTGACGAATGACCTTTTAGAATATTCGAATGAGACGCAAAACGAAGACTTAATAAAAAAAAGTCATATTAATATTATCAATAGTAAACTACAAAATGTAAACTCACCAATTAACAAAAAACATCCATATACATATAAACAGCAGTCAAACATGAATACCAATAGTAAATTATCTGAAAATCTGTCTATTGCTTCAAATAAGCTTAATACAAAACATCTTGATAATAAAGAATGTGACGAACATAAGTCTGGACACTCGTTAAATACCAAACAACAAAAATGCATTTCTCAAGGTATGGAAGCGTCTGAAATGCCTCAACATCCTTTGTTTAAATTATTACAAAAAGTCAAATCAAGAGCAGCTGAAAAAAAAATTAAAAAAGCAATAAAATATAAGAAGTCACATACAATAATCAAACCAGAGACTTCATGTACCTTAGCGACAGAAAAACAAATACAGTCTATTCCAAAACTAGCCCAAAATAATATAACACGTGAAATTGAAGAACAGCAGTGCGACAGTGCTATAAATCTAAAACCGTGTAAAGAAATAATAAGTAAACAAGACAACACTACAGACAAAGATGAGGGGAAAATTAATTTGGCAATAATAAAAAAGCTATCAGATAAACTTTGTGAATCTTGTGATAAGAAAATGTCTACTGAACTCTGTGAATCTCCCAATAATGGGAGAAATAACGAAAATTATCATTTCCAATATCAAAAATATCAAGGTCTTTCGATAGGAAATGTATCTAAAGGCATACAGATACCATGCCAACAATCGTCTTATAAAGAATGGCGCGTAGAAAAAATAAAAAATGTAAATAGACCACACAAAAAGCAGAGACAAAAGGTATGTGAAAAACAAAGTAACACTACAGATCTGAAAAATGAAAGCAACCAAAGTAGCGCTCATACTAAAGACAAACAGCGGGAAAACATTTTAAGAAATCAAAAAGTATGCAATAAAGATTTTCTAATTCGGAACGGTGCGGATATTCCGATTAAAATAATTTCAAGAAAGAATCGTTTTCAAAATACAGATATTAAAAAATGGTGGTCGAAGTCATTAGGAAATCTCAAAAGCACAAGTAGACAAGAAGACTATTATAAAAAGACTTCGCAAAAACAGAAACAAAATAATTTTGTGAGTCATATGTTTCATAAAGGAATTGAAAGAAAACAACATATAATTATTAGGAATAAATGTCAAAAATCAAGTTCAGAAGGTGTACGGTATATCAGTGAACATGAAAATAATCTAGTCACTTATATGAGGCCTAATAACAAATGCCTTAATAAACCATCTTGTAAAAGACATACATCATCTACTTGTGAATCTGCTTTGCAACAACACAATGAGAAAACATCAGCTACATTACGTGAACGTCCTTTGAAACAATGTACTGAATATTTTGGATGTATTCGTAAACAACTTTGTGGCTGTCAAGTTTATTTAACAAATCAAATTCAACGTTTTCGTCATGGCAATTTGAATTTAGTAATTTGCAGTAAATGTACAAAAACTCGATCTGAATGTAAATGTATTTCAAAGCAACGCACTAAAGGTGTACCTTTAAGGTACCGTCATATAAATAAAAGTCAACAACAGCTTTCAAATGAAAATATGAAACAACACAGTAAAAAAACATCTTCTCAATTATCTGGAAGTCATATGATGCAACACACTAAAAAAATATCATGTTCATTATGTGAACGGCCTATGAAACAACACAGTAAGAAAACATCATCGACATCATGTGAATGTACTATAATACAACACAGTAAGAAAATATCGAGTACATTATGTGAATGTCCTATGATACAACACAGTGAGAAATTATCAAGTACATTACGTGGATGTCCAATGACACAACACAGTAAGAAAATATCAAGTACATTATGTGAATGTCCTATGATACAACTCAGCAAGAAAATATCAAGTACATTATGTGAATGTCCTATTACAAAACACAGTGGACGTAAGTCCCTAAATAAAAGAACTCTTTCAGAATGTGGATGCCCTCTGAAAACACATTTTTCAAGTTGTATTAGAGGACTTCGGACACGGCCTCATTGCAGGCGTAGACAACGTCGTATTCGTAAAAAAAGAAAATATACTAGTAACTGTCAAATGCAACCAATTATTCCGAAGCGTAGTAGAGACAGGAGGAATAAATGTCGTAGAAAAAAAGGCCGGCGGCGTTCGAACATCTTTTCGAAAATGAAACTTACTGCAAAATATGTGTCATTAAGACTTGAAGGCGACGGTAAACTTTTCACCCGCACCCTAAAGCGAAAGCCTTTTTTTTGTATTTACAAAATGTGCCCAAGTGCCTACCCACACTTTTTATCTTTTCTAACTTTTGTTAAACAGGCTTTCCAATTGTGTTCTTATAGTTTAGCCGTTGTAGCCTGGTTGCCGTGTATTGTAACGCTGGCTATTTTAAGAACATGCATTTTTTTTTGATAAAATATCTACTCTATTATATCTATTGTTTTTTTTTTTAAGATTATTAAGTAACTAATGTTTATTAGGTACGTCACAAGTTTGAGGACTAGGCCCAGGTCGATACCAGAACAAGAAAGCTATTGGCGTTTATATGAAACTGGTTTACGTAATTAGTTTGGCACTTCGGCAGCACCTGGCACCACGAAGAATAACAGTAACAGAAAACACAATCGTCGACCTAAATCAAGCTATAAATTTTCAGCATAAGCTGAACTCTCATTGTACGGAACTTGAAAAACAAATAGTAGGCCGGGTAGCGAATATGTTCCGTATCACTATCCGTATGTTCCACTCAAGCCTTTGGTCAATACATCAGCAGGCGATCGTTCAGTACACAAATATCTCAGATTAATACACCTTGTTCGCACATATCTCGAACAAAGTGGTGCCTCACATCTATATGCTTCGTTCGCAAAATAAATGCGAAACCGGAATAGGATCTACGATCTATCGCATTCCCTCTCCAGTCTTCAATAGTCTTCAGTACTGTTCAATATCGTAATTTGTATTGAATTGGCTTAACTAGTTGACGGCATACGTGATGTGTGGTCTCGTTGATACAACCTGGTGCATCAAGGCACCTATCAAACTTTGATACGGATACTGTTCCATCATATCACATCTGATACACTCAGGTTTCTCTAATTTTACATTAACATATATAGGTGTGACAACAGATTTACACTCGCTCATACTAAACTGTTCTAACAGTTTATCTATATATCGCATGCTTAATAGAATACTGGCTTAACTAAAAAACGTAGATTTCTAGACATCGCCGTTAAATGTTTTGCGATTGGGGTGGGGTCTAGTCGCCAATGTTATAAATATGTAATTTACCTATTCTTAAATATAATACCTACTTTTCAAAAACCATTGATTAAATCTGTGCAAAAAAAATGCAGAAATCCTAACTTTGACTCAAGCTCTAATAGGTCAGTATTCTATTAAGCATGCGATATGATTTTTGACTTAAGTAAACTCTATTTTTAACATCACGACTAAATTCAATACCTAAACAAGTTGATATCTTGCCCATATCTTTCATTTCAAAGGCATTTGATAACTGTTTTTTAATATCTTGCATCCATGCATCATCATTTGTTGATATAATCATATCGTAAACATATATACCAATTAACATCATTCGCTCACCTTTCTGTGCAATAAATACACAAGGATCCTGCGGCAACGCCTCAATATCACTCAACTTTCTCACTAACTTTTTATGCCACTGCAACCCTGATTGACGCAAGCCATATAAAGATTTTCTTAACAGACATACGTTATCCACATATTCATCAAGATCCTTATTCCAGCGTTTAGCTGTTTGGAGTATGTTCTTTTCTGTTATTATTTTCTTTTGTGAACCAATCTTTTCTTTTACGAGTACTCTCTTTAGAACATCGCTTAACTGATCTGGAACTTCCATAAATACCTCTTCATGGATGTGGTGTGATGATCAATGGATGTGGTAACAGCGTACCTTAATGGTTCACATTAAGGTACGCTGTTACCACATCCATTTGATGGATTTCTAGTCCAATTCAGCCGATAAAGCCGCTTAGAGCCTTATTGATGACGATCTCAGAACCGGGGATGAGGTCTCGTGAAAATCCTCACTTGGCCGTTATGAACATCCTTTTGCCACGAGGCGTACTTTCTTGCCAGTACTTTTCGTACTAAACACAAACCTACTTCCAATAACTTTTCGATGTTTTGGGCGTGGTACAATTTCCCAGGTTTTATTCTTTATTTGTGACAAATACTCATCTTCTAGAGCAAATTTCCACAAATTTACGTCGCTTCTCTTCTCTACATCGTTCCACATCATTGGTTCTATCAATGCTATCCCTGCACTTATCTGTTAGTTCAGTTTACCTGATTCAATCTCATTATCTGTAGTTTCCTCTTTTTCTGTATGATATTCATTCCGCGGTCTACCCGCCATACCAGTACGAATTAAACGAGGTCTTCCTCTTCCTCTTTTAGCAGGTTCTATAAAATTTTCCCACGAGACAGTTGAGTTCCTTTTTCTATGTAATTGATTTATATCTGTCTCTTCCTCTGGTTCATGAACTCTTTCAATTGATTTTCTTGGTCTACTAACATCTCTTCTGGTTCTCAATATCTTTCGGTTATGTTCTTCTCTTTCATTATTCGCGTTAGACGTCTTCAATTCTACTGTTATTTGTTCCTCATTAGTGTCTGCTTCGTCATCAAATATCTCTTCATATTCATTTTTAAACGCTGTCTCATTCATAAACTTCACGTCACGACTCACTATTATTTTGCTTGTCGTAGGGTCATGTATCCTGTATGCCTTAGATTGAATATCATAACCCACAAATATTCCTAACTGTGAACGAGACTCAAATTTTCCTTTCGGTTTTCCCTTGTCTTTGTAATAAACTTTTGAACCAAACACGTGCATATATAAACAGTGGGTTTCTTCCCTTTCCATAGCGTAAACGGTATTTGACCATTTAACGCTGTAGTTGGGCACCGTTTTCTTATATAATTGCAGTATTAATTGCTTCTGCCCAGAAATAAGGACTGCCTGCTTGGCGCATCATACAGCGTGCCATTTCAACTAATGTCCTGTTCTTTCTTTCAGCGATCCCATTCTGTTGGGGGATACGGGGCTGTCAATCTTCCTCTGATTCCTGCTTTTTTTAGAAAATCATCAAATTCATTGTTTACGTACTCACGTCCGTTGTCAGACTGAAGGTCCTTTATCGTCTTTCCTGTTAAATTCTCTGCATAGGCTTTGTAGGTTTTTAAATGCATTTAGAACATCACATTTATTTGCCAAAAAGTAGACTTCACACCATCTGGATTTATCATCGATGAATGTAACAAAATATTTTTTACCGCCGTAAGACTGATGTTTCATGGGGCCACAAATATCGCTATGCACTATATCTAGTAATTCGCTTGTACTCTTCCGTTTTCCTTGGAAAGGGCGTGCAAGTCTGTTTCTCACTTATACAGATCTCACATTCAGACAAATTTTCGCCATCCTTGAACCATTGAGCCCATGTACTAAACTATTCTTGGCCATAGCTTTCAAGTCGCGTTCGTTGACATGTCCAAGACGTTGATGCCACGTGTCCAGTGAATTATTCACAGCTTGAACATTATTGGCACTGTTCTGACTCGTCCGAACATGGTATAGGTTCCCAACACGGTCTGCCCGCATATGAATTTTATCATTATTATCAATCACAATCGCATCATTCTTTCTGAAACGAACTTCGAACCCGCGATCAGTCATTTTGGCCACTGATAGTAAGTTTGTTCGTAAATCAGATACGTAGAACACTTTTTCTATGTCAATTTGGCATTCTTCACTGCCCGTGTCTACCAAAATCCTTACCTTACCAGAGCCGGTAATTTGTGTTTTGCCGCTATTAGCTAAATTTAGTTCGGTGTCCGGCTGCGTGAAATCCTCGATCATTTGCGTCTCGTTACACGTACCCGTGCATCCACTGTCAATGCACCAGATAGGATTTAGTTTCTCACCCAGCATAACCTCTTCGGTAGTACTCAATAACATGGTTGTCCTTTGCTCGTTGTCTTTACTGCCTTCTAACTTTTGTGCGCTTTGCTTATGCTTGTTGATATTCTTAGTCTTGCACTCTCTCGCTAAATGCCCGCGACGACCACAACGATAACATTCAACATTATTTTTATGGTCTCGATTATCAGCATTATTTTTCTTCTGATTGGCATATTTATTTTTATTGATACGTTTGACGAACATAGCCCCTTGGTCTATCGTCTTAGACTTACGAGCTTCGTAATCCTCGATAATCTTGACCTTTAAAGTTTTCGTTGATGGAAAATCATCGCGCGATTCCATTGCCATCCTAAACATGGCGAACGAATCCAGCACACTGTACAACAATAATATGGCTAATAGTTCGTCAATAACAATCAAACCGATTTCTTTCTCTAGTTTTTTAACTGCATCAAAAAAATCCGCAATGTGCTTCTTCAAATCATCATCTTCCTGCATACGAGTAAGCACCAACTTTTTAATAACGAGGCTTTTCTGGCAGGTCCGATCGACTGGTACATAGATTTCAGCTTATCCCATATAGCCTTGAAACTTCCCAAACCATCTATTGCGGCCAACTCACTTGGACTTACCGCCAACAATCTCTGACTCGGCTTTTCTGTCCGTTTTTATCCAGTAAATCCGTATCACCTAAATGTGGTTTCGGTAAAGCTCCCGATACATATTCCCATAGATCGTTCTTGATCAGAATTGCTCGCATGTGTATCTTCCATGTATCGTTGTTATCACCAGTAAGTCAATCAATCTTCATTGATATAGCCATATCAAAGTTTCTTCAACTCCAAATAAAACAGCAATGCAGATAACAAAATCTTCGTAACAACTTAATGAATTGTAGTAAACAAAAGGCAAACGTAACTTGCAAGTCCACGTTACACTAATCACCTTGGTTAATAATAATAATAATAAATTTTTATTTTCAGATCAGTGATCCATAATACACGAAAACACTTACTAACTAAACCAAAAACTACAACTAAAAACTAAAAACACACTTAAATAAACTTAATTACTTCACTTGAATAACGGTTTGTGAGCCGCCATCCAGTGACTTATTACTAGGCCATCCACCCTGCCGGCTACAGTAGCCACGAGGCTGTTGGGGCTGTCGCGCACCCGACGCATCAGTGATGCGATTCGCAGGCGCAGCAGCGAGCCGAAATCCGGAACGCGTGCGACCGCAAACATCCCCGACGCGCTACAGAAGCGCAGCAACCACAACATTACCCGGAACGCATTGTTATATTGGACTCGTAGCGCATTGTACGAGCCCTGTGTATAACTGACCCACAGGGCGCACGTATACAGCGACTGGCAGTAGGCCCTGAACAATGTTATTTTAACCTCTCGCGTACACCGTGCGAACCTGCGGGCCAGCATGTTACACCTGACAGACAACGCTCTACGTTCCCTCTCTAAATCGTCGTCATCCGACAGCCTATAGGTGACCCAGTGCCCCAGGTATTTAAAACGAGTGACTCTTTTTAGCGGAACGCTGCCCAAGGTAACCGGTGGAACAATGTCACATATTTTGTTTTGCGCCCTAACACTAAGAGTTCGCTTTTCGTTGAGTTGTACCTGAGACCATGACTCACCGCATAGTCTTCACAGATTCGGAGAAGCTTTCTCAATGCACTGATCGATGGGCTCAGCAACACCATATCATCCGCGTAACTAATATTATTGACACATTGTCCGTCAATGGAACAACCGACTTGGGTGTTGCTGAGCTCACATATCAGCCGGTCGACATACAGGTTGAAGAGCCTGGGCGAGCTAAGCCCCCCCCTGCCTCACCCCGCACTCCAACCCGTACGCACCTGACATGGCACCTGCCCATCTAACGTAGTTGGACTGATTGCTGTACCAGTACTTCAATACAGCAATCAGTCCCCCAGGAAGGTTAGTCTCATGGGAGAGTTTCCTCCAGAGGCAGTCATAAGATACTAGGTCGAATGCCTTGGAGAGATACAAAAAACACGCGTAAACTGGTGTTTTCCTTGCTGCATAATATTGGACAGTATGCTTGAGACAGAGGATCGCTGCTTCAGTCGACAAATGTGGCCTAAACCCAAATTGGGCGTCATGTAGGGTGATATGTTTATCCAGCTGTCGGTCAATCAGACCATCCAACACCTTCGCAACAATGGTCGCCAAGGAGGCCTGTAATTGTACTTGTCACTCGTATCTCCAGTCTTGTTCTTTATTATAGGAACGACAATCGTTTTCATAAGGTTAAACCTTAACTCGCGTACTCGTAGACGGATAAAAAACACCTTTTAGAGCCATAAAGTATATTTATTAAAGGATTATCATTATTTATACCTTGTGATATATTGCAATTAAATGAAAGAAAATTTAAAACTCATGTTAAAAGTACACTTTGTAAACAAGCATATTAAAAATTAGAGGATTATATCCAAGATAAGAATGCTTGGAAACATGCTGGTCCAGCTCCATAGGACAATCTGGAGTCTAGACAAAATCCAACTGGTTGCCATGTTATTTGTATAATTTATTATTTTTATGACATTGATTTTACGTTATGTGATTACCAACCGGTGGAACACCAACTACACCGAAAAGGTACCCTTTTCGGTGTAGTTGGGGTTTTAACGGTTTTAAACTCACACACTGACCTATAACTTTTTTTTTAAAGGATTATTTTCGGGAAACATACTTTTACAATGTTTTTAAATAATAATATGTGACCACCATATGTCCTTCACATAATTAATTTATCTGTCATTGCTTCATTTTTAATTCTTTTTACCTAAATTGTGGTATAGTAATTTTATTCTAGATGCATCGTTTTCACATTTAATTAAATAACCAATGTAAGTATACAAAATATTGTTAAACATTTTTAAAAGAGTAAACGGTGGAGATTCTTGCCCATTCTTTTCTATACTAAACTACCTTTTGGAAGGGGCGACTAGAACCAATTCCATTTTTTTGTAAATTTTGACGTTCAAAAGTGCCCTTCATGTGCCTATTTGAAATAAATAATTTTGACTTTGACTTTGAAATAAAAATAAATATCTATGTGTATGTCCGTCAGGAATAATCTGTATGAATATGTCAGTCAGTGTATCGGTGTTGTGCCATTAAGTAGTATACAGGGTTACTGGTAACTTGACGTATTCCTTGCAGGACGTCATAGTAGGGTTAAAATGCAACAAATTAAGCCACCAAATGTTCTACCGAAATTCAGTAGTTTTTGAATTAGTTAAGAGTTTTAGTTTTTTAATGAAAAATCCCAGATTAAACCATTTGAAACCAATTTAAAAATGATTTACGGCGCGACTGTACAGAAATTTAAGTTATTATCATAGTTGACACCGTAGCAGACCTTTGTCAATAATTAAAAGTTCAATAATGCCTAAAACTTTGGCAAATATCACTAACAAAACATTTAATTTTTTGTAATTTTTGCTATTACTTCATAAAATATGTAGTCTAGTGCAAAAAAAATACTACACCTGGTGTACAAATTACTAAGAAAATATCCTTGTCTTATCAGCTATCCAAAAAGGTATGAAAGTTAATACAAAATCATGGACTACATTATGAAAATCGTGTTTGATTTAGTACAGGCGTGCGTTTCACAAAAAGGTGATTATTCGAAAAATCAAAAACAAAATCATGAACATTATTATTCTTTTTAATCAATATTAAAAACTTTAATTACACACATTTCACACGTCTTGTTCGATGTGCTGCCCTCGGTTTCGAATACATGTTCTTATTCGCTTCCTTACTTCGGTTTTTGTTATTCTTGAGGTGATTATTGCCCTCATCTGGTCCGCCGCATTTGTAATTCTCTCCCTTAGTTCTTCAATTGAATTTACTGGGGTCACATAAACTAGATCTTTCATATGACCCCAGACGTAAAAGTCTAGCGGCGTCAGATCAGGGCTTCGTGCAGGCCACGGAATCGGCCCACCGCGCCCTATCCATCGGTTTGGATAGTTTTCATCCAGCAATTGTCGAATTGTGATTCGGAAGTGGGCTGGACATCCGTCATGTTGGTAAATCATGTTTGCTCTTCTTTCTTCCGGTATATCCGTGAGCAGTGCTGATAAATGATTTCTGAGGAAATCTTCATAAAGTACCCCATTTAGTGTTCGGGGTAAAAAATGTGGGCCAATTAATTTGTCGTCAATAATACCCATGCGGTTGGTTTCAGTTTTTTAGGGTTTGCTTCTGCTTTCAGTGCCCACAAATTACCACAACTTACATTAAGTTGTGGTAATTTGTGATACCATCACGATCAAAACATGACTCATCGGTCCACAGAATGTTTTTTAAAAAGTTTTCGCTGTCGGCGTCGGCACTTAGCATAAAACGACAAAATTCAAGCCGTCTCGGCGGATCTCCTTCTTCTAATGACTGGACTGGTTGGTAATGGTATGGATGTTGGCCTGACAAGTGAATTACAGACCAGACTTTCCACTGTGACATACCAAGCTCACGCGCTACGATGTTTGTCGATGTGTTCGACAATAAAACGTTCAACGTAGGATCGTCAATAAAACGTTGAAGAATAAGCTCCTCGTCCTCAGCCGTGTATCTCCGGGAACGACCAGTGTCAACTTGCCTGCTTCTTTGGACGCTGCCAGTTTCAGATATTCACCGATAAGTCGATCCGAAGACACTAACGTGGGGGAGTCGGCGGTTGGGAAAGCGAAGTTGATATTCTCGCCGCGCCTCAGCAGCGTTACCGTCACAAAGTCCGTAACAGTACATTATGTCAGCGTATTCAGGATTAGAATATGCAGCCATAGTCAGCGCTTATGAAGGCACAGCACAGCACAAGAGCAAGATACGCAGCAACAGTTAGGGAAATAGCCAGTAACAAAACACGAGCTTGCGCGACGCAGAGTTGAAACTAACTAACGCTGACGACCAAATTTTGCAAAATCGCACCCCCCGTCATGCCGAGAGAACAATAGCGACCAATCACAAAGCTCCCCGAGTGGTTGGAGTTCAAGCGCAGGTAAAAACTACGAATAATACGAATACGAAACAATAGGTTGACCGTCTCGCAATTTTACCTGCCCCCCATAAAACTCTTCTCTTCCCTGGCACACATGCAAAAGTATTGACAATCATACCTTTCTGAATAACTGATAAGACAAGGATATTTTCCTAGTAATTTGTACACCAGGTGTAGTATTTTTTTTTGCACTAGACTACATTTTTTATGAAGTAATAGCAAAAATTACAAAAAATTAAATGTTTGGTTAGTGATATTTGCCAAAGTTTTAGGCATTATTGAAATTTTAATTATTAACAAAGATCTGCTACGGCGTCAACTATGATAATAACTTAAATTTCAGTACAGTCGCACCGTAAATCATTTTGAAATTGGTTTCAAATGATTTAATCTGGGATTTTTCATAAAAAAACTAAAACTCTTAACTAATTCAAAAACTACTGAATTTCGGTAAAACATTTGGTGGTTTAATTTGTTGCATTTTAACCCTACTATGACGTCCTGCAAGGAATACGTCGAGTTACCAGTAACCCTGTATACAGGAACGTTGGCGTTCATTTATTCACAAAAACTAAAAACTTCGCAAGCAGTGGGAAAATGCTACTGAAGACTGCGGGTATCTACCTCAGGACGAGCTGCTACTGCAACTACACTGCACGTCGCTAGCTTTCGCGTCAGTCCTGACACTGTATATTTTGGCTACTGAGACCAAAACTACAAACGTACAGGGAAGTTTTATAAAAATGTGGCTGTTACGAGTATGTATATTGTGGTGTCGTACGATTTCCACAATAACGAAGTCCCAGGCAAAAGCTAGTTATAAATAAATGAGAAGTAATTGAAGCATATCAACGTTGAACTGCAATCCCTAGGATTTCAATGGAATCCTTTTTTTAATAAAAATTCACATTTTCTAAAAAGTATTACAAACTCTACTGAAAACACCCTAGACAGCACACGCAGCCACGACACAGTTCACAACACAAAATACAAGGCGTCCAAACCACAACAGCTAAGCAAAACATACACAATTCACATAACTTGATGAAATTCATCCTCAAACTCAAAAATCGAGGGTAAAAGACTGGACTTACGTGGTACACCCACAAACATGGTCTTTTCCTCATAGTCACTAGCAGTATATTGCGGCATCCATTCAAAGCTTCTCTTTTTCTTTTTCGAATTCGTTGCTGTCTTCTTTTGTGTTGGGCTTCCAATACTTGTTTCTCGTGTTTGGTTTTACCTTTACTAGCAAATGCTGTATACGTTGCAGACTCTTTAAACTCGTCTGAAACAATGTTTATAGTTCGAGAGCCTTTCATTGATTTACTCATGTGAAACTTTTGGAATCTCCATTTGTTTGTTGCCCATCTCTGCACTTTTTCATATGTGTGCTCTGGATTTCTCATACATCGTCGAACATATCTGTAACTTCTTTTTGGTTCTGTAATTATTTTATACAGTACATAAACGAGACAGTGTGCAATACCAATACTCAGCCTGAAAAGTCCTAAAATAAAATCAGCAACACAATCAGTCTCGCCTGCTTCATCTTGTTGGCTCAATTGTTTCATTTCTTTATATTCTGCTTTAATTTGTTTAGCTATTAACTTGTTTTGAATCTTTTGTTTCTTAAGTCGTTCTTTTTTAAATTTTCTTTTTTCGTAATCCATTTTTTTTTCTTCCGCTTTTTCACATCCACATGCACTATATGACTTCGATTTTTTGGCAGGGAACGAGGGTTGCTTGAGTTTTTTTGCTTGTTGCTTTACCTTAGTACGGTGCGCACGACGACTTTTATTCAGCGGCACATTCAACCCGCTCCTTTTGTGGTAGTTTCCTTTATTCACTGTTTGCTTTTTTTGTTCCTTTAAACCTGACAACGCACAACTCGTTTGCTTAGTTGCTTCTGAGCCATTCCAGATTTCTGAAGTTCTTTTGAGTCTATCACAAATGAAAGAAAACATTGATTTTATTTTTGATATTTCGTTTGTATCAAAGGGATCCCTTTTCATTTTATTATTTGAAATTATTTTATTGATTAATTTTGACATCAAATAATACAAGAGATCAACTGAACCTTCTTCATCTACACATGTTGCTTCGGAACATTCTGTAATTTCAGGTTTTTTTTGCACACATTTGCATTTGAATAAGTTTTTATTTTCACATCTTGCTACTGCACACGTTCCATCAGGGCAAACTTCATTAGCCTCACGTTCTATTTCAATAATTTTCCGATTGATTTCTTCAGAATTTAAAAGGCACATATCTTTGGCGTCCAACTGTACCTCAAACTGAGGTTCAAACATTTTAACCGATTGAATACACATTGTGGAGAATTTATTATGTTTTCTTTGAATGTTACTACCGCAAGTTCTATCGGTGCATTCTCCTCCAGTATCTATATTTTGCTGACATTTACAATTAAAATTTGTTTTCTTATCTTTACACATTTTTTGACAAATCCTTCCTTCACATAGATTTTTTGAAAGGTATTGTTCTCGACGTTTGTTACGTGAAGGACAATTGCAAGTGGTTGTTTTCCCTTTATTCTTTTGACTTAGATCTGTCAGTTTGTGCTTTATTTCATCAGGGTTTAACACACACCTCTCAATAGCATCAACTTCTATTTCGATTAATGGTTCTCCTGTTTGATCACCAGCATTTTTTGGGAGTTCATTAATACGTTCACGTATTACTGTTTTCTTGGGTGACATCTTGTTTTTTAATATGCAAGGAAAAATATATTTTGTGTTAGTCTTCTGACTGAGATCCGTCAATTTGTGTTCTGGGGACACATTCCTATCGATAACACCATCTTCGGGTTCGTGTATTTCTGCTTCCTTGGGTGATTTCTTATTTTCTATTTTACTTATGAAGCAAATCCTTTGATGTTCTGGCTCATAACTATTATGTCGTTTATCCAGTATTGCGACTTTCATATCGTTTTTGGAAGCATCATGTTTGGTATTTACCGGTTTATGAGGTATCTTCTTATACGATAACAATTTTTTTGAATTACAACATATGCATGTTATTAGACTCTTAATCTTTTTAATGTCTATCAGACTATTACCTTGCGCTTTGGTGTTCATCTTAGGAATAGCACAATTTTTAACCCAGCATTGGCATTGGTAACCTGGTTTTTTCTTACATTTACAAATAAAATATTTCTTTTCCTTAAATGCTTCAGCACAAATACCCTTAGCGCAGTTCCTGTCTTTATATTCTTTTTGAGGGCGAATACTTGATACTTTTTTGTTTTTATTTGGTAATTCAGAAATTACATTCATTTTATATTCATTAGGACGTACGCCATCTAATGTATAACCAATACGTTGATTGTAAGATTTGATGTTTTTTGAAGCATCTATTTCATTGTCTTCATTTACTTTCCGAGGCCATACGGTTCTACTTCGATGCCTAAGTTTTCCTAGCCATTTACTAGATGAGTGAGGTTCCATATTTTCAGAAATTTCTATTTCCTTTAACTCATTTTCTTTACAAAGGCATGCGACATCCAATTTCTTTTTTTTCTTTGAGTTTTTCAGGTATTTGATATTTCCAAAAGTGTCAATTTCCTCGGCATCATATATTTTTTTTGACTGCGTGTAAATATTTTTTTTCTTAAAAATTCCAGTACCTTTATTCTTCGTTTCGAGTATTCCATCAGTTTGTGCTATTGTGTCAATATGAATGACTTTTCCTATACATGCACATTCCGCCAGTTTAGCACTTATTTTCCTTTTCTTGTTGCTGGGAAAATATTTCCTTTGTTTGGTTGGTTTAGAGTCCCCTTGCATGTTAACTAAATCATAAGGTTCTTCTCTTTTATCATGTATTCTGCCTTCAGGATGGGTGAGATAACGTTTGTCTAAAGGATCAGAAAAAGGTTGTCGTGAACATGCGGCATTTTGACAAAGATACTTTTGTAACTTTTTTACTCCCTTGGCCCCAATGGCTTGTTTTAAAGTAACATCGTCTATGCAGTAAGTGAAAGATTGTCTTTTGCCGTGTGCCATGTTTAACGATTAACTAAAATTTATCACATCTCACCCAAGGCAGCTAGAATGCAATGCTTACGTATTTATTTACGCATTCATTTTTATACTCTCAATTTTGATCATTATGTTCATTTTTTTGATCATATGCGATATAAAGATATTTTTGCTTATCTTATTTAGTCATGTCAAATTAGACTAATGAAAATTATTTCATTGATGGATGTCAGAAGGTGTTTTATTCTTTGGAATCTTAATTCTTAAACTACAGAGATGTGACAAGTATTGATCATATCTATGGTTACCTACAGCTTATGCTCGGTACACACGCAGCAACTTTAGTCGCCGGCGACTAACTAGCGATTCCAAAATCATTCACTCCTTTGATTCACACACAGATTATGACAGCAGAAAAAAGTGTTGCTAGCTATGTCAAAATCTGTGCTACGGTGTGTTGCCTGTTTGAAGTTGAGATTTTGAAATCGCTAGTGAGTCGCCGGCGATCCAACCGTTTGATCTCACTAAAATAAATGGAGTGTTTGCGTGCCGGCTACAAGATCGATCGCCTAATTATAATGCGGTGTCGGCTGGCATGATTACTAGGTGCCTACGCGAAGTAAATAGTTTAACTTGTTAAGCCCCTCGCGACACCGATTCGGAGTCAAAGAATAGAAAATCAATTGTGTCTCATTAGCCGTCCTTGACCAATTAAACTAAAACTCACTGGTTTAAAGACAGACACTATACTTTTATCATGTTTTGGCAACTCTTTGCGTTTGGTAGCGGTAAAACATTGAGCATTAGGCGTATCGTCAAGCGCATAAAGAAGACGCCAATAAAGTGACTAAGTCACCAAGCGCCGATAAAGTTTACATAACGGACAATTGATGCTAGAATGGCATTGACAGTGGGCCGTTGTTATTTGGTAAACATTTGTGAAATTGTGGCACAGAAATTGTATTGACAAATCAAGATGGAGACGTTAGCTCCGATTTTGGACACTCGCCGCAACAACCTTATAGGTATGCATGACCCTAAGTTAGAAAGTAATCAAGTAAACGGCGTAAACTCATTGGGGTCTGAAATGGCAATGGGCGTTCCTCAAGGTTCGATATTGGGTCCATTCCTCTTTTTAGTTTACATTAATGATTTACCCCAATTATTTCAAAATCAACCGAAGATGGTGTTATTTGCAGATGACACATCATTGATCTTTAAAATAGACCGACGATCACAAAATCATGACGACGTGAATAACTCTACTCTTCAGGTCCATGATTGGTTTACGGTAAATAATTTGGTACTAAATTAAAAAAAACCAAATGCATTAGATTTAAATTACCTAATGTTAGAAGTAGCGAATGTGATCTCATACTGAATGGAGAAAAACTGAAATTTATTAATCAAACGGTTTTCTCAGGAATCACTCTAGACGAGAAACTACAATGGGGACCACATATAACATCTCTTGCGGGGTGGCTAAGCTCGGCCGCTTATGCTGTTAGAAAGATAAGACAGTTGACAGATGTAGAAACCGCGCGTTTGGTCTATTTTAGCTACTTCCACAGCATTAGGTATGTCGTACGGCATTTTATTGTGGGGTCGGGCTGCTGACATTGATTCCATCTTTATTTTGCAAAAGCGAGCTGTCAGAGCCATTTATAACCTACGTCACCGTGAATCTCTTAGGGAACAATTTAAAAAGATTAATATTATGACAGTACCTTGCCAATTCATTTATGAAAATATTATGTATGTAAGAAAAAATCGACATCTTTTTAATAAAATAAGTGATAGACATAATTTTAATACTAGAAATAAAGATAAAATAGATCAACCATTTTTCAGATTATCTAAAGTACATACATCTTTTATGGGGTACTGTGTCAAATGTTACAACAAAATACCTTGTGATATATTGCAATTAAATTAAAGAAAATTTAAAACTCATGTTAAAAGTACACTTTGTAAACAAGCATATTACAAATTAGAGGATTATATCCAAGATAAGAATGCTTGAAAACATGCTGGTCCAGCTCCATAGGACAATTTAGAGTCTAGACAAAATCAAACTGGTTGCTATTTTAATTGTACAATATATTATTTGATATAATAAAATTCAATGTTGAATTTTAATTCTGTGATTACTTTAACTTACACACTGACTTTATTTATTATTTTTAGGAAAACGTATATTTTTACAATGTTTGTAAATATGTGAGCATCATGTACCTATCACATAATTCATTTATCTGTCATTGCTTTATTTTTCATTCTTTTTTTACCTATTTTGGTATAGTAATTTTATTCTAGGTGCATCGTCTTCACATATAATTTTAAAATGTACCTATACAAAATTTTGTAAAACATTTTAAAAGAGTAACGTTGTAGTTTCTTGCCCATTCTTCTCCATACGAAACTACCTAGAATCAATTCTATTTTTATTTTTTGTTAATTTTGACGTTCAAAAGTGCCTTTTATGTGCCTATTTGCAATAAATAATTTGACTTTGACTTTGACTTTGAATCAAATGAATTCTTGTCAATGTAGGCCTTTTTGAGACTGACTACCGGGTGGTACACTGAGTTTACGACAATTTTAACTTAAACATAGGAAAATACCCACTACATGGTCATTTAATATGCCTATCTAGGTTCATCATCATTTACACATGTATACTTCAACATAAAACGGCTATTCACCAATCACATTCAACATAATTATCATCATTGGCAGCTTTGTTTCACCCACTGCTGCGTATATAAAGCCCTCCTCCCTTTTTTGCCATGCTTTGCCAATTCCATTAGTTAAAGACAATTAAACAAAATTCATACACTCATCTCACAGAACTCCAGACATACTGACATGATCATCTTTCATTCGTTTACGAACACGTCACGGCAGGTTTAGCGTCCAAGAGAACGATGAGCGCGGAGAAAGTGCGAGGGACAGGGGACTGGGCTCTCGCAGCTCGGCTATATTTTACCGGGGCACAAAGTTGAGAAAGCTCGTCATGCATCTCAGGAGCGTCGGTTTTCCCATGACGGACTATGCACTTGGTTAGTTATTAATCGCACTATCAACCCGTCAAAGACAAAAGTCATGGTCATCGAGAAAACTGATCAACCCTCCAGAACGGGAGTACTCGCAGATCTAGAATTTGTCAGCGAGTTTATATACCACAGATCGCTACTTTCTGACCAGGGAGGAAGCGAAAGAGAGATCAAGAGAAGGACTCAAATGGCCAAAGCTGAGGTGAGTAAGCTGACTCGTATGTATTTGGCAGGACAGAAAGGTCTCTAATGTCATCAAGATGAGACAGGGCCTAGACAAAGTAACATTCGATTAGCGATGACGCTAGTAGAAAAGCCAAAAACTGTATGGGGTTGACATAAGCTATCGCAATGTCACGTGATCATAGGTAAACGAATAGAAATTAGCTAGACAATGTTATAATCATTCGATTCCATGAAACGAATCGACAGCGTCGAACGATAACTTCCATAGAGATGCGTAGCCAAGTGGCACTTTTTAACAACCATTATCGCTAGTTTTCGATTCGTATGATGGAAACATTAGCGAAAGCCAAAACCCTGTGGAAAGCAAAACAAAATGGCGACTTTATGCAGTCATACACTCAACTGAAACACCTAGTTCCGGTTGCGTTGTTTGTTTATATTTAGTTATATTTTGATTGTATAGCAGTTATAATTTTAATTTGCCCTTTTTCAGGTGCTTTGTGCTTTTAGCTTCTTCGCTACAGTGTCGTATCAAAGGGTTTGTGGGTGTCGGTCAACATCTTACTCAGAGGACAAGTCGTTGCATCAGAGGAGTTGTTGATGCCCAGCACCCCAACTCTATTAATAAAAAATGGATTTGTGGTTAAGTAATAACAGCTGCATGGGTCGATCAATCAGGTTAAGCTACGATTACCGCGGTTGGTCCGTGGATGGGTGACCATCTTTACATACCAAGACTCCTCCGTGCCTCGGAAAACATGTTAAACCGATGGCTGTCATTTGTAGATCTTTGACAGTTGTTACGGGTCGTCAGAAGCCCGAAAGCCTGGCAACCAGTCTTACTAAGAGGTTAGTGTACTGGATTGTGGAGGTTAGACAGGCAGTCGCTCCATGTAAAATACTGGTAATCAGCTACATCCGATTAGACCGGAAGCCGACCCCAACATAATAACCATCATATCTATATACCTACATTATTAGCAAATAGGTAAATAGTAAATGATTTCTGAAATGCTAGGCAGATGATGATATATTGTTTTCACCAAACACAAAAAGAACGGCGGTTATCAAAGAAGAGTAAGTGGATATTCCACATTCAGCTAATATGTATACTTAAATCTTATTGATATTTTATGATGTTACTCGTACTGATTTTTGAGCAAACAAATACCTAGAGTTTGCTGTATTGACTTAGGACAGATGGGTGTCTTGTCCCTATGAATTTATGCACCCTGCCTGATTTATTATGCGAGTGCTAACAATAATACAATATTAGTTCACAATTATCAATTTATTAATCTGCAGATGTAGATATTTCATACACTTCAACTATTATTGAGCAAATAAATCAAACTGTTAGGTTAATTTTCAGCAAACATTTAAAGTAAAATAGTCATTTTACAAAACTGAGAGAACAAACTACTTATTTTAATCAACCGTCAGATTTAAACAAATAAATAATAATAATCTGCTCCAAATAATGGAGCTAAAATTAAGTGTTCCGCCGTACGGTCCAAGGCAAAAGAGACCAGGGCTGCGGGCGCACCGAGCGAGCTGGTCTCCGCCCCACCACGCACAGCGGTGGTCCGATGTTGTCATCGCGGCTAGCTAGAAGGCGGTGCTTGTAGTTCCGGTCGCCAATAACAGATTGTGCTTGCTCCACGAAATCGCCAACACGAGTATAATTATAATTAATATGTTTTCACAGGTTTCAAAGAAGGTTATTTATCACTTTTTTACTGTTCATAACTTTGTTTTTTTTTTATCCGAGTTCAAATGACAACATTTTATACCGCGCTGTCGCTGTTAATTCGACAGCGACAGCGCGGATTTCAATGTTTGCTGACAAAAGACCATAAACAAAATGCAATTTTTATCGAACAGACGAATCGACTAAGCGATAGCGAAACGTAGTACTTTGTCTACCAATCGAACCTCGTTATTGTTGAAGCGATAGCGATTGTAGAAATAGAATCGCTCCGAAGCTAATGGCATTTGTCTAGGCCCTCCGGACACTATTATAATTTCTTGGTATTCTTTTACGGAATAGAGTTGTCTACGATTCTGGCAATATTATAGTTTGGTACCTAGTTAGGTACAGTATACACGGTGCTAATAAGAAACGTAATTGAACGCACATTAAGTTGTTATTTATTATATTAGCTAATAGATGTTACACAATACGATCAATACAAGGAATGACAAGTAATGAAAGAACTCCATAGTAACGGTACATTTCTACTAAAGAGATTATGCTCTGTGATGTATGCAAACTCCAACACAATAGCATGAAAAAGATAGGAGCTTTTGAGACGTAGTGTTAGCGAAGAATGCTCCGCATACCATGGACCGCCAAGAGAAAGAACCAAGCTAACCTCGAACAACTACGCATAAGAGATAGACTATCCACGACCTGTCACCAAAGGATTCTCGGTTACTTTAGTCACATTGCCCATCGGGAATCAGATAACTTAACAGCCTGGAAAAGAACTCGCGTCGGTCATCTAACCGCTGGTCAGACCAAGTAACCGCTCTAACTAGACTCTCTGTTACGACCGCCCTGACAGAAGCGAAGAGACGAACGAAGTGGACGAAAATCATACATAAAGCCACGAAGGCCTTTCAGGGACACGACCTTCAGTAAAGAAGTACGCGACCAAGACAAGAGAATTATTAATCATTTTAACATAAACAACCATTACCAGGCCAGCCACGAAATGTAGGTATGTCAGTGTTCTGGGGATATTACCGGATACAAAATCAATATTAACCTCTTCCGCGCCGCTGTCGCATGAAGTCAAGATCCTTCCCGCCCCGGAGAGACGAACAAAGTTGAAGAAAATCATACATAAAGTTACGAAGGCCTTTCAGGGACATGACCTTCGGTAATGAAGTACGCGACCAAGAAGGGAATGTTTGATAACTTTTCCTTCTGACCTCAAGTGAATTAATGTACCCTAAACAACCAAACCGGACCATCCACGAACTGTAGGTGTGTGAGGGGATTTTACCGGATACAAAATCAATATTACGACTTTTTTTGCGACTATACATAATAATAATAATAACAAATATTTATTCAGTATTACAATTGGTAAAATATTAACACAAAATATTCGAAATAACTAACAAAGGTATTATGATGTTAGATGCCTGTACTAGGATAAACCTGTATCACAGGCGGCATGAGCTCTTACTTTATGGTAAATAAGACGATACAATTCTTAACAATATTTAACATAACAAGATATGAATTGTCTTACATGAATCCGTCGTGTGGATAAAGGCTCACAGGTACATACAGGGTGTGAAATCACCCATCACAAAGCCGTCATCAACGCATTGTGTACTTACATCAAACTGAGTAACATTACCCAAAAATAATTGCTGGGAAACGAATTTTGATTTGGCGTGAATTCTCTTTTTACGGTAGGACGCAAGGTAACACACGCAAAACATTGGGTGCAGGCAATGATGCAGGGGTCATGTGGGTTTTAAAAGTTAAGTTATAACATTTAAAACCTGGTTTCGTAAAAAGACCTCCAATATCTTTGTAACCAGAATGTTGCTAGGTATGGTCCAGTACAAAAACAAACAAAAAAACAATGACGGGAAGAATAAGTGACTATCTGTTTAGTTAAGCATTTTTTTACACCCGATATAAACTACTAAGTTAGTAACTACACCTTTGTTTTTATTATAGACCATGTGATTTCGCCGGATCTAAACACGTCACCTTTTTTTTTGGGTGGGAAACCATCAAATAACTTCTCCCGCTCTGGGCGGAGCGGGAGGGTGTGTCAGACTGTTACTGACTAAAACCCACCAGTATTCCTTCCGTTGCCTGTGTTGCGGGGGCCTCGGTGACCCATAAGTACCTTCCCGCGACCCCGGCAAGGAGTCCCGCGAACCTTGGATTAAGTACCTTATTAGCTAAGTACTTCGATGTAACGTATGACAAATTAAAATTCACAATAATAAAATCAAAACCACACTAATGATAGGGAAATTTAATGCCGGAAAAAACTTTAGCATATTTATGATTAATCACGGGAATTGCCGCTCGTACCATTTAAAGAAGAAAATCAGAATACAAAATTGTGTATAAATAAGCTAATTATGGCATTGTGCGATGAGCTTTAGTGCCGTAAACATGTGTCGATTTGTGATAGCTGTTATTTTCCTCTCATTTATTTCCTGTGGTAAGAGACGTTTTATTTATTTTATATTTTATTTTCTATCATTTGTAAATCTATAAATTATATATACTTTTTATCCCTTTTTTTCTTGATGGTGCGTTGGTTTTTTTTTTTTGTACTGTTGCCAGTTACACTTCAAGTTACCACAAACTGTCAAACTTTCTCACTCGATTTTGAACTTAACCATCAACATTTTAAGGGTTTAAAATCATTTGGAGAAATTTGACAGTTTGTGGTAACTTGATGTGCTGGCTGGAAGAAAAGGATAGAAGCTAAATTTTAGTTTAGTCCTGTCAAAATAATCAGCGCTTGACGTATATTGACGTAATTTTAGTAGGCAAGTTTTTAATTACGTATAAACTTGTGGAATAGTGACAAGCGCTTGTTAAATAGATTCGACAGGACTAAACTAAAATTTATCTTCTGTCCTCTTCTTAATGAAATACAAAGAAAAAAATGCACTGAACTTAAATTTAGTTTAGTTTGTGAACAAGGGAATCGGTACCAGTGTCCAACAACTGTCAAACTGTCAAGTGCAAGATAGTGACGGGATCATAACATTTCTAATTAAAAGCGCGAGCTTGCTGACGTTTATAAATCTCGAGACTTCTAGTTTAACTCAAATTCAAAGTAACGGATGGTTCTTGTAACTATTTTCTAGTCTTTGCAAAGGTCGCATATAATATATATACATACTAATCCCAGAGCTTTGCTCGAATAAAATATTCTCTGCCCCTTATTTGAGGTCGGCGCAACATTACCCTTTCTTCCATACTTCTCTATTAGTCGTCATCTTGGTAATCACCCCCTTTCCACCCATATATCTTTCATTCACTCCATCCATCGTTTCTTTGGTCTTCCTCTACTCTTATAAAATAAATCTTAATCAAAACCGGCCAAGTCTGTGTCGGACCACGTAAAATGTAGGGTTCCGGAGTTGGAAAGTTGGGATGAATTTATCCCAAAAACAAACTTAACATTATAGTTGAAAAACATGTTCTCCCATACATCTATATATGCCAAGGTAAAATCTCCAACTGCAAATTTAAGTGGGTCGACTATAACTCGTTAACTTGTAAAGCCTACTTAGCCGTGATAATTTTCCTTTTAATTTTATCATGTGTAATACTGTCATGATTTTTTTACATCTCTATAAACAACCATTTAGCTGGCAGGGGGTGGGACACTTGACTCTAACAAAAATTGGCACTTTAATGCTTAATATTTCGCAAGTAGATCCTTGAATCGAATAGTGGTGGTCACAGACCCGCAATATTTTTGAACGGCCTTTCCAACGATACCCCACACCATGGGGTAGACGAGAAAAAATAAATCATCCCCACGTTACGTGTAAGGCAGGTATCCTAATTTTTTTTTTTTATTGATTTTGTTTTAGCACTTTGTCGGCGTGATTAATGTGTATACCTATGCCAAATTCAGCTTTCTAGTACTAAGCGTATCTGAGCTACAGTGGGGACAGACAGACAGACAGACGGACATGGCGAAACTATAAGGGTTCCTAGTTTACTACGGAACCCTGAAAACCTAGATTTCAGTAGAAGTACCTAAGTTTTGGACTTTTTATACTTACTGGTGAAATGTGGACGTACTATGTAGGTACACATCTGCCTAACTCTTCGGGATAACAAGCGTGATGTTATGTAAGTTTTGAACTGAGTCACGTTTGTGTTCGGTTGAAGAATAGAAATGTTCATCAAGTCATTCATAAAACGAGACCGGCAAATGGGCAACACAAAAATATGACAATATTGATAGAACTAGAATAAAAACTCATGTTAATTGCCGTGAGTGCTAGTTTTTCCATGGGGGTTGGCAGAAACTACAAAACGCGACTTGCTACGATCCTTGCATGTTTGGTTTTATTGACCAATCCTAACTTCCTAATTAATTAATATTTATAAATGCGAAAGTGAGTTTGTTTGTTTGTTACGCTTTCACGCTAAAACAGCTTAACGGATTTGGATGAAATTTGGAACATAGGTAGACCACGGCCTGCATTCGGACATAGCATACTTTTTATCCGAATATTCCCACGGGAACGAGACTTATGCGGGTGAAAGCGCGGGGCGCAGCTAGTACACCAATATAACACAAACAGCCAATCAAATCACTTGACATGAGATTTGACATCAAACTGTTTTTTTTAAGGCAAGCGCACATTATAGTAGGATTACGCATCGGGCCGCAGCTCATCACATTTCAATACAAAAAGTGCCGTGCGGCATGCCTGTACGTAGTGTACTAAAATGTTGTAGGAGGATTTTCGTTGCGGCCCGCCCAATAGCGCGTCAAGAAACTGGATGTTAATCTCGGAATGTTGTTAAAAATGCGTTATTAAACATGTTATTACAAGATGAATAAAAAACCCCAACAAAGAGTATTTATATTTTATACCTAGTTCGTAATTAAACCAACGGGTGGATCCGCAGTGGTAGCCCGCGAAATTCAATTTTTCTTTCGGTTTTTGAAACTTACCATAAGAAGTTTTCCATAAGAGATTTGTTCTTTGGGAACAAATCTAAGTAAGAGAGATGTATTAATGATTTTAATTCTGTAAATTCTATATATAAAATATTGGTTATGGTCGCGAATCATATTTTGATTAAATGATAACGATAAATGATGTTATTTCTGTAAGTAGGTTGGTACAAACACTTTGACACGTCAATCATATTTTTTGACACCAAAAAAAGTTTTTGTGAAAACTGCCCATTTTCTTGCTGACTGTACATTTTTTTCAAAATCTGTGAATGCAGATCTAAATGTCTCAAAAAGTTAAGGACGGTCTCTTTTTTTTTTTTTTTCGAGGTTGGGAAATCATCCAATAACTTCTCCCGCTCTGGGCTGAGCGGGAGGGTGTGTCAGACTCTTACTGACTAAAACCCACCCGTATTCCTTCCTGTTGCCTGTGTGTTTCCAGGGGCCTCGGTGACCCATTAGTACCTTCCCGCGACCCCGGCAGGCATCGGCCCTAGTGGACCCCTACATTTGTGGGGTCATATATCTTTGAGGCGAGCGTGGAATACGACGCGCCGTCGACCCGGACCTGGTCCTTGCCATACGGTGAGCTACCCATTGTTCACCATCCGCAAGCCCGCGCCTACGGTGGCCGGAAATCCGCCCGGGATTCCCGACGCCCGGGGCGTCTCCTGCGGCGTCTAGGGGCGAGAGGGCGCGAGACATGCCTTTCCCTCAACCGTCCCGCCTCCTCCTTCGCGAGCATTACTGCTTCGCAGAAGGAGGTGACGGCTGCCCATGCCCTCTCGCTCCGTACCATGGCCTGAACCAGGGCCGGACGCGAGAGATCTCTGCCACCGATCGCCTCCACGAGGACACGGCGGTGCTCTGCCCAAGCCGGGCAGACCTCCACTGTATGCTCCACCGTGTCCTCCGGGGGATCCACACAGTGGTGACACCCGGACGTTTCCTCCCGCCTTATCCGACATAACAACCTCCCGAAACTGCCGTGTTCGGTGAGGACCTGTGTCAGGCGGAAGGTGAGGATGCCGTGGCGCCTCTCTAGCCACTCCTCAAAGAGGGGACTTATCGCCGCAATCGTTTCGTGCCCAGCACTGGGTTGCGATAACCGTACTTTCCATGACGCCATGAGATCCCGCCGGAGCTCCGTCCGCTGTGCCGCGATTTCTCGCGGCAGCGGACTTACGCCCCGGCGTTTTGCCTCCTCGCACCACTCCCATACTTGCGCGAGGACTTTTTCCTCCAGATCCCATGGCGGCAATCCGGCAAGGAGGCTCGCTGCCTCACAGGAGACCGTGCGGTATCCCCGGAAGGACGGTCTCCTAAGACCGTTTTCCTGTAGCTACAACGATTACCCATCTCAAAAATCCACCCTGTATATAAATCAATTGCCGTTAGTCTTGTAGCGGCCATCTACATCGCCATATGCGAACTACGCAGCACACTGACGTCACGCAAAATCCTGCATCGCGCAAGCAGAGTTTACCACGCAACTAGCATATATACAACATCCCGACGTCAACCGTCGGGCAGTTGCCCACCAGACACGACACCCGTCTGGTCGGAGGATCCTCCCTTTTCTATGGAGGATGAGTGAACTTTACACCCTGTTCCTCATGCCTCTATAGTCTCGCAAAAACTCGAAAATGGCTCGACCGATTTGATTGTTTTTTGTATTAGGTGGTTTATGAAAAAAATAATTTAGGAAAAATCGAAACTAACAGCCGAAAAATCGAAAAAAATCTAAATTTGGTCTCACGTGGTACGAAGTTCACATGGTCATTTAGTCCATTATACGTAATATAAAATTGTATTTAGGTATATTTTAACCACAAGTTAAACCACAATAATCGCTTAGTAATAAATGCTTTAGGGGTTACCCTGGGTTTACCTTATTAGCATATTATGTATAAATTCCTTCCACTCATTATGACTAAACAATTAATTTCTATGAACTCTACTTGTTGAATAAGTAATTTCCTTGCGTAGCACTTGTTAGGTGGTACAACACTAGATACTAGGTACTTACTCATTATTATAAAGTCCGACTTTTAATTAGCTGCAGAAAAAGGACAGTTCTTACTGTCATTTCGTTAAATAAGTATTATTACTTACCTTCTGGTGACCTTCACTTGTTAAAGTGTTAAAACTAACAAAATTTACATATTTGTTCGATTAAACAAAATAAAACGAGTTACGTACCTACGTACGACGCCAAAAAATCTCCTATCTCAGCACACTGCTTCGATATTAAAAAAAAACTAATAAAATGAAAAACGAACTGGGACGTAGATTATCACTATCCTTCTGTCCTAAGATATCCTAATGTGTGCCTTTCCTACTCATCCTAACTAATATTATAAGTGCAAAAGTGAGTTTGTTTAATTGTTACGCTTTCAAGCTAAACCGGCTGAACGGATTGGGATGAAATTTGGCACATGGGTAGACCATGATTTAGGTGAGGACATAGAATACTTTTTATCCCGGTATTACACACTGGTACATAACAAGCTATACTTTTCCAGTATAAGCTGACCTCATATGATACGCATAAGTTTTAACGAAATCAGTGCAAAATACTAAATGTTATGAAAAAAGACCGTATTCAAACTCAAACTCAAAGCCTTTATTTCAAATAAACCAATTACAGGCACTTTTGAATTGTCAAGGGGTTGGTCAGTCCGAAAGATGAAGTTAGTTGCATATTCCATAGCGTAGTAGGTTCCAATGGAGAAGAACGGGCAAGAAACTCCACGGGCACTCTTTTAAATCAACATAATTTATGGTTACAAAAATATTGCTTACATCATTCATTTTGAAATTAAACATGTGAGAACGATGTAAAACGTAAAAGCGTCCGTAATAAAAAAATAAAAAATAATTCAAACCTTTAAAATTATAATAAGCCGTGGCAGCTGAGAGATGACCAGTCTCTACTGACGGCGCCCGTTCACGAACATGACGCATGGATTGGCACCATTCAGCACAACCATTTTGAAGGGAACTAAATTATCCAACACACGCGCCACCACCAGCGAGACGTTAGAGTGAGCACGACATACTCTCAGCCGCCAGGGCACATTCAAGTCAATGAAATACGCCCAGCAGGGGCGTGCCGTCCATAGAGGCAATTAGGCCTAGCCTATCCTACCAACAACACCAAATGCATTTATTTTAACTATGTAATACAATAATACAAAATATTAAAAACAAGTTAAACTCCTGTTATAACACGCAACTTGTCGCGCCCGCCGTGTGACGTAACTCACGTAATTCTCACTCAGTTCGACGGAGCTCGTTACGCATTTATTAGGCAGGCACTCGGCCAGCCTAAACCCTATTGATGAATTTACGCACACTGGTGTATATTTTCGTGTATATGAACGGAACACACTATTGACATTGTTTAAATTATGGGCGTAACTACTGCGCCTGGAGCTGGCCACCGCGTGCTGTGATTAGTTGTGTGTAAAGTCATGAAAAGTATTGAAGACCTGGGTTCCCAATTTTTGGACAATTCCCCGAATTGCGGGGAATTTGAGAAACAGACTATACACAGACATGATAGTTTCCTTAATGACTACTAGAGTCGCGGGAAGGTACTTATGGGTCACCGAGGCCCCTGGCAACACAGGCAACAGGAAGGAATACGGGTGGGTTTTAGTCAGTAAGAGACTGACACGCTCCGCCCAGAGCGGGAGAAGTTATTTGATGATTACGCAACCAAAAAAAAAAATTATTACTGCTAGAGACAATTTAAAAAACAGGGTGGTATTGTCGAATTTATACCTTCCAAACAAAATATAAATTGTAAGGAATAGCAAAAGTCCTTATAAAATAATTAAAACCTTCATAATTTTTTATTTTTCTCCTTATATTTGGGAAATTTCGCTTTGATTTTTGGGGAGTTACGATAATAAGTTTCGGCAACCCTGGACTGTATCGTCCGGCAAAATTTGGTAGTCCCTTTTGTGGAAGAACACGGTATGACAATGATACAATTTTAATTGGTAGTGTTTTTTTATCGACAAATTAGAAATTATATTTTTCATAAGGAAGTCATATTGTTTCATGTGACAGCAATTTTTTGCTTTTTTATAACTTATTAAGTTATAAGTAATTCGTTTTGAAACGTAAAGTTGTGTAAATATTATTTGTTGTGTTTATTATTTTTTTATTTACCTAAGAATGGTGTTCTGTGGTGAAGTTTGCGCCGATAATGTGTTTGTTAGATGTTATAAGCAGTAAGTTTTCGCAATTATCGTTTAATGATAAGATTCAAGTTGTGTCTAAAGGTAGACGTGTGCCCGATTTACGAGAATTAATCCAAAAATATGATAATTCATGACTTCGGATATCTTGCAAGTGACGTGTTCTGTAATTATCACCCACTCACTTGGTTATGATATTTGAGGTGGCCGAATCTCTCTTCTGTTTTCATCGTCAGAAAATCGTGTTTTAAACATTGAATAATGTAGTGAGTTCTCTAGTATCAATTTATTTATTAAAATAATTAATATTGATTTGTACATTTTAAAAAACAAATACATCTAATTAATTAATAAAAATAACTAAAACTATACACAAACGAAAATAGGGCGTCGAAAAATTCATCCACATCGCAGTCGACTGTACCCAAGAGACTGGCGGCATTGCCACGTTGTGTGACAATGCTTACCTAACTTCTGGCCAAGGTAAAAGCCAGCACTTGAGTCACGGGAAGTGTCAACCAGCCGTCTGGAGATTTCCTTAAAAAGGCCATGAACACTCGGACCCCACGGCCCGAGGGTTTCAACCCCAAACGGCTCGAAAATATAATTACCAACTAGGTTATTATACTTACGCCGCTTGAGGTTCTCTGCAGCCGCAGCAGCAATGCCAGGATAGCACGCCGTGCCAGGAAGATGGGATGGCGCAAGAGTATCGACACACGTTGCATCGCACACTAAAGGCCTACCCACCTTCCATGAAAAAAATGACATGCCGTCTGGTCTCTTGCCATCGTCGCGTGCCAGCCCATTGGGTTCTAATACAGCAGTTGGTTGGAACACCAACGGTGACAAAAGCACGTCGGATGATGTCATTAATGTACGCGTGCCGCGCTAAGCGACCCGCACTTCGGCTGCAAGACAGGCCGTGGTGTCCGAGACTGTTGACGACTTCACCACAGTGACAGCGATAAGGGGAACAACATGGAGCTCCTTGTCTTAGGGAAGCAGCGAGGCGGAAAGTAGTGTCGTCGAACAGAGTACCAATGTTCGACGACGGTAGCGCATGAAGCCCTGTGGCTTCATGCGCTACCGTCCTGTCGAGTCGGGTCTGTACCCGACTCCCACTTACCCACAGCCAGCAGGCGCGCACGCTCCGCAGTAGTAGAGGTGTTAAGTAAATCGTTCTGTACTACTCTACAGAGTGGCTCGTCCCACCGTCTCTGGGAAGATGGATTGTCAGGTAGGTCTGAGTTCGGGCAAACGAGTCTCTAGGCATCCATAGCCTCGGTGAAATACGGTACATCAAAATTAATCAGTGTAGATTTCTAGGTACCGTGGACCGATGATATGATAGCGGGTAAACTAATACTAGAAATTTTGCGGACGCCGAGGCCTCCCATACGAATGGGAAGAGTAGTTTGTGCCCAAGCTCGGTCGTCCATTGCCACATTTAAAACTGAAGTTAATGTGTGCTGGATAATTTGGTCAATTTTGTCTAAAAGGTGAGTGTGCTTCCATAAATGGGAAGCGCAAAGGAAATATGTTATTTTACGGCCGAAACAGCAGTAGAGAATTAATGTGATGGCCGAATGCATATTAATTTGGTACAATCTTTCCGAAACCTCGTTGAAATTTTGTATTTTTTCCTCAATAAAAACGGGAAAGGAATTCTCAAAGATTGGAGACCCCAGGAGACGAAGAGAGCTTTTTCCAATCATTTTGGAGCTATTGCGTTAAATTTGGGAAGTGTCAGTTATCTGTCAGTACTGTAAGTATAGCTAAGTATAGTTCACATTTTGAAAGGTTGAGATCAATCATTTTTTAAGAAATTTTGGTCATTTAAAACAGGTTCTACATGGCCTCCCAAAGTTCCAGCCCAAACATTAAATTTTGAATTTCTCTGCCGAATAAATGGGGTGTATGGCTAAACTAAAAATCACTGGCCCGAGAGGGTCACCTTGTTGACAGCCAACAGCAGATTCCAAAAGGTTATCACGGTACAGTAATTTAGTGAGTTCTTGTATTTCTAACTTTTGTTTTTACAGGATTATTTTCAATGTTTTATTTTCAAATACTATAAGTCAATAATGACTACTTTGAGGGTCATCATAATTATGTAAAGTGACGCTGTGATGCGCGGATTAGTTTATTTTTTGGTGTCAATATGCGTGGCCTACCCTCCGTGGATAACAGTAAATGCAGCTTTATAGTAGGTACGTAGTACTTACATAATAATTTGTTATGCAACTATACAATACTTTTGGCACTTACCTATACAAATGTAGCTTCATTATTATAGGACTCACCCAGTAACTGGGTTGTGGAGGTCAGATAGGCAGTCGCTTCAAATAAACTACTCGTATTCAGCAGCGGATGCAGCTGAATACCAGTAGTTTAGATGAAGCGACTTTTTTGTTAGACTTGTTGACTGTTAGAAGGCAACCCCAACATAGTCGGGGAAAGGCCAGGCGGATTTATTGAGGTTGATAAATTATAGTTTAGTATTTGTGGTTTATGGGTTTTCTGTTACCTATTATGCTTTTAATATGTATTATCCATATACCCAAAAAACCAATGAATGAAGGGTTCCGTAGTTGCGAAGTTGGAATGAATTTATCCCAAAAAACAAACTTAACATTGTAGTTGAAAAACATGTTCTCCCATACATCGATATATGCCACAATCGATTCTCCTACTGCAAATTTTAGTTGGTCGACTATTACTCGTTAACTTGTACAACCATTTAGCTGGCGGGGGGACGACACTTGACTCTAAGAAATATACAATATACAATATACTTGAATACATAATATACAATATACTTTAATGCTTAAATATTAAATCGAAAAGCGGTGTTCACAGACCCGCAATATTTTTGAACGGCCTATCCAACAATATTCCACATCATGGGGAAAAAAAATATCATCCCTACATTACGTACAAGGGAGGTCCCTAAAAAAAAACTTCTCTCAAGATTTTTAGCACTTTGTCGGCGTGATTAATATATTATGTATACCTATGCCAAATTACAGCTTTCTAGTACTAAGCGTCTCTGAGCTACAGCGGCGACAGACAGACAGACAGACCAGACAGACGGACATGTTGAAACTATAAGGGTTTCTTGTTTACTACGGAACCCTAAAAATAAGGTAAAATGTAAAACCAATTTAGTTAAATGCGCCAAATAAGTACGGTAATATCAGGCATTCAATGTAGCTTTGAAAATAAAGCGGTTGCCGATTTAAGGCGCTGACAAGACCCAATTGACCAAAATAGGCTTCTAATTATATAGATTATAATGCTTGTTTTTCCCTTTTCAGTTATGTGTTTTTGCAGTCGGGTTTTTGTTTTTTTTAATATTTTTTTTTTTTGTATTTGTGTTCCTTCTTTGCGTCATGTTTATCGCAAATAAACGTATTTTCTTTCTTTATTTGTAACTACGTATTATTCACATGGGAACATAGGTACTACGAACGGCGCTCTAATTAACGAGAACCGCGTATTTACGTCATTAAAACTATTATTTATTACACTACAACTTTTCCTTAAATAAATGTCGAAGTATTACATAAATTGATTGGTGCTCCCGAGTAGACACATAATTATAAATATTTAGCTAATATCATAATTTATCCCCATGTTCAAATCATTGTTTAAAAATTGGTCTTATTTCCGCCTATACAAATACCAACTTAGTGTCGAAGTAATAAATTATGTTGCTTTCAAAATGATTATTAGTTCTATCGAAAAAGTAATAAAAAATTGAAGTTGTAGCGCAAACTGAACTTTATGTATGGGTTTTAAAGATTTTTTTCAAAAAACACATTACATTTTGGAAACAATTAAGTTTAATGTGTTTTTTTTAAAAAACGCAGGAAAAATGTTTCATCGTATAAAATTCTTGTTATGTGACTATACTAGCGATTTCCGCTAGATTTAGGTCAAGTTTCAATAAAGCGACGAGGAAAAGAAACGGTATGTGTTATTACGACATCCTTCCATTTAGTTCCAACGCAATACTTGGAATAACACATAACATTTATTATTTATTTATTTGTTATTATTATTACTACTTACATTTGCACTTATTTTGCATTTGTACTTACATAACATCACACCCGTAATCCCCGAAGGGTTAGACAGAGGTGTACCTTAGTACACCCACAATTCGCCTTTTATGTGTAAATCCCATGTAATAAATACACTTACAACAACTTATCTATTATTGGCTGTATGTTTATGAGACGTTTCCTAATCGCCCGTTCAGTTTGGTACAAACTGGACACAGCCTTTTTTTACCCACTGAATAAAAACCTAGGTTTTTATTTTGGGTGCTTTCTGCCGCAAATTGTAATTCATATATTCCTTAAAGTTCCGGTTGATGGCAATAGGCTCGCCCCCTATTACATGTGACTTAAACAAAACTGGTGAAATGTGCCTTAACCTTCGGCGAATTAAAGTGTGATGCTATGTTATTCCTTAAAGAAACGTGACAATTTAGTCTACTTCGATTTTTCAGGGCACAAATCAGTAGGTACTTAGGTAACTACCGAGCATAAATATTCTACTACTCTGCACGATACGGAATATTTTCCCTCGAAAAAACCCAGTCCGAATCAGGAAAAAAACATAGTACATGTTCCATATAAATCGCCCAATGAGCGATCGGCTTATTGATATCGTGCTTATACCTAATCCGTTTGTCGACTACTTAAACACCTTGTAATATCCGTGGTGTCGATGTCGGGGACAAAATTACTTACTTATTATCCAGGCGTCCGAATAAAGCCGGACACTAGTTGCGTGTGCGGCCAAATTAGACGGTGTCCGGCTTTTGTAAGCTTTTTTACATTTGTTATACAGTGGTGCTTTCCGCGCCGCATATTAAGAGGCTGACAACACCTAAAGCGCGGTCACTATCGGACTGCATAGAAAAGAAAGAGAAGCGCGATGACACAACGCTGGTAGTTTATTGCAAAATATGAAGCAATTATCTATTTAAAAAAAATCGATTGATTGGATAAAAAAATTAAAACATTATTATGCTAATATGTTGCTTGTAGAATAATCTGACAAAAACACGGAAAAATTGCATGGGTATTAGTATTGTTTTTAACTGTTAAAAGAATTTTTTAGAGGTATCTTCGTGATTTTTTTCTATCGTATCAAATTAGTTGCATTATGTTTTCAACACACTATCTACATAGCATTGATCCTGAAGAATATCATATATTTTTCTTATTTTGTTCACTGCAGTGGATCATATACTTTTAGGCATTATAAAACTTACAAAATTTGCGTTTAGGTCCTGTAGTCCCCTTAAATGATTCATAATAAAGAAGACTGATTCATTCAATAAAGATTTTATGGTAGCTATATGATAGAAAGCATTATTTTAATTACTATAAAATTGTCTTGTTATAAATAAAATTAAAATCATTTGTTTTTCTGACAAAATGTCCATATAGGCAAGGCAAGGTTGTTAGTAGCATGAATTTTATTTTATTATATATATATTTTTATTTTAGCTTATAACTAATGTTAGTTATTAAAAATAAGAATCTAGACACACCGTCTACCTCTGCCCAGTAGGCTCATCGGTCTCGAAACACATGGAGTTCAGTGAACCTACTGAGCAGAACAGTATCGGTTCTCTCACCAATCATCCTTAGGACGTTATTCGGGCTCCCCCGTACTAGTCGCACCACCGACGCAACTTTTTTACGCGTAATTGTGTAGATGTCATCTACGCTGGCGTGTGCATGCCAAGCATGCCATGCACTTCCATATCGAGGGAGCCGCAACAGAACCCTTAACACATTATTATACTGGACGCGCAAGGCATTGTAGGCTTTTTGTATCTAATGTTTGCCCACAGGCCGCTCGTGTAGAGCGTCTGGCAGAATGCCTTGAACATTGTTATTTGAACAGGAGCAGTAGGTACACCGAGCGAACCTGTGTGCCAAAATATTACCGCGCACCGACAAAGCCCTACGCTCCCTCTCAATGTCCAATTCGTCACTTAAATTCTCAGTTATAATGTGTAGCATATTAAACTGTGCAACACGACTTAAGGTATAAAGATATTTTTATTTATTTACATTTAAATAACACGAACTCACTTTTACTTTCGTTGTACCTCAGGCCATGTTCCACAGCATAAACCTCACACACCTTTAGCAGCTGTCTGAGACCCCCAATTAAGGGGCTCAGCAGCACCACATCATCGGCATAATTCAAATTATTGACCCATTATGTCAACAATATGGCATCCAACATGCATGCTGCTGAAATCCTCAATCAGATGGTTAACATACATATTAAAGAGCCGTGGCGAAGTCAGCCCGCCCTGCCTGATGCCACACTCTAACGAATATTCATCTGAGTATACATTTCCCCACCTTACTGTAATAAGCTTTTTTTACTAAGACTACAAAATTAAGGTTGTCCGGTCTTTTTGCCCAAATATCCGGGTAAACTGGCTGGTCTGTCCGGCTTTTAGGTTTTAAGACCTGGCAACCCTATTTGTACCTAACTACTCTTAAACTAATAAGTAAATTTGAATTACCTTTTCAGTACTAGCGGAAGAGAAAACACCAGTTACTAAGAAAAATGCAAGTTCGTGTTGGACAAATGCAGAAGTGACTGTAAGTACCGACGTACCTACAATTTTTTCTTGTCTAAGTAAGGTCTCTTGTTTGTTGTCAACGTTGCCAACCCCGCCTTGCCATTATGATGCAGTTCTGGCCAACCATGATGGCTGGAGGCCTGGCGATGGCGTTGGATGAAAGATGTATGAGTTCCATACGTTACATTCAAATAGGCCCATCTTTAGATGACCGCTACACTGAGTGAACAACTATTCAAAACAATCCGATCGCGACAGCTCGTCAGCCACGTTAACAGCGCTAGCACTACAACTGCGCACGAGGTCCTGGGTTCGATTCCCAGGTCGATTAAAGTCTTATTAGGTTTTTCCATTAGGAATTTCTCAGTAGCAGCCCGGAGTCTGGATTTGTGCCCGGTTGATGACAATAGGCTCGCCCCCAATAAGTCCCATGTAATAACATGGGACTTAAAACATAACTGGCGAAGTGCGGGTGTACTGTAGCCACTATAGGTATCACACACCGCTTCTTCTCCTCTTCTTAGAAATTGAAATCATTTATTTGCTTCAGAAGATCATCGGTACATAATATAGTTCCTTGCTCTTGTTTCATGTTTATTATAGTATATATATTTATATAGTAACATTTCTACATTTATATCAGTATTTTTTTCTATTCTTCTGCCTAACCTTTCGGGGTTTACAGGTGTAATGTTATAAATTATAGAAACCATTAACATATTTCTCAAGGTATTGCCTGGGAAACGTCACATTTTCAGCTTTGATTTGAATTAATAACCAATACCTACCTAAATAATTACTTCGGTACTGAGGCGTTTACATTTTAACCTACAAAAGACCGCTACCATAAATTGACAATGATTTTTCAGAATTTAAGTTTGGTTTTCAAAGTTAAGAGTTTGTGGTATTAACTAGTTTGTATATAATACTAGCTTTACCCGGCCCGGCTTCGCACGGGTAGCACAAAGTATTTATAATAATCTACCCTACTTACCTACCGTACACTACCTACCTTACCCTTCCTACCCACCCTGTCCACTTACCTACCCTGTTTTAAGTCCCAAGGGACTTAAAACATAACAATAATACAATAATAATACTAACAATAGGGAGCGAGCCTTTTGTCATCAACCGGGCACAAATCCAGACTCCGGGTTGCTACTGAGAAATTCCTGATGGAAAAACCTAATAACACTTTAACCGACCCGGGAATCGAACCTAGGATCTCAAGCTCAGCAGTAGCGCTTGCGCTTTTATCGTGGCTGACCAGCTGCCGCGATCTGATTATTTCTAATAGTTATTCACTCAGCGTAGCGGTCATCTAAAGATGAGCCGTCAGATAGGCAGTCGCTCCATGTAAAATACTATATTCAGCTACATCCGGTTTCACTGGAAGCCGACCCAAACAGAACCTACTGGGAAAGGGCTAGGCAGAATGATTGCATGTTCAATATCTAATCAAAATATTTTTTAACTAAATGTTAATCGACTTTTGTTGCTAACTGTACTTGTCTACTTAAATAATACCTGAATACATTTATTTTTAGGACAGCATAACAAACTTGGCGAAATGCTTCAATAGTACAGTGGCCCGACACTTAAACCCAAGCAATGTATCAATAACTGGGTAAGTTAAATTAGCAGTAATACAGTCCGATTCAAACTTTATGGCGGTTCGGAACATGAGGCGAGTCGCTGCGCAATAACGAATTCATGTGTCAGCGGGGGTAGGGGTGGGCTTCTGTGCAGCGAGTAGCGCACTTTAGAGCCGCCATGAAGTTGGACGCGTACTATACCTACCTAATTATTACGCACTTATCTACATTAATAAACAAATATCAGCACTGATAGCCTATTGGCGTGACTATCGAACTGCCAAGTCTTAGGTCTCGAGTTCGAACCTAAGGCACGCACCTCTGACTTTTCGGATTCATGTGCGTATTGTATAATTATCACTTGCATAAAAAACGGTGAAGGAAAACATCGTGAAGAAACCGGAATGCCTGAGAGATATTTCTCGACGGCACGTGACGTCAAGTCAGAGGCCCATAGGCGGCATACAAAATCTGACACCAGGTTAGTCACCAACCACACGAAAAAAAAAGAAGTAAACAAATAAAACATAACTAGCGAAATGTGGCTGCACAATAACTGAATACTCCTTAACTCTTAGTAGAAAACCGGCGTGTTCTTATGTGTTATCTTTATCTACTCATCGATCCGTTTTTAGGGTACCCTTATTACTAAGGCTCCGCTGTACGTCCGTTCATCTGTCACAGGCAGGGTAGCTACCGCCGTATCAGCCGTATCAATGATACGGGACCCTAGCTACAAGGTCCCCAGCGCAACCTGTGTAAGCAAAAATCCGTAAAATATAAACCCTTGCAAAACCCTGCATTCTTAATTTAACTTAATTTGTTTTTGGCCTACAAAGGCTTTTTGAGAGTGAAATTTTACAGACGCGTTCCAATTCTCAAGCTCTTGCTTAGCTTATTTAATAAAATCACACAGAATATCTTTGAGCTACGCCGCAATCGGGCCCAAAAAATGTGTATGCTGATACAGGGCTGATTTTAGGACTAGCTACGCCACTGGTCACAGGGCTGATCTTTAGAATCGTAAATTTAGGACTAGCTACGCCACTGGTCACAGGGCTGATCTTTTGAATCGTAAATTTAGGACCAGCTACGCCACTGGTCACAGGGCTGATCTTTTGAATCGTAAATTTAGGACTAGCTACGCCACTGGTCACAGGGCTGATCTTTTGAATCGTAAATTTAGGACTAGCTACGCCACTGGTCACAGAGCTTGATCTTTTGAATCGTAATTTTAGGACTAGATACGCCACTGGTCACAGAGCTTGAAAAAAGTTAAAAATTAAAAGGCCGAAAAAAGCACGTTACTTGTTACGTTACTTGACCCCATACAAGTGACGCGTTTTTTTCGGGGTTTTTTTTTTACTATATTATTTAAAAATAAGTAGTGTGGAGCCCTTCGTGTGCGATTCCGACTTATTGGACCGGTTTTTAGATATGTCCACGGAATAGAGAAAATATCTAATGGATTTTCATAGATTATTCGTTTATAACTAAGCTATTGTTCTAATCATGTTTACTACTTAATTGCTTTCAGAAAATGTCAGAATGTTGCTGATTTTGACAGAAATCTCAACTCTCATTTAAACACGCTGAATAGAGTCTGCCACATTTCCAAAGTGAACACGACAGACCTCATAAAACTTGTAAATTTCAGTTTACAAAAGGACTCTTTTAAGAGTAAGTTATGTTTTAATTATGGTTTTAAAATTGATCGCTGGTGAGACCTGAGGGCCTAATGCAAGTTTTATACTCTATTCGATCGCGTTTACGTAAACTTCCATTTGTACTGCTCGAAACTGAAGCAACGTCGTCTGGTGGCAATAATGGGAAGAACAATTATTCTATTCAACATTACGTAAGTGCGCGTTAACGCGATCGCATAGGTATTAAAACTTGCACTAGAACTACTGGTTGAGATTCGTGCGGACCAGGGAAGCTTGCCATAAAATGGAGGAGGCCCTCAGCCGTGGCAGGGACAAGAATCCTATTCACACAAGAAGTTGTGGTAGACGAATTAGTATAAGTACCTACCATAATTATAGTTTTTTTTATTTTTATTAAAAAGCTACTAAGTACCTACAAAGCATTTTTTAAGGTTTATTTTTAAAGTGTGTAATAAAGTAAAAGTGTATTTTTGTGTCCAGTTTTCAACTAACCACATACGAGTATGCCTTAGAGATCGTATAACTTTCTACCCATATTTCACAATTTCCAGAATTTTACGACAACCATATCTCTTGTGTGAAAAAACATGAAGCTAACATAAGTAACAGCTGTGTGAAAGCTAAAGTAGGATTCTTTAACATAACAAAAGAGAGAAAACACTCTTCGTGGCTTCGCAAGGCAAGCCTGCAATACAATGTAAGTCTCCCTTCTGATTTTATTTCTGCCACATTTTTAATATGATGCTCATTGAGAGCTACCACGTTTTATTTTGAATGGTATTTTTTGTGTCATGTGTTTTTTTGGTCAAGTAAAGGCGCACTGCGGCCTGGCGGGCGCTACGCATACGAGCCAATCCCGCGTGCTTGAGCACATAGACAGCCTATAATGTCACCACTGCTGGGACACAGGCCTCCTCTCTGTGAGAGTGAGTGGGCCGTAATCCACCACGCGGGCCCAGTGCGGGTTGGTAGATGTCACATGTCTTCGAATTTTTGGTTCTAGGACATGCCGGTTTCCTCACGTTGTTTTCCTTCACCGCTTTGAGAGCAGTGGTGATGAATTAAATTACACAAAGTAAAGCGCTTGTCTGGGTTCGAACCTACGACTTACAACTCGTAAGTCACGGCCGTTACCACTGGGCCACCACTGCTTGAGCAAAATTACCAAATCAAATCACCATCTCCCATTCACTACGGGACTACCAGACATACGGTACCGTACGGACCCTGCAGTACGTCTGGTAGTCCAGTATCTGCACCAGTCGTACTCAGCGCTTCTCCTCCACATTTATTATGCGCACGACCAAAGTGTGAACTCTCTTCCATCGTCTGTGTTCCCTCCACATATAAACCGTCAGCCGTCAAAGTGAGTGTGAACAGGCATCTTTTACACGCACGTTCGTTCCATCGTAGACCTCATCCATCACTTTCCATCAACCGAGATCGAGGTCAAGAGACCGTTTCGCCATTGAAAAATTAAACAATCTGCGTGGTGTTTAAACCGCCTAGGTACAATCGCCAGCACATCATGTTATAACAAACTGTCAAATTTTCTCATTCGATTTTGAACTAAACTATCAACATGTTAAGGTTTTAAAGCATTTGGAGAAATTTGACAGTTTGTGGTAAAAAATAGCATTCATTTGCTTTATTTTGCCTTTATAAAATTCTGTTAATAAATGCGTGACCCTGTCATCCAATACAAGTTATTTTTAACAGTTTTATGCTATTGTTACAGAGTCAAACATGTCGCACGAGTACTAATGTGAAAAACTGTGTGGAGGTATATCTAAACAGTTGTCACGACTCTCGCGAGTACGTCGCGGCACTATTTGATTATGCGCGAGAACTGGCAAATTGCACCCAGTTAGAAAAAGAAGCACCTACTATACCGCCGCCTGGTGGAAATGTGAGTATGACAATTATGTTACTAAAGAACGGTGGTGGAAGCAACACTGGTAGCAGTCAGAGATTCTAGAGTCAATCGAATCATCCGATCCGATCTGTAGAGGAGCACAACATAAATGTGATGTACCTACTGTGCGATCAGTGGTAACAATTGCATTCCGAAAATTGCCCTTACTGCTACCACATAAAGGCGCTATTGACAGCGCCTTTTTAAGGTAGCAGTAAAGGCGATTACGCGTAAAACTGTTACCAATGATGTACGGTTGACAGAAGTTCTTAGCGCGGCCAAATGTGCTTATGGACCTGCACTATGGCGAAACTATAACCAGTGGTGAAATACAGAGGCTCTGACTGCAGCACAGTCCCTTTAAACTTTCATGATTTAATTGGTTAAGAAGTAGGTCGAGCTAACTCGCGCGCGCGATAATGTTCTGTCATCGCGTCGCCTCGCGTTGTAGCGAGAAATGACTATGAGATAACAGTAGATTATTCAACGAGGGGATAAAGCAGTGTCATGCTACCGACCGTAACGAAGGATTCTAGTGCTCCCAATTAACGCAGCGAGGGATTCAAGCTCGCACAAGACGAAGACACCTTTATCCCCGAGGAGATTACTCTACTCTTCCCACCTTCTGCGAGGTAATAAAAAGCAACTCGGTTTTTGAACTATCGAGCAGCGGGGTGATACCGTAACACACTCTCAGTAGCATTGGGTTTTATTTTGACAGTACAACAACGTTCATTGAGTTATTTACGTTGCTGAGCAGACAATTTTTTCAAACATATGAAGCAATGAATTAGCTATTTAAGTACTTTAAAATCATTCAAATTGTGATTGAAACGCAATTAGGCTGCTGATTGTGTGAAAACTTATTAATGTCTCGTTTCAGCGCGAGATTATGCCACGAAAGGATTTTGTCGCACACGCTGGTTGGGATTAGTAACACCTAAGCCCTCGTACCAACGAACGATTTTTCACGCTACGATTTTTTATCGCGTTCTATTTTTTCTCTCAGCGCAGAGCAGTGCGTTGAAAATCCAGTACGTGATAAAAATCGTCGCGTTAAAAAAAAGAGTCTGTAAAATGTCATGCATAATTATTTTTTTCAGGTTGCTGTGCCAGCCACTTCTTGGTTAACTACACCAGTAATTATTACTTTAAGCGTTGGAGTAGTGGTTGTAGTAGCAGCAATAATCATAATTATAGTTATAAAATTTAAAAAGTAGGGTAAATCAACCCACATGAAAAAAACATATCATCCTCGCCGATATCTCGTTTACAATACTTAATCATCACGATCCTTGTCACTAATTGCTCTGCACTTTATATTAGTCGTCATCTCAATATTCACCTCCTTTCTCGCCGTATCATCTTTCACACAAACCATTCATCGGTTCTTTTTCTTTTTCAACGCTTATCATATTCATTATCCTTCCTCAAAACATTCCTAACAACATGTAGGGTAACTGCTGGTAGTAATTGGCCACGCTATAGTAACTGGCCACTCATAATAAAAGAGGTAGAAACAAGGTAATGCAAGCAAGCCCTTGAATGAAAAGGAAACTAATATTCCTGTATCTATTGTATTTTTGTTTTAGTTCACATTACCTTGTTTCTTCGTCTTTTGTTATGTATGAGTAGCCAGTTACTATAGCGTCGCTAACAGCTATAGATTAATATATATTTTTTCCGCTAACACAAACTCTATAGATGTGGCAATATTTTTTTCTAAGACAAGCCTACCTAGATCATTTGCCTCTTGTCGGCGCCTAAAAGCGAAAGTAAGCACTACGCAGGGATTTTAGAAAATTCATCTCAAGTAGTTAAATACGGGAAGAAAGTTTGTAATTTTTGCGGATTGGAAATCACATCGGGCGCGCGGCTTGTATAAGAATAACGTTAGAATTGAATTCTGAGTACTTACAACTAAGCCAAATATTGGCGTTATGTATGCAATGCAAAATATGCTCTATGTATATTTGGATAAAGTTTATAATAATATGAGATGTCGTAGCATTACATAATTTAGCCTCAGGGGTCAAGCTACCGGCGGTCAAGGCTTTAGAGAGAGGAACTCCTGACAGAAAGTACACTCCGAACCTGCCATGTTATAATACGTTATTTATTTCTAGATTTCTAGTATAAGACTTAAGCATAGTTAGGCGCTATGTTAGCACATATTAAGACTAACTGTAACATCTATTTCACATAACATAACATAACATGACATCTCATATTTACTATGAATGAATTGAAAACAAAAAAAAAATGAGTTACGAGAACGTTATGAGGTTCAATCAACTCAGCCAATAACAGTCCACTGCTGGACATAGGCCTCTCCCAGGCTGAGCCACAACACCCTGTCCTCCGCCTTCCGCATCCAGTCTGTCCCAGCCACCTTTTTAAGGCTGTCCGTCCATCTAGCTGGGAGGCGTACCGTACTACGCTTGCCGCTACGCGGTCTCCACTCCAGGACTCGTCTGCTACACCGGCCATCGGTCCTTCGACAAACATGGCCAGCCCACTGCTACTTGAGCTTGCTGACTCTGCAGGCTATGTCGGTAACTCCGGTTCTCTTCCGGATAACCTCATTTCTAATCTTATCCTTCAAAGAAACTCCGAGCATAGCCCGCTCCATGGCGCGCTGAGCGACCTTGAATTTGTGGACCAGCCCGACTGTCAGTATCCACGTTTCGGCACCGTATGTCATAACGGGCAGGCCGCACTGGTTGAAGACCTTAGTCTATAAACACGTCCTCCAACGCATCGGTAAAAGATGAGGTTATGAGACTAGAAATAACTTCAAATACTTCCACGTTTTTTTAACAAAAATTATCCATTTCAGTAACTTTGAATAAATTTTGGACCTTCAGATGAATGCCTAATGCATGCAGCTGAGATAGTGAGATCAGAGTGCTAAGATGATAAATGGATATAGGTACGCAAATGGATATAGGTAGAAATGAGTTGGGTCAACAGCTATAGTAATTGGCCATGCTATAGTAACTGGCCAAACAAGGCAATGTGAACTAAAACGAAAATACAATAGATACAGGAATATTTTTGTCCTTATCATTCATGGCCTTGCTTGCATTACCTTGTTTCTACCTCTTTTGTTATGAGTGGCCAGTTACTTTAGCGTAGCCAATTACTACAGCAGTTACCCTACATGTTGTTAGGAATGTTTTGAGGAAGGATAACGGATATGATAAGCGTTGAGAAAGAAAAAGAACTGATGAATGGTTTGTGTGAAAGATGATATGGCTAGAAAGGAGGTGAATATTGAGATGACCTCCGGTGGCTTGGCCGCTGAGGCTGAATTATGTAATGTCATATTATTATAAACTTTATCCAAATAGACATAGAACATATTTCGCATTGCACAAATAACGTCAATATGTGGCTAGTTGTAAGTACTCAAAGTTTAATTCTAACGTTATTCTTTCTTATACAAGCCGCGCGCCCGATGTGATTTCCAATCCGCAAAAATTACAAACTTTCTTCCCGTATTTAACCCTTTAGGGGATGAATTTTCTAAAATCCTTGCGTAGGTAGTGCTTACTTTTGCTTTAAGGCGCTAACAGGCAAATGATCTAGGTAGGCTTGTCTTTAAAGAAAATATTGCCACATCTATATAGTTTGTGTTAGCGGAAAAAATATATGTTAATCTTGAACATTTCTCAGAACTTGGTGGTTACCAGAACGCATTTTCGAAAAAATCTCGATACAAATTATCGGTAAACTATCCGTTTACCTTGAGTTCCAATCTAAAATTTCCGTATTAAATATTAACATACGTTGGTATTTCATTAATAACAAGAACGTCTTATTTGATTGCAGAACTTGGTTGTTTTTAATTTTCGATTACTCAAGTCATTTTTGAGTAAATAGATAATAGCTTCATACGTATTTTGTAATAAGCTACAAGCGTTGTGGCATCGCGCTTCCTTTATATGCAGTCCGACACAGTGACCGCGTTTTAACTCAAAGCTTTTAACGCAAAAATTAATACTTCTAGACAGCGTTTTAGCCTGTGCATTGTCTGTTAGTGAATTTAAGATTTGGTATTATTAAAAGACTGTCAACATTAGGTAAACGTGACTTGCAAAATTAATATTGACTGTATGTAGTATTTTTAACTTTATTCTGACTTAGAGAGCAGTGGTGGCCCAGTGGTATCGACCAGGACTTACGAGTTGTAGGTCGTGCTCGTGCAGGCGCTTTACTTTGTGCATTTAATTTCATCACCACTGCTCTCAAAACGGTGAAGGGAAACATCGTGAGGAAACCGGCATGTCCTAGAACCAAAAAATCGAAGACGTGTGACATATACCAACCGGCACTAGGCCCGCGTGGTGGATTACGGCCCACTCCCGCTCACAGAGGGAGGCCTGTGTCCCAGCAGTGGGAACCACAAGAATCAACAATTACTTAACACTAATTTCAACCAATCAAATGGTTTTAAACGAGTTCTAAGTAATGCTTGAGTTTTGAGTGAGGTTCTGTAATACGGGCCTAACAGGCTGGTATTATTATTATTACTATTAATTCTTACACAATCACTCAGTAAAGTGAACTAGTAACATTTTTCAACAATATTTGTTTGTTTAATATTATAGTTACATTGAAAAATCAATTAGTCAAATCTAATCACTCAATTTGTAAAGAACACTGAAAAATGACGCGTTTGATATACGTTTGTTTTACATTCCTATTAAAATGAATAGAAATAGACTTTATACGGGTTATACTATAACATATAGTTATAAAATAATAGACTTATACGTATATAATATCGCCTATCCCTATTAACATTGTCGTATATGTATTTGTGCCATTTTCTTTTTATTTCATTAATCACTTTTAAAAAGTTCCTCTTTAAGTAGACTCATAAATATATTTAAATTCTGGTGATTTTTGTTAACCTAGTTTCTACAAGAAAAAAAAATAACAACGTTGACACGCTCTCTTGTAATGTTGCTGATTTTCATATCCGACAATGTGAATAGGGATAGGCGATATAAAATCTTAGTATGTGAGTAGTAAAAGATAATTTGTAATCAAACAGTACTTATTTATTCTTAATTGACTTATAAAATAAAAATTATAAAATATATTTGAACAATGACGTTTTATTTACCGACGCTAGCTCAGTCTTTCCCGAAGGGCTCTTGTTGATGCCTCTAACGCACATTGTATACCTTGCAACGATCGGTTCATCCGCTCCTGTGCAATATGGATTCCTTGCAGGGCGCTCGCACTAAATTCAGTGTTGGCCTGTATGCCTTGCAAAGCTCGTGATGACCTCTCTTCCACAGCAATCCTTCTTTCTTCAATATGTCAGACCCATTCCGCCGCAGGAGCTGCTGGGCGATCTGGATTTAAAATAAGACTGATTTACTAGATTTGTTTGATCCTCTCTTAGTGCGAACTGACTTTTCTGGCGCACAAGAACGAGTCAAAACTGAGTTAAAAATGGCATACTCGTTTATGTCTACGACACAGCTTAAGTTAGGACATTTATTTATTTAATTTTATTACACACAAATAAGGTACATAGGCGAACTTAATGCCTTAGGCGTTCTCTACTAGACAACCAAGGGTGTTGAAGAGATTTAATGGCAGGTGCTCTGTTTGAGAGAAAAAATGAGAATTTTTTAATTCACGGTCAATTCTGAATAACGTAAAACCATTAGTATTATAGTCATACATACAATGTAACAATGAGATGAGAGTTCATCTCATTGTTGCTTTGTTGTATGTGAGCGTCGTGTACACCTGTTAATTGGTATGTATAAAATAAACTATAACTGTTCACTTTTATTTTGTTTAATATACATGTATATGCTGTTGGCGTACCTACCTACTTTTAAATAAATAAAATAAATTGTATAAATTAGAATTATTATTCTAATTATTATATTACCAGATGCGCCCCGCGGTTTCACCCGCATAAGTTTTGACCCCGTGGGTATATCGGGATAAAAAGTATTATATATGTTATTCCTGGTTAAAAACCATCTGTGTGCCAAATTTCATCCAAATCCGTTAAGCACTTTTTGCGTGAAAGAGTAAGTAATACATCCATCCATCCATCATTACAAACTTTCGCATTTATAATATTAGTAGGATTTACATTTTTAAATATTTCTATAAAATATTTAAAAAAGCATTTAAAAATATAAAAAATAGTAGCCCACCGTTATCGGGAACAGGGTCAAAGCTACCGGTGGTCAGGCCTCCTGAGAGAGGAATCTCTAGACGATACGTGCCGTGTCCAGAAGTACCGCTCTTTGGATTAAGCCCTTGATCCAGCTGCCTAACGAGAGCCTCTTCAGGTGTTGGTCGAGACTCTTGGCTATTATGCCATTGGCCGTCACGACTATCGGCACAATGACTAATGTATCCACATCCCACATATCAACAATCTCGCGAACTAGGTCAAGATACTTATTCTGCTTGTCTTTTTCAGCTTTTACGGGGTTCTCGTCATGCGAGACCGCTATATCAATAATCATTGTGCGACGCGCTAATCACCACTATGTCTGGCTTATTGACAACTATAGTCCTGTCAGTGACGACAGACCGATCCCAATACAACGTTATATTGCCATTTTCGTGAACTGGGTCGGGCGCAGTTTTGAAATTAGGCGAGTGTCTTGTTTAGGTAATTTACAATTTAGGGTTAGTAGGCCAGCATTGTGATCGGTTATTGTTGAGATAACAATAAGTGCAAGTGAAGGGAAGTTCGATTTTAGCAAAATATTATCCAAGCAGGAACCACTGTGATGTGTAGGAAAGCTGTGTGCTGGGAGCAGGCCATGAATGGCGCATAGGTTGAGGTAGTCCTGAGCAGGCGCATCAGCAGTTCCTGGTAGAATATTGATAGTAATATCTCCAATTAAAATCGTGTTTTTGATAGATGACAGGGTTTGCAAGGTCTCATTCAGAGAGTCAATAAAAATGCTAGTATTTCTAAAAGACGAAGGTCGATATAATGCTAATATCGCAAATTCTGATGCAATTTTAACTAACAATACGTTACAGTCAAGCATATCAGGTTCCTGAACAGAGACGTTGAGATAATCTCTTGCATAAACTATCACCCCATCATTTTGATTGTAATTTATAGTACTTCTATACATATTATATCCCGGGATTAGTGGTATGTTATATTGTTTAGCAAGCCAGCATTCGGTTAAAACAATAACGTCACAATTTATTTTTAGCCGTTGTTGCTGAAATGTACTAAAGCTATCAAAATTTTTAAAAACACTGCGAATATTTTGTGTTAATTTGGTTAGCGGAGTTTTGTAGCCGGATAGATATTGTTTGCAGTTTTCAGACTCGGATGAAGAGAAATTATCTATTTATCATAATGGTAGTTAAAAACAAAAAAGTAAAATAAAAAAGGTCAGAAGAATAACCAATTATCGGCGCTGTTAGGCGCCTCCATAATCTACAGAATTTATGTACCTACCTTTTTTCAGCCATTATTTTCGCGAGGCAGTCAGCAGCGCCTGTGTTATGTTTGTCTGGTTTTTTTAAATGCAAGCAAGTAGCGCATTTTGGTTCATCAGCCTTTTTTGGACATTCTTTTACTGAATGACCTTCTACTGAATCACCACAGTAGCCGCAGCTATACGATGTCTGTTGACATGACTTGGCCGCATGTCCATACTGCTGACATTTATAACCAATCGTGTGACCAAAGTAAAGTCTCTCACAGGGCATGATGACCAATTTACAAAAACTTGATCTTGTGATATAACTAATATGGCTTTGCGTATAACTGCAGGTACTTCAACTATGAAATTACAGGACTCAGTGTCTTTCTTACCTGACTTATGACTTAATTTAATTGAACTCAAGAATAGAATAGAATAGGCTTTTATTTGTGATACATATGTGGTTACAGGATCTTCAGTACAATTAAAGTGCTCTGTGCTCAGCCATACAAAGGCATACAAAACAATTAAAAATGTCTAATTAAGTCATATGTTTTAAAAAATCATCAGGTAATTAAAATTGAAAATTACAAAATATCCAAATATTAAATAGAAATAGTCATCATCATCAGAATTGTCATTAAAAAAATATATATTTAGCTGATAAAATTTTGTAAAATTAAAAAATATAATACAATCAAATTAAATTATGTAGCCAAGTTAATGAATAGTATTATGCATAGTCAAATAATTAGGTAGGCAATGTCAATGTAGTTAATAAAGCATTATAATAATGGTAATATCATTAAATAATTTACTTACAGAATTTTATCATTCAGGAAATCTGAAACACTATAATAGCATTTTTCAGTCAAAAGTCTCTTTAATTTAGTTTTAAACAGGTTAATGTTTAATTCTTTTAAGTTTCTTGGCAATTTATTATAAATTACTGGAGCCATATGAAAAATGCTCTTATACAGTAATGCAGTGTTAGTTTGTATACAAAGTCTACTCATATCTCTTTGCCTATGATTAAACGCGTCTGATGCTAGCACAAAAAGATTAGCATTGAGTTTTACAAAAATTGCTACTTCAATTATATAAAGGGCGGGCAAAGTCAAGATATTATGCTTCTTAAAAAGAGGCACACAGCTATCAGTGGATTTTATACCGAACATTGCTCTGATGCATCGCTTTTGCGCTTTAAGGCTTTTACATACTGGCGCGACAAGTCGCGCCAGTATGTAGAAGCCTTTAAAGATAATATCTTTATTGGTTGAGTTTCCCCAAAAGATAATTCCATACTCGTACCTAAGGATCGTTTCTACAAGACCATAGTATGCAGTCCGAAGGGTATTGGGATTAACTATTTGTGCTAGTTCATGAAGCGCATAACTTGATCTGCTAACCCTCTTACATAGCTGCTCAATATGAGGTTTCCATTTTAATTTGTTATCAATGACCAATCCAAGAAACTTTGTGGTATCGACTTATTTTATGGGTTGGCCTTCATAGTCAACATTAATGTCAGACATTGTTGGAATACGCTGGCTGAAATGCATAAGCTTGGTTTTTTTTTATGTTAGCTTTTATTTTATTAGCGTCTAACCAATCCATAATATAACTCAACCATTTATTTATCTCATGATTATAATATGTACTCCTATCATTACATTTAATGGTAACCGTACTGTCGTCAGCAAAGAGTGCTACTGGATTATTAGTTGCGTCATGGATTAGTAGTGGTCAAAAACGTCTCAAGGCTGTAGTCCTGAAGTTTCTCGGCTATATTTTGTTTTTAAAAACAGGTAAAAACCTCATTTTCCTGCATGGATGTTGGTACTCGTATAATCACCACCCTAGGCTTCCTTTTCGGTAGGAGGGGTTTCCATCGGCGTCGAGTCGACGATGAAGTACCTGGGACTCGTCCTCGACAGCCGGTGGAACTTCGTGGAGCATTTCCGACGTTTGGCTCCCAAACTGGAGCGGGCGGGCGCTGCGTTGAAGCGGCTCTTGCCCAATCTAGAGCCTCCGGCAGTAGGCGTTTGGACCCTCCAAACGCCTACTGCCGGAGGCTCTACGCAGGGGTCGTGCGGTCCATGGCCCTCTACGGGGCTCCTGTATGGACGCGCTCTCTGGCGCTGCGGCCAACCCGCCGGTTGAGCGCGGCCCAAAGGGTCATGGCCATCTGGATGGTCCGGGGATACCGCACGGTCTCCTGTGAGGCAGCTAGCCTCCTTGCCGGATTGCCGCCATGGGATCTGGAGGCAAAAGTCCTCGCGCACGTATGGGAGTGGCGCGAGGAGGCGAAACGCCGGGGCGTAAGCCCGCTGCCGCAAGAAATCGCGGCACAACGGACGGAGCTCCGGCGGGATCTCATGGCGTCAGCACTGGGTTGCGACAACCATACTCATGGTTGTCGCAACCCAGTGCTGGGCACGCCACAATTGCGGCGATAAGTCCCCTCTTTGAGGAGTGGCTAGAGAGGCGCCACGGCGTCCTCACCTTCCGCCTGACGCAGGTCCTCACCGGACACGGCAGCTTCGGGAGGTTCCTGTGTCGGATAAGGCGGGAGGAAACGTCCGGGTGTCACCACTGTGTGGATCGCCCGGAGGACACGGTGGGGCATACGGTGGAGGTCTGCCCGGCTTGGGCAGAGCACCGCCGTGTCCTCGTGGAGGCGATCGGCGGCAGAGATCTCTTGCGTCCGGCCCTGGTTCAGGCCATGGTATGGAGAGAGAGGGCATGGGCAGCCGTCACCTCCTTCTCGAAGCAGTAATGCTCGCGAAGGAGGAGGCGGGATGGTTGAGGGAAAGGCATGTTTCACGCCCTCTCGCCCCTAGCCGCCGCAGGAGACGCAGTGAGCGTCGGGAATCCCGGGCGGATTTCCGGCCACCGTAGGCGCGGGCTCGCGAACGGTGAGCAATGGGTAGCTCACCGTCCGGCATGGACCAGGCCCAGGTCGACGGCGCGTCATATTCTACGCGCGCCTCAAAGAGATGTCGTCAGCATAAAGGTAGGGGTCCACCAGGGCCGATGCCTGCCGGGGTCGCGGGAAGATACTTATGGGTCACCGAGGCCCCCGCAACACAGGCAACAGGAAGGAATACGGGTGGGTTTTAGTCAGTAAGAGTCTGACACACCCCCCCGCTCCACCCAGAGCGGGAGAAGTTATTCGATGATTTCCCACCCTAAAAAAAGAAAGGCTTCCTTTTATGGGGCTCGTCGACTGTGAGGCCTGACTTGGTTAACTGCACCGATTGTCTCAGCTTCTCGATGTTGTCCTTCTGTCCTTCGTCTCGGTGCTGATGATTACACCGCCGTTCTTCGTCTTGCGCAGGCCCACATGGAGCTTAATTTTTTCGGGGCTGATAATTTTTTGGACTAGACTTTTGGTCTCATCGCTGGTCTTCAACTTATCACTTGGATATATGGCCACAGAACTTACATAACTCGGTTGGATAAAATTGTTGGCACCTTTCTTTACCATGTCAGAAAATGAAGATCCCTGGGCAGGTTTCGTCGAATCTTCGATACTCAGCTTAAGGTTCTTACCTGCTGCGAAAGTTCGAGATTTCCAAGAGTTCTGCTGTGTAGTGCGATTGGAGAGCTTTTGCTTTGACGGACTGGTACATGACGGGCATGCGAGGTCCCGTGACTAACCTTCCAGCGTAGGCTATTGATGCGCATTTTCTGCTCCACATTCAACTTTCCATCAGCGGCAATAGTGCACACCTCCTTCAGGCTCTGTTCGATAATCGCCATCCAAGTCTGAATTTCTGACGTCGAGACAACTTCAGGGGCATCGTTCCTTAGGATAGACGCTTGAGGGGATGAAGCGGATACGGCCACGGACACAGGTGTAGAAGGTGGGGAGCGAACACATCTACTACTCCAGTTGAATGGACTATCCTCCATCGTGAAGCAGGTTATTTTGTTCCTGTTAAACACCGGTCATTTCTAATAACACACCTTACACAAATCTAATGTAACAGTATGCGTCACTACTACCGGTTAAACTAGGTCACAATTCCGCAAGTGATTATTTGTTTATTGTAATAATTGTTCGATACGTCTGTTCACTACGCTCGGCAATGATCCAATTCTGAGACTGAGCTAGCGTCGGTAAATAAAACTTCATTGTCCAAATATATTTTATAATTTTTATTTTAATAGTCAATTAAAAATAAATAAGTACTGTTTGATTACAAATTATCTTTTACTACCCACATAATAAGTTATTATATCGCCTATCCATAACATTGTCGTATATGAAAATCAGCAACTATAATCAAAATTCAAGAGCAATAACCAGACGCCATATTATGAAAAAGAATAAAATGAAAGTCGACGAACTACGTCAAGTGGGGTATCATCAAGGAACATATTTACTCTAGGGAGAAGAATGACTAGTACGATCTAATAAAATGGTACGGTTTTTGGCGCCTCCTGGTGGTTCTCGCGAAAGCGGGATATTCAAAATCGCATTTCCTTGAGATATTTATTTATTAACGAAAGCAAAACTGGGAAACTGTAACCGATGTTAAATGATTGCGTAATTTCACTGGTTACAATTTTCCAGCTCCGCTTTGGTGAAAAAGCAGCCTTATTGGGGAAATTAACTTAAAAGGTAAATAGGAGAAAATTTATTCTTGCTTGTAGAAAACTTTGAACAACAAAATCATAAGTTAGTGGTTGATTTGTACCTAAAAGTCAAAGACTCTACTCAACGTCGTTAATGGTGAAGATAACATTTAACGTTGCAAAAAGGGAAAATGATGACAAGAGAATTCGCAATTTAAGAATTAACATCTAATGCAAATAATTACGTTCCTAGATTATCATGCGCTTACATCGGCAGACATTTTGCTAGTGAAGTGGGGCCTGTGGGGCTGCCAAGTAGGTTTATTTAACAAAAATCTTACCCACCAAATTTTATTTAATTATTTTTAGAAAATAAGTACGCTCCGCCCTCTGCCCGATGCATTGCAGTAAATTAAGTTAATTATTTATTTCTTTAATGGTTTGATTGGGTAACTCTTTTGTCTATTTATAGTTAGTTACAGCCTACGCTATACAAGCGTAGGTATATGTATTATATTATGCATGAATTATATTTATATTTATTCAATAATAATAATATTAACATTGATTAAATTAGACGAAATAATGAATCGGCTAATTTGTTGATTAATATTTTAAACAAAAAAAAACATACCGATAAAACTACCAAATGGGAGCTTTTTAACATTTATGCACCTTTTCAGTTGTAGTTATGTTGCCGTCATTATTGAAGACCGAAGTTTTTAGGTCTCACATAATAGAGGAGAACTTGGCAACATAAAGGCTCCTACATACTGGCGCGACTAGTCGCGCGACGCGACGCGACACAAAGACACCGCGTGTAGCGCTGCAAGCGGTGACTTTGTGTCGCGACGCATCGCGCGACAAGTCGCGCCAGTGTGAAGGAGCCTTCAGTCTAGCCCCCGTAGGCATTCCTACGATTACTCAATGATACGACGCCGCCTGGGTATCAATAAATAGGTCTTATTAAAACATCAATCATATAGGTTTCTCTAATTATTTTTCATTTTGAATGACAATGATATGAATGAGAATGATGATGATCTATAACGATTTAAAGGTGAACGGCAGATTTAGTACAACTTGCTTTTTTTGTTGTTTTGTTATAGAATTTGTACCATATATTAAGGCAACTAAGCCATTTATTTTCATATAAGTGTACTATTTTTAGAAGTTCGGATTAATTAATAATATTTAAAAAAAGATTTTAATTACTACACGCAATTTAGTCGTAAACTAAACGCAGTTATGTTGGTATTTACCTAAGCTATGCTCGCCATGAGGGTATTACTCGACCTGCCCCCTTCTTAGATGAAGTAATTTACGAATTAATTAATTGTAAATAAAATAAATGTACTTAAAAAAAACTATTAACTGTATTGTTTTATTTAACTACACTTAAAACCCCATCAGGACTTCATCATTATCAAACTGTTGCAGTCAGCTGCTGGACATAGGTATCTCCTAATGCACTCCGCGATCCTCATCTCAATTTACCTACTTGATAGTAAGTGCAAAAATAGCGACAAGCAATCTAGAACATATACTTTATTACCGAAACAATGTTTATGTGCCTATAAGTAACAATCTACATTGATACCCTAGTACTTAACCTTAAAAAATAAAACTGGTTATAACTATTAGGTCCCAAGTTCTAAAAATCCAAGAATTTAAAAAGGGCTTGTCTATCGTATTAACTACCAATTAAAACAAAAAATATCCCAAAACACGAAATTTTATTAGCTGTACGAAAGTCCCATACAAGCCTGCCGTTCGCCTTTGATTAGCAACCATTCTCACTTAATAAAAACTTATAATAAAGCTGTAATCAAGATAAAGTTCTTATATACTTGTATAATAGGTCTTATTTATATGAAAAATGAAAAATTATTATAATAAAATTCAATATAAATCGAGTGACAAACCAAGAATTTTACTGCTTTGAAAGATAATTTTAACGACCGTTACCTAAAGCGTTACTTAATATAGTGAGAGAAAAATATTTTTTTTTATTTTACCGACTTGTAATCATAACTAAAAAGGAAAATAAAAAAGTCAAATTAAAAAAAAACACGGCTACGTAAAAAGTGAACTTTTTCACTTTAACTTTATTCACGTAGGATTTAAATTAACTAGAAAACAGTTTTTTTTTAATTATATTTTTTTTATTGAATAATAAATTACCTAGAAAGGCTAGGGTAGGCTATGGAATAGCACATCAGGCAAATGACCTTCACGGCCAACAAAAATACCCACGGCTGACCTGGCACAAACGCACTCTTTTCTCGTGAGCATCAAGATGACAGGATCAAGTCCTCAATTCAAAATGTATTACATTAAAGTATTTGTACTACATAATTTTATGTACTATTTGTACCCTAAACAAGACATTTGTACCTCTAAAGATAAAGGAATTATGTTAAGACTTCTCTGGTAAGAGAAGCAGACCAAACCAGAGAAGTCTTAACACAGTCTCAACACGGTCCCGCCACCGCCAGGTGTGAATTACCTGCCTTAGGAAAATAATTATATTAGTCACAATTATGGACCCTGTCGGGCACAGCATAGATCAAGTAGGAGAGAGGAGGAAGACTGGCTGTATAATGTTTTAACTGATAAATTGTATTATTAGTTAAGTAGTTCGTAGTACCCGGACTTGGTACTACATTATGTACAGGTATACTCGTTTTACTCAATTTTCGTTTTTTTTTATTTTTTTGCATACATTTGGCTGATAAGGTATTTTACTCTATATGAGAAAAATCTGCTAGGGGGTGGATTTCAAATTTTTTGTACCATAACAAAAATGTAACAAAAAGGAAAAATAGTAGTCGTAACAAGAAAATGTAACAAAACGGAATCATAAAGTTGGGGACATATCAAGAAAAACACCAAAGATTGTATTTACTGATTCGCTTTATTTATTCACAGCAATAAAAAACTGTGATTTGTGCCATTACATTGAATGACTTTTTCATGCACTCATGACATTGGGGAACAAATCTAACTTAGAGAGATGTATTATTGATTCTCATGATTATAATTCTGTAAATACGTATCTGTTATAGTCGGGAATCATATTTTAATCAAGATACAACCTGACACTGAACTGTAAATAGCATAAAACGTAAAAAATATATAATTTCGCGGGCTTCAGCTACGGATTCACTACGGTTTTTTTTCAACTAAGCCAAAAATAGAGACAGAGATAAAAAATGAGAATGAGACTCACGATGACGAAGGCATAAACGCAAAAAAAATCCCGACGTGATCTCACAATTTCAGCATTAAATAAAGGTACGCAATATTTTTTTTAATTAAGAACGGCAGTACAGCTCGTTCACTAGGTGTGACTCCTGCCTAAGAGTTCATTTTTGTTACGTAACAAAAATAACTGTAACAAAATGTAACAAAAATGAACAGAAAGCACATGTCTAACATAATCTAACATTCATAAACTGGGACTCATGAATCAAAATGTAATCAGTTTTTGAACATGTAATAACTATCTTTTATAGCTCAAAATAGCAATTAAAACAACTAAATATGATACTTACTTTTGGGTGTCGTAAAAGATGACATAACACTAAAAAATTGTCTAATTTTTTAAAAGCACTGTCACACTCTCGCAGTTATCGTACACAAAAAGGCTGGAGAAAGCACTGTAGTGCCATCTACTAGTCTCGCTTTAATTCTCAGTGTTACCAGTGCTAAATGATAGATTTCTATTGAATTTTATGATCATTATTATAACAAAATAGAATAACAAAAAATAAATTGGATGTGGGACATAATATTGTATTTTTTTATATATCTTTTGGATAGATTATTTAATGCCTCTATTTTTGTATAAATATGTATTTAATATTACAAGTGAAAATATTTTTTTTGTTCCGTTTAAACTATTAAAGTATATTTAAAATCTCTAAAGAACCGTCTTACCTATTGGATGGGACAAAATATTTTGTATGAAATTAAGTGACACTGAGACCCAATTTAATTGATAATAAACATGTCTCTTACATCTTAACTATATAATGAATTGTAGAAGTATGTAATATATTTTATTCTACCAATATTAGAATAATTTGTTCTTCTTTACTAATTATTAAAAAAAAAGTACAGCTTGGGACATAATTAAAATTAAAATGTACATTTTTTCTGAAACTGACCCAGGTACTAACCGTAATGTTAATCAAACAAATATTGTTGAAAAATGTAGTGAGGGAACAAGTTGAAAACATCCAATATACAGGTGAATGTGTTACTAGTTCACTTTACTGAGTGATTGTGTAAGAATTAATAGTAATAATAATAATACCAGCCTGTTACAGCCCGGCCCGTATACAGAACCTCACTCAAAACTCAAGCATTACCTAGAACTCGTTTAAAACCATTTGATTGGTTGAAACTAGTGTCAAGGCTCTTACATACTGGCGCGACTTGTCGCGCGACGCGACGCGACACAAAGACACCGCGTGTAGCGCTTCAAGCGGTGCCTTTGTGACGCGACGCGTCGCGCGACAAGTCGCGCCAGTATGTAGGAGCCTTTAAGTTTTTGCTGATTCTTGAGGTTACCACTGCTGGGACACAGGCCTATCTGTGAGTGGGAGTGGGCCGTAATCCACCACGCGGGCCCAATGCGGGTTGGTAGAGGTTACACGTCTTCGAATTTTTGGTTCTACGAGTAGGACATGCCGGTTTCCTCACGATGTGTCCCTTCACCGTTTTGAGAGCAGTGGTAATGAAATAATTTACACAAAGTAAAGTGCCTGTCTGGGTTCGAACTCACGACCTCGAACCTCGTAAATCGTGGTCGATACCAATGGGCCACCACTGCTCTCTAAATAAGAATAACGTTTAAAATACTACATACAGTCAATATTAATTTTGCGAGTCACGTTTACCTAATGTTAACAGTCTTAATAATACCAAATCTTAAATTCACTGACAGGCAATGCACACCCTAAAACGCTGTCTAGAAGTATTAAATATTGCGTTAAAAGCTTTGATTTCCACTGTCGGACTGCATAGAAAAGAAGCGCGATGACACAACGCTTATCTCTGAAAAGCAAATGAGGATACATGCTGGCGATGAATGAGTTAATAGAAATGAAATGAAATGAAATTGTTTATTCTGTAAATAGGATATGAGAATCACTTTTACACGTCATATTAAAAAATAAGCTAGATGGAGTCGACATTTCCTATCTGACTACCCCTGAGAAGAAATGGCGAAACAAACTCAAGGGTCAAAGTCTCTTTTAAAGTCCAGACATAATCTTGGTCAGATCATGTGAGGACCATGTAGATCTATGTCTGAAATGGTATTTTGAGGAAAGAACTACACAGTAGTAGTGAGTGCTGGTTCATGTACATGTGAGCGATCACAATCATTGACCAACTACAGCTTGTTCAATAGCCCTTACGCCGCCGGCTTGTTTGATACTTAATTGCAACAAGGTTATACCTCTGATGGTTCCCCAAATAAAACGAAAACTAAAGTTAGTGTAAAAACTCATAAATGTGTACAAACCCAAATAAATAATGATATTGTGATATTTAGTGATGAAATTGGGAAAGACATGGGCCAGTTATTGGCGCCGATTCCCTTGTTCACAAACTAAACTTAATTTAAGTTCAGTGCATCTTTTTCTTTCTATTTCATTAAGAAAAGGACAGAAGATAAATTTTAGTTTAGTGCTGTCAAATTAATCAGCGCCTGTGACTACTCTATACAAGTTTAGACGTGATTAAAAACTTGTCTACTAAAATTACGTCAATTTAAGTCAAACGCTGATTAATTTGACAGGACTAAACTAAAATGTGTCTTCTGTCCTTTTCTTAATGAAATAGAAAGAAAAGGATGCACTGAACTTAAATTTAGTTTAGTTTGTGATCAAGGGAATCGGCGCCATTATCAAATATTTGCAACGAAAAGTCAGTTACCAATTATTGTTTGCCTGGCTTAAGTTAAGTTGAGATAGTGACAAAGATTATTAGTTTAAATTTCCACCAGGATACAACTTTAACCTCTCGTAAAATATTGTATGATTGTTTTTGGTATTCTGTACACGCATACATACAATAATAATGTGATGCGAAACGAGTTCTATGGCACAGCATTCGAAAACGTTTGTCACAGATCGTTTTGCTACGTCTGGTATTTCCCTATACTTACTGTAAGCCTTTTCTCACAAGAATAGGTACAGGCGCGGCCCTCTTTTGGAAATTCTTGAGAAGCATGCTGCTAGACAAGAAATCTTCATATCCTCTTTCCATAAAATGTTCTGTTATACAGATTACATCTATAGGGTTTCATCTACTATAGAGTTCATCTGGTTTAACTATAAAAATATCTAATTTATTTAGTAGCCCCGCTATGTTTTGATGAAGAATATTTAGAATCTTAAAGAAAAAACTGAGAATTTTTCTGAACTGTGTCTATCCCAGTTTGTTGTTTTTTTTTTCGGAAACTATCAACCTTTAAGTGAACAGCACTCAGTACGCTTAAGCTTTGAATAAGGTCTTGTGTCAGGTAAAATTATTTTTGACCTTTGTTATTCAAAGTCCCGAAACGTTGATTGTAGGTATGTATCGGTATTAGTGTACGGCAAAGAGGCGCCACGGCGTCCTCACCTTCCGCCTGACGCAGGTCCTCACCGAACACGGCAGCTTCGAGAGGTTCCTGTGTCGGATAAGGCGGGAGGAAACGCCCAGGTGTCACCACTGTGTGGACCGCCCGGAGGACACGGTGGAGCATACGGTGGAGGTCTGCCCGGCTTGGGCAGAGCACCACCGTGTGTTCGTGGAGGCGATAGGCGGCAGAGATCTCTCGCGTCCGGCCCTGGTTCAGGCCATGGTACGGAGCGAGAGGGCATGGGCAGCCGTCACCTCCTTCTGCGAAGCAGTAATGCTCGCGAAGGAGGAGGCGGGACGGTTGAGGTTGAGGCAAATTTTGCGCCCTCTCGCCCCTTGTCGCCGCGAGAGACGCCCTGGGCGTCGGGAATCACGGTCGGATTTCCGGCCACCGTAGGCGCGGGCTTGCGGACGGTGAGCAATGCGTAGCTCACCGTCCGGTAAGGACCAGGCCCAAGTCGACGGCGCGTTGTATTCCACGCGCGCCTCAAAGAGATGTCGTCAGCACAAGCGTAGGGTTCAAGTAGGGTCGATGCCTGCCGGGGTTGCGGGAAGGTACCAAAGAGTTGCCGAGGCCCCTGGCAACACAGGCAATGGAAGGAATACGGATGGCTTTTAGTCGTAAGAGTCTGACACACCCTCCCGCCCCGCCCAGAGCGGGAGAAGGTATATGATGATTTCCCACCCAAAAAAAAAAAGTACTGCAAATTAAGGTTTGAATCCAATACAGGCGCATAGTTATAAGTTTCTACAGGGTAGGGTAGAGTCTAGGGTAGATTGCCGAACGGAGTTTGCCGATCGGCACGAGCCGAATGCAATCCGAATGTTTTTATAATGTCCGTAGGTGTGTCAGTGGCATCACAGTGGGCCCTATCAGAATACCAGCGTTGTGGTATTTTTATTTTAAATATTGCAGCAATATGTTGAGATAGGACGTTTGTTCCCATTTGTTCTACAGAACAGTTCCACGGTAGAAGTAATGGGATTTTTTTTCTCCCTAGTACTACGATATTAGGTATAACAAAATAGTAAAACTATTGGGATTCTCTATTCCCACTTGTTCTACTGAACAGTTCCATGGTAGAACTAATGGGAGTTTTGTTTCTCACTAGAACTACGATATACTACATTACAAAATAGTACAACTAGTGGGAGTCTCTATTCCCATTTGTTCTACCTGTTCCATCTGTAGAACTAATGGGATATTTTGTTCTCACTAGTACTAAGTTTTGATAGGTTCTAGAAATGGAAGTAAAGTACCAAATATGCTAGTCGTATCTCAGTATTAGGTTTAAAAGACACTTAGATATTACTGGAAACATTACAACACTATTAATTAAAAGACACATTGTTTATATAATGGTAAATACTGTATTATTATTAAGGCACATTGATTATTTAAAAGAAAACATGACAAATCTTCTACATCTATATTAACACGTGAACAAAAACTTTGACGAGTATGCAATTTGGCACAGTTTAAGTTTACAATATGCATTATTATTGCAGGACCTCTAGTATATCTAACTAGAAGACGGTTTTTGATTGCTGTATTTCTACGTTCTTACTTAATTACCGAATCATTTCTAAAAAGTGGCCCACGCTAATTTCGCTAGTTATTAATTTTAATTGTGCATTTCTTATAAAACCATCATTGTCGATTTCAAGTCTTCGACGTTTTGTTTGTGAATAAGAAGGAAAATTCAGAGTTATATGGTTACGCAACGAAGACATCAGTGAATCATTATGAAGAATGTGTAATATTTGTAAAATATTTCCTTCGTTTTTATTAATTTCATTATTAATTTTGTGATGCCATCCTTCAACAGCATTGTTTGTCCGGTGACGTTCTCCATATATACCATATATATATATATATATATATATATATATATATATATATATATATATATATATATATATATATATATTCATGTAATCATCTCTCATCCAGTAATTTTCAAAATAGGTAAAGAATTCTTTCAGTCGTTCATTATTATATTCGGCTATTTCACTTTTAATATATTCCCATCCTAACTTCATTTCACCTACTGGTAAGAAAACGAACTTACTGCATAAGGACATAAACCTGCGATCGAATTTATTTTTCATCATCATTCATCATTATTTATTTATTTCAACCAACTTAGGATCATAGTGTACAATTTATTAAAATCAACAACACAATTAAAAATAATTAATAAATAATTAATTATTTTTGCGTACGAGTAGCCCTGTTTTGCCTTACGCCACTGACTGTTTGAAAAATGATACTGGCATCCCTTTACTGTTACGTTCATTTTAGATAATGCTCTCATTGTAGCTTCTTCAAAATCCTCTATTCTCTAATTCTTTTCTATTCTCTTGTGACTTTACTAGGTTGCCAATCTAGGATTTGTGACTTTATTAGGTCAAATATCGCCATGAATACTGAAAATCTGCTTAAATGGTGAAGGACAGGACTTAAACGTCCATCCATAAAAAAAAATGTTTTACTTTTTTTATATTTTCTCTGGCATCTTCTGAACAAAATATTATTATTCTATATCGTTAGTCATAATAATCAGCAAGTAAAATGTTTTGAAACTGTCTAGGTACTTCTACATATCTAACACTATTTGTACTAAGTTTTTTAACACCAGCAGTTTTATTTCTATTTCTATAAATTGATGACTTTTCATTTTTGAAATTATAGGGACCGGTTTATTTACAGTTAGATCCAGTCCTTTATTCCTTATGCTCGCCAAACCTCTATTAAATGCTAGTGGCGGTGGCTCCTTTCCACTTGCTGCTTCGTCGCAACTGTTATTTATAACGACATCAATTGTATTTTGATTTTCATTGGGTTGACATTCGGTACTATGAGGTTTAGACTGCAATATTTCATGAAGGTCCTAAAAAATTTAATGTATTAAATATATTTTCTAAGAGTCGGTGTCAAAAAAGGTACATAGGTAGGTGTCTAGCGTACCTAAGCGCGTTTGCTGAGCACAAGGTCCCGGGTTCGATTCCCAGGTCAGAAAAGTGTTTTTGGATTTTTCAATCTGCAAATTCTCAGTAAGGAGTCTGGAACTGTGCCCGGTATATGGCAACTGGCTCGCCCCCTGTTACATGGGACCCATAACTGGCGAAATGTTGGTATAAAATACCTCTACCTAACCCCTAGGGGCAAATACAGGCGTGATGTTGTGTTGTAAAGTACTCACCGTGGTCAATGTTACGGATCCAGCACATTTGCTATCCTTGTACCTTTTACACCTCCATATGGATTTACCACTTTCATACATTCGTTGTCGGTAAAACTGATGCCCGACAAGAGCAAAACTTTTCCTCGACCTCTTGATATCATGATATGATCCACAGCACTCATTTTTATCGGTATTAACAAATAAAATTTTAACCATACTCAGTTTAATGAAGTATTATAGTGAATGTCACAATTTTTATCGGCCAATCCTTACAATTGTTCATAAATGAATTTTAAACTATGAACTATGCACGTTATTAAATATGGAGGCAAAGAGTACAACTTTGTGCCCTTTGGCGTCGAGACCCTCGGTCCGTGGAGTCCCAGTGCGCATAAGTTATTTGCGGAAATCGCGAAACGTCTAGTTGATGTAACTGTTGATCGAAAAGCTGGCGGCTTTCTCGCGCAACGCATCAGCATTGCAATTCAGCGAGGAAATGCCGCCAGCATCCTCGGTACAATACCCCGAGGGCCTTTTTTAGGCTTAACTTAGTTTTAATTTAATTTAGTTAATGTTAATAATCATCTTGTAATTTGGTTATGCACGTTTAGAAATTAACACTGAATGATAAAGATAAAGATATTTTATTTTGCAAATACGGGTACAAGTCAAGGTGTTACATAATATAAATACAGGAACAGCCATATTTTGCCAATTAAGTATAGAGTTTAGGTACAATTAAAATACATATTTCCTAATAATACATAATAATACTCTAATTCATTAATAAAAATAATGTCACAATTTTTAATAGTTATTTAAATACAATATATAAAATAGTTAAACAACTTCTTTCTCCAATAAAAAATCTTCAAGCCTTTAATAAACTTTGTCTACTAAAAAAATTCTAAGCCTTTTTTGAATAATGTCAAATTATAGTCCTTCCAACAACTTGGTATTTTGTATCACCGGTGCCATGCAGCAGACACTCCTGCGCATCCTGCGCATCAGAGATGTTCTAGCACTAGGGATACACAGACAACTATTGTCACACATGATCATTCTTTACCTACTAGTGTACATTGTTGATAGATATATAGGTAAGTTAATTAGTTTGATTCCAGTATATTATTGAATAACTGAGTGTATGATCCGTCAAAAGGAAAATAACTATAAAAAATAAATATTATTACAATATTTACCATTATATAAACAATGTGTCTTTTAATGAATAGTGTTGTAATGTTTCCAGTAATATTCTAAGTGTCTTTTAAACCTAATATTGAGATACGACTAGCATATTTGGTAAGTAGAAGTAGTACTAGTGAGAACAAAATATCCCATTAGTTCTACCGATGGAACAGGTAGAACTAATCAGGTAAAACTCCCACTAGTTAGTGGGACTTCCACTAACTAGTGGGAGTCTCTATTCGCACTTGTTCATACTATATTACAAAATAGTACAACTGTACTATTTTGTAATATAGTATACCGTTGTACTAGACACTAGTGAGAACAAAAACTCCCATTAGTTCTACCGTGGAACTGTTCAGTAGAACATGTGGGAATAGAGAATCCCAATAGTTATACTATTTTGTTATACCTAATATCGTAGTACTAGTGAGAAAAAAAAATCCCATTCGTTCTACCGTAGAACTGTTTAGTAGAACTAGTGGGCCTTTTTGGCGTCGCACAAGTCTTGATTGTTTTTTTTTATATTTTGTTTGAACAAATATGTAAATTTTGTTAGTTTTATTTTGTATTTCTTGTTTGTGTCCCAAATAAATTAAAAAGTTCTTTCTTTTTTTTACGTGAATATTAATTGCTTCGGGTCGGCTTCGTTGTCCCACAAATAATCGAATGTGCCGATCCGAACTTAACTGTATACACCTATCGAGGAATTCAAGCATAATGTAATTCAGAAGGAATAAAATAATTGAGTTCGTAATAAGCATAGTAGTCGCATAATCAGCCTATAATGTTCCCACTGCTGGTATACAGGCCTCCTCTCGGTGAGAGGGAGTGGGCCTTAATCCACCACGCGGGTTGGTAGATGTCACATGTCTTCGAATTTTCGGTTAGGGGACATACCGGTTTCCTTTCGATGTTTTCCTTCACCGTTTTGAGAACAGTGGTGATGAAATAATTTACACAAAGTAAAGCGCCTTCTTGGGTCCGAACCTACGACCACTTGTAAGTCGCGGCCGTTACCAAATCGTAATAAGCTTTAATTTTTTTAAAATACAATTAAAACAAGTTTGTAAAATGGTTAGAAACCACGTAGCAAAATATACAAATCCCTAGTTACCTACCGGACATCGAACATAAGTACCTTTGACATAGACAATGAGTACAGTTGAGTTTAAATAAAAGGGACATAGTTAATGGTGTCGACACCCTACTTAAAATAAAATTAGGCAAATTAATATTATGTACATTGCCGTATTCAGATCATTTGCATGATGAAGAAAACAATACATTTATAGTTTAAACAACTTAATGCATATTTTGACATGTCGTCCTAATGACCGTTTATTGTATTTTGATATTAACAATTTTGTTAGAGATTTTGTTTTAATTCGGGAACATATGTTTTTTCCCAAGAAAAGTCAACATGTATTGGCTACTTTGTTAGCTTACAGTATTCACGCAGTTATTAATAATTTAACCGAGACTAGTTTAAGTGACGAAACAGTATTATCAAGTACTTCTAATGATACTGTAATAGATTCATTAAACTTTTAGACTCGACAAAAGAGAAACATAATAAGAATATTTTACTGTATCACCAAAATATGAATCGTTTCTCTGGCAGAATCCTAAACGTGGATTTGTTAATAGATAAATATCATATGGATATCTTATGTTTTTGTGAAACCCGGTGAAAACCGGATAGGATGTTGTTTAATGTAAATAATTCTTCAGTTGCCAGTGCGAACAACAGGTCCTCAATAGGGGGTCGTACCTTGATATTATGTAAAAGTATTTTCAGACATAAGGAAAGGAGAAGAGGTTGAAGGCCATACTTTCTTATATGTTTATGGACCACCAGGGTCAAATTTGTCATCATTTTTAATAATTATGGAAGAAATACTGGGCAAACTTTTCAAAGATAATAAATTCGTTTTTGTTTGTGGTGACCTAAATATTAATCTATAAGTTAATTCACTGGATAAAAGTAAGCTTATAGCATTGTTTAAATCATTCAGTCTAAAGTGTATATTTACACTTTAAATAAGCAACTTGAATAACAGCAAACTCAGCTTCGTGCATAGACAATGTATTTACTAATTGTAAAATAAAACACTCTTCCTTAATAATTAGTGACGTCAGGTCTGACCATACTGGTTAACTCGTATAATTTGACCTAGATAAAAAGTTACACGTACAGTTTGCCAAGAATTCATTAAAGCATGTCCTGTGAAAAAAGTTGCAATCAATACTAAACCAAAATTTAATGAATGGGCTACTGCTGGCATTAGAAACAGCAGAGATATTTTATATAATTTGTACCTACTACGAGAAATCATTGACTTCTGATCAAGCCCTTCATAATTATGTCAGAAATTATTCTAAGATATTCAAAAGAGTCTGCCCTCAAGCTAAATCTAAATTAATAAGTAACAAAATTAGTATTTCTAACAATCAAATAAAAGCTGTGTGGCAGGTAATTATCAAAGGAACTGGAGACACAAAACAGCGAGATCTGAATGAATTGTCTTTAAAAATTAATATTGAAACCATTACAGATAATTTAAAAGTTGCTGAGACACTAGAAAATTCATTTTCGAACATCCCAATAGAGGTTACGAAATCTCTCCCCTCATCACCTATATTAGCTGAATCTCTTCTCAAAAACACCTCTCTATGGACATTCCAAGTTTTGAATTCAAGCCCATTTCTATTGTCACAATTAAGAAGGCATTCAAAAGTCTTAACATAAGGAAAACTGAAGACTTATGGAGGATTTCCGTTAAGGTTCTTGGAGATATCATTGACACAATAGCCCCTGTCCTAACAGGCATATTTAATCAATGTTTAGTCAGCGGTACGTTTCCTGATTTAATGAAACATCGTAAAGTAGTACCAATTTTCAAATCGGGTAGTAAGAGTGATCGCTCTAATTATAGACCTATACCTGTGCTACAAATAATGAATATAATATAATATATAATATAATATAATAATAATAGAATATGTAAAATATATGAAAAAATCATACTAGACCAGATGCTGTCACATTTCAATTCTAATGGGATTTTATATAATCGCCAGATTGGTTGCACGAAAGGTAGGTCGGCGACTGACGCAGGAGTAAAACTCATCAGTCACATTTTGGAATCCTGGGAGAAATCCCTGACACAACTGTTCAATTATTTACTGGAAGACATAAAATGTGCAATAATATATATTAAAGAGAAAATTAAAAAAATTTTTTTTTTTTGGATAGGAAATCATCAAATAACTTCTCCCGCTCTGGGCGGAGCGGGAGGGTGTGACAGACTTACTGACTAAAACTCACCCGTATTCCTTTTTGTTACCTGTGTTGCGGGGGCCTCGGTGACCCATAAGTACCTTCCCGCGACCCCGGCAGGCATCGGCCCTAGTGGATCCTTACCTTGATGTGCTGACGACATCTCTTTGAGGCGCGTGTGGAATACAACGCGCCGTCGACCCGGGCCTGGTCCTTACCGGACGTTGAGCTACCCATTGCTCACCGTCTGCAAGCCCGCGCCTACGGTGGCCGGAAATCCACCCGGGATTCCCGACGCCCAAGACGTCTCCTGCGGCGGCTAGGGGCGTGAGGACGCGAAACATGCTTTTCCCTCAACCGTCCCGCCTCCTCCTCTCCCGGACGCGAGAGATCTCTGCCGCCGATCGCCTCCACGAGTACACGGCGGTGCTCTGCCCAAGCCGGGCAGACCTCCACCGTATGCTCCACCGTGTCCTCCGGGCGATCCACACAGTGGTGACACCCGGGCGTTTCCTCCCGCCTTATCCGACACAGGAACCTCCCAAAGCTGCCGTGTCGGGTGAGAACCTGTATCAGGCAAAAGGTGAGGATGCCGTGGCGCCCCTCTAGCCACTCCTCAAAGAGGGGACTTATCGCCGCAATTGTGGCGTGCTCAGCACTGGGTTGCAACAACCGTACTCTCCATGACGCCATGAGATCCCGCCGGAGCTCCGTCCACTGTGCCGCGATTTTTCGCGGCAGCGGGCTTTCGCCCCGGCGTTTCGCCTCCTCGCGCCACTCCCATACGTGCGCGAGGACTTTTGCCTCCAGATCCCATGGCGGCAATCCGGCAAGGAGGCTCGCTGCCTCACAGGAGACCGTGCGGTATCCCCGGACCATCCGGATGGCCATGACCCTTTGGGCCGCGCTCAACTGGCGGGCTGGGACGTATGTACCCTATAACGTCACCATCGCCCCAGAGGCAAATATTATAGTATAATTATTATTATTAAGAAGTACTTAGTATCTCATTATAAGTGAACTGTTATTCATAAGTTCTTATTAGAAATAAATATCTTTAAACCTAATCCCAGGATGCCATTTGCATTTTCTGTGACCTCTCAAAAGCGTTTGACTGCGTTAACCACAATACACTGACCTGTAAATTACACCACTACGGAATTCGTGGACAAGTTGCTGATCTTGTTCTGTCGTATCTATCAAACAGGCAGCAAAAATTAAAAGTTAACGGGGTTAGAGAAGTAAACGTTAACGGGGTGACGTCCTCGTCACCCCGTTAACGTTTACTTCTCTAGTAAAGATGGGCGTGCTCCCAGGTTCAATTCTTGGCCCTTTCCTATTTCTAGTTTATATTAATGATCTTCCTCACATGATGGCTAACTCATCGAATATAATTCTATTCGCTGACGACACTTCTCTTATTTTTATAATAGATAGAAAATATCCGGATCTCTTACACGTCAACGATAGTCTGGCTGTTCTTTCGAAATAGTTCGCAGCTAATAATCTCTCACCTAATGCGAACAAGACAAAATGTCTTAAGTTCTCACTACCAAATGTACCCCAAGTGGCTCTAAATTTAAAACTTGATGGCAAGAGACTAGATGCTATTACGGATACTATATTTCTAGGAATTACTCTAGATTTGAAATTACAATGGGGAGCCCACAATAGGGCTCTTTCAGGTAGATTAAGTTCAGCTGCATATGCAGCAAGAAAAATTAGACAGTTGACTTATATAGCCACAGCTAGGTTGGTATACTTTGCTTATTTTCACAGTATTATGTCTTATAGCGTCCTGCTGTGGGGATCGGTAGCTGATGTACATTCAATTTTTATTTTACAAAAGAAGGCAATCCGCGCAGTCTATATAATGGGTCCTCGTGAGTACCTTAGAAACAATTTCAAAGAAATTAATGTACTAACTTTGCCTTCTCTTGATATCTTAGAAAGTATTTTGTATGTTCGCAAAAACTTACGTCTTTTCAAAATAAGAAGTGATTTCCATAATATAAATACACGTAGTAAACATGAAATTGTGAGACCCAAAAGATTAAACAAAAAAAGCAAATCATTTGTTATCAACAGTATCCGCTTGTACAACAAGTTGCCAAAGTCGGTTACAGAACTTAGCGATGGAAAGTTCAAAACCCACATCAAACGTGTCCTTATCAAAAACACATATTATAAGATTAAAGACTACGTTGAAGACAAGGAAGTTTGGCAATAATTCCTTCTGCACATGTGGCTTCCCTGGTACCTCATAAACGGCATAACTATGTAAATGTTAATTACGATGTTTATCATTATTTTTTTATACATACTTTTTGACATAATATTTTCATTATTTGACATTATACAATATACCTTCCATTTTGATATCAAACTATTTACTAGTGGCTTTTGTGGACAAGATATTAATTCAGACTTGTTGTAATGGCAAACATGTCATTTGGTTTAAATAGGTTTTTATTTTTATTATTTTATTAATATTTTACATAGATTCTTGTGTACCTTGTGAATGTGAGAACGTTGTAGGCTTAATAGACTAGATATTTTGACCTTTTAGACCTTTTTCTTTTTCTTTTTTGTTATGGTACTTCTCGACAGGCCTACACTATCCTCCCATACCTATTAACACAGTAATTTGAAAACATTGTAAAACCAATTATTTTTAAAAGAGTAACAGTGGAGATTCTTGCTGGCTCTTCTCCATAGGAAACGACCAATTGAAACCGTGCACCTAGCTTCTGACGTTTCATAAGTGCCCATGTAGGTTTATTTGAAATAAAAATATTTTGATTGATTGATTGAATAATATGGCTTCAACTAATTAAACAGTCAAAGCAATAGTTTATTTCTGCATCTAATCTGTTTATAGAAGAACAACGCGCCGTTTTCTTTCTAGTTTTAAGAAATTCAAATATAAAACAGACATGGAATAATAGCACTCAAAGGATGTAAAATAATTACATACACAATAATGGCCACAAAAAATCGTTTTCTAGAGCTGTTGTAAATTATTGGTACATTTGTTGTCACAAATTTATCAATTCACATAATAATCCACTACTATTTGTTAGAACGAAATAAAAAAACTATATCTAAGTATTTTGTCACATCGATAAACGAAAGCCCATTTACAAGATGCTAGTTTCATGCCAGGTGGCATACAATATAACTGAAGCAACAAATGACTTGCATCGCTTAAACACTGTTTAGACGGTGCAACTTTTATTGTTGGTTCAACTCCTGTTAGTCTGGCCTACTACTACCTATTCAACTCTGCAGAAGTAAAAAAAATGGAAATTGAAAACTATTGATGATGGAAACACCGTCTATACTACGACAAAAGAATTTGATACTAGTCGTTTTATGCTTTGTTTTTGATAGGTTATTTTGTTTAAGTATATTCTGATTAATTCCTGGTAAAGAATAGTCACTTTAGCACGATGCAGTGTGGATTTGATACAGTTGTGTGATTATATGGAGATAGAACCTACCGATTACCGAGGATTATGAATTCCATCCTGTTTCGCACATATCTACGATTCTGGATGAAAATCATGATGCTCGTAACTTTTTTATAAAATGTACTGAGGCTAAAGTTTACCAACACATTATTAATACCTATAGTCTCAATATAGGCCACTGCGGATGTCTAAGGAGATCGCTGAAACTACGCAGGGACAGTATATTATAGATCATTTTTGAATGATAAACATATTTTTTATTATTTTTATATTTATAAATGAAACCATTCCGAACACTCGTTCATTCATCAGAATCTGAATCTGTTTTTAGCTTTTAATTCCACCTGGAATTTACAATACAATAAGTATGAAGTTACTGTCTATAGTAGTTTCACAGTGAGTGATTACCGCATAACCACAAAGTTTGTTCTTCTGCTCCATTATGTTGTAATTTCATACGATCTTCTTCAGGCGTCAAGTTTAGTGAACGCACTATACCATGAAAGTGAAAGATGTCAAAGTAAAAAAATAAAAAAATTGTGTTATATCACCCACGCAATTTTTTTAAAAGCCATATGATGCCTGATTTATACGGTGCGATTATTTAATTAAATTAATTAAAATTAAATAATCGCACCGTATAAATCAGGCTACATATGGCTGGCGCTATTTCATCGGGAAACTGCAGAACTAGGAAATTATTAACCAATAGAATGCCATTAATATGACGTCATCAATTTGAAGAGTGGGCGTTTTGGGGGACTGTCCTATGTAATTTTGACTTTCGAAAAGTGCTGGTTCTCAGCCTAGTTTGAATAAATGACTTTTGATTTTGATTTTCAGTGGACCCACTTCGCAGTACTACTGTCTTCTCCGTTCAAATGGAAAAGTAGTCTAAACGGGAATTGTGAAGTTGATTGACATAACCTGCTTGTATATTTTAAACCATAATCCAATTAAGGCGCATCACAGATCAATTAGTTGTGCGTGATATAATAACACATAATTATTGAAATGGAAGTGCAAACCCATATTGTTGTATTTTACACAAATATGCCTTCGGTCTGCGAAGCGGCATAGCAAATAATATACAAAATAATAAGGCTATTAATATAAAAAATAAAAATATTTAATAGAATACATACAACTGAGTTACCACATAGTACACAACATACTGATTTCACATACGTATTTAAATGCATAGGCCAAGATTTTCAGTGTAAATCACCATTATAAAAAATACATGCTTACTTAAACATACAAATCCTAACTACCTTCAGTTTGATTGTTTCTTTTAATAACTAAACTATCAGACTTTACAGTCCCATCATACATATTGACTAAAAAATGTTCAGTAATTCGTAGGGCAATATTGAAATCAAAGAAAAGGAAACATTACTTCACATTATACAGGTTGAAATTGAAAACTTGCGACAAACTGAAATGGGACATTGTATACATCATTATTAACAACTTTTACTAAGGAACCAAAGCTGTAATCCCAAAAAAAAAAACTGCTATTCCTACATTTTGATGAGGTATTGCGAACATAAATGTAGGGGACAGCAGTTTTTTTTTTTGGGATTGTAGCTTTGGTCCCTTAGTAAAAGTTGTTCATAATGATGAGTACAATCTCCCATTTCGATTTGTCGCATGTTTTCAATGTGACCCTGTATAGTATTTTTATCTCACGAAGCGACGCGCGCTTTACTTGTGGTCACCAAGTGTACAAACACGCCGTGTGCGTGTGTGTTATGTGCTGACGCTACTCGCTTCGCCATTTTCTCGGACTTTACCGAGAGTTCCTGCGTATACACATTCACAGCGTGTTTGTACACTTGGTAAGATAAAAATACTGTAACTTCCAAATCCGAACGCATCCTAAATTACGCTCTAATCCTCTCAGGGCGTATCATACCCTTTTCTAAAATTATGTTTTATTTTTTTGTATTATGATAATTTACATCCAAAGCTAAAACCAGTGGCGTAGCTACCCAGGGGCTAGGCGGGGCAGTGCCCCGGGGCCCTTAAGCTCAGGGGGCCCTCAAATCCTTACCAGAAATCTCGATCGAGTCATTTGGAAATTTCTCCCATTTTCAAAATAAATATGACAGGTTCCAACCCGACTTTAATCATGACAACTCAGTTAAGAGTTGAATACTCAGTTCAGAATTCAAAAGTTATAGCTAGGAAATTCCCCTAAATTCTTTCTGTGGGTTGGCAGTGTTGTCAATTTGACGGATACCGATATGTGCGTTTTATTATTCATCGATATGCGTTTTACTGTGAATTCGATTTTTTTTTTTCGAGAACGGTTAAAAAATTAATGCTGTATCAGGAGTAAGTAAGCGACTGTCAATAAACTTTTTAGTACTGGTCAATATAGTGGTTCAATTTTATTTGATTTTAGTACCACTCATATTGATCTCCGTTACGTCAATAAATCATGTCAAATCTATAGATTTTGGCTACTCATTGAATAACGCGAAAGATCGTGAAATAATGCAGGTCACCTGCAGTAGGTACTTTCATTCAGGCCCGCGCGCACTGCGATCGTTCTTGGTCTCTACCATTAAATGTGGTAAGACTAGCGGCGATAAAATGTTTGCCGGGGATTCCCCAACGACGTCTTGTAGCGTATTGATACGCTACAAGACGTTTCTTTTTCCTTTTACTTTTAACGTCGTCAGTAAACAGTGAGTACCTACTCGAGCACAATCTATTATAGTATTGTATAAATAAATTAAAATACTAAAATTATGGACAAAAAGAAGAAACCTAGTGGTGCATTTAAACGCAAACAACGCCAAGAAAGAGAAGATAGTAAACAAAAATTAGCCAAAATCATGTTTTGAGTCAGCCTTCTGCAAGTACTTCTGAACAAAAGATTTCTATTGTTAGTGACTCAAATAATGTGGTAACTGCAGTGTTTGTTAAAAATCTACTGAAGAAGATTCAACAATCATTGCAGTTGGAGATACCTCCGCCGCCGATCATGTGAACGTGGATGATGTTTGCATGGCACACCCGCACACATAAGGGCATTTTTCGAAAATGTGTACCTACGATAAATCTTCTTATGACTTGGGAAACTTCACGAACAAAATATTAAGTGATAACGCAAAACGTCAAATTCCTGATATGGGGCCTTTACAGCCTTCGGGGGGGTAACCATCACCTCTTATAGCAGTATTATTTCAATATTACTTTAGCGTGAGAAAGAGATGGAGCTAAGTCCTGTATAGCTCCATCACTTTCCCACTGTGAAGTAATATTATAATAATACTGCTATAAGAGGTGATGGTTACCTACCTTTTCCAACAGACATCAACCAGAACAATACGTGTTTTTCAAAATCATACTACGTTTCAAGTTTTATATATGGACCAGTTAATCGTTTTTGGTTGTGTTATTCCAAAATATTAGACGCTGCCTATTGTCAACCCTATTGGTTATTTGCTACACAAAGGAATAATGTTTGGTGTACGGGAATTCGGGATTGGAAGCATTTATCAGAAAGAATTAAACAACACAGTTGTTCGAGTGTATGAATTTTGGAAAAAAATATATACTAACACTATATAAATATACTAATACATATTATTTTCACTGTTTGACATTATATATACCTAAAATTTTGATTTCAGACTTGTAATGGCAAACTTCATTTGGTTTAAATGCGTTTTTATTTTTATTATTTTATTAATATTTTACACAGATTTGTGTGTACCTTGTGAATGTGAGAACGTTGTAGGCTTAATAGACTATATATTTTGTAGACCTTTTTCTTTTTTTTTTTGTTATGTACCTGGTACGTCTCGACAGTTCCCATACCTATTAACACTGTAATTTGAAAACATTGTAAAAGCCAAATATTTTTAAAAGAGTAACCGTGGAGTTTCTTGCCGGCTCTTCTCCATAGGAAACGACCCATTGGAACCGTGCACCTAGCTTCTGACGTTTCATAAGTGCCCATGTAGGTTTATGTGAAATAAAAATATTTTGAATTTTGATTTTTTTTTTATCAAAAAAATTATAGTGTCCTTTATAGAGCTTGTCGTCCGATATTATCACATTTTGCGGTAAGTTTTGGATATGCCCAAAGGTAATAATTATTATTTCTAAGTTTTTTATCATTTTATTTTGTTTATAATTATTAACTGTTTAATATCAGGACTTTTTTGAAATTGTGTGTTTTTATGTTTTTAGGATCTACAAGATATCTGAGTGCAACAATTCAGAATGAAATAATTGAGAGCTTATGGACCAAACTCAAAACCCATCTACTAGTTGACATCTAACCTCAACTTCGGCGCCACCATCGAGTACAAAGCCCAGACTGCGGCCAAGAAACTGGGCATCCTAAATAAGGTGAAGCGATACTTTACGCCTGGACAGCTTTTGACCCTTTATAAAGGTCCGATCCTGCATGGAGTATTGTAGCCACCTTTGGGATGACTCGGCTAAATACCAACTTGCCGCGCTTGACTCGGTGGAACGCAGAGCTAAGAGGCTCATTGGCGACGTAAATCTGGTGGATAACAAGCTTCACAGTTTGGCCCATTGTCGCAAGGTTGCCTGCTTGTCGGTCTTCTATAGATTGTACTTTGGAGAGTGTGCTCAAGAACTCCACGACCTCATTCCACCGCCCCCCTTCTATTATCGGTCATCTAGGCGCACTTCAGGTTACCATCCCTTCCTGGTGGCTATCCCACCAACTCGCACTAAGCGTTTCCAAACTTCTTTTATAATGCGCACAGCAAAGGAATGGAACTCTCTGCCTGCGTCTGTGTTTCCGAACGCATATAACCCTAATCTCTTCAAAGTGAGAGTGAACAGGCTTCTTCTGGGTAAGCTCGCTCCATCGTCGACTTTGTTTCTGTCGCCTCTGGCATAGACTAAGGTCAAGAGCAAACCCATCACAAATAAAAAAAAAAAAAAAAAAACTAGAACAAATTAGGGCGTCATCGTTTTTCGCCATCATAATGGATACGACACAGGATATATCGAAGGTAGATCAGCTAGGCATTATTGTGAGGTATGCAGTAATAACCAGATCGGAAAATGGACAGCCAATTGATATAGAAGTAAAAGAAGTGTTTCTAGACTTTTATGCAGACATCAAACATGGCGCAGCAGATTTAGTCAACCAAGTGACTACATTATTTATCTTCAAAAATATGGATTTAAAAAAATGTGTGGGGCAAGGCTATGATGGAGCCAGTGTGATGAGTGGTCGGCGGCAGAGACCTCTCGCGTCCGGCCCTGGTTCAGGCCATGGTACGGAGCCAGAGGGCATGGGCAGCCGTCACCTCCTTCTGCGAAGCAGTAATGCTCGCGAAGGAGGAGGCGGGACGGTTGAGGGAAAGGCACGTTTCGCGCCCTCTCGCCCCTAGCCGCCGCAGGAGACGCCCTGGGCGTCGGGAATCTCGGGCGGATTTCCAGCCACCGTAGGCGCGGGCTTGCGGACGGTGAGCAATGGGTAGCTCACCGTCCGGTAAGGACCAGGCCCGGGTCGACGGCGCGTCGTATTCCACGCGCGCCTCAAAGAGATGTCGTCAGCACAAAGTAGGGGTCCACTAGGGCCGATGCCTGCCGGGGTCGCGGGAAGGTACTTATGGGTCACCGAGGCCCCCGCAACACAGGCAACAGGAAGGAATACGGGTGGGTTTTAGTCAGTAAGAGTCTGACACACCCTCCCGCTCCGCCCAGAGCGGGAGAAGTTATTTGAAGATTTCCCACCCTCAAAAAAAAAAAAAAAGTGTGATGAGTGGTGTGTATAATGGTGTACAAAAGCATATTGAGGATAGCCAGCCTAATGCGGAGTACCTACATTGTGCCACCCATAATTTAAATTAGGTAATAAATGATGCCGTTAGCAGTTGTTTTTTCGCAACGTTGCAATATTTGTATAACTTTTCCGGAAACAGCATCAAACTTTGGGAGCTATTGTCAAAATTCACTGGCGAATCGGACACCACTCTAAAAAAACTAAATCCGACTAGATGGTCCAGTAGGGTAAATACGATATCTGCAATAACACATCGTTTTTTTTGATATGGTCAAATCATTATCAGAAATAGTTCTAAAGAGTCCTACTAAAGATGAGCGTAGTGAAGCAAAGAGTATTAAAACAAAAATGCAATATTTTTTAAGAAATAATATGGGCCAAACTCGACTCCGACATTTATCGCTAATAGCAATTGAAAACAAAACCGCATCAAGCCTGGATTTAAACGAAGTCATTGATACATTTGCGAAAACTAAAGCTAGGAAAAGATTGTAAATATAATTGTTATTTAGTCAGTTGGTAGGTCCGACCTTTATATAATAAACCCTTGAATCTTTTCTATTTCGTTTTATTATCCTAGAGAAAGTAACATAGCATTTTTAAAGTATTTGTATATTTAATATTTTTACTTGATAAAACCTAATCAGTTTAGATAGCAGTGGGGCCCCATCTTTTTTTGCCCCAGGGCCCTTGGTTACCTAGCTACGCCACTGGCTAAAACTATTCACTAAAACACCAACCCTAACACCAAACTTGAAAACCAATCTAATGGACAGAAGCAGAAATCAATTATAATTATTACTAAGCGAGACTTGTAATTTTTACTTTCTATTATCGACTTTATAACTTACATACTAAAGTTCATATTACAGTGTTGCCGGTTTCTTTCACTTTTAGGACATTCTGATGTTCCATATCATCTTTCGGACGGCTGCTGTTAAATAATTTAAAAGCATCAAGAACATTTTAATATTTATTTCTGACTACATCTAGTCATCCTAGTTACAGATACTCGTATTAGTATTTTTTTAATATTCATCTATCTGTCTTATAGGACCATTTTTTTTATATTTTTGATTATGTTTCCAAGCTAAGCGGTATGGTTCCGATGCCCACATTTATTTGGTAAATATAATATGAAAATATGTAACGATAATTATGTAACACGGCGAATTCTCACTTTTTTTGTAAAATTTTGGGTGAATACAATTGAAAAAAATATATATAAATGTAATGATATGCTTATTTAGAATATACTTAAAGGAACGCAAATCACCTGAAAAATTAAGTACTAAATAAGGTAAATATAATTTATTAAAAGATATTTTTTTTTCATAATAATCTTGAATAAAATTGTACAAAACGTTTCAAAATAATGGAATATAAATATGATTTTAATGATACATGACATGTAATTCTGATAATATATTTGGCCGATTTTGCCTAATGATCAAGTCGAGACTTTTATTTGTGTTAGTGTCAAAACTCGAGCCCATTTACAACATCTTTATTTAAAACTCTCAACTCTGGTTCTGAAGAAGTGAGAATAGAGAAATAATGTTGAAACGAACGCCGGGACCAAATATGCAGTAGCCAATAAGAATCGAGCTTTATGCCGCGATGCCAGTAATTCTCTAATGACAAATGTTTATTTCAACTCCCGCGCGGTCGAATTTCGGTACTTCTTATTCGATATGGTATCACCATGTATCACTCCACACTTACTACTCCGATCCTTCGACCATTACCTTGAACTGTAAGAATATAGTATGAAAGCTCCTTTACTTTAGTAAGTAAGTACACTCCTTTATAAGTGATCATGTATGCTGAGTTTGCACTATACCTCATATGCGTTTATTCTATAATTATTCATTCAGTTAATAATAGTACTTAACAGGTGTGGTTGTTTCCTTTGAAACCACCCCTTAGGAACCCCAACACTACAACCCTCATAATAAAGTGCGTTCACTATTACTTGACGCGTGACGCGATTGGTAGCACAGAATTTTCGTTTCGATTAGAGTACAAAATGGCGTCTGACAAACAGAACTACCAATCACATGACTGCAAAATTCAGTGCTACCAAACGCGTCACACGTCAAATTATAGTGAACGCACAGTATTGTTGTTTCAGAACATTCGTATAGACCTTATAATTACGCACTTTGTTCTATCCCACGCCTTCCCAAAAAATACATATAAAAATTAAAAATAAATATGCGACTTCGTCCCCAAAATGTGACTAAAAATGCCTCAAATGCCTATTTTTTATCCTTGCAACGTATTTGTTTCTATTTCATTATAGATAGCAGCACCAGCGTTTGAGATCGCATATGACCTGTTTTTTTGTACCTCATTAGGTATGTTTGCATAACGTTGTAGTAATTGAATTTATAACTATACGAGTGCTTAGCTTAATCTAATATGCATCGTTTAAGCGAGTAGTGCCACAGCTACGGCCGTAATAAGCGTTGCTGACGTCACAGTGAGGCCGCTGGCTGCGTCGGGCAAGTTCTTTTCTTCTTGCTGAAAATCGATATAAAAATGTTAATACACAGGATTTTATTTTGAAACTCTTCACATAAAAATGTTTAATGGATCCCATTTTTAATGACTTATAGTCACAGGTATTCTGAAATATGGTGAACACAAAAAAGACAACACAGGTGAGTAGTTTCATGTTTTTGATAGTAAAGGAAGGAGCGGGAATGATATTGCAAAGCAAAACAAGAACATATACACAGAAGAGAGAAAGAACATACACAGGTTTTGATCTGCTTGGTAAAAATGTGTAGAATCGAAAACAGGAATCCTCTCAGTTCGAAAATGTGTACTTCGTGAAAAGACTTCAAAGAAACGTCAAAATGCAATAGCAACGTCGATCAAAATAGGATTTTAACATTCTAATTCCAACTGATCCTAAGAAATAGATTTCTTCACCAATAAAATGCAATTTTCAGGCTTGCCATTTCTGAATTGTATGTAGTGCTAATAACATGAGACTGGTAGCTAAATAATAACAGCCGCACGGGTCGATCGAAGGTTAAGCTATGCTTGCCGCGGTCGGTTCGTGGATGGGTGACCATCCATTACTTATTGAGACCCCTCCGTGCCTCGGAAAACACGTTCAGGCGTTGATCCCGGCTGTCATTCGTAGATCTTTGACAAAGTCTGACAACCAGTCTTACCCAGGAGTGTCGTGTTACCCAGTAACTGGGTTGTGGAGGTCAGATAGACAGCCATTCCATGTAAAATACTGGTATTCAGCTGCAACTATGTTGGGTTCCTGGAAGCTGATCCAGTGTAACCGACACTGGAAGCTGAACCCAACATAGTTGGGAAAAGGCTAGGGATATAGAGGCATGAGGAACAGGGTGTAAAGTTCACTCATCCACCATAGAAAAGGGAGGATCCTCCGACCAGACGGCAGTCGTGTCTGGTGGGCAACTGCCCGACGGTTGATGTCGGGAGACGTTGTATTTATTCTAGTTGCGCGGTAAACTCTGCTTGCGAGATGCAGGCTTTTACGTGACCGTGTGTTGCGTAGTTCGCATGTGACAGGCAGATTGAGTGTTATTAACAGTGCAGTTGGGTAGACGTTCACATAATGATATAATGATATTTGTGCTGGTGATATACAACTTACAGTATTCCGACCTCTGCCCTTGGGTTTGTCAGTCGCCTATTAAAACATGCGTGATAATATTATATTATGCAATAAATAAGTTAGATTTGACAATAATGCTGTGAGCAAAACGGTGGTAGTACTAAGTGCAAACTGAAATATGTGTTATTTAAATAATAAATAGATATAATTAGTTAAAAAAACACGTTAAGGAAAAGACAGTCAGTAACTTCGATTCTCAAAGTGGTCGATAAATCGGTTTCCCGGGGGTTAACATAAACGAAAACTGATTTCGGGGGTCGACGAGGTCTAAAAATCTAATAATTAGTACTTACTCGTACAAGTTCTTATTTGAAACTTTCAAGATACTGTATACGTTGTGTTACGTGTACCAACTTGTTATAAGAATTACTAATATTTTAGTAGGAAGTCTACGAACGTACAAGATGAAAAAAATTGGCTATGAGGGTCTGCGGTATCAGGTCATTTCGGAAAAGGGAAACTCTCAGTTAAATTAATAAATACATATAATTTGTTACTAGACATTATAACTACAATTTTTGTGAGATTAGTTTTTAGTCAAATAAATACAATAATAAATAAAATAAAAAACATATCCATTGAAGTCTTCCGTAGTTCCAGCATAGGCGTTGTCGCTGCGTGGTCGCCGCTTAGACGCTACATACATGTGTACGTTGCACTAGCGACGCGTATATTTTACCGAATCATCGTGATACACAGAAACTACTTCGCTTTGACACCCGGTTATTGAAAAACTGATAAATTAAAGTAACACGCTCTCCTAAAGAGAAATATGTAATAACAATAATTTCAGCCAACTATTGAGCAGTTAACAAAGCTTTTGAAAAATCGAGTGTTAGTTAACTATAGCCCGAAACAGAACTGTCAAGCTACTGTTTCACGACACTAGTTACATTTTGTTAACCCCGCTTTAGCGTCGCGTTTGTGCAGCGTCTACGCTGCGTTTACGTTCGACGAACGCCTACGCTTGGTCTAGATACAAGGGCTCTGATGGCACATTGGCGATATTTTATGTACAACATTTTTCTTCATGACCAAGTATGAACTTGATAACTTACTTAAACGAACTGGTTGCAAGTCGCCGCCTTCCTGATGAAGTTGAATAGGGAGTCCACGATGTTGGCCGTGGTTGGCTTGGGGCACTTCTCTAGCACGTTGACGACACACCTCTGGAATGTCTTCATTTGGGTGCACTGCTTCTCCTGTAAATATAAAGAATAGTTTTCATTTATTGATAGACGACAAATGTCGAGAAAGAACATGTATATTAGGAAGTGAAACATTCAATGGGAACAAGCAATGCATGAGCTAAAATAAATGTTTTCCTATAAATCGAGTAATTTATAAGGAAAATAGCTTTGCTTATGTAATTCTGATAAATTTTAATTGACTGTTTTTTGGGTATTGGTCTCAAGCATATACCTTCCTCTTCGGGGAATACTCGCGTAATGAAAGTTTATAATGATCTCACCTTGAACTCAAGCTGCAACATTCCAGACTCGGTGATATTCTTAAGATTTTCCTTTGTGTCCGGGTCGAAGATCGAGTTGAAGCAGTCACGAATAAGTTCCGTTTTGTCCTGGAAACACTCCTTGCCGCCTTCTGCGATGAACACTGCAAATAAAGAAAAAAATAAATCAAACACTCCAAAATACACAATGGGCGGCCTTATCGCTTTCTGCGATCTCCTCCAGGCAACCATGGAATGGTCAGTGGTTTGCCTGTGATCTTTTGTGAGAGACTGGCGTCCATATCTGAGGGTAGATAAATTGGTCGTAGCCTACGACCAATTTATTAATTATTTTTTTCGTAGCCGTAGGTAAGTCTTGTGTCTTCTATATATACATTGTCTTACATATTTTTGTTATTGGACAACAAACAATCAAGGGAAATTTGCAATACAGCGTCGCTGACATCCCAAAAACAGGTGAAATTACTCGTGCGCCTTTAACTACTCTGGCACACATACCCTTCAAAGCGGAACACAGCTACGCTGCTTGGCGGCAGATATAACTACGGAGGTAATAGATGCTTACCCGGACGGACTCCATCTCAAAGAGCTCTACTCTACTAAGGCCCGTATTAAAGAACCTCAATCAAACTCAACAACTACTTAAAACTCGTTTAAAGCCATTTCATTGGTTGAAACTAGTTTTAAGTAATGCTTAAGCCATTTGATTGGTTGAAACTAGTTTTAAGTAATGCTTGAGTCTTGAGTAAGGTTTTAGCAAAACAGACTCGACTTATTCATACGTATCTATTTGTAACAAAGTCGCATTTTGGGTCTCTCTGTGTTACCGCTTATATTTTCTAAGATGCAGTTTTCACCATCATTGAAGGATTTAGTGTATAATGCATAAATATTTAACTTAGGTGTAACAAGGCTTACAAGGTGTAACTTAAATAACGCACAACCTCTTAAGGCGCTGACAAGGGGCAAATGATCTAAGTATAGGTAAAGCTGGCCTATCTATAAAGTTTGTGGGAGCGGAAAAAATATTATGTTAATCTTGAACATATTTCTCAGAACGTGGTTGTTACCAAAACATGTTTTGAAAAAAAAATCTCGTTACAAATTAGTGGTAAACTAACCTTTTACGTTCGAGTTCCAATCCAATATATCAACGTACTATTGGCAAAACTTAAGCATGCTCACTTAAGAAAATATTTCTCCGGTAAGCGCAGCTAGCGACAGACAAACCCCTTCCTGGTTTCGTCCAATTAGAGACAATATGCATTTGTGTGAGTATAGGGTATGTAACAAAAAATGTACAGATACAAGTGTGCTATTTTGGTCACCCACTACACTCGAGCCGGTATTACTCCGATAAAGGAGCCAAGTGTGTAATGATCAATACACACGCATTTCATACGACGGTTTTCAACCTGAGAGGAATAAAACAGACTTGTTAGTAGTTTCGTAGGCTGCTAGGTATTTCTCCCTAGTTTTTGGTGGCAACAGGCTGTCACTCGCGTTTCGTGCCTCGATTAGTATTTCCTGGGGGGTTAAATCTACGTGTTGCTCCTCACTCTTCTTTCCTACTTGAAGTCAACATTTTTGATAATAATAATTAACCACAATGAAAACGTACTTATGGATAATGGCGACCTGGTTTTGTTTCTTCAGCGCGCCGCGCTAGCAATTCGCGCGCAGGTATAAATAAAGGCACTGGCAAAACGCTGAACAGCCAATATAAAAAATATAATAAACACAAAATAATGTTTTGAATAAGCAAATTATTAGTATGTAGTGAAAAATATATAATTTTATGAAACGATGGTAACTTTGATGATTGATTTATCATAAGTAACCTAAAATAGTTTATTTATTCACAAAAATATTCATTGTAATTAGACATAAAAACTTTGCGGAGATTAATGATTGATTGATTGGAAATAAATGTAAAGTAAAAACACTACTGTATAATAAGCTGAATTATGAATCTAAATGCGTTGCCATAAGAGTCACTTTTCAAGCAAGTGTGTTGAAGAAATATTTCGTCATTTTTTGTAAGTAACTGTATTTTATGATCCTTCTATTATGCCGTCCTATTGTTTAACCGGATGTTCTGACGTTCCCACTGAATAACAATGGTACTTAGATAATGAACTTATTTTTTAGCAGTTGCAAAAGTTGTGACAGCAATAAACAAAAACTCTGATAAGTTTGTTTGTTTGTTTGGGTTTGTTATCAGAGTTTTTTGTTATGTTTTTGTTATCAGAGTTCAAATACTACTGTAATTTTGCTATTTCAATCAAAACAGCAATAAAAGAAAAAGGCACCAAATGTTGTCAATTTCTAACAAAACTACGTAATTTGCTTCTTTTTGGGGTTCTGTAGTCAACAAGGAACCCTTACAGTTTCGCCATGTCCGTCTTGCTCTCTGACTGTCTGTCCTCGGCTTAGTTCACAGACTCAGTACTAGAAAGCTGTAATTTGGCATGGGTATACATATTAATGAACTGAGATAGGAGCCTTTTGGCCTCGTACAGGACTTCGTTTTTATTTTAATTTAACTTTGTTTTTTTTTAATGTTTCTATGAGTGTTTTTTAGTTTAATTTATGATCTCCTGTGCGAGTCCCAATAAATACTTTTTCTTTCTTTCCTAATCACGCCAACAAAGTGGTAAACTGTAATCTTGAAAAAAATGTTTTTTTAGGGTACGTTCCTTGCACATAAAGTGGGGATGATATATTTTTTTGTATATATTTTTTCTCGTCTATCCCATAGTGTGGGTGTATCGTTGGATAGACCGTTCAAAGATATTGCTGATTTGTGAAAACTATTTTCGATTCAGGGATCCGTATGCATACAATTAAGCTTTAAAGTGCTCATTTTTGATAGTCAAATGTCCCCCTCCCCCTGCCAGATTAATGGTTGATTTTGGATATGTGAAAAAAAATATGGCAGTAGTACCTATATATAATGAAATAAATAGGAAAACTATCACAGCTAAGTAGGCTTTACAAGTTTACGAGTAATAACTCGTAAACTTGTAAAGCCTACTTTTCCTATTTATTTCGTTCGCAATTCTCCAACTGAAAATGTAAGTTGGTCGACTATTGTCGACCAACTTACATTTTCAGTTGGAGAATTGACTGTGACGTATATCGATGAACATGTTTTTTGACTACAATGTTAAGTTTGTTTTTGAGATAAATTTATCTTAACTATGGAACCTTTCATTGTGTGTGGTCCGACTCGCACCTGGCTGATTTTTTATATTATTGTTTCCAAGTTTAAACACATTTAAATGTAGTTATTTACTTTGCAATAGTACTGCACAAGTGACACCTCACGCTGATAAAACACAAAAGATGACAATATAAACATTTTATAGCTTTATGCGGTGCCTGTTAACGCGCCTAGCGCGTTCGCTGCGATTTGTCTGGTGGCATCGCATAGGACATAGCGAAAATTGGGGAGGCAGTGAAAGTGTTAATAAATAACTAAATTTATAGACCCGTCAGAGGAGGCCATGTGTCGGAGAGAGTTAAATATTATAGTGGATAGAATAGACATGATTTTTGTTGTTTGACATTCCTTATTCTAAATTATTATATTTTTGTGGAAATATTTTATTATTGATACTAATTAAATATAGCAATACCAATAATACATTTTCTAAACCAAACGGAAGATATGAGTACGAAATTACTTCTTGTCAACAATAATAATTCATAGAGCTCTCGCTGGCCGTGCCTATTAAAAAAATATCTCACAAACAAGTGAGCATAGCCCGCGCCTAGTGTGAGTGTCACACTTCTATACATAATTACACTAATACGAACACGACTAAGATAGGCTTCGTGCATCCCATTGGTCAAAACGCTTGCATCGGGCGATCGAGTCGTGAGCTGTGCTATACGATTATCGCCTTAGAGGTGAGCATGCGGAACTTTGGCCGATAGTACGTTAGATATTTAATTAATAACAAGAATTTTAATCTAATTCTAATTTGAATGCAGAACTTGGTTGTTTTTTAGTTTCGATTACTCAACAAATTTTTGAGAAAATAGATAATTGCTTCATATTTTGCAATAAATTACAAGCGTTGTGTCATCGCGCTTCTCTTTCTTTTCTATGCAGTCCGATAGTGACCGCGCTTTAGCAGTTATCAGCGTCTTAAGAGGTCATTGCACTCTTACTATGGGACCAAACAAGACGTCGCGAAAAAAAAATCTACTGTTCCCTACTTTTTGACGAGTTATGCGAACATAAAAATGATGAGTCCAATGACCCTTTAGTTGTGCGTTTTTTTTTAAGTTACACCTTGTATAGCACAGATATCTCGATAATTTGACATGACGTCATTGCATCCTTGCGAAGCAAGGACGGGTCGCTAGTATTATACAATAAACTTACATTCGATCCGGTCGCCATCCTTAAAGCAAATAAAATCGGCTAACTGCTCAGTAACGTTGTACAAAGTCTTGAATTTCTTCTGCTCGGAAGGCGAGAAGCAAGGCTTCACAGTCTCTGTCATATTGCGGAAACAACCTTTGAAATCCGGTGTCTTGACGCAGTATCTGGAATCAAAATTCAACTGAGTTATCTCGACATCAAGGTTCATTGTCGTATGGCAAATTGGCGTTGTATGAGAGTCGCATATTTGTTTTATTATTTCATGGATCCGCTCTTGACTTTGAACTCGCCTGATGAAAAAAGATGGAAGAGATCTAGGACGGAACTAGCTCACCTAGAAACTGCCTGTAGCGCGGAACTTCATATTATACTTAATCATACTTAATCGTCTGTCATTCTTAGGCCCTTTGTACACACATGTTTTTCTTGCCGGTTTATTCGCCGTGAGTAGGCACGGTCGTCAGTGTGGTATGAATCAGTAAAAGCTTGTTGATTGACACGTTTTTGGTACGGGTGGCGCGGTTTATACGCCGCGTGCCGTTCCGTAAAGAATCCGTGCTATTAGTGCAGTCACTCAAAATCAAAATTAAAAGTCATTTATTCAAACTAGGCTGAGAATCAGCACTTTTCGAACGTAAAAATTACATAATACAGTCCCCCAAAACGCCCACCCTTCACCACTTCCTAGTGCTTTAGCTGGGAAGAAGAAGTGGTCAACAAACTCCCCAGCAGCACAGCTGTCTGTCTAGTTAGAGAAAAAAAAAGTGGATTCTATACAACAGTACCTATGCAAAACAATTTACATTACGTGCAACACAAAACATTTAATTATTAGCCATGTGTCAGCTAGCACACCACTATACCAACAAAAAAAAAGAAAAGGAAAACACCGAAAACTATAAATTCTCAAGCAGAGATAAAAACGTAAACAGAACTGAATGCCCAAATAAAAGCCTCCAAGCATAAAGGGCATGCCCGCTTACATATAGCTATAGCTGTAACAGTCACAAATGATGAACTAGGACCATCAAAGTAAAATAAATAAACAATTAATTACGAATAACAAAACAAAACAATGGTCAGCAAGACGACCAGTTACCACAAGCAGCACCCGTTCACGAGCATAACGCAAAAATCAGCCATTACCCCCTCGCCATATTTGAGGGAAGGAGGCAACCCGACTCCCGAAGCTACCGCAAGCAGTGACATCTAAGGGAGCATGACGAACCTGCTGCCGGTTGTAAGAATAATATAATCAGTTATCGAGGTCGCTAGATAACCACATATTGCAATACAACTCAACAAAAAACATTGTAATGAGAAGATTAAGTCAATAATAAAACGAAAATAAAATTAAAAATAAATTGACTTATACAGTCAAATAAAATAAACAATTATATGAACTCATATAACCTGTCTCTAGGTAAGCTAATTCTGGAGAAAGAACATACTTAAACATTGTCTTGAGTTAGTCACAGCGACCAACAATTGTTATCGTAGTCGTTGATAGAATTGTATGCCCTTGAACAAAGTCTGGATTTTACTTTAGTTTTAAACTCAATAAAAGGCAAATCTAGCAAAGAAGAGGGTACCTTGTTATAAAAAGTAATACCAAGCCCAACAAACGAGTTATGAACCTTGTGAAGCCGGTGAAATGGAGCACTTAATCAAAAAAAGGGGTTGGCCCCTTTTTTCATCGGAATGAGAGATAATAAGCGTGAATCTCGGTGAATAAACCCTTGAATAAAGTTATTAAATCATTAAAATACCATTAAAAATGAATAATTTGTATTATTTATTAGTTAATACATTGTACTTAATAACATTTTACACATACGGCTCAGACAAGAGATTTTATGAGACTTTTGAGACGACTTTTAGAACGCCAAAATGAAGGTGTATACGAGTTTTCAGCTTATTATCTCTTATTCCAAGGTGAAACCCCCTAATATGACTGGCTGGACTATAATATGGTCTACAATAAAGTTTATTCTATCTTTAACCAAAGGTATGGTATGGTCATATACTGGCGATATTTATTTATTGAGGTTTGAGATATCTTTATTTCCCATATTGATGCAACATAAAATGTACAAAGGCTGACTTAGATATTCTCTACTTCGGGGGCTGCGTTGAATAGTTCTTAAGTGCTCCCGTAGCCCCCGGTGCAAGTATACTTGGGAACACGGGGTAGTTTTATTCAGCAGAAGTCTAACAGACCACTCAGTCCGCCCCAGGGCGGACATCCATGAGGATTTACAATACGTTACCAAAACAAAAATATGCTCTACTAGTCAGTCAAAGGTTGTGAGATAACATGGCACGTGCGTTGATTGAAATTTAGGTATACATACTATAGATATATATCTGCCTATTAGCGTGATGTTATGGCATATTTACATGATAACTAGCAGCGCCCCGCGGTTTTACCTGCGTAAGTCTCGATCCCTTGGGAATATCGGGATAAAAAGTATATGTCCTAAGTCCTAACCCACGTCATGATTTAGCCATGTGCCAATCAAATTTCATTCAAATATGTTCAGCCGTTTTCGCGTGAAAGCGTAACAAACTAACTTTCGCATTTATAATTTTAATTAGGATGTAATGCTACGTCCGTCGTGCCTATTAAGAGAAGCCGTACTATTGGAGCAAGGCCCATTTACTGCAACGTTGTAAAGGGAAGTTATCATTATTTATGTCAGACGGATTGTTGATGTACTCTGCTCTTATTAGCCAACTGGAGATAGCTCACGCTACGGTCTATTTACGTTTACATCCCATACACAACATGCATAATCAGCCTATAATGTTCCCACTGCTGGGACACAGGCCTCCTCTCTGTGAGAGGGAGTGGGCCGTAATCCACCACGTGGGCCCAGTGCGGGTTGGTAGATGTCATAAGTCTTCAAAATTGATGTTCTAAATGATAAATGATTTATTTTCTGTAAATAGGTTTGTACAAACACTTTTACAAGTCAATCATATTTTTAAAATAAAGCTAGATGAGGTCGGCGTTTCCTATCTGACTATTCTGAGAAGAAAGGCCGAAACAAACTCAGAGGCCACAGTCTCTTTTAAAGTCCAGACATAATCTTCATCATCATCTAGGACATGCCGGTTTCCTCACGATGTTTTCCTTCTTCGTTTTGAGAGCAGTTGTGATGAAATAATTTACACAAAGTAAAGCGCCCTCTGGGTTCGTACCTACGACGTACAGCTCGTAAGTCGCGGCCGTTACCACTGGGCCACCGCTGCTCTCACATTCCATGAATATATATTATTGCCTAAACGGGGACAAAACAGCCTCCAGGCTGTTTCTGAGAAAGTACAAATGGAAAAACCCAATAACACTTGGGCTGACCTGGGTATTGGACCCTAGACCCTATGTTCAGAAGCCGTGGTCGCGACCACTCGAGTCCAGATAAGGTTTTTGTGGCGAGTGGCGAATCACATTTATGCCTATGATCATTAAGATCTATTATTTGCATGTTTAATACTAACTTCTTAAACACTTCCCCGACCTGTCCAGTTGGCTTGGCATCTTCGATTTCCTGTTGCAGGACTTCCATGTCCACCAATTCTTTGAAGCATGTCATGGCGGTTGTCTGAAATTAAACAAGACAGTTATACTAATTATACTTTGGCGAACTGATTGGTGTAGATGCAGTGGTTGGTAAGAAATGTTGACTTAGGTGACTACTCATCCGCAAAATATTTCATCCGCGGATGAAACGTTACCCTTTTTAAATTGTAAGGCGACGAATCATCCGCAAGTTCGGATGAGATGAGTAAAATGTAGCAGCTTAATAATCAGTTGTTAGCTTTGTTTTAATTTAAACTGGCATCGAATTTTTGTTTTGGTAATAGAGGGCATCTGGCGCTCGGCGGTCGCTGCCGCGACACGCTCGCTTCGCTCGCTCGCATTCGCGCGTTAATGGTCACTGTTCTAACCTAACCTAACCCAACAACTGACAACTGATTATTAAGCTGCTACATTTTACTCATCACATCCGAACTTGCGGATGATTCGTCGCCTTACAATTTAAAAAGGGTAACGTTTCATCCGCAAAATATTTCATCCGCGGATGAAACGTTACCCTTTTTAAATTGTAAGGCGACGAATCATCCGCAAGTTCGGATGAGATGAGTAAAATGTAGCAGCTTAATAATCAGTTGTTAGCTTTGTTTTAATTTAAACTGGCATCGAATTTTTGTTTTGGTAATAGAGGGCATCTGGCGCTCGGCGGTCGCTGCCGCGACACGCTCGCTTCGCTCGCTCGCATTCGCGCGTTAATGGTCACTGTTCTAACCTAACCTAACCCAACAACTGACAACTGATTATTAAGCTGCTACATTTTACTCATCACATCCGAACTTGCGGATGATTCGTCGCCTTACAATTTAAAAAGGGTAACGTTTCATCCGCGGATGAAATATTTTGCGGATGAGTAGTCACCTAAGCCGAAATGTTTGTATAGTGTCATGCGATATTATGCTGAGCTGAGGCCAATTTGGCATTATAAGCATTTGCTTTTCTGTTTTCATAGTTTTAAGACGTTTTTTTCTAATGCCACTAGACGAATTTGTGTCTGTCATTATTAAAACTACAAAACTTCTGATCAGGACCTTAACAAAAGACAAAGAAAAGAAATTGAACACGTTATTTTCTAAGTACCTTCTTATTTTATTGTAAACACGCCAAAATGATTATCGTAAATAGGTACCTACGCAAAGGTGACACCTCACCTGTGCATAGCATAAAATAATAATATGTACACACTCAGCGAAATCCAAACCATATTTTCTTGAACATTATCGATTCTATCAACTACTGTATTTTTTTACAGAGTTAAAATATTCCGTCTGTATCGCCTTATAATTTACTTCAATAAATAACACCAGCTACTAACAACTAACATTACCTATATAACTACCACAAAGTGCAAAGTTCGACGGCTCGCCTGTTGCCGTCACCACATGACGCTGGCAGAATAGTCGACATCGGCTAAGTTACCAAAGAAGAGAGAAAAAAAAACACCAGCCTATTACTGTCCCACTGCTGGGCAAAGGCCACTTCTCATACACAGAAGGCACGCGCATTGATCACCACGCTTGCTCAAGACGGATTAAAGAACCCTTAGTTACTTCTTATAACATCAGCTATCTGCCAGTGAAGTCCCGTCCATATAGGTCCAGCCGTTCCGGAGATGTGAATGCGGTATATACTTTCATAAGCAATTAATAAAAACCGGCCAATTGCGTGTCGGATCACACACAATGAAGGGTTCCGTAGTTGGGAATGTTGGGATGAATTTACCCCAAAAACAAACTCAACATTGTAGTTGAAAAACATGTTCTCCCATACATACATCGATAGCCACGGTCAATTCTCCAACTGTTGATCAAAAGTTGATCGACTATTACTCGTTAACTTGTAAAGCCCACTTAGCTGTGATAGTTTTCCTTACAGTTCAGATCCAGCTTGTCCCACCTTGCTGTCCTCCCCCCAGCGACGCCCTAAGCCGAGGTCCGTACCCCACAGGGGGTGCCCTTAGCGTGCAGTCGCTTCGTAATGTAAGAATTTCGCCCCTGGCTGGAGGCTTTGGGGTCAACTACGAGATGCCGAATACAAAAAAAAAAAGTTTTCCTTTTAGTTTCATTATATGTATCGACCCCATAACGTTGGACCACCATTTACGCCACATCCTGTATACGTTATTCCAAAACTTTAGTTTCCACTTCTGTTAGCAGTCCGTTTTATTTTTTTTTAAGTATGTGATTAATATTTGTTTGTGAAAAAGTTCTTAAAATCAAAAAAATCATAATAAAAAGGAAGGGATAGAATAACCGGGCTTCAAAAAAATCGTTTGCATTGGTATCAACAGGAAAAGTGCCCAAAAGGCTGGCATAATTAGTTAAGGTAAGAGTTTTCCTCAGGACCTTATTATTGTCCTTATTCATTCCGCCGACGGTAGTTGAGTGAACTGACGTACTTTTGTTGTTCTCTGCAATTTTAATTAATAAAACTAGTAAAAAGTGAATCCAAACTTTCTTTACTCCGTGCAAATCAAAGTTCATAACTCTGTGAACAATCTGTGTTAAAATTATTGCGAAATACTCATTTTATAATACCAATAAACAGTTTTTAAAACACAAACGTGGATTCATTCTTGCAATTTGTGTTGGTGACAAACAAAACAAGTGATCTTTGGACTCATTAGTTAAGTACGCCCCCTGCAGACGCTCAGTGTTGTACAATACAGTCTACTTTTCAACGTTCCAAGAAATGTGTATTTGGTCTCGAGGTCGGAGCGCTCGAGACTAAAAACTTGCGCATAGACAGAGTCGGTTCGCATCCAAGTCACGACATTTTCACTTTTTGCATTTTTTTTTTATTTAATTCTTTTTTTTTTTTTTTGTTTCATTCGGGTAAATATGCCTAAAGTCGTACGCACTCCACCAAACCTAAGTACCCCAAAAGCTGTTGTTATCGAGTCGGAAGTAGATATGGTAGAAAACCCGCTCTCTCGTGACCAAGATTCGGAGATATTAATTTCTTCAAGGGTCAAACGTCCGCGCCCAACTGACTCACCCCAGGAGCAACAATCTACTGAGCAGTTCGTCCACTCCGAGGCCTCCTTTACAGCGGAAATCATTGAAACTATCCGAGTCGAGATACACAGAGCCTTAACTGATGAAATGGCCGCTACCATCAAAAACTGCATTACCACCGAACTTTCCAAAATTAATGAACATCTATCTTCACTGCCAGGTCTGGCTAAATCAGTTCAATTTATGAGTGACGAGTTCGACCGTATTAGCGCTGAGTTTACCGTCAACAAGGATAAAGTTAAGGATCTGGAAAAGGAAAACAATATCCTACGGAAATCAGTTCAGGATCTAACGTCCAGACTAAATTCTCTGGAGCAATTTACCCGACAGGAGAATATTGAGATAAACGGTGTTCCCGAAAATAATAATGAAAACCTCGTAAAAACGATTGTGCAACTATCCAACGCTGTCTCGAATACCATCCAAGAACAAGATGTGCTTTCTGCAAACAGAGTTCGAAAAATGGATACGAAAAATAATCGACCTAGATCAATTATTGTCCGTTTTAAGAATACAGGCATCCGTGATGATCTCTTGACTTCAGTAACTAATTTCAATAAAGCTCACAGCGATAGCAAGCTGAACTCTCATCATCTTGGTTATGGGGGCGAAAAATGTCCAGTATTTGTATCGGAGCACTTATCTCCTTCAAATAAGGAAATCTATGCTGCTGTTCGGAAGGTCGCCAAAGAAAAGGCGTACAAATTTGTTTGGGTTCGTGATGGGCGTATCCTGGTCCGGAAGGAAGAAAAAATGCCGGCACAGCATATTAAGTGTCTCGATGCTATCTCGCTTCTTTAAAACTGTTTTATGGTCACCTGAATCTTATTTAATGTAAGAACTTACTCTTAAATTCAAGTTGTTAATTGTTGTAGACAAATTTTTCCACCTCTATACTCACTTACACATAATGTTATTCTCAGATATTCGACTCCCTAAATTGTCAAGTAAGTTAACTCCCTTATTTACTAAAACACACATTCTTAATTTGTTTCACCTATACTCCCTAACTTTGTCCTCCCCCCAACACCTTCAGAGCAATCTACCAGAAACCCATAATTTATATTCGATAATGTAGACGAAATAAACTCCATTTTGGATGCGGTTTCGGTTGCAAAACCTCATTTAAGTGTCGTTGAAGACATTTCTACCTACATACCTAAACCGAAACAGTATCTCTCACTTATTCACCAAAACATTAGAAGCATTAGACGCAACCTCCCCGCATTCCAAACATTACTCAGCAGAAGTAATATAAATTGGGATCTCATAATCTTGACAGAATGTTGGCTGCCATACACCCAGGTCATTCCTACTCTTAAAAACTATACGTCACACTCTACCTCTAATAACACTACTCAAAACGAAGGTGTGGTGATTTATCATAATTGCAGCTTGAAATTATCTGTTGAAGAACCTCTACTGACTGATGCAAACTGTCTTTTAGTCAAAATTGATATAGACACTGTCATAATAGCAGTTTACCGTCCTCCTGCGCAGAAAAATATCTCTGGTTTTTTGAACTCTCTGAACGAACTCCTCTCAAAATATTCATCTACAAAAAATATTGTTTTGGCCGGTGACATCAATATTGATATTACAGAACTTAATTCTGACTCTCGCTCTCATAATTACCTTAACTTATTGGCGTCTCATGGCCTACTACCAGCCCACAACTTTCCCACACATGGACGTACCTGCCTTGACCATGTAATTCTAAAAACCAAGAGGAACGCGCATTGTTTCGTAATGCATTCATCAGTGACTGACCATGACACTACCTCCCTTTTTGTAAATTTGTCAACGCGACCTACCCATCCCAAGAAATTCATAAAAGTTATTGACTATACTGGCTTAGATGATGCTATGAAGGGACTCGATCTTTCCTTATTGTACTCCATGACTGACGCCAACCTAGCAGCTACATATCTTATTGATACATTAACCAATGTCATTTCTATTCATACCAGGGTTGTCCCTGTCAGTAACCGCCGCCGTATCATTAAGCCTTGGATCACTCCAGGACTTTTGAGATGCTCTATTAATAGGGACAACCTGCATATGAAGGTGAAAAAGTATCCGAATGATGAAGCATTGCTAATCACATACAAAAGATACCGCAACTTTTGTAATGACCTATTGAAAAGAGTCAGACAAGAATACGAGAAAGAGGAGATTCGTAATGCAAAACATAATAGCAAAGAGCTTTGGAAGGTCATTAGGAAAATTACTGACACAGTCAAACCTAAACCGCCCGCCCAGGAACTCATAAATGTTGAAAACCCTCAAGATTCTGTCAATGAGGTAAATTACTTCTTTTCTAATATTGGTAAATCCCTCGCCGAAAAGATATTAAGTCATCAAGTTCCTATCCCTACCAGTGTTCCCGTCACTCATCCACATTCAATGGCTTTTCTTCCCACTGATGAGAAGGAGGTAGACTCCCTCATTTGTAGCCTAAAAAACACCTGCTCTGAAAGTGTTGACCCCATTTCTGCTCGGTTTCTTAAGCATTACAAGAACTACTTGGTTCCCACACTTACCCAGTTATTTAATCTTGCACTTTACACAGGCACCTTTCCCTTACCCTTAAAAAAATCACTTGTACATCCTATCCACAAGGCTGGGGACAGAGGCCGTGTCAACAATTATAGGCCAATCTCTATTCTACCCACTCTTTCCAAATTATTGGAACGGCTCATGAACTGCAGACTTACCAAATACCTTGAACGCAATAACCTCTTATCACAAGGTCAATTTGGATTCAGGGCTGGAAAATCTTGTGCCGACGCTGTTCATGAGCTGACAGATCATCTTGTTACCAGTCTTGATGGTAAAAATAAGGCGCTTGTCATATTCCTTGACCTGGCCAAAGCGTTTGACACGGTATCTGTACCCAACCTACTAAACAAGCTGGAAAACATGGGAATCAGGGGTCTCCCACTTCAACTCTTCCGGGACTACCTATCTGATCGGTTCCAGAGGGTTAAAATAGGTAACTATGTCAGTGATGACCATCCTGTTACTTTTGGTATACCACAGGGAAGCGTGATCGGACCCTCCCTCTTCCTTGCCTACATTAATGATCTCTGTAACCTACAGCTACCCCATGGTAAAATCATATCTTTTGCTGATGATACGGCACTACTTTTTACAGCAGACTCATGGGCTGGTGTCTACGATTATGCACAGAAGGGTTTTGATACGGTTCTAGCTTGGTTAAAAAATAATGTCCTTACCCTTAATGTCGATAAAACCAAGTATTTAGCTTTCTCCCTCACTAACAAACGCAATGAACTGTTATCCCATTTCCAGATTAAAGCGCACTCTTGCATAAACTCAAATTCTAACACTTGCTCCTGTCCCGTTCTCCAAAAGACTACCTCTATTAAGTACCTTGGAATTATAATAGATAATAATTTAAACTTCCAGCCACAAATAGACAGTCTAACTTCTAGAATTCGCAAATTAATCTTTCTGTTTAAAAGTCTTCGTCACGCAGCGGACACTGAGGTTATAAGGTGGGTATATTTTGCGATGTGTCAGTGTCTTCTTACTTACTGTATAACATCATGGGGGGGTGCTCCTAAATCTAACATTTTGAAATTGGAAAGAGCCCAGCGGGTGGTACTAAAGGTGGCCTGTTTTCTGCCACATTTCTATCCTACTGTTGATCTCTTCAAACACTTTAAAGTCTTGTCAGTGAGGCAACTTTTTATTCTGTACACTGTACTCAAGAAACACACCTCCATCATATTTGATCCCGTCTCTATCTCAGGAAAACGCAGAAAATACTCTGTTTGCAATACAGTTAAGGGTCTAAGAACGTGCTTCTCTCAAAGATTTTATACATTCCAAGGTTCCCATCTATACAATAAAATTAATCGCATTACCACGATATATCACCTATCAAAAAAGTCATGTAAGAGTTCTCTAATTGAATGGCTCCTTAACTTAGATTATAAAGCAACTGAGGAGTTACTGACTCATCCGAAATAGTCCGTCCCTCTAATTTACTCTAATTTACTCATAATATTTCTCACATTTTTCCATATCTCTTTTATTGTGTTGTATAGTTTTTCACTTTGATTTAGTTTTTAGGTTTTTATTATTATGTACATTTGATTTATTTTGTTATGCACACAGCTCCTTCACTTTTACTGTTTATATATATATATATATTTTTTTTGTATAATCATATTTAAACTCCGTCTGGTGGGACCCTGGTGATCTGCTATACAGGTTTTCCTAGTGCAGACACCAGTCTCTCACAAACTTTATCACGTAGTTTTTAAGCTTGTTTTATATATATGTTACGTCATTGTTTGTGAAGAGAAAATAAATTATTTGAATTTGAATTTGAATTTGAATTGTAGTACCTACCTACCTTTTCAGCAGTTATCGTTGTGGCTGCCATTACCTTTTTTTTTTTACCTGTTATGATTATGCCAGTGTTAATAGTTTCCCTGGATACAGGATAGACTGGAAACCGCTTCATGATAATACTGAATAGGGAACACGCATGTATTTTTTTTTTCACTATACCAATAATACACAGAAATATAAACCCAGGAAAAGTATTAAAAGTTAAATTCAACTACTGCTTGTTGCTGAAAAAAATGATGAAACTCCAACAATTTTCTACAACAGTTCAAACGACCGTTTCTGTCGTGGGCATGATGTTACGTCATTTGCCACAAAACCTCTATGTTTGAAGCCCCAAATCATATGTATAAATTTAATTATTTGTTGTGCTTTATTCAAGCAGAAATCGCACTTACTTTTTTACCTTAGTGAGATTTCAAGCACTTGGCTAAGAATAGATATTTATTGGCGTCGATTCCCTTGTTCACAAACGAAAGTAAATTTAAGTTCAGTGCATCTTTTTCTTTCTATTTCATTAAGAAAAGGTTAGAAGATACATTTTAGTTTAGTCCTGTCAAATTAGTCAGCGCTTGACGTAAATTGACGTAATTTTAGTAGGCAAGTTTTAATCACGTCTAAACTTGTATAGAGTAGTGACAGGCGCTGATTAATTTGACAGGACTAAACTAAAATTTATCTTCTGTCCTTTTCTTAATGAAAAAGAAAGAAAAAGATGCACTGAACTTAAATTTAGTTTAGTTTGTGAACAAGGGAATCGGCGCTATTAACATGTTTCTTTCGTCACTTCCAGCATTGTCGAAGACGACGCGTTTTGAGTTTGTGTTCCGTTCCACCAAAAAACGCAACATAAATGAATGAATTGTAAAATAAGTAATGCATTAAAAATGTAAAAAGAATAGGAATTTTTTTCTTGATTCCTACACAATATATATTTAAATAATGGATAAGTTTTGAATTACTTGCATATTCCCTATTAATGATTTATGAGCCATTAAATATCCTGTTTGAGGAATTATTACAATTATACTATGATATTTTTTTGTTGCTGACTGTACCTACCAACCTACTGGCCTCGGACCTCCTCAAATAGGTACCAACTCGTGTTGACAACTATGAGTTAATGGTGCCCAAGATATAGGCTGTGCCTAGTTTAGGACCAACGCTATCTCCCTACTGTAGTTTTAATGTTGAAATAAACGATTTTTACTTTATATATGTATTTTGGGCGCAATGGTAAAACCGAACCTGTACATTCTTTAGTATACCGCGTCGTAGCTTAACATAGGTATCATTTACATTTTGCTATTAGACAGGTATATATTTTAAACAATTTATTATTTTCAAAAATGCCAAAAATAACTTACCTGTGCACTCTCAAATAATTCAGGATACCCATTTTCCTCGCATTTCTTCATGAACTGTTCCAAGTATTGCGTCTTGTACTTTTCTATTTCCGTTTCATTGAACTTATGCTGTAGTTCTGGTCTCAATGTTATGGGGTTCGCTAATGCTGAATCTTCAGCAAACAGACCTGTGGCTATACCTAGAAAGTTTATAAATTGTGAAAAAAAATTCTCTTAAAATACCTACAGAATTACAGAAGAGCTTTAACTTATGAGAATCCATATAGTGAAAATTATTTAGGTAGTTGGGCAGTTTAGCTCTATATTAATAGGCCTATGCAAATGTCTATCTGTCTTTATTTGTATGTATGTCTATTTCTTTGGCACGCTCTGTAGCCTAAACGACTTGATGGATTTTAACATAAGAGGTGTCGTTAGATTCGTCCTCATTGTGGGAGTGAGATAGGCTAATAATTTTTATATATTGCACCTGCAAATACAAAAAAGGGAAATGTAAAAAATAAATTACAACAATATTAATATCAAATAAAAGCTAGTAATGAGTCAATTTTATAATTATATATAATATTATTAATAAAACTAAAAAGCTGGAAATAAAACAAATTATTCAATAAACAAAAAACCCGACTGCAAAAACAAATAACTGAAAAGAGAAAAACAAGCATTATAATCTATAGAATTTTGATATCGCAGGTACTAAAGGGTCATCGAGGCCCCTGGCAACACAGGCAATAGGAAGGAATACGGGTGGGTTTTAGTCAGTAAGAGTCTGACACACCCTCCCGCTCCACCCAGAGCAGGAGAAGTTATTTGATGATTTCCCATCCAAAAAAAGGGAGGGGGGGGGGCAAACGAATAACCTGAAATATGGTGTAACTTTTGTTTGTCCCCCACCCAATAAAATCAGTAACTAAATTAAACTAAATAACAAATGATACATATTTAAAAAAGAAAAATTGTTATAAATAAATGTCCACCAAAAGAAAAAAAAAAATATTTAACAATCTATCTACCATCAACAATAAAAGTTAACTCTAGACTTCTTCGTCATCATCAGAATCCACTTCAGAATCTATCTTCAGGCTCTACAATTGACATTACATCTAAGAACTCTATCGGAGATTCCTGATCCTGAAGTTTGAAGAGGTCTAAAGTTTCCTTAAAGTATGTCTGCCTCTTATGGTCATCCAGTTTTGGTCTTATTGAAGTAATAAATGGATCAGAAGACACGATAAGCATATTGAGGACATCCTCGTTTGATGCTTGTCTGCTCTTCTTCCTCGAATGGTGTTCTCTGAACCTCCTAAATTCTTTGTTTTGGGCCTCTGAAGCTTCTTCCGAAAGACTCCGATTTGGCACAATAGCATTTTCTGCGATTCCCCTCCATGAATTAATAATTTGTGTACGGTCGATGTAGTACCAATTATAAAGTTCCACGTATTTTTGCGCGGTTATTTTAGTGTATTCTTTAAATTTTGGCACATCTATAAGCTCTCCAGATGTGATAGCTTGCAGAATCACAGCAAACTTGCTGATCAGGTCTTCATCTAGTATAGTGATCGCTGCAGTTTTATCAGGAAACTCAAAAACCTCCTCGCTGTGTTACCATCGTTATTTGTGCCTGATCCTCGCTTAAGGATGTCGATCAAAAGATTGAGATCATCTTTAAATCGATCTTGGATAAGTTTTTTCCTTGACTGTAACAACTCTTTGTAATCTTCTACTCTCGCAGACCACTTCTTATTCAGCTTCAGAAAGACACTTACAAATTTTGCCGTCAATCATCGTCGTCATTAATTGATGACTAACCTCATTTCCTTGGTATTTTGAGGGAACCAGAGCCTTGATTTCGTTATCCATTCTAGTTTTTTCATCCATGACAACTTTTTGTTCTGCTTCAAAAAACTGAACTGCACTGGACGACAGATGAGCAGGGTTTTGGATTCGTCCATGCGGTATCATCTCCAGCTATCAACTTTAATGGAACCAAAGAGGTCATAAATATGCTTGAATCATCTTGCTCACTTACCATTGTTTGCTTATATCTACTTTGGTTGGATGCACCGTCAAATCCCCACTTAGATATTAATATCAATTGTTTGCCTTGTATGACATTAGTACTAGGAAGACTTTCAAGAATATTGTTCACCGTTAAATCTAGTAATCTAGGCCTTGTAGTGAAATCTTAGCTGAGGAATCCGTTACAGTCACAAATGCCTTCGGAAGGTAGCACTGTAGCTTAGCCTTTTGTACTTTAAGATGGATATATATCCTTTGAACCTTCTCGAATTGTTGTTTCCCTCAAAGTGATGTATTGCCATTTCGATAGTTTTAATGAAAGTAGCAAATCAGTGCTTTCTCTGGTTAAATTAAAGGTGAAGAAAGTGGTTTCTTAATCATTTCCTTAATTTTTGCCGCTGCTTCTGGATTTTTAAGCATATGTTCAATAACAGATGCAATATCCTCACGACGATCTTGTTTAAAAAATGCTGTAGCTGAATATGCTAATTCAATAGGTTCTTCGCCTTTATATTCGCAAGATTGTCTCTTCTTCTACTTGTTACCTAGATCTTCAAACGGCTTTCTAGAACTTTTTGCCATCGTTCAAGTCGATGTTATCGTTGACATTGATGGTACAGGTTCAGCACAAATATTTTTACTTATTGGTTCTTGAATGAGCAAATCGGTTTGCACGCAGTTTGGCCAGTCAATATTTGCAATTACTGTAATCACGTCTAAATTCGGTTTTGCGGTGGGACCATATCTCTTTTGAACTGCCCGTGTGAACTTTCGACAAAATTCCTTTAGGGTAACACTGGCTTCATCAGAAAGGCTAGAACCCAGTCGAATTTTAAGAAGACCATTGAGGTGGACATTTATAATTGCAAATCTAACACAACCAATAATCGGAGCAGATTTTTTAAAATATCACACTTTATTAGTAGATCTGAATGCTCATAAGTTAATAGATAAACGAACCGATTTGAATACGATAGGTTGCATAGTAAGATGCACAGAACCCACAGTCAGCATCGTAGACAGTAATCATAAGTATCACGATTTATTATCGAAGCATGCAGACGTTACTAAACCTAGGCCATTCAAGGATGATGAGACAGACAGTAATAGTTGTAACATTTTCCATCAAATTGAAACTACTGGACCTCCAGTACATGCACGGGCTAGGTCACTTCCTCCCAACAGGTATCACCAGGAAAAGGAAGAATTTAGGCGCATGCAGGAGATGGGCATTTGCAGGCCGTCCAAAAGCGAGTGGGCGACATCTCTGCATGTAGTATCTCTGACATGCAACAGTGCGACAACCATACACTATTAGAAAACATCAAAAATACCATTAGTAAACTCAAACCTGTACCCTGTATTCCGCGAGACACACGCGCACTGTTTGTGCATAACGATTTAAAAATTTGTAAATAACGCCATATTTTTTAAAAATTGTGAACAACGCGATAGGGACCATTAACGCCTACGTACAATGGTCCCTATAGCGTTATAGAAATAACACCCAAAGTATACGTAATTCACCTACCAAACAGGAAAAATAGTAGGTATATCAACAGGTCTGCATATGTACTTAATGAGCATTCAGAAACTAGCAATGTTTGCACAAATCCAGACTATAGTAGTACCTACCTCCAGATAAGAATAATGACAAGTCTAATCCTTCAGTCTTCGATGGTATAATCATGTTGCAGTGTAATCATGCTGTCAATGCGTGATTTATTCAATATAAAATGCGTTTGAAATATCAATTATGTGCCTACGCGAAGAAATATTTAATATCTTCGACAATTCCACCACTATATGAGTATAACCCTATCTTCAATATTAAAAAATATTATTTAATATTGAACATAGGGTTATATACTCATAGGATATTCTCGATAATAAAATAGCGTCAAACTTAAGGGCCTACGCCTACGGCAAATGGTACTTTAACAAAAAAAAATAGGGCAGCGAAATACGAAGGGCCTGATTTTCTAAGGTAAGGTAAATATAAAAATCTGTTAGAGATTGAATATTGTTTAGCAGATCCGCTGGTTTAGTAAAAAAAAAAACAAAAACAAAACAAAACTACTGAAAAAAAAACCAAGTAAGTGCGTGTCGGACCACGCACAATGAAGAGCTCCGTAATTGGAATGAATGTATCCCAAGAACAAACTTAATATTGTAGTTAAAGGATGTTCCCCATACAATCCAACTGCAAAGTTTGTACGCACAATATTGAGGGATTTACAAAATTATTGCAACACCATAGACTTCTTATACGTTTTCCTGTAATATTTAAGTAAAGAACTATTTTCTGTATTTTTTTCAAAATTGTAGGGTCAGTAGTTTGCAGATATGGCGGGGGGAATGGTCAATTTTCATCTATTTTCATAAATAACTTTTATCTCATATCTTAAATAACTTTTTAACTTTTTTTTTGTTATAAATATATATATATTTGAGATTCTCGCAACAAGTCCTTTCATTTAATATATCACAATAAAAAAAAAGTTTTTATTTTTAATTTTTTTTTAATTTTCTGGTTTGCCTCCTAAAAGTGACCCGCATATTCAAAATTAAGTTATTTAACGTATTGACGTAAGTAAATAAATTTAATTTTGAATATGCGGGTCACTTTTGAGGGGCAAACCAGAAAAGTAAAAAAAAATAAAAAATAAAAGAAAAAGTTTTGCAAACTGTACCGTGTGACATATCAAATGAAAGGGCTTATTATAAGGATTTCAGATACTTATATTTTTTAATAATTTTAAAATAAAAACTTTTAATGTTATTTAAGGAAATAGAAGAAAATTTACCATTATCTACCCTTATCTTCGAAACATTTTAGGCTCAGTACTTAAAATTTTGAAAAAAATATACACTATAGTTATTTACTTGTAGATAACAAGACAACCTATAAGTAAGTCTTAAAACAATACGATTGTATGGGGGACCATGCTTTTCAACTACAATATTAAGTTTGTTCTTGTAGTAAATTTATCCCAACGACGGAATCCTTCATTGTGCGTGGTCCGACACGCACTTGGCCGGTTTTTGAAAATAATACGCTATTTGAAAAAAAAATTGCGATTAGTTATCCGTTGCGTCCGTTTTGCGCTACCCTGTACCTACCTAGATAGGTACCTATGTAGGTACTGAACTGAAACGGATGTAAAGTAAAGAAAATCCAATGTTATCAACGGGCTCAATCGGGACTTAATAATAAAAGAAGTGGATCGTAAGACAATGCACCGATAGATATGATATATTTTAGATTTAAATATCTTTAAAACTTAGGTGTCAAGAGAACTTTGAACATACTGCTTCCGTGACTGGTGGCATCAAACTTCACATGTGGTATGGTAATTAATACCTACCTCATAAATAGAATGAGTAATACCATACCTATCAACTTTACCGTAAATTGCAACGATTCGATCAAAATATTGCAATAGAGATATTATTTATTTGAAGCGCGAAGTCGGCCAGAAAAGTGGCCTACCACTCTAAAGGCGTTATAAGTGTCACGCGAATTACACAGGCACACACGGGGTTAGCCCGCAAAGCACCCCCAAAATCACTATTAACAAACAAAAAAAAAGAAGAGAGCAGCAGCTTACTACAAAGAGGTAAAAATGTTATTATTTCCGAATCTATAGTAAAAAAAAGTTAAACGATAATGTAAGGACTCACCATTGTTTTGTCCAGGTTCCTTTGGCTCCTTCAAAACCTTGTTATTAAATCTGCTTATCGGTGTCACGTCAGCGGCTGCACCGGTAGCCAACGTCAACCATTATGATTTTTCCCGCCAAAACAGCATGGCGACTTCGACCACACGCGAACTTCACCAAAATAAAAACTCGAAAATAGCCGCCTCGATTATGCCGCGGCGAAATTAAAATAGTCATAAGTAATGTGACGTACGATGTGTTTTCCCCCCCAACTGAGTTTTCTTTAGGGTATGATGATTTTTTTACATTTAGAACTGAATACGTACTTACGTAGGTTACTCTTTCAGGTGGCCTTGCTTACATACGTGGAATTGGTAGAGAAAGAGCGGGTTTTTAATAATCAAATTCATTTTCGGAGTTAGTAAAAGGATTTATTTCTTTAATACATACTTATATATTTTTTAATATGATAACTTTTTGGTCTACTTACAGTAAGTGTTAATAATAATAATACTCTTTAATGTTTTTAATATTTCAAACTTTGCTCAGCAAGGCAAGTTTCTTATTTGCTGTACTTACTACCTTCAAGTACTGAGCTTTGATATACATACATATATTTAGTTAAAGACAAAAATACCTTGGCAAACGACCCCCAGAGACTTCGTCCTCGTCATTTCACCTGCCTGCACACATATATTTTAAGAAAGTTTACTCTCTCTCTCTCCCTCTGTCTCTTACTGACTAAAACCCACCCGTGTTCCTTCCGTTGCCTGTGTAACCCTTTCGGACTTTCCCGCGACCCCGGCAGGCATCGGTCATAGTAGACGTAGGGGTCTACTTGTGCTGACATGTCTTTGAGGCGCGCGTGGAACATAACGCGCCGTCGACCAGGGCCTGGTCCTTATCGGACGGCGAGCTACCCATTGCTCAACGTCCGCGAGCCCGCGCCTACGGTGGCCGGAAATCCGCCTGGAATTCCCGACGCCCAGGGCGTCTCCTGCGGCGGCTAGGGGCGAGAGGGCGCGAAATTTGCCTTTCCTTCAACCGTCCCGCCTCCTCCTTCGCGAGCATTACTGCTTCGCAGAAGGTCGTGACGGCTGCCCATGCCGTCGCTCCGTACCATGGCCTGGACCAGGGTCAGACGCGAGAGATTTCCACCGCCGATCGCCTCCACGAGGACACGGTGGTGCTCTGCCAAGCCGCCCGGCTTACCTCCACCGTATGCTCCACCGTGTCCTCCGAGCGACCTACACAGTGGTGACACCCAGGCGTTTCCTCCCGCCTTATCCGACACAGGAATCTCCCGAAGCTGCCGTGCCCGGTGATGACCTGCGTCCGGCGGAAGGTGAGGCCGCCGTGGCGTCTCTCTAGCCACTTCTCAAAGAGGGGACTTATGGACTTATCGCCGCAAACGTTTTGAAAAAATATTAGAAAATACTTTTTAGTGGGTCAGTTTGTAATTTTCTAAATTACAATAGCCTAATTTCAACTGCTAATCACCTTTTACAAAATATTGCTTGTCTTGATGCAGGGACGTTAATTGTTGAGGAGTTCTCCTGGTAAGAACCAGGAGAACTGTCACTCACCATATGCATTGTGAATATTTGTGAAGAGCATAAATGGTTTGGCTTTTAAAGTACCTAATTGAATCGCAACTCGTTAATTAAATACTTCTTATTAAGTAGTTCCGGTGGCCATCTGTGGTCTTCATCATCAATTCCACTCCACCAAATGGTGCTTTCCGAGAGCAAATGCACAAGTTACTATGAAAAAATACCTAAATCGCTATAGGTGTGCCTTTAAAATTTAAGGAATTCCCTCGATTTCCATGGGATCCCCTCATCAGATTATGACTTGGTGACAATGGGACCCTTTCAAACAAAAAAAGATTTTTTTGAATCTGTCCACAATTAACGGAGAAATCGGCGTACATAAAAAAAATTAAAAAAAAACAAATAAGCATGTCTTTAAACTACGTTAAACCCTAGTTTATTACCGAAATAAAGGTGTTTTCGTAAATAGTAAATTTAATGTGTACCCATGTTATAGAAGAGGATTTCAAAATCTTTCGTCATGCCTATTGTCTAAAAAACAGAATTAAGAATGGTGTACCTACTTACATATGAAAACGGACAAGATGAGGTAGAAACAAGCCATTATGTGAAACTATTTTCTCCTTTTTAAAAAGAATATTCACTTGATTCACGTCCAGTGTTCTGTGCGCTATAATAATTCTTTATTTTAAGAAAATTTATTACACAGCACACGCCAGGCGGGGTCACGCGGGGTTGTCTTATCAGGCGGGGTCCACAGAGCACGTAAGATTACTAATATGTAGCAAGCTAATCTGCTAATGTAACTTTAGCGGGGTCGTCTCATTGGGTAAACGTAGGAATACCTACGTGGGCAAGACCTATGTTGCCAAGTTCTCCTTTATTATGTGAATTTATGTGAGACCGTAGACAGATAATAGAGGTAGACATGCTTATAGAATAATAATAATTACGAAAGTGAGATGACGCATATGTCAAAATGTGTATATGTGAGCAGGACATAGCATAAGTTTTATATCTCTATTTGCCAGCATAAGTTTTCTATCTCTATTTGCATCAGTCTTTTATTGTTTGCCATCACTAGTCATTGATGGCATACAAGTTGTGCTGACAAAAGATTTTCGTCGATAAAAACTGTGAAACGCTTATTTCGTGTAATTTTGACATAAATAATTAATATGCCGGATTTTTTTTTTTTCATTATTTTTTTTTTCCAAACGAAATTCTTCATTTTTATTTTATTTGAATTTTTTCATGTTCAGATGTGACTGTATTGGTATCACCTGGGTGATCTTGACCACATTTAAAACAGCAGGGCTGCGAGCGGCATACTGTACGCGTGTGACCAAAACGATAACAGTGAATAGTTGTGTACATATATCTCTAGACGGAGAGAGCAGATGAAAAACAATAAACCCGCTTAGGTAGGGCTTTCCCATCAAATCTTAGAACTTCAGTTTAAGTGGGTCTCCACTCTGTGATATCCAGAGAGGTCACCTTTCGGTTTATTCTCCTTGCCTTTATAACAGGGCCGTATCCAACAGGAACATTGATATTCTCAATGGCCTCATCTTCTGTCCATTAACTCGCCTGACAGCCGGTTCCTTCCTAGACGTTTGACACTACCTAGGAGAATGTTGCTGTAGTTGTTTTTTGTTAAAAACATTCCAAATTTAACCGGGTGCAATCGTGCAGAACAGTACCTGGAGTCTGGCCATCTTTCAAAGAAACGTGAATGACATAGGGTGGGTTGTCCCTTAATGCGTATGATTGTCTTCCAAATTCTTTTTTGAGTCGCTTTAAAGGGTTTGTTATAGTAGACGGGGGAGAAGTAGCTAATATTTTTCTACTTGCCGATTCGGAATACATTGCATTTTCTAGTACATTGTAGTCGGGGAGAGAAACCGTTAACACCGGAGTGTATTCAAAGGGATCAGGGGGTCAGGGATTTTCTTAGTCTATAAAAATAAAAAGTTACGGTTTAAAACAAACCTTATGCTAAAACAGAAACACAAAGAATAATCTCGATTTTAGTTCACACTCGTAACACAAACAGAACTTGTTAAGCCTTCACCACTATCCACGAAAGTCTTCCAACTCTTAGTTTAGATGTTTCGCATTCTATTAGCCAACCTCACACAATCAAGCCTGAACCACAGATTACAGATATGACACTACCCGAGAGAAACCTGCGTACCTAATCTGCAGTGAAAGTATGTCACTACAGCAGGAAAGTGGCTCCTAGAGTGACGTACTTTCACTGCAGATTATGCACTAATTATAATTAGTGCGTAATCTGCAGTGAATGTGCGCCACATAAAAAAATTACGTGTGCGCTTTATCTTTTTGGAGAAAACGGAAAATTTTGAAATGAAATGATCAGAGAGAGAAATTGTGCATGGGCAGAGAGCTTATATTTGTGCAAAAATGTGCGCCGAAAATATAATTTGTGCGCCTTCAGGTTTCGAGATATTGCATTTCCTGCTGGAGAAACGTTTTGCGGAATCATGTATCTCTAAAACCATTATATGTGCGCACAGGCGCACATACGAAGGTTTTTGACACGCACAAATATAAAGAGCAAGGTTAAAGAAGGTTAGTTTAATATAAAGACCTAGCTTTTTATTTGTGCGTGTCTATTTGTGACAGAATTAGATTTAAGAAAATATGCACAATATTTCTCTCTCCGATCATTCGTTTAGAACCGTTTTATCCGTTTTTTTCCAAAACGACAAAGCACACAATTTTTTTATGTGGTGCACATTCACAGCAGATACGCACTAATTATACGATCCTTTCATATCACTCTAAGAGCCAATTTCCTGCTGGAGTAACGTACACGCGGAATTAACGAGCCTGGCAAAAACGGCCAGCAACGAAAGTCGAACTGCTTGGTAGTTTTTTTTGTGAAATTTTCGTAGTTGACCTTGAGAGGTCGAAACTACTTAACTGGACTATCATTAGAGTTTCCCGAGCTCCTGTAATTTGTAGGTACCTCATGTGCCATGCCTCTATTTTGGAGTTAATTGCCACGAAAAACAAAAGAGGTTTGAAAAGAAATCGTATCACTACGACACAAATTTCTGATTGTATGGGTACTTTTATGTTAAATTGTTTTTGTATCAATTTAAACATTAAATTGATACAAAAACAGTTGTCCGAAGCGGAGCAGAATATGTTCTGTGGGAGCATGGTTGAGATTTGGATTTCCAAAAAAACTTAAATAGTTCAAAATCTATCAAAATCAAAAGTCATTTATTCAAACTAGGCTGAGAATCAGCACTTTTCGAACGTTAAAGTTACATAAGACATTCCCCCAAAAACGCCCGCCATTCACCACTTCCTAGTGCTTTAGCTGGGTAAAAGAAGACGCGCAACAAACTCCCCAGCAGCACACCTGTCTGTTTAATTATATAAACTTGATTCTATACAAATCGGCTGCAAAGTAATTAACATTACGAAACACAAAACATTAAATTAAATTACTTGCCAAATGTTAGCTAGCTTACGCCAATATGCCAACAAAACAATGAAAACTATACTCAAGCAGATAAAAATTACAACATAAAAACGTAAACAGAACTTAATAAAAGCCTCTAGGCATAAAGGGCGTGTCCGCTTACAAAGGCTCTTGCTGTAAATCGAAGTGAGAAATGATAAACTAGCATCATCGAAGTACAATAAATGAACAATTACTAATAACAATAATAAAACCATGGTCAGCAAGACGACCAGTCACCACAAGCAGCACCCGTTCACGAGCATAATGCAAAGATCAGTCATCATCTTCTCAACCCTCAATCTTCATCTCAATGCTCTAGAAACAATTCCAGTATATTTTTGAACCCATGTTCTGACACCGAAGTGTTCCGAATAATTATATCTCTAAATAATAAAAAGTCGGTAGGGTATGATGAGATCTCTACGCACATACTCAAATTATGTGCGTAGTAGTATTGGCAAGTAATACTATGCCACACAATTAATTTATCTTTTTGTTTGAGGGAATCTTCCCTGAAAAATTAAAAGTTTCAATAGTTAAGCCCCTTCATAAAAACAAGAGTACTGCTACCGCCTTTGTTGCCTTTTTATTCAATTCTTTATAAACCTTTTTCTTATCATCATTCAGACTATCATTCCCATTTTCTACACCCTGCCATTCTTGAAACGCAATTTTCTTTTCTTTAAGCATCTTTTGCACGTCATCATTCCACCACCATGTATCCCTTTCTATCATACTTTTCCCATTCGATTCTCCAAACACATCGTACCTATGCTACTCTCCTTATACAATCCGCCATCTCTTTCCAACATTAATTCACAGTTTTTCTTTCCATATCCTTCATTTCAATCATTTTATCTGCCATCAAGTGGTAGATAAAATGATTGAAACCATCAAGTGGTAGATAAAATGATTGAAATGAAGGACACTCAACAACTCTTAAACATACTGGCACATTCCTCTTCTTCTATCATACGCCATCTGGTTTTGGGTGGGGGCCGTTCCTTGTTCCTACTGGACGAGACACTGTCTTTTACATCCATTATTAGGAGTCTATGTTGTGAGACTAAATCTTCACCTGGGAGCACTTTACAGTCTTTGACTCTATTAAGGCTGTTCCGTCATACCAGCAAGTAGTCAATTTGTGTCGCGTGGTGACCACTTTTGTAGGTTATAAGATGCTCATTTTGTTTTTCGAACCACGTATTTATTATTGCGAAGTCGAAGGCCGAAGTAGCTTGCAGGAGTGCCTCGCCATCATTGTTACGGTCTCCGTATCCCCAACCACCATGAACTCTCTCATACCCATCCTTCTGTCTTCCTACATGTCCGTTAAAATCACCCCCCACATACACTTCTTCACTATCTTGCACATCCATCATCACCCGATCGAAGTTCTTCCAAAAGTTCTCTTTTATAGTATCCTCACACCCAGACTGGGGTGCATACACACTAACTATATTAACCACCCGACTCCCCACAATCACTTTAACAGCTATCACTCTATAACTTACTCTTTTATCATCCACCACACATTCCTTCAAGTGATTATCCAAAACTATACCCACACCATTTCACTTGCCATCGCTTCCACAGTAATAGAACTGATATCCTTCTCCTATCTCTCTAGCCTTTCGCACCCTTCCACTTCGTCTCTTGCAGACACGTTATGTTCAGTCGTCACCTTTTTAAAACGTCTGCTAGTTCCCTTCCTCTTCCAGTCATCGTACCAACATTCCAGCTCGCACATCTCAATCTAACTTCTCTCACTCTCCGAGCTTGCGTCTTACGTCGCACCCGCCCGTTCTGGTGCGACAACCCTTGTCCATTTCCCACAGAAACCGGATGCTGCCCCTGCGCGTCGCCTGTGGCGTACGCCCTATATTACGCAACATATTATTTCCACTCATGTTGCTTAGGGTTTTGGCAAAGTTTTACAGTCGGCAAAGTTTTATTAGTCTACTACTATTAGTTATTAATCCAGTACCTGTTCTTAGGAAACACGAAATATTAGGACTTGTAATTTTTACACTATTACCTAACTAATAACTAATATACTAGTAAATTAATAGTTTCAAGAAATAGGGCCCAGTAGGTACTCCTAGTAGGAGTAGTAAGTAGTAGCAGCGTCACGTTGAGCGTAGAGTGGCGGGCCGTCGAACTTTGTACTTTGTGGTAAATAAATGTTAGTAGCTGCAAGGAAGGAAAACAAAGGGTTAGTAGAAACATGTATTATTCTAATTTACAAACATGTATAAAATAGGCTACAATACAACACACAAACTATACAAAATAACCTACATAGCTATTTTACGCAACAGTTAAAAAAATATTTTCATTTATAAATGTGGCTAAAATTTGTATGATTTTGGGGGGAAGTGGGATAAAAGGGAATGGAATGTTGGGAGGGGAATGTTACATTTGGAAATTTTTCGATAGAGGTTTGGTGTTTGGTGTTTAATGATTCAATTTAAAGTACCCTCCGCAAGACCGCACTCGCATTCGTCGCCTTAATTCTAATATGTCGTACCTCATTTTTGAACCAAACTGACATTTTGTGTACTTTGGATAAAGGCGACAAAGTACATCTCTCTTTCATAACTTTGCAAAGTTTGTATGAAAAAGAGTGAGATAAAAGACTTGACGTAATACAACGCATCTCGGATCACTCGATCTTTCTGCGAATATGCATTAACTCATTGACTCGCCATAGTTTGAAGCAGGGACCGTACAACCCCGAATATAAGTTAATTCTTTCGAAAGTGTTACAGGTTGTGCGCCTACAGTAACGGAAAATGTTACCTCTTCGTAGTGGTAGCCCTTTCATAACACTAACGTTAGGGTAACCCTGTCAATAAGTTAACTTAGTACAAGATGTTACCGGCTCTTGTATGATTTCCAATTGAGGAAGATAACCCTTTGAAAGGGTTTATCGGGGTAATCAAAGGGTTTTAAATCAAATAATTTAAAATTACGTTGGAGTGAAGGAATAGGTATTGACCTTGGAATTTTGGAATCATATAGGATCGTTCAATAGTGTTTCTTACTCGGTTTGATAGGACGGTGCTTTAAAACATAAAACTGTAAATAATTGTGTCTGTAGTTCTGTACATTGAATACATTATTTTAAAATTTTAATGGGGGTGTAATAATATACATAGGTATAATAAAACTGTAAATAACCTGTGTCTGTACAATGAATATATTATTTTAAAACTTTTAATGAGGGTGTAATAAGTATACTTATTTGTGATTTGGTATCTATATTGATTATAATCAATATAGGTAGATACCAAATCACCAATTTTTGATCATTTTGTCTGTCTGTATGTATGTTTGTGCACGCATCACGCAAAAACTACGCGACGGATTTTGATTAAAGTTGGTATGGTGATAGCTGAATATCCTGGTGAACATTTAAGGTAACTTTAACTGCAGGAAAATGTCTAATACCGACGATAAATCAATACGCCACGCGAACGACGTCGCGGACACAGCTATTTTTAATAAATATAGAGACAGACAGACAAAAATTCTAAACAATTTTTTTGTGTTTATTACCCTTATTAAGATATATTAAATATCAGATCTAAACCGACGTGGGTTAGTTACAGATTTTGTCTAATAATATGAGACATCGAAAAGCGACTATTTTACATCTATTAATTTACTTATAATATATGTTTATTTGCCCTAGATTGTATACATGTATAAATTTATTTATTTATATATATACTTTAATATATTTTTGTGTACGTATGTATATTTTTCTTCTAATGCTACACCAGGGACTACCTGCAGTATTGTTTTCCTTCTTCGTTAAATCCATTCTAAGGTTGCCTTGAAAATATCGCTTTAAGTGATAAGGCCACCCATTGTGTCACCCTATTTTATAAGTTCTACTTTAAGCTTATGTAATTTTATGGTGTACATAATAAAGTATATTTACGTTTATTTATTTAGTTTATTTTTTATTTAAGTGTATTTGTGTATTTTGTTTATTTATTTATTTAGTATTTATACTTTATTATGTAGACCATAAAATTAATCCATAAGATTTTGTATACACAAAATCTGTCTTGTCTGTATTTGTCCAATAAAATTGTTACAGGTCTAGGAGGAGGAGGACAGGGTCTTAATAAGAGCAATAATATCCACAATGTAGTTTAATATATTTGTATATCTGACTCTAAATTATTATTGTTTTATAGCCCAGATAATATGCCACTAAATTGTTTAATACTAGTTTTAAAATAATTCTTATTTTTTTTAGAGCACATATATATTTCAGACAGCGACAGAAGCTCAGACGAAAGTGAATCAATATATTTTGAGGAATTAAGGACAACCGATGCTTCATGCGTGTCAACATTGCAACCGACATTAGACGATAATGCGTCTACTCCCGATTTGTCTTTTGAAAATGACTCTAAAAAAATGGAAGATAACGCTATAAATACTGATAACTCAGACAATAGCAAGGAAGATGATATTCATGAGTGTTATTCTTTTTCTTTATTAATTGCAAAATATCTAAGCAAGTTAGAAGAAGGACGACGTAACAAATGTACTCGTATGCATCAAATAGTTCATATAGTCATGCAAAGTGTTCAAGAACAACAATCAAAACAAAAGCAGTAATACTGAAAAATAGTGTTTTTTAATAATAAATACCATGACTTTTTAAAGATTTTTATTTATTCAATAACGACACCATTATTTAAAATTTATAAAGTAAGAGGAACACAAGAATTTGAAATCAACAATTAACGAAATTATGGCTCGGTTTAAAAAAAAAATACAATGGCTTAAAAAGCATTTAAAAGTAAAAATGATATGTAAGCACCTATTTATTGAACGTTGGGAGACCGCTTCGTATAATAAAGGTGAAATAGCAAAAAAATATATTTCTTGCTCGTTTTGCTCGCTTTTACATCCTAAGATCCGGTCGAATAACTGAAAGAAAGTCTTGCTATTTCGACGGTCGATCTAATGAAGTGAGAGCAAATCATATTTTTCAACTGTTTCACCTTTATTATACTTAGTGGTCTCCCAACGTTAAAAAAATAGGTACTTATATTTTATTTTTACTTTTGAAACTAGTGAGAACAAAAGCAAATTATTATTCAGCGGTCCCCCGACAGTAAATAAGTAGATACATATTATTTTTCACATTTTTCAAGTACTTTTCTCATTCGAATAAATCTTGATTTGAACGGATCAACATTATATCCTGTAACAAACTTCCACCCATATTACTTCTTAGGCGGTTTAATATAAATTTTACTGATGAAAATAACCGCTCCACTGATACCTGCGTTGCAGGAGCTGCAAACACTACATTAACTACTTTCATTACAGAGGAATCAATTGATGCTCCTTTGTTCGCCCAGTGGGCTAATATATTGGTATTCAAGGGTAGTCTGGGTTCAAACCTTAATTTACTTAACATTCCATCAAATGTATTTAATGACGACCTCTTAGCTAACCCACGAGTTGCCTCAGTTTCTTTTAAATAATTTTCTAATGGTAATGTTGTTTGAACATTCTGCCTGGTACTAGAGTCATCTGGTAATTCAGAAATTTCCGTTGGAGATTCAGATAATGTGAGAGATTGCAACTGCTGGAAAGTCTGCGCTATTAATGTTTTTGCCTTCTCACATTCTTGATCAGACAAAATTACGTTGAGGCGACCATCTAAATATAAATTTTCTATGACTAAGTCATTATTTAACAAATCAGTTTCTCTAGCTTTCATGGCTTTAACTAAGTCCTCTGCAAATGAGGTTCTAATAGCTTCCAACTTTATTTTGCAATTAAGCCATTCAGTGAAAAAGTCGCCAATCGTGAGCTGTTCGCGTTGTAATGCTACTGTCGCCTTATAAACAGGTTTAAGGCAAGCAATTAAATTTTGGATTTCCATCCAGAAACTATCAGAAAAAATACTCGTAAGATCAGAGTCTTGAACATCTTTTAATGAATACAACCGTACCAACATTTGATAGGTAGACGTCCACCTCGTTGGACAGTCAATTATCGGTTTATTTAAATTGGAGGCCCTTAAAATATTTTTTATATTTGGTCGGCGTAAGATTTTAATAGCTCTTCGTGCCGTTTGTGTGGTAATTTTTGCATCCAAATTTTCATTAAAGGCGTCTTTTACAGCAAGTTGCAGTATGTGCAGCGCAAAACATTGCACGTGTCTTGAATGAGTCATTGCTCCCACTGTTGATAAAACTGTATAGATCAATGTTTTCATTGAGTTCATACCTGTCAGATATTTGTTCATCATCATCATCATCATAATCATTTACCTCATTTTCCTCGAACTCACCGCTGGCCTCACTATCGAAATCGGAGTTATTTTCAGTTTGAGCTGTTGTGTAGCAAAATTCGGTGAACAACTTTGTAATTTTTTTTAAAATTACTGCCATTATCTGTGGTTATTGAGTATATTTGTGTATGTGAAATCATAAACTCATTTAAAACTTCCAAAAGCTTTTCCTTTAGATATTCTGCGGTTTGTCTCTCCAACACTTCTAATACAGCTAGATTTCTAATTATAATCTGACCGTTTTTCATATACTGCAAGTTGATACCCAAAAAAATCCTGTCAACGTAAGATGCCGAATCCAATTTTAAACTTATCATAATGTTTTTAACTTCTAATGTAATTTTCCTTTTTATTTGGTACGCCTTTTGAGGTATCATTCCTTTAATAACATTTAAATTTATCCTTTTTGTTTTAGAATTGGATGGGACTGCAATATTAACGATTTCTTGAAATGCAGCATCTTGTAGTATCGCAAATGGTCGTCCATGAGTTGTTACTAATCTTACACACAAATTTTTTACTTTTTCCGAGTTAGAAGTATCTTTAGACGTACTTGGTGGATTTACATTTTCTTTATTTATATTAGTTACCAGTAAATATTCTTCCGGATGTTTTATAGATATGTGGTTTTTTAAATTGGTGGTATGTTTTCCATAAAACAAAAAAAAAAGTATAAATCTGGTTTGTTCAAGCATTGGCGACACCAGCGAACGATCAAGACGCTTCTAACGATACCTCATTTGTCCAATTATGACGAGCAGTTTTAAAGTTATGAGGGAACAGATGAACATACATACATACATACATACATACACACATACATACATACATACATACATACATACCGATCAAAATCATAACCCTCCTTTTTGCTTCGCCGTAGTCGGGTAAGATCATGTCTTTATGTGCGCTAGAGGGCACCATATTCAATTAATTGTGACGTCACATAGTCTATAACCAGCGGACGATCAAGACGCTTCTAACGATACCTCATTTGTCCAATTATGACGAGCAGTTTAAAAGTTATGAGGGAACAGATGAACATACATACATACATACATACTTACTTACATACATACATACATACATACCGGTCAAAATCATAACCCTCCTTTTTGCTTCGCCGTAGTCGGGTAATTAAATAACCTCGCGAAGCGTCGTGCGTAACACACTTATAATCTAAACTCAACTTTTAGACGAGAACCCAAACTGGTATCTGCTAGATTAGAAGATTGGGAAAATCACATCATAATAATAATGATCACCTTACCTTTATACGATTTCCACACAAATTGCATTTGCTGTTCTGAGTAGTTGCATCGTATTCATAATATCTATGTACGGCATCTCGCCTCGGTTGTGGCATTTTTTAAATCTTACACTTTACAGTTTGACGCAGCTCCTTTCCCTTCGGGCACTAAATGATGAGTGGACGATCGAATAATGACATTTATGATTCCGTAAAAAAGACAAGATTATACATGAAACAATCCCGACTATTCCAGAAAAAAAATATGTTGAACTTTAAAATGACTGCAATAATAACTATAATCGTATGTGTATGGAGTCGCTAGGGCCTAGACTGCGTGTTGCGACTTGACGCATACCTGCCGAGTGCATGCAGTTTAGTACTTTAAAGTAAAGGCACTAGAGATAAAATTACAATACTTGTAGTCCGAATGGGTAACTCTGTTACAGTCGTTGAAGGGGTAACCCGTTCAAAACGTCTTACCATTAAAAAGTATAACCCACCAAGAATGGGTTTTTGAATATACAGGTAATCAAATCGAAAGGGTTTAGAAGAGATTATCCATTGATGAGGGTTTTCGTAAAAGAGTGTAATAAATATGAAATTGGTTTTAAAACAACACTTTGTCAAAACCCTATCAAAAACCCTTTCAATGGGTAACCAAAATGGTCCCTGGTTTGAAGACATCGCGCAGGTTGCTCCGCGATTTAAATGATGTGTGATGGTTAATTATAAGCTGCCAAGGTATGAAACGTTTTTATTTTGTTATTTGACATTTGTTTACTGTTTTAAAACATATTTCATTCGTGGAAAACCACTGATAGTAGAATAATTACGACTTTAAAAGTACCTTTTGAGATACTGCCTATTCGAATTTAAATTTTATTGATTGCCTTTGCAATACGACCTATTCTCATGGATTTTTGCTTTCAGCTAATATCATCAAAATGGATTTGTTGCAATCAGATGATGAGGACCAGGAAATTCTTAAAATATTAGCAGAGAATGGAATAAAAGTAACGAATCCTAAGAAAAAACCACAAAGCCGGATACAAATTTTAGATAACATTTTAGTATACAAACCAGACAACGAACTCCTCCATGCGATTAATATAGCAGCCGAATCTGATCCTGCCATTAAGTCCCAAAAAGAAGCCCCTTTAGAAGTTGATAGTCAAGCGTCGAACTTGGGTTCATTATTTAGTGTTGCTACTGAAAATGGTCCTGAAATTGAATTTGAAGACACATTTTTTGTTATCGGGATTGATGAAGGTGCCCCTGAATCTAATGCTATTATTAAAATATGTGAAGCTTCGGAAGGTGTCAATGGATTGGCAATCCCGCATTTTCCTACCAATGACAGTCTAACAATTGGAGTTGTAGAATTGGATATCACTACTACTGAACCGATTATAGACACAGAAACGTTGGTTGTGGAATCTGGACTTCAAACAATTGACACTGAAGAACCAGAGAATAAGCCCAAACGCAGAAAACATGCTGCTTATACAGAATGACAAAGAAATATAACAAAAGAAAAGAGAATGCGGGGAGAGAGTTATTCAGGATATTCAAGAAAGGAAAAAAGGTTACGACAGGTATACAGAGAAGTAAAAGGCAGATGGGTCCAACATGTGACTCCAAGTTCTGCGAAAATAGCGCCAAGCGGTTTTGCTCCGAGTTCGGAGAGCATGATAGACAATGTATTTTTGATAACTTTTGGAAGGAGCTCGATTGGTCAGGAAAGAAAAGTTTCATTACTTCAATGATGGACAAGATCCCAATCAAACAAAAGACAATTGATTCACATAAAAGACAACAAAGCTATGTATACTATCTAAAGCTGAATGAGGAAACAAACCAAGTCTGTAAAAAAATGTTTCTGAATACTTTAGGAATCAAAGGACGCATGGTGCTCACCTGGATTTCAGAAGCAAAGTCGGGTATCTCATTAACTGAGACTGCAAAGAAAAAAAGCAACAGAGGCAAAAAAAGATCTACTGAGACACAAACCTCCAGTGGAGTCAGTCAAGCTGAACATCTGCAAAAGTTTTTTGAAGATATTCCTAAGCTTCCCTCACATTACTGCAGAAGAACCTAAACCAAACTATATCTTGAACCAATATTCGAAAGCAAGAGCCATGTATACAGCATTTACAAGGAAAAATGCGCAAGCGATATGGTGAAACCAATATCAGCTTGTTTTTTTTTTAACAAGTTTGATGAACTAAACTTGAGCATTACCAAGCCAAAGAAGGATAGGTGTGATGTTTGCTGCGGTTATGAAACCAAAAACGTGACAGAAGAGGTTAACGAAAAATATATTGAGAAGAAAAAGGCTGCAAGACTAGAAAAAGAAGCTGATAAAATCTTGGCTATTGATGGAAAAATTACGGTACTTACTGTAGATTTGCAGAGCGTGAAGGTTTGCCCCAAAGTTCAAGCTAGCGCAGTCTATTATAAGACAAAGCTTTGTTGTCATAATTATACAGTTTACAACTTAGCAACTCACGAAGTAACCTGTTATTGGTGTCATGAATGTGAAGGCGAGCTACAAGCATCCAATTTCGCTTCTTGTCTAGTAGACTACATACAAGAGAAGGTTCCTAAAACTATTCCACTAGTTATTTTCAGTGATGGATGACCAGTCAGACCAGTTGAATCGAAACTCAATCATGGCTAATGCTCTTCTTGACTTAGTTATAGAAAGAAAACATAGTAATCACACAAAAATATTTGGAAAAGGGCCATACCCAAATGGAGTGTGACTCAGTACATTCCGTTATTGAGATAAAACTTTAAAAAACCGACATAAATCTACCTCATGAGTATGTTAAGCTTACTAAAGATGCAAAGAAGAAATCTCCTAAATATGACGCAAAATACCTTTCCCATGAGTTTTTCAAAGATTTTTCAGTACTGCAACTATACACCTCCATCCGGCCTGGTAGAAAAGCTGGTGACCCAACTGTCACCGACATCCGGCAGTTGCGATATGACCCAGATGGAAAAATTAAATTTAAGCTTAATTTTTCGGATGAATTGCAAGAGTTGCCCATCAGATGGAAGCTTGTTACCGTACACGATTAATCCAATGTACACAGGAAGGATACCACTGAAGCCAAAAAAATGGAAAGACCTCCAAGATTTAAAACACATTGCCAACAGACTGTCATTCTTTTTACGACAATTTGCTTAGGGCAACGACTGATTAAATATTAGTAATTATATAAATAAGTGAGAGTTAAAGTTAATGTTAGCATTTTTTTATTCAGACACTAAGAATTTTATTTCGATTAATTTTTTAATTGTATTTGATGGAAGTTTATTTTTGTTTGATACTTTTCGATGATTCCTAATTTTAATGAAAGTGCCATTGTTTCTAAGTTAATTACTAAGCTATCTTAATTGTAGACAAATAAAAAATAGTACAGAATGACTTTATTTTTTTTATGCTAATAAACATTATCTCAGTAAATTAATGTTAATGCTAATAAAGCGTAACTCAGGTATTGAGCTTCTTGGACAAGCAATTTTTATTACAACTTAAAAATAAGATATATTAGTATATATATTTTGATAGTTGGTTTAGAACATCGTTTTGTCAAAGAATTAAAATAATAAAAACAGCTTTTTAACCCTCCTGAACAATTGTCATTTCTGAGATACGCTCTATTAGCAGAGTGACCATATGTGGCAGTTTCCTGCCTTTTTGGCAGAATTTGCCTTCTATTTTAGCCTCCGGCATGTTTAGTTAACGTTATAAAAAATTGGCAGTTTTTGGCAGTATTGCAATATAGAAAATAAATCCATACTAACATCTCAAATTGTCGAAAATGGCAACCCTAAAAACAGATCGTAAGGGATATTCTCTATGAAGTCTGTGCAAAGGTGTATTTCTCGTGTTATGTTTGTATCTCATTCAACTAAGAATATTAACAGTAGTTGTTATACAGTTGACAATAGTAAAACGAGTATTCTCTATGCGTAATTTTATGGTTGTTATGTTTTCAATCAATCAATTTCAATTCAAATGCAATCAGTCATAGACGTAGATACTTAAAAATAATAAACAACGAAATGTTAAATCATAAAACCATGTTTAAAGAGATAAAAAATGAAGAATATGAGGCTAATTGCAATGTTTTAAAATTACATTTGACCTAATCCTACTAATATTATAAATGCGAAAGTTTGTAAAGAAAGTAACAAACATCCATCCATCCATCCATCCAGATGGATGGATGTTTGTTAAAAATGCATGATGTTTCACGCAAAAAGTACTGAACGGATTTGGATGAAATTTGGCACACAGATAGTTTATAACCAGGAATAACACATAGGATACTTTTTATCCCGATATACACACCGGGTCAAAACTTATGCGGGTGAAACCGCGGGACGCATCTAGTTAATAATAAAAATATGATATGTAAAACAGTGTTTATTTTTTTACTACTACTATTACGCTAAAAAAACTCGGCAGTTTTTTGACATTTTTTACTCGAGTCTTTGGCAGGATTTGGCAGGTTTCAGACCAAACTATGGCAGTATCGATAATTTTAAGATGGTCACACTGTCTATTAGAAGGCATGCAACTTGGTCAGGACTGAGTCCTTGAGAAGTCCGTGAGAAGAATATTCCACAAAGTGACGAAACAGTTCTTTTGGACGATTTTGGGTATTTGAAAAAACCAAAGTTTCCGTCGGATGTCGTATGTCGGGCTGTATTACTGTATAGCTGCGTAGTAGACGCCCTTGGTTTTGAGGTCTTCCTTCATATTTTTGTCCACGAGTCTAATAACTTTGGTCTGGATACCCAAAACATACAACAAACAAACTTTGAAGTCTAAGTGTGAATTTTGTGATTTTTGAGCTAACAAAAATCACAAAATTACCACTGGCGTAAACTAAACGTTTTTCTATCTGATATCTAGCGTTTTTATCTGTGGTTAATATTTACATCACACTGAAGTGAAAGTGAATTGAACTTGGTACTTGTGAATGTGAAGCCTACTTGTCTGCTGGAGTTTGGAAATTATTTATAGAAAGTTTTCGTTGCACTCTGCCTAGAATTCCTACGGTTCGTAATATATTTTCAAGTAAATTTGCTGTATGAATACCTACCATTTACTTTTTCATTCACATTTTTCAGACATGCCTGCAAAAAAATGTGTCACAGACCGCCAATGGCAGCTTTTGCTTCATCATATGGAGAGCAATTCTGAATTTGCCAAGGGTATGCACCCAAATATGGCTTCGCTCACAGTAAGATTCGAAAGCAGGACTAAGTGGCATGAGTTAATGTGTAGACTAAATGCTGTATCGTCTAGCTGTAAAAAGAGCGAGAAAGGATGGCGAGAAGTAAGCGTGATTTCAAATTATTAGCGTACCTAGTTATTTTTATCAGTAATCTACGTACAGTTAGTGTACTTAGCCTAGCAAAAATTATATTATGTATTAGTGAACCCAAATACTAAAATTATTGAATTGATACTGCTTTGTACATATTATATAAGTCTTAATACGCTTTTACTGTGAGTCCTGACTTTATATCGAAGACTTGTTAGGTACCTATTTAAAAGCATTAGAATATTAACACAGCAATAAGCTCCCACTATGTTAAAATGGTTTAAAATAATCAATGGTATGAAAGTTTTAAAAATAAACTGGAAAGTTTAGTTTAGTTTAATTTGATCTTGTATAATGAAACCAAATAGCAGCAAACCTTTGGGAATAACAAAATCACAATATAACTATCACAATCAAACCTAATTGTTCTATAAACCAAATCAAGTCTTATAGAAAACTGAGAAGTTTCAATTTTTTAATTTTAAATAACATTTTCCATTTTTCTTGCTAGTACTGGAATCAAGCAAAATACAGAGCCCGATCGAAGGCTTGTACAATTCGGAAACAGTTGAAAGCAATCATGAAAGGCGAACGAGTAAACTTATTGGTCTTAACAAATTATGAGCAGAGGGTGCTAAGACTTCTGGGGATTCCGTTACCGGAGTTTCGAGTACTTGACTCCCCACAAAATACAACACGACCTTATGCATCGCAACCTTATGCATCACCACCGGGTTTATCAGTACTTAAGTCACCACTACCTAATTTAATACCACCTCCAGAAGAATTAACAGAATTGGCTACTCCACCAAAGCCAAAAGTTGGATCAGAATTAGAAGAATCTGATGCAAAATCTGAATCAGATTCATCACATTCACCGCTTATCGAAAGGTGCCCACCACCAATGAAGCTTTCTTGGGCCCGAGCAATGAAACGAAAAGGTATTTGTTTATTTTAAACCTAGTTTCAAAACAGGCCTAGTACATGCTGGACTACTCACAGTGAAGGGTTCCATAGTTGGTATGAATATTTACGCATGCACAGTATCGATTTTATTGTGTAAACTCTGGACGGACGGATGAACAGACGGACAGATGTACATAACGAAATTATAAGGGTTCCGTTTTTGATCCATTGTCAATTGACCAGATTTGCCAGCAGAGTAATGTATCTGACATTTTTGATCTGTTTTGACTGCTTTGTCAGTCTATTGGTCACAAGCGCTACTGCTGAGCATGAGGCCCTGGGTTCGATTCCCAGGTGGGGCAAAGTGTTACTGGGTTTTTCTATCTGGAATTTTTCAGTAGCAGCCTGGAGTCTAGATTTGTGCCCGGTTGATAGCAATAGGCTCGCCCCCTATTATATGGGACTTAAACGTAACTGACGAAATGTGTACTACAGGTACACCTCTGCCCAACCCTTCGGGGAAACTAGGCGTGATGTTATGTTATGTCTGAGATAATTAATTATTATGATGTTTTTTTTACCAGATGTACATATGTATACTTTGTTGTTTGTTACATATGATAGTCTTGTTTCTTTTCAGCTGCCCATGAATCAACATCTTCATCTACAAGAGTTTATTCAGCTCCTTATGGACACACAGCAAGAAAACGACGTAAGTTACTCATGGCTTGCAACTAAAAGAAAGCATTACACTGTTAGCAGAAGTAAAACATTTTTAGTCACGGAACAGAAAAAACAGTGGAAGTGCAAAGTAGGCGCGGCACGCGTGCCACGAATAAGCACTGTTACGCTTACTTGATCCCCCCGACCCTTGCTCGACGAAGTGCCAGTCCGCGCCGCAGCTGAGCCTGTAGCTTTAAACTCCCCGTTTAATAAAAATTCTGTTCAGATCCACCTTGCTGTCCTCCCCCCAGCGACGCCCTAAGCCGATGTCCGTACCCCACAGGGGGTGCCCTTAACGCGCAGTCGTTTAGTAATGTAAGTAATTCGCCCCTGGCGGCTGGCGGAGGCTTTGAGTCCGCTTAAGGCAGCCACAGGATAGTCCGGTTGAGTAGTCACGACCTCTCAAGGTCAACTACGAGATGCCATAACCAAAAAAAAAAAAAAAATTACTTGATCCCAGTTCTAACATCGCGTCGAGTCGCTAGTCTAGCGATAAATTTATTTTTCTGTAGCTATGCCTTATTGTTCCATTATGGAGTGCAAAACTGATAGTAGGAGGAAAAATCTTAAAAATGGAGGTGTTTCGTACCATCGGTAAGTACGCTTTTATTTGTTTTCTAATAAAATCTAAGTTAATTTCAATTCACTAATAATTTAATAGAACGTCTAGTTAAAATCAACCTTATGAGATTAAAATAAAGTTTATTTTGGTTTGAATGTATTCACTATTTCGTTCTCGAAAGTTCATAGCTACTCATTTAGTGATATAGTCTGGTCGGATGTTAATTTTATCGATTGATATCGATAAAAGAAAATAAATAATTTAATATTTATTATAAACATTACAATATACATAGATATAAGATCGTTTAACATTCATACACGAAATTTATTTTAAGAGGTGTACTAGGTTGCATAGACGCTTTATAGTGAAAATGCGATCAATCTTTACATAATAACGAAATTAATGGTTGAAAAACGTTGCATTGGCCAGCCGGTCATTTCAGTGTGTAAGATCATTCATATTTTATAAGATTCCACACCGCCATGCCGGCGCCCGCCTCAATAATAAAAATAATAATTATATTAACATTAACTAACATAAACATTTATAAAATAATTTTAAATTAATTTTATTTATAAAATGAGCATAATAAGGTTTCTTTTCGTTTGTGTGACATCATTACCACCTCCTTAAAATATGTATTTTATATATGAATGTAAATACCATAAAGATATCAAATCAAATACCTATTTCAAAAACAAAATGTAGGTATGCTACTTTACATGCATAATTATTTTTACAATGACCATTATTTTGTCTAGCAATTTCTTGAAATCACTAAATGGACATAAGTAGGATCTCATCAGTCTAACCTTCAATTAAAATATTTTTAGGTTTCCCATAGATGCTAGCGTCAAAGAGAAATGGATTGATGAAACGGGCAGAGTTAATTGGATGCCATCCAAATTAAGAACTTTATGCTCTGAGCATTTCTTAGAAGATTTTTGATTTTTTAATATCAAATATATAGATACACGAAACCTACAGCGCTGCCATCTATGAAAATCGTTAAGTTTTTAAATGAAGTAAGTTACCATATTTTATTTTTATCACTTAAAAATAATTAAGTATTGAAAATACTTAATACCATACAATATTAATCAACGCAACTAATGTTGTGGAAACTTGTATGAGGATACGATTTCCAGAAAAAAAGCATTTACTGACTAAATACAAATCTTATACAAACACACTAATTCATTTTCTCCAGTTCATTGTTTTATTTGTATTGTTTTTAATAGTTTTATTTTGGTTTCAGCTGTAAAATGTTAAATATTTCAAAAACGTTAATGTAGCCTCTGCAAGTTCTTCAAAAATACAAGGTAATTCGGAGAGCTCTGACGTTAAGTCACAGCCAAAAAAGAAGAATTGAGCCATGGACACTCGCAAAGTTGAACAAAATTTTATAAAGAAAGGCGATGACGTGATTCCTGTGCAATTTCATTCCGCAGACAGTTCAGTTCAAAGGAGAACCAGTTAAAAATATAAATGCTACTGGTGGTTCAGATTGTTTAACGCCTAGGAATAAGAAACTAAAAGGCCAGCTAAGATATTGCAAAGACAAAATTGTAAAACAAGGTTTGAAAATAAAACGACTGCAATCGAAAAACCGAAGGAAGTAAAAAGAAAATAAAGAATATTGATGAAGTAATATTGAGATTGGAAGAAAAATTTGCCATGGCCAAGGAAAACTTAGATTACCTCAAAAATACAAATTTAGAGGTATTTCAAATTTACATCGTTTTACCCATGATAAATATTGGTAGAATCAAGTGTGAATATTTATATAAAAATGTGTTTTTATAGGTTCAAGAATTGGTCACCAGACAAGTTGGAAACACGGAATCTGGAGTCTTATCAAGGAGAAAGTATTCGCCAGCACTGCGCAGCTTTGCCCTGACATTACACTATTACTCGCCTAAGGCGTATGATTACGTGCGTAAGACTTTCCATACAAGCCTACCACATACCCGTACATTAAAGAATTGGTACTCGAAAGTCTGAGGAGAGCCTGGATTTACCAAGGAATCGTTAGCTGCTTTGAAACAAAAATCTGAGTTGTCTAATCAGCCATTATTAGCCACCTTAGTACTGGATGAAATGAGTATTCGTCGCCGTGTGGAATGGGACGGGCGCAAAGGAGAACACCCACGTTCCATAGAAAATTACCCCAGTCCCGGCGCAAAAGAAACTTATCTCATCCTTTAGAGTATTTTAGGTAAAAGAATTTTTGATAGGTGTGATTGCCGCAGGGAGTGGGAAACATTGAAAAAAAAAAAATACATTTTTTGCATTGCAATTTTTTTTAGGAGTAAATTGAAAACTACAGGATGTTGAACAAATCAGTTTAAAAATGGGTAAGAATTTTTGTACATCACATTTATATTGAAAATATACGGATATTTTTACATATTTAATAAAAATATGTGTAAAAAATATTGTGCTGTGAAAAACTATTTTCTTGTTCTGTCACAGTTATTCAGGAATGAGGCAAGATAATTATAACATTAACCATTTATTTCTTTAATAGGTGCATGAACTTACAACACACAATTGAATATACTATATTACAGTTCTATATCTAATATTACTTCGTCTAAGAAGGCCGCAGGATGCTCCATTTCAGCCATGTTATGGCGGGCCCAACCAACTTAGTACAAAATACTGATTACATGCGCGCAACTTCCGAGTGTTCTGCGGCCGTGTATGCACGAACAATAATAGGTACTCTTTAATCGCGCTTCTTCCTTGCACATTGCTGTCGTAGAGTATATACGTATAGTATGTTTTGTTTCTTACGTGTCTTGATTGAATTTTGCATCTTATCAGTGTCTGTGTGTTTTGCTCGTTACTAAACCGTATTTGCTCTGCTTGTCGATAGTACTCAATTTCATAAACTCCGGTCCTCTTCACGTGTTCGCTACAGTAGGAGCGCGCCAACTTCACGTGGTACGTTCCCACAAAAATGAGAATTATCTCTTCGTACGAAAGCTGGGGGAAATCTGTCAAGTGTTGGTTATCAGCTTCCATTCTTTCAAACGTGACTCTTTGGCGATTCAAGTTCCTTTGAATTACATAATCAGCCAGCAGATTCGGTTTGTGCAAATTCACTCTTATTGCTTCGATAAACTCGTTTGTATATTGGCTGTCGGCATATGGTTCCTGGAAGCAATTTATTAGAGCTCCGGCAATTTTAAAGTCGTTGAATGTGTTTCGAGATGCTCTGTTGAAAGACCTGTGTCTAAAGATTTTGAAATCTCTTTTGAACCTTCCGTTGATTGCCTCAATCACTCATCTGCAAATTGTGATTGTTCTAGATTTGTTTGCTTCCTCTGTTGTTAGTTGAGTTTCGCCGCAAAGTCTAGTTGGAGGCATAAATGCATTATATCCATATTCTTCGGTGATGGGAATAGCATCACGAAAGCCTCTGCCTAATATTAAGACGTCGTTTTCTTCAAACAAATAATGGAAAGCACCGTCTTCGATTGGCTCGCCATGGTTTTCCATTACTAGTGCCAGGATATCGGCATCGGTGGTTGTCGCAGCATACGGTCCAGTAATGTCCACTATGTGACCATCAGCACATACAATTATAAAGGGTTTAATTAGGTTTCTGTATTTATGCAGACTGTAGGTGCAGCACTGATAAAAAAAAATCGAACTTTTTTCGATATAAATATAAGTGCCATCGCATATCAAAAGAGCGTGGGGTGAGTCTTCATTCCCAAAAATATAGTTTGGGATGATTCTGTTCATATTTATTACTTCTTCTCTGGTAATGTGATCAAGGTCTATATGCATTGGTACAAAGTCTGTTAACAAATGTCTTCTTACTTGGTGAACGTTTCTGTTCACGCTTGACTCGGATATACCAAAAGTGGTACCGATTCTTGTACTCGGTTCTCCGGATCTCATTTTGCATAAATATACGCCTAAGTCAAGATTTGGTGATCTCGATTCTCGTCGCAGTGATGGAGTTTGATCAAGGAGCTGGTTAAATTGCTCATGGTTCAAACCAGTCCAAAAACGTAGATCTTTAGGAGACACATCATTCAGATTTTGTATATTTAAAATAGTTTTTTGTTCAAGTGCCTTCGTATATGTTTGAATAATATCCAAAACATGTGCAGCGGTGAATTCTAGCTGCTCGTTCCCCATGTTCTGTGACAACTGTTCCACACTCATATTTTGTAGATGGCTCTGGCAAATTAGAGCACGTTCTGGAATATATATATATATATATATATATTAAAGTAACTGAGAAGGTACACTTTGATGGAGATAGGCATTTGTGTCAGTTGAATGTTGCGAAATTTATTGATCATGCAATGCCGTGATGTGTTTGCAGCTCTGAGCAATCCAGGCACTGGTATAGAGACTCCTCGCACTGCAACGTTGGGAGGCGGAGCCGGTTGATTTTGATTTATGTTTGTGTTAATTCTATGCCAACAGGCATGGCATATTGATCTTGAGCCATCAAATGCCACCTGTAAAAAAAAAGTTAACATTTGAAAAAGCCTGGTAGTATGTTTAATTAGAGTTGTAGTTAAGCTTAGATTAATTAGGATAAGGTTGTACTAACACTAGATATAAGTCTGAATAACTAACAAGTGGGCCATTGATGCGTCAATAACGACCTATTATTATTATTAAAAATGACGCCTTAAGGCGCAGCTTTTCCGGTAAGGACCAGGCCCGGGTCGACGGCGCGTCGTATTCCACGCGCGCCTCAAAGAGATGTCGTCAGCACAAAAGTAGGGGTCCACTAGGGCCGATGCCTGCCGGGGTCGCGGGAAGGTACTTATGGCTTACCGAGGCCCCCGCAACACAGGCAACAGGAAGGAACACGGGTGGGTTTTAGTCAGTAAGAGTCTGACACACCCTCCCGCTCCGCCCAGAGCGGGAGAAGTTATTTGATGATTTCCCACCCACAAAAAAAAAACAGAAAAAAAAAAAAGGCGCAGCTTTAATTATGTATTACGATTACACATCGTATAAAACCTATTTACGCTTTCAAATAAAGTAGTGAGTTTACTTATGTCTTTAGCGATTTTAGTGGTTATTGTCGTTGGAACGCCAATAGCAAAACTAGAAAATAATTAAGTTTCGTTGTTGTAGATACATTGCCGTTCTATTTTCGCGAGTTTAGAGCGAAGTAGCGTTAAGTAAGCGTTTTATTACAACGGTGAAACTTCACGCTCGCCGTGTGAGCCCGAGTGAACGCGAGTGCCCCGTACACCGTACCCGTAGACGGCGTTCCGTTGGAAGAATGGAGATTTTGCCTTGTTTTTACTATTAAAGGCACCACCTTTGTATTCGCACTCGGGCTCGCTTGGCGAGCGTTAAGTTTCACCACAAGAGATAGGTCAGAGTATTATATCTTACCTCTTGTGTCCATGTAGCTGTAGCTATGCCATGTATGTAGCTCCATGTAGCGAACAATATATTCTACAAAATCAGGGTAAGTTTGCAGAAAACGTTCTCCTAGAACATGCCTGCGGAGTCGTCGTAGCGGCCGATTATAGGTAACACAGTCCATGCCGATAGTATCACTCACTCACTCAAACGAAAGTCCGTTGTATTATTGCCCAGTCGTACAACAATATCCAATCAGTTGAGCTAAAATCCAAAATCCGGTGTGAAAAGCAAAATATCGTAGAGAGAAAATAGAAAGTAAAAACGCACAGAACACAACGAAACGAAAGCTAGCGAAGGTCTGCAAGGAGTAAAGGGGTGGAACTGTAAACCTATGCGCGTGAGTAACAAAAGACCGAGCGACCGTTCTTTCTTTCTCTGTCAAATACGCGAAAAAGAGCAGGACGGAAAAGTAGTAAAACCGATACCGGTTTTATTGTGTATATAGCACTAGGCATCGGAGCGGCTAGGGCTGTGACTTCTTTAAATGTTTTTTAAAAGTCACAATGATTTACCTACGCTTTTCTTAAAAGTATTTATTATTTTTAGCAGTAAGTGTTTGTTTTTTTTTTTCAAATAGGTACCTAATTACAATATTGTATGATTTAAAAAAATAAATGGTTATTAAGATAATCTTTTTTTATTCTTTATTATTTTTATTCCTGAATCACTGTGTCAAAACAAGAAAATAGTTTTTCATAGCATTTCTTTTTACACATATTTTTATTAAATATGTAAGAATATCCGTATATTTTCAATACGAATGTGATGCACAATAATTCTTACCCATTTGCAAATTGATTTGTTCAACAACCTGTAGTTTTCAATATACTCCTAAAAAAAATTGCAATGCAATTTTTTTCTATGCTTGCCACTCCCTGCGGCAATCACACCTATCAAAAAATCTTTTACCTAAAATACTCTAAAGGATGAGATAAGTTTCTTTTGCGCCGAGACTGGGGCTTTTTTGGGTGTTCGTCTTTCATGGATACGTTAATATGGGCACGGAAGTAGAAGGTGATCACTTGGCGGAGGTAAAAGAGGCCTTGGTATTTTTAAAGTTCCTGTTGGGTTTTTCTGGTAGATGGTGTAAGTGGAGAACAGCGCGCTGACCTCGTAAAACTATGCTTGGAATTAATTCACAAGGCTGGCATTAGGATAGTTGCTCTCACTTTTGACGGTTGTGCGGCGAATATTTCCATGGCAAAACATCCTGGTTGCTCTTTTGAAGAACAAAATTTTAAATTTGAACATCCTGTTACCAAAGACCCAATAGTTGCAGTCCTAGATCCCTGTCATAAAATTATTAAGAAAAACATTAGAAATGTACAAAATTCTAGTAGACAAGGATGGAAAAAAAATTAAATGGCAGCATCTCGTTGAACTGAACAAACTAAAATACAACGAAACCTTTCATTTGTCAAACAAATTACGAGACCGCCATATTAACTTTCAAAATGAAAGAATGAAAGTGAAGTTAGCTACCCAACTTTTCAGCATAAGTGTAGCGGAAGCTGTTAAATTTTGCAGACAATCAGGAATAGACTCATTTTACGACAGCAAACCCACTGAAAAGTGTTTGATCATTTAAAGCTTTTTTTTGCAATATTAGGGTAAAGGGTGGGGCAAACAATAATCCCACTGCCAGACAATTCATATCAGCATACAAAAAAATATTAATTCATGTCCAATTAAAAGACACCAACAAAGGCAACTGTATTGCTTTAGAACAAATATCAATCCTAAACTGTTCATCAGCTGTTGAAAGGATAAACAGAATTACAACTATAGCTATAGGTATTTGTTCATATTGTGACTATATAAAATTTATAGTCACAATATGAACAAATTGAGGACGATTCAGAAATTGAAGAACTAGGAGGTCTCTTTTCTGATTTTAGTAACCAAGCAATAGGCCATATTGCTGGTTACATTATTGCCCGAATATTGATGAAAAAGATAAACTGTGATGTCTGTGTTGACGCATTAGTGACATATCATTTTCAACCCTTCCACAAATTCATAATTGCAAGAGATCAAGGTGGCTTGTTGTATCCCTCGCCAGATGTTGTAAAAATATGTCAGACGGCAGAAACATTTTTGAAAAACGTTGACATAGGGGTTTTTTGAAAGGAAGTGGCGGTAACTTTAATCATGCGAAAGTTTATAGGAACTCTTTTATTTTATGATATTGCCTCCCATCAATTAGGCGAATTTCCTGCGTCCAATCACGTAACCGATTTGATGAAGGCAATAGTTGAAAAATATATAAATGTTCGCATACTTACACCATTTGTTGAAATTAAAAATAAGACTTTCGAAACGCCAGTTTTTTAACAAATACGTGTTATTTCAAGGGCAATAAATAAAAAGTAAAACACGTGTTTTTTTTATTTTAACCCAAGTATCTATGATGATTTTCACAATTTATTCAGTTATGCACATTTTTATCACACGTAAATTTTCCATGGAAATTCTGAAAACATTAAGTATTTATTTATTTGGGATTTATTAATTTATTTAAAACGCATTAATATATACAAAGCAAGTAATTTATATTAGTACTTAAATATTTTATTTTTAAATAATACGCACTACGTTATTTGTCCTACAGTTTTACTGAACTGCTAACGAGTCTTATTTTTTTCCGAATTAAACAAGAAATCGATTATCTATCAATATCGATAAAGTAATTCAAAATTCAATAAGTTCTGCACTGGTCGACTAGCAGTAGATAACGACCTATGACGCGAATGCCAACCTTATGTTTAACGCATTTAAGTTTATAATTGCGACCACTGAGAAAACCGCCATCTATGGTCGGGTAGCGGAATTTACTTGGCAATCGAATCTAGTTTGATTAGAGATTACAAAACGTTGTAAAGACTTGCACTAAAGCAAAATAAATCCTATTTGTAGAGTCTGAAGGTTTATTACCATATGAAGGATCTGTGACATGCTAGTTTTGACTAAAATTAAAACGACAAATCAAACTAATTGTTTATTTGTAGTGCATTGTATGATTATCAGTTTATTTGTGTGAGTTTGGCGACAACGGTTCCTATAGTGAGTTTGTTGCATTGCACTTCCACTTTTTTCTGTTCCGTGTTTTTAGTTCTCTTGAATTTTTTTTATGCTTTTTTTGTTTGTTGCCCTTCACTGTTTCCCAGTGCTGGGCAACGGCATCCCCTTTCTCCTTACAATCCCGTCTTTTGAATAGTCATCCATGTTGCATTAACCTTTTGACCGCCACGTCAAAAAAGCAAAAACGTGCCCGCGGCGCCAAGCTACGAATTCATCCTTTAATATCTGTCATGTAGTAGTGTAATAATATTACGCGTTTGTATGGGAGGTTTCCCTCTGTAGGGTTACCTACTCCGGTCGCCGATCGTCATCTGTCACTCAAGTTATAGATTTGCATAGAGTTGTTAATCTCTAATTTTGTACCCATGTGGTAATACAAAATCAGTAAGTGCTTCCATGGTTGTAACAGCCCTATATTAAATTTCATCATCGCACGTTCGTATTTCTGAAGATAGACGATGATGGCCAAAGTGCATACTTTTTCTGGGATAAGATAAACCGTTTGCAATGCAAAAGCTTTATTTTAAACTAGCGAACCGCCCCTTGCTTCACGCGGATTTTACGCCTTGACAAAACATCCATCCATTTCTTTATTATTTATAGTATACGTTTACGTATAATATTAATTTAGATATTATACTCATAAACCTTCCGGAATAAGTTCTCGAAGTTATGGTTAATATCGCGTCAAAATCTGTTGCGAAAGTTTAGAAGAACAACGTTACACAGACATACACGAAAATCGACTTAATCTTGTGTGTCACTAAATAATCATAATAATGGAAGTGTGCAGCGCATGCGGTGGACACAAACTGTCAACGAAAATGTCATGCGCGTATACTTTGGGCTACAGAGGGGGGAAGTAACTTGACTGCGTACCGTAGTCGGATGCTCTCTCTATTTCAGGTGCTTGAACTAGCTGTCAACGTGTCGGTGCAACGACTGTCGGATCAGGTGCGGGTCATCCAGCGTAACCGTATGCTGGATGACGTCGTACTAGATCGACTACGTATCGAATCACGGAATAGCCATGTTTCGCCTGCTTCGCCACTGGTCGCGGTGCAAATGCAATATTTACCCGGTGCTTCACCGCGACCCGAGCGCCCTGGTGAAGATGATGGTGACGAAGCAACATCCGTGAGCTCTCGATGCAATGTACGATTGAGAGTGCTTTGGAGGATGCTTTCCGGGAGTACCGCTCCACTCCGCCTGGACTTAGACCACGTTTACCTCGTTTGCCTATGCACAAGAAAAATAAAGCGCTGGTGTGTTATCTAGACTCGCAGCTGTCAAATTATTTTGACGGCAGCAAAGACCTCACCGATACCCACTAGATCTTGTGCTGTGCAGCCGTAGCGGCATGTCGTGTAGCTCATGTTAAATTTCCCAACAGTGACAGAGCTCCACGACCAAAACCAGCTGTACCAACTTGGCAGTGCAGGATTGAGCGTCGTATCGGTGAGGCTAGAGCACTCATCGGTAAGCTAATCTGCTTCAGGGATGGCAATACTCGCCCTAGAGTGATGCGCTTTGTGAGGCGGGCGTTCGTGGGGACTGATATTGTAAGTTCTCGATATTATTTGACCCGCGTCAGAGAGCGTATCGATTTCCTGAAGCAGAAGATCTTTGCATGGGCAAACCGTATTTGTCGGTACAGACGGAGAATGGAGCGATACACTCAGAATCGCACATTCCAGAACGATGAAAGGTGCGTTTATAGGACTTGGGAGCGAACGGATCCAGGTGTGGCTTACACGCACCTGCCGGATGACGACGACACGTGTTTCGGCACAGCTTCGGGTCGGTGCCTGTCAATCACACCGAAGGTGACTGGACTAAGGAAATCGAAGAAGCGTGCGATCTTATACCAGAAATGGGGGCACTTACCATCAATCCCCAAGATGTAGCTCATGCAGTCCGTCCGTTGCCTAACTGGAAATCTCCAGGGCCGGACGGGCTGCACAACTTTTGAATAAAGTAGTCCCAAAGGTCGCACGCCCGCTTGGCATCCTAGTTCCAGTCGGCCTTAGAATCAGCGCTACCCCAGTTCCTAACGACCGGAATAACCCACCTGCTCCATAAATCAGGTAGTACTGCGGAACCCAAAAATTATAGACCAATCACTTGTTTACCGACGACGATCTATAAAGTTCTTACATCCATTTTAAGAGCTAAAATTAACAAACATATAGAAACCAACTTAATCATGTCTGCCTCACAAAATGGATGTAAGAATGGATCCCGTGGTACTAAGGAGCTGCTCCTCATCGATATGGCCATTAGCCAACAGGTTCGTCGTTCCCGAAAGGATCTGTCGACATGTTGGATGGATTATAAGGAGGCATGTGCCACAAACATGGCTCATGAGGGTGCTGGAGTTATATAAAGTAGATGCGACTCTGCGCACCTTCCTGATGTCATGTATGGGGCAGTGGAGAACAGTCCTTCGCTATCCAGGACGTCGACATATCCAGAGAAATTACGAACCGATACGGATCAAGCGAGGCACATTACAGGGCGATACTTTGAGTCCACTTTGGTTCTGCCTCTGCCTAGCCTTGAATCCTCTAAGCACATTGCTGGAGGATTCAAGTCTAGGCTATCGATTGAGGAGACGTGGTCGGGTTATATCTCACTTCCTTTACATGGATGACTTGAACTTTTGCCCCTATTCATTTTCAACTGATGGAGCTACTGAAGGTAACTGAAACTTTCAGTAGCGCCGTCAGGATGGAATTTAGTGTGGACAAATGTGCGGTCATGCATGTAAAGCGAGGCGATTGAATCGATGGGAACTCAACTTTCGGATTCCATACACCTGTGATCCCTCTCCTCAATTGAAACTTACAAGTATTTGGATACCCAAATACTTGTGGGAAGCGTTAGGCATCAACGCTGCTGATATGAAGCTTTCGCTGAAGGATCGCTTCTTTGGCCGTCTGGATAAAGTATTAAATATAAATAGTCTTTTATCAGCCGGAAACAATGTGCGCGCCTTCAACGGTTGGGTCATGCGGGTTTTGATGTACTCTTTCGGCATTCTCAAATGGACTTAGACGGATCTAGACGCCCTGGACAGGAGGATTTGCACACTGCTGACCGCAAATCGGATGCCTCATCCACGGTCATCGGTGAAGAGACTGTATATCCCGCGGAAGTGTGGACCCTGCACAACCGTGAGCTATGCAGTCTCAGGATATTTCCTGAGACTGCATACCTCCTAGAAACCGATGTAGTGATGCACCGAGATGTGGTCTCAGTGGATAAGGGCCTCACCCCGCTCTCCTTGGCTGAGGAGAACTGGTGCAAACCTGTTGTATTAGATACTAATGACCGCAGAGAGATATGGCAGAGCAAAGAGCTACTCGGGCGCTTTTACCGGGTCCTACATGGACGCGATGTACACCTCTTAGCGTCCGTATCCTGGTTGCGATTCGGTGATCTCTTTGTGGAAACCGAAGGTTTCAAAAAATCAAAAGTCATTTATTCAAACTACACTCGCGAGCAAAAGTATGGAATCACTTACTTGGAATTGATTCCGCGCGATCTTGAGTACTTAATAACTAGTTAAGAATAATAAAAATGGTACCATTTTAAAGGTTAAAGTGTTAACTTTAAATTGATACCAAATTCATTTAAATCACACCAGTATTTTAGGAGCTATCCTGGATTACGTGAAGAAGTAAGGAAAAAGATATGTTTTAATTGTTAGATACGTCGCGAGATGCGGCCTATTGACCCCCTATAAAAGCACGTGTGATTTTCCTTATCAGTCAGCTTTCACACGTTGACCGGTACACATCTCCGCTACTTTTGACCCTTGTACTTGGACGACAATGGATACTACACCTTTGTTTTTTTGGGTGGGAAATCATCAAATATCTTCTCCCTCTCTGGGCGGAGCGGGAGGGTGTGTCAGACTCTTACTGACTAAAACCCACCCGTATTCCTTCAGTTGCCCGTGTTGCCAGGAGCCTCGGTAACGCTTTGGTACCTTCCCGCGACCCCGGCAGGAATGGATACCACACCTACAGAAGCAACACAAATCGTCGCCCTATTGCAAGAAGGGCTCAGCCAGCGGGCTGTCGCACATCAGCTCCACATAAGCCAGTCCTGTGTTTCGAAAGTCTATAAACGCTTTCGGGATACTGATGCCTTTATCCCGAGACCAAGATCTGGACGGCGCCAGTGCACATCGGAGAGGGATGACCGTTTTATCGTGTCAACCTCTCTCCGAAATCGACATTTGACAGGTGTCGACGTCCGACAGGAGCTCCGAAATGTTCGTGGGGTAGCTGCTAGCGAGTGGACAGTTCGTCATAGACTTAAGCAAGCTAATTTGACTCCAAAAAGGCCTGCCACGGGCCCGAAACTGACGGCAGGTCACCGACAAGCACGCCTTCAATTGGTTCGCTCCCATCTTGATTGGGAGGTTGAGCAATGGAGGCGAGTCCTGTTCTCCGACGAGTGCAAAATGTGTTTGCAGGGCAGCGACCGGAGCGATTCGCGCAGTGCTGTTTCGCTGAGACAGTGGCTTATGGGGGCGGTTCTTGTTACATTTCCTTCGACGGTAAAACGGAGCTTGTTTTCGTGCCTGGCGGGGGACGAGGAGGCGGTCTAACTTCAGACCGCTACATTTCCGATATTCTGCTGGAACATGTCGTTCCTTGTGCGGGATATATCGGTGATGACTTCCTCCTTATGCACGATAGCGCTCGTTGTCACACTTCCCGTGCCACAACTGAATACCTCGAAGAATTCGGTATCGCCACACTGGACTGCTCAGCCCGGACTTGAATCCCATTGAGCACATGTGGGATGAACTGAAGAGGAGGGTTTGTTCCAAAAATCCTGCTCCTTCAAGTGTGAATGAGCTGAAATCGACTTTAATAGAGGAGTGGGAAGGTATCTTGCAAGAATCGATTCAGAAACTAGTTAGGTCAATGATGAACCGTCTTCGAGCAGTTATTAGGGCGAGGGGAGGGAACAAAAAATAGTGAAACTTAATTTGAAGGCCAAATATTTTTTTTATTAATAAATTTTTGTTGTTTTCTTCATTTATTATTTTTCCATTATCCTTATGTTTACCTAACTCCTTCACTCAATCCGGGATAGCTACTTAAAAACTGGTGTGATTTAAATGAATTTGGTATCAATTTAAAGTTAACAGTTTAATTAAACTTTAACATGGTACCATTTTTATTATTCTTAACGAGTTATTAAGTACTCAAGATCGCGCGGAATTAATTCCAAGTAAGTGATTCCATACTTTTGCTCGCGAGTGTAGGCTGAGTATCAGCACTTTTCCAACGTCAAAATTACGTATGACAGTCCCCGAAAAACGCCCGCCCTTCACCACTTTCTAGTGCTTTAGCTGGGAAGAAGAACTGGCGCAACAAACTCTCCACCTGTCTGTTTAGTTATATAAACTTGATTCTATACAAATCGTATGCAAAGTAATTAACACTACGAAACACAAAACATTAAATTAAATTACTTTCCATATGTTAGCTAGAACACGCCAATATACCATTAAAACAATGAAAACCGTACTCGAGCAAATAACAACATAAAAACCTAAACAGAAATTAATACCTAAATAAAAGCCTCCAGGCATAAAGGGCGTGCCCGCTTACATAAGGCAATTGCTGTAACAGTTATAGTTTCTTTTATACATACCTACCAATTACATGTGTACACGACGCTCACATACAACAAAGCAACAATGAGATGAACGCTCATCTCATTGTTATATTGTATGTATGACTATAATACTAATGGTTTTACGTTATTTAGACTTGGCCGTGAATTCAAAAATTCTCATTGTTCCTCTCAAACAGAGCACCTGCCATTAAATCTCTTCAACACTGACTGACTGGTTGACTGGTAGAGTAGTTCGCCTTTGTACCTTATTTGTGTGTAAAAAATTTAAATAAATAAATGTCCTATCTTAAGCTGTGTTGTCGACATAAACGAGTTTGCCATTTTTAACTCAGTTTTGACTCGTTCTTGTGCGCCAGAAAAGTCAGTTCGCACTAAGAGAGGATCAAACAAATCTACTAAATCAGTCTTATTTTAATTCCAGATCGCCCAGCAGCTCCTGCGGCGGAATGGGTCCGACATATTGAGGAAAGAAGGATCGCTGTGGAAGAGAGGTCATCACGAGCTTTGCAAGGCATACAGGCCAACACAGAATTTTGTGCGAGCGCCCTGCAAGGAATCCATATTGCGCAGGAGCGGATGAACCGAACGTTGCAAGGTATACAATGTGCGTTAGAGGCATCAGCAAGAGCCCTTCAGGAAAGACTGAGCTAGCGTCGGTAAATAAAACCTCATTGTTCAAATATATTTTATAATTTTAATTTTAATAGTCAATTAAGAATAAATAAGTATTGTTTGATTACAAATTATCTTTTACTACTCACATAATAAGATATAATATATAAGTCTATTATTTTATAACTATAGATATGTTATAGTATAACCCATATAAAGTCTATTTCTATTAATTTTAATAGGAATGTAAAACAAACGTATATCAAACGCGTCATTTTTCAGTGCTCTTTACAAATTGAGTGATTAGATTTGACTAATTGATTTTTCAACGTAACCGTAATATAAACAAATAAATATTGTTGAAAAATTTAGTGAGAGAACAAGTTGAAACATCCAATATACAGGTGAATGTGTTACTAGTTCACTTTACTGAGTGATTGTGTAAGAATGAATAGTAATAATAATAATGCCAGCCTGTTAGGCCTGTATTACAGAACCTCACTCAAAACTCAAGCATTACTTAAAAATCGTTTAAAAAGATTTGATGCGTTGAAACTAGTGTTAAGTAATTGCTGATTGTTGAGGTTCCCACTGCTGGGACACAGGCCCGCCTGTGAGTGGGAGTGAGCCGTAATCCACCACGCGGGTCAGAGCGGGTTGGTAGATGTCACATGTCTTCGAATTTCTGACTCTAGGACATACCAGTTTCCTCACGATGTTTTCCTTCACCGTTTTGAGAGCAGGGGTGATGAAACAATTTACACAAAGTAAAGTGCCTGTCTGGGTACCTAGAACCTACAACTTGTAGGTCGCGATCGTTACCACTGGGCCACCGCTGCCTGAGTCTTCAGTAAGGTTCTGTAATACGGCCTTTATTTAATGTCCCACTGCTGGGCAAAGACCTCTTCGCATACAGAGAAGGCACGAGCATTGATCACCTGCTCAAGACGGTGATTACTTCAATTTAAAATGGATTGAAATAACCCTCAGTACCTACCAGGTACTCAATACTTTATTATATTACAAGACCTCACACTTTCTAGACCGGAAACAATAACTTAATTGAAATAGTAATAATCTAATCTAGTCATTCAATTTAATTGAGTAAACGGATAGTTTACCGTTAATTTGTATCGACATTTTTTTTTAAAACGTGTTCTGGTAACCACCAATTTCTGAGAAATATGTTCAAGATTAACATATATTTTTTCCGCTAACACAAACTACATATTATATAGATGTGGCAATATTTTCTTCTAAGACAAGCCTACCTAAATCATTTGCCTGTTGTCAGCGCCTTAACTTATTGACCGCCACGACAAAAAAGCTAAAACGTGCCCTCGGCGCCAAGCTACGAATTATTCACGACCGTGGCGTGCTGGGCACATTTTGGTCTGTCATCTATACATGACTGGCGGTCATAGGTTAAAGCGAAAGTAAGCACTACGCAAATTCATCCCCTAAAGGGGTTCAATACAGCAAGAAAGTTTGTAATTTTTGCGGATTGGAAATCGTTGGAGAACGTTAGAATTAAACTCTCTGTACTTACAACTAAGCCACATACTGGCGTTATTTATGCAATGCAAAATGTGCTCTTGGTCTATTTGGATAAAGTTTATAATAATATGACAAGTGGTAGCATTACATAATTTAGCCTCAGAGGTCAAGCCACCGGTGGTCAAGGCTTTAGAGAGAGGAGACTCCTGACAAAAAGTACACTCCGAGTCCGCCATGGTATAATACATGATTTATTTCTAGTACTCGTATAAGACATAAGTATAGTTAGGCGCTCTGAGTGGGCTTTTGTTATGAGTGGCCAGTTACTTTAGCGTGGCCAATTACTACAGCAGTTACCATACATGTTGTTAGGATGCAGCATGCGTGTTTTGAGTAAGGATAATGAATATGATAAGCGTTGAGAAAGAAAAAGAACTGATGAATGGTTTGTGTGAAAGATGATGACCACTAATATAAAGTGCAGAACAATTAGTGACAAGGATCGTGATGATTAAGTTTTGTAAACGAGATTTCGGCGAGGTCGATATGACGAGATTTCGGCGAGGTCGATATGTTTTTTTCATGTGGGTTGATTTACCCTACTTATTATATTTTATAACTATAATTATGATTATTGCTACTACTACAAGCACAGCTCCAAGGCTTAAAGTACCGTAAAACCTGGCAACTTTGCCCTTAAGGTTCGACTGACCAGTTGTGTATTTTTTGGAAAAGTAGATCCATAGGAAATTTGGCAATAGAAGCATTTTTGTATCTGTGGTAGAAAATTCATAATTTTCATGGCAACACTAAGTGACGTAATGTCACAGATGCTACTTCAGTTGCCTGTCAGATCTCGTAGAATGTATTTTTCGCGGGCAAAAACCGGTACAAAAACTTTACCAAAAAGTAGTAGTTGTGGTTACACCAGTTAAGTAATTTTTTGCCACCGTTAATATGTTTGAAATTAATAATATAGACTTAATATTTCATGTAAAACCTCTCATAAATTGTAAGATATGTTGATGGGCAAAGTTACATGCATGTTTTTGGTGCATGGTTGACGTCATTGCCAATCATTTCTTTTCCCCTAGGGTCACCTGTAACTTTTTAATTTATTATAATTTTATTAATTTGTACTCATGACACGAATTGCAAAATAAAAAGTACTGACTCCTTGCAAATAGTGTTTGTGACTATTTTTGAGAATAGTAATGTACTATAGGTATAATGTGGTGGCTGTTATTTTGTGATAGATACTAATTGTCATCTGTCAACTACAATGCACAGTATCGAAGAGTACCATAATAATATGTGGTACTATTCGATTCTGTGCATTGTAGACATTACAGTATAATGCTGAATTTTGTAGCATATTTATTATTTGTTTTTATAGTTTTTCAAACATATATATTTTTGTGCATATAGAATGAACAATATTATAAAATTGAATGCTTGTACAGCAATCAGAAAGAGAAAAAGAAGAAAACTGGGATCCAGAAATGATTGAAACTACTCTGCGGAAATGTTGGACATAGCTGTAGATCTGGTAAAACAAAAAGTTATTACTAGCAGACAAGCCGAAAAACTATTCGGCATACCATGGAGGACCATAATAAATAAGGCAAAAGAAGTACATATGAAACCGGTAGGGGGACCAAAGAAACTCCATCTCTCTCTCGCGTTCTCTCTCGCTTCTCGCCATCAAATGAATAGGTCTGCCGAGTAAATCTGTAAAGAAAAAATAATAATAAGAATAAATAAAAATAAACAACGAAGAAGAGAAACTTGTAAATGTTCTGGTTGCTGCTGGTGAATATGGTTGTCCAATGACCGAGTTGGACCTGAAAATGTTAGTTTTAAATTATTTTGAAAAAGAATCCCGCAGTGACATTTTTTATTGAAAAGTTACCGGCAAAACATGGGTAGAGCGATTTTTAAAT